>CM060926.1:1019458729-1020658729 GCA_030737875.1 Allium sativum
ACACTATCGGAAGGTGGTCCCATACCTTGCCATAGTTGGATATCCATTCTCCAATAAGCGCCCGCAGTTTTGATTGTACGCTATGTATGTGGAGTGTGAGATGCAAGTGTAAAATCCCAGAAATCTGAGCCAATTTAAAAATTTTATTTCGGCAATTTTGATGAATTTTGAATATTTAAAATGAATTATTCTAAATAATGACGACGAGAAATTTATTTTGAATAGAATTCGAACTATATATTTATTTGAATCATCGTTAGAATATAAATAATTATTTATAATTATAAAAGGAATTGAGAATGGCGCGGTAGTTTGAAAATTCGATTTCAAATTTCAAATGAATGTATAGGATTCAAAATAAATTAGATTTTGGCGAAACCAAAAATGTATGAATCTATTTGAAAATCTTTCCAACGAATCCGAAAAAATTGAAATTTCATAGCGGGAATAAAAAGTTATGCCCAGTTTAAAATTCAGAATAGTCACTGTGGAATTCTGGCCCTTAAAAATGAAAATTTTGCAAATGACCTTTGTTTTCGACAAAACCACTTTTGTTGGATCCGGGATGTCAAATTATTGCTAGATTCCAAAATTCATAATTTTCCGAATCAATATGCGAGCGAGGCGAAGTAAAACGCGTTTTGACAGTTTTAGTCAATTTCGATCGACCAGAAAATGGCCATTTTTCAAACGGTCTCACAATTTAACGAAATTATTTTCGTTATGGCCATATCGTCAATACGAAGCTAGAAATTATTTTCCGAGAATTTTTAGAGTCCGTATGTGGCCCCGGTAAATTGAAATGTGCGTTCAAATTTAATATATAGAGTTGTATTTTGATTTTGACGAAACCTGGTCGAAACGGCCGAACTGGCTTAAGATACATATCCCATTGTGTTCAGAATGGGGGTAATTAGCTAGGGGCGACAGGCGTTGGGTCTCGTTTCGAGTTAGGGTGAAAAGTCAACTTTATGTGGAGAAAATAAATTAAATAATATATTATATATAAACCCCCCTTCCCCTGTGACGACCTCAAAACCCCGTACGACGGTGGCAAGGGTAATCTTTGGAATATAACACATAAACAGATAACAGCAGAACAACAATAAATAAATACACCAGATAATGTACAATAGAATACACTGGATAAACATAATCATCAGAGTTACACAGTATACAGGATCATACTTAGTACAAAATACAGTTCAGCTATACATAAATGTCTACAGCAGAAAACAAAACAAAATATGTACAATAGGAGCTGAACAGCAAAAAAAGAGATAAATGGTAGAATCCATCTTCAGCTCCAGCTATCCAGAAAGAGCCTGCTAGAACCTAAATACAAAGCTGCCCGTGTAGAAAAAGGGGCACCCGAGTTTGCAAGTGAAACAAACTACAAGTCAGTCATGGGACTGGTATGAGAAATCTACTTAACATATTTTAATATATGGCCAATCACAGGACCACGCCACTTTCGCGGAATGGGTTTACTTCATTGGATTGCCAGTGCTTTAAAACAAGTTAATCTTTTAAACATCGCAATGCTTTTTATAAAAATGAAGCCATTATAAGACTCAGTTCCCATCACACAATGCAACGCAAACCGGAGGATAGAGTTTTACCTTATAATGGCCAAAATATGCTTGATACAAATAAAACAAAAGCATTTGGTATTATTACTAGTGTTTATATGTTTCAAAAACAATTTCAAATCATAAATATCAATCATAGGCGGCGTGGGTACCATATATCTTGTCGCCATATATAGGTATACAATCAAAACCACACGGTGACGTATTTGGAAATTGGATTTCCGTTATGAACCAAGGCAAAAGATAGTCCTTACCGAATTCGAGACTGTCCAGCCCGAGTGTTAGGCAAGTACTCAGTCAAGCCTTTGGATCGTCAGGGCCGGTCCACCGATGTGGATTAAAATGCCTAAACACTGCGTTTCCCCACCCTTTGGGGCGTAAATGAGTCCTATGACTCCATCGGCTCCACATAGTCACCGATATATCCGAGGCACCTCGCAACAGCAACAACCACACAGGTGAAAATAATATAAATGTCAGGGCTGGTAGGTCACTGACACCACCCTAGCTAGAAGGAAACGCATGTCCTCCCTGAGGTCCTCCCCAGTTTCTGGTTCATACCGAGATGTGAGGCTCGCGAATCAACGTTATACACAAAGCTTTGCCACACAGGCCGTGCTTTGATCATCAACCACAAGACTTTACTTTTCAACAAAAATCTTGATCATTTGCCACTTAGGCATGCCACACAGGCAATTCACTCTATGCGTCTGATTTCTATCGATATATAACCTCTGAGCTCGTACGTCTCAGAGAAGGGTGTTAAGCAAAAGAATAAATTCTCTGCCGCCAAACAGATATATATTTAATAGAGATCAAACAGCACAGAACAAAATCCAATGTCAGACACACAGTCCATTTACTAGTTCGTTCTGGGTCTGAACGAAACCGGAGGCACCTTATACCTCGCATATCCATCGATCTCCAAGTACATCTGGACGATTACCACTTATTATCTATATTTCGGGATGCCTCCCAATCAATACATCAGCAATCAACCAACCGAGGTGAAGATCTCCGGTCTTCAACCACTGTCTTCATCATCGACTTCTTTTCGCCGATCAATTATTTGAAATGAGATTTAACTCGGCCTTTTCAAATAATTCATGTATATTTAGAATTTAAATCAATTCATTTCAATGGTTAAATTATTCGACATCAATAATTCTGTTCTTAAATGTAATTTTCACACCAAACACATTCAACCATCAAATATCCAATAAACCGGGTAAATTCAGTTTATTTCCATTCCATATCGTTTATAATATTTTATAACGATTTATCCTATTTTTATTCACTCAAAAATAGCCAATTCATTCGAACGACGCTTCAGGCCATAACGCCTCCGTGGCGCTATTTTTCTTCAGATTTGATCTACACATATATGAAAATCTAACCATTGGATCTTCACAAATTTTATATCATTAGAAAGATCTTTTCAAAACGAATCCAACGGTTTTAGTTTCGGAAAAATCCGAGGGTCGGATCTCCTGCACTAATCATTTGAAGTTACGATTTAAAAATACGAACTGCAGCGTCGTTATTCGATTAAATTTAATTATATTTATATATTTATATATATATAATCGATTCTGGCATTGTTTTTCTTCAGATTTGAATTAAACATTCCATACAATCCAACCGTTGGATCTTTACAAAGTTGGTGTCCTTGGAAAGGTATTTCCAAAGCGAACCCAACGGTTTCGGTTTTGGGAAAATCCGATGGTCGGATCTCCCGCACTAATCGTTTGAAATCACCGTTTCAAAACACGAACTGCAGCTTCATTATTCAATTTATTTCAATTATATTCATATATATAAATATATATATATATATAATTCTGTAACGGCAAGGAATTTCGCTCGATCCAAATCGATCGTTAAACCGACCAAGACCGTTTGAAACCCCTGATCGTTTTGAGAACAGGACAAATTGGAACGCAGACGGAAGAACATTTCATTGTATATTACAACAATCCCATCAAATACAAGAATATACAGAGTGTAAATGAATAAATTACATTCGATAATTATCATAGATTACAATAAATTACATAGCAGCGGAAAAAAATACAAAACACAACTGAAAGTGATATACGGATATAGAGCTTTCCGAGCATCGTTCCAGCTGTAAATCAGGATCCTGTAAATATAAATCTGCAAAACCAAAACTACTAGCTGCCCGTGTGGAAAATAGGGGCACCCAGAGTTTAGGTTAAAACAATAAACTCCAGGTCAGTCATGTGACTGGTGTGAGAACTAAAACAGTTATTTAAAACTTTACTTTAAAAGAGAGTGATTCAAGGGACCACGTCGTATAACACGGAACGGGTTTCCTCCCAAGAATACTAGTGCACATAACAAAACAGCGCAATGCTTTTTGGAAAAATGAAGCTATTATAAGACCCAGGTCCCATCACACAATGCAACGCAAGCCGGAGGATAGGGTTTTCCCTTATAATAGCCAAACATGCTTGGTACGTTTAAAACAAATCACTTGATACTATAATAAGTGTATAGTGTCAAAACAATTCAAATCATAAATATCAATCATAGGCGGCATGGGTACCATCTATCATGTCGCCATACTAGTTCTACAATTAAAACCACAATATCACGTATTGGAAATTGGATTTCCATCATGAGTCGAGGCAAGGGGCAAGCTCCTCTCCATTCGAGACACTCTAGCAAATGTCCCAGGACCCCACTTTGATCATTGGAATCGGCTGGGCCGGTCCTCACCTAACTTTGGAGGATTAGTTATTCCTGAGCACACGTTTCTCGGTCCTTACAGACCTATATCCGAGGCGCCTCGCATTCCAACAACTACACAGGTGAAAAGTATATAAATGTCAGGGCTGGTAGGTTACTGACACCACCCAAGCTAGAAAGAAACGTCGTGCTCTCCCAGCGGTCCGTCTCCCATTTTTACTCATACCGAGGTGTGAGGCTCGCGACTTCACGCTATACACAAAGCTACGCCACACAGGTCGTGCTTTGATCATCAACCATAAGACTTTGCTTTTCAACAAAAGCCTTGATCAATTGCCACTTACGCATGCCACACTGGCAATTCACTCCATGCGACTGATGTCCATCAATATACAACCTCTGAGCTCGTACGTCTCAGAGAAGGGCGTTAAGCAAGAAAATAAATTCTCCGCCGCCAAACAGATGTATATTTAATAGAGATCAATCAACACAGAATAAAATCCAATGTCGGACACACAATCCATTTACAAGTTCGTCCTGGGTCTGAACGAAACTGGAGGCACTTTCCTCGCATATCCATCGATCTCCCGGTACGTCTGGACGATCACCAACTGTTTCCCTCATCTTGGGTGTACAGCTCAATCGAGATCATCAGTAATCACCCAAACGATGTGAAGACTTCCGGTCTTCAACCACCGTCTTCATCTTCGACATCTCGTCGAATCGGTTATTCAGAATGGGTATAAACCCGGCCTTTATGAATAACCCACGTATATGACAAACAAATGTTACACAAACACAACAAACGCCTCATTCCAATTCAGAATATTCTTTTATTCACAAAATCACATTCTTAGGGGAAAGGTTCCCATTAATTTTATCCAAGATAAATTCTTTTAAATTTATTCTTTAATCTTCCTTTGGATATCATTTCAAACTAGTCGGGATTAGCGAACCACACCGAAGTAATTATTTATTTTATATCCCAATCCTAACCTATTCATCCCATGGAGCAAAACTGGTAATACTCCATATCTAACACCACGGTGTTATCGGTAAAATTAATTACCATTTCACGTTCAAATCTAATTAAAGATTTAACTATCGCTTTGGAGCAAAACTGGTGGTACTCCACTCTCGATCACCTTTCAGATTTGATAATTTAAATTATCAATTCACATTTTAATCTAATTAAAGATTCATTAAAACTCTACTTAGTTTTAATCTTTTCAAAAATCAACATCCTGTCTTTAACTGGGTTAAAGAACCAATGTCATCTAAAACACGATTCACGACAAACCCAAATCACATTTGATATTAAATACAAGGCTTTGAATAGAAAATATATCGGCTTATATTCAATATCAAATTCTGAAACCAACAAATATCATATTGGAAATAACGATATGAATATATCTTTCAAATTCCCATAACAATATCTGTATAATCACGGAATCCAACATCGAAACATTCCAAAGACAATTTCGAGTCAAATCCATTCCAATTCACGTATATTGGAAATTCTGGTTATTTTTCAAAACCAATTCAAATTCAATTTATTTATTTCAAAAATAAATTGATTTTAATTCTAGTTCAAAACTAGTTCATTTCGATAAAAATCTCCTTTTATCATTTCAAATGTGGAGTTTTACATCCCAATTCTTTCCAATTCACATATTATGATTTTACGCAAATTATTCATATTTTTAATAATTTTATCAAGGCACGTACAGTCGATTTCCATCAACGGCCATCGAACTGCACTTACAGCGACCTTTTCCAAATTTGATTTGGACATAATTCCAAATCCAACCGTTAGATTTCAAATTTCTAATATTCATTGGAAAGCTCTTTTCGATACGAACCCAACGGTTCCGGTTTTAGGAGAATCCAACGGTCGGATCTCCCGCAACGTCATTTCGAAGTCAGTGGTCGAAATTCACGAACTGCCGTTGTAACACCCCACGTCCATTAATGTCACTCACAAAGGGAATGCATTAACTTCCATGGAGGTTATAAATGAATATAGAACAGAAAAATTACAACAAGACAGATAGTAAATAGTACTTGGAAATCTAAAACTTCATTTTATTGCAGCGGAAATTAAACATGTTTGTTACATCATAAAACCATAGATCATAACCAAGTACAATATCCATCTTCATAAAAACAAAATACATAATCCCATTACATAAATAGACATTAAAAAGATAACAAGCTGGACTTTACTTCAACGGTCCAAGCTTTCCAAAGAGAGATGAAGCAATTCAATCAAACTCCACTAGAGCTGGGCCCAACCTGAGGACCTGGAGGGGAAAAAGGATAGAAATAGAGGGGGTCAGACATAAAGTCTGGCGAGTATGATAATTCTAACAATACTATTATCAAAATAACTAGACTAAGGCATAAGCTGGAAGACAAGTAAATGTCTATGAACTCTTAGGAAGATAAAGATAGCGTTTAAGATAACGTTAAAGATAACGGTAAAGGCACACATAATTACTAACGAATGATTACTACACTGCACCGCACATTGCTACACTGCACCACACCAGTCACCCTATTATTTGATCCCACTTGCTTCACACAGAAACTTTATAAATAGCCTTACGTACCCCTAGCTGACTACATAGGTGTCGTCTGCCCCTATCTCCACTAGGTGTACCCCACTACCCACTTTCGATCGGCTCCCTACTCATAGATACCCGTGCTGGCCCCACAGTGGGGTGTATCACTCCCCTAAAGTGGCAACCCGATACAACTTGAGAATGCACGGCTTATACCTACACGATGCAACAACGTCTTACCTACCAGCCCGGGTCCACACACGCATACGAAACCCGTTGGACTTGCGTTGCCACCGCTCCCCGTTTTGGCCTCTTACAGTCGAACCCAGCATGCGTGTCCCGTCCTCGACTTGGGTCGAGCCCCAAAGATACGTTTGGGATACTGGTCGAACTGGGCCCCCACAAGCTACCCACCTAAGCTTGTCACTAGTATATCCCACTTAACCCTCTTAGTCATGTTCATTTACATGTGTGTTTGGTTAAGTCTTACTAATCGTATTTCACATGCCACTAAGGGCACCCCCTAGATTCCTCATGCCACCCAAGGCACCTACTTAACCCCCATGTCCCACCTTACATGTTTATCTAGTTATGTATTTCTTAATTCATTCAGGCCATAACCTCATAAAGACCTCTCACATTAGACTGGCATTTATGGCAGCTGGATTTGCCGGGCGGGTCCGGGCAGTCTTACACCATAAAAGAGTCTAACCTCGTGTCTTTACAACCGTTATGCTTTAGTTTAGGCCTAGGAACTCTCACATTGGGCTGACATTTGTGACCATTGGATTTGTCGGGCGGGTCCGGGCAGGTTTACGTCACAAACGAGTCCAACCTCGTGTCCTAAGCATTGATTCACACTTAAAATCTTTTACCCCAGTTTTAATAATTCCCTATTCAAATTATTAATTAAGTCAACTTTTAATGATGTCCATAATTGACTCAATTATGGCCATCCACTTATGGCATGCAAAATCATATCAATTGCACCCCAACTTTTTAATATTAAATCCTTAATATTACCCCTACCCCACGTTTATACGTTCGCTTATTCAACGCATAATATAGGCTAGACTTGTATAGTCTAACACCTAGCACAAAGATAAATTATCACAACATATAGACAATTAAAATAAATCTAATCATAATAGGGGTGAAACTTGCATAAACTACACATGTTAAGGATCAAAAGGTGTCAACTTGTTAAATGTCTCAATTTACATGATATGATCATAGCCCAAATCTATACATAAACTTGCATATGGGGTTTTTAGGCAACATAATGATGGTGTGAACTAGCATAGGATTTCACATATGTCATAGCATAATTCTGGATGTCATAATAGATGTCTTGGTATATGTTCATAACTTTTCTAATCAATCTAACTTGCATATGTGACTTGTCATATAGATCAACATAACCCAAACATGATGATTTAATTAATATGAACTAGCTAGCATAGATGGTAACATCATGGCCTTTTTAACATGTATGATTCATCACAACTTAACATAGAAACTTTCAACATACATAACATCATCATAGCATGATTTACAACATATAAGATATCATCATCACATAACATTGGATTTACAATATACATGATAGCAAAAGGGGTTTACAACAACATATATGATAATTCACATCATCTACTCATAATCCATTCATAACTCAACCTAATTAAAATGATAATAATCTTGTTAAGATCATCATACTCACAATTTAGAGAAGAAAAGAGAGAGTTTTTCTTTGCTTTAGGTTTGAGTGAATTAGAATTGAATTTGCTTTTCTTCTTTCTTTGTTGGCGGCGGCTCCATTGATTTCCATGGCGATGGTATGACGGTAACTATTCTATTTTAATTAGGTTTAGGGTTAGCATTAGGATGTATTTATAGGTGTATGAAGTTATTTAGGACCATTAGATTAACCCTGAACCATGAGAACCAATCAAATGCAAAATCTGCATTTGAGTGAATCGGCCCACGGGTTGACAGCCAAACACCCTGGATTAACCCCTAGTCGACCCAGCGAGGCTCGGGTCGACCTCAAAAATGGGCTGGTTCGGTTATTCCCCCTCCCAATTCGTTGTTTTGAACTTTTTCGCATATTTATTTATTTAATTTTTAATTTATATATATATATATATATCAATATATATATTTCTCTACGCAACCCATTTCACTTAATTCTTTTCTAAAAATTAAGTATACTTTAATTTGTGAATTTTAATGTTATAAAATTACGGGGTGTTACATTCTCCCCTCCTTAAAGGATTTCGTCCCCGAAATCTCCAAGTCAAGAAGAATGTATATCCTACCATCTAATCGTCCATCTACACAACCATCAAACACCAGCATCCATTGTCCTTAAAAGACTTCTAATTCTTTAATGTTTATATGCACAGTGTGTGTATATGTCCATATCTAATGCAAAATTAGGCGGTCTACTGATTCATTCGACCTCCTTAGTGCAATTCATGATAGTGTCATGCGTCCAATATGTACGCAAAAGATTCCTAATGATACATATTAATTCTATATGCGTGCACAACCATCCACCCGAATGCAGCAACTATATGATAATACAACCATTATACATCCATTTTACTAAATACATCCATATATATGCAATATGCAATATGAAGTGACTGAGCCGATCTGGTGCCTAATAGTGTGTGTATATGCATCCACGAGCAACCACTAGCAAACACTTGCATCCACTTTGCATCCACCATACATAACATGTCTCAAACACATGTTTCAACCATAGGATTATCCTAAATAAAGGTCAAAGATATTAGCGAGAGGATATACTAAAGATAAGATAAGTACAAGCTAAGCGATAAAGGAGAAATTAAAAGACATACCCTCAATTCCTCAACCTCTTGATCTCCGACCCAAGAATGTGCGTAGTAGCTCGTCGAATTGTCGCATCACGCTCTATCTCCACCTCTCTAAGAAAGCTCGGCTCTACCACTTCCGTGGTCTCGTGCAAGCACTTCCTCAAATGTGACACATGGAATACATCGTGTACACCACTAAGTCTCTCGGGCAACTCCACTCTATACGCCATCTGTCCAATTTTCTCCTTAATAGGAAACGGCCCTACAAACCTTGGTGCTAATTTCCCAACGGACCCAAAGCGAACAACGTTTCGTAATGGAGACACTTTGACAAAGACCATGTCCCCAACTTCAAACTCGAGATCTGTTCTCCTCTTATCCGCATAAGATTTCTGCCTATCCTGTGCTGCTTTCATCCTCCTTCGAATCAAGTCGATCTTCTCCGAAGTCTCCCTAATCATATCGGGCCCAAGTAAGATCTTATCCGTAGATTCCCACCAACATGTAGGTGAACGAAAAGGTCGTCCATAAAGAGCTTCGAATGGTGCCATACCAATGTTGGACTGAAAGCTGTTATTATATGCGAACTCCACCAATGGAAGATGCTCTTCCCACGTACCCCCAAAGTCTAGGATACATAGCCTCAATAGATCCTCTAGAATGCGATTCACCCTCTCGGTCTGGCCGTCCGTCTGAGGATGATATGCGGTGCCCAAACATAACTGAGTCCCTACCGCCTCTTGTAAGCTTCTCCAAAATTCGCTAATGAAAATAGGATCGCGGTCGCTCACTATGCTAGAAGGAACACCGTGCAAACGAACTATCTCTCGAACGTATACGGAGGCTAACCATGGAGCAGTCCTCTTACTCTTCACGGGAATAAAATGGGCGCTCTTAGTAAGTCTATCTACTATAACCCAAATTCCCGTATTACCCTTCCTCGATCGCGGTAATCCATCCACAAAATCCATCGAGATGCTTTCCCATTTCCATAGTGGAACCTCCAATGGGTGAAGCAACCCACCGGGTTTCTTTTGCTCCGCTTTTACTTGTTGGCACACCAAGCATCTAGCGACATATTCAGCCACATCTTTCTTCATGCCGGGCCAAAAGTAAACTCTCTTCATGTCTTTGTACATCTTGTCCCCGCCGGGATGAATGGTCATCTTCGAATGATGTGCTTCGTCAAGAATAGTCTTCCTTAGGTCATCGTCGTTTGGTACACAAAGTCTACCGTCCCTACGTAACCAACCCTTATCGTCTAGGGTATACCTACGGAGATGGCTTGATGACTCCCCTCCTTTGAGTTTTTCTACTAACTCAACCAACTGCGGGTCGTCTCGCTGTGCCTCGCCAATCCGTCCCAAAAGCGTAGGTCTGACCTCCAAGGATACTAGCAAACCGGGTACGAAGTCAAAGGAAGGTCTAAAATCAAACATAGAGATGAACTCTAAACTTCGCCGCTCAATAAACAAAGGACTTAAGGATAATCTTTTTCTACTTAAGGCATCGGCCACCACGTTACCCTTGCTAGGGGATATGCTATCTCAAAGTCGTAGGACGCCAAGAACTCCATCCACCTTTGCTGCCTTAAGTTCAAGTCCTTCTGAGAGAATAGGTATTTTAAAGATTTGTGGTCAGTGAATAGTTCGAATTTCTCGCCAAGAAGATAATGACGCCAAGACTTAAGCGCGAAAACGATAGCGGCCAACTCTAGGTCATGCGTGGGGTAATTCTTTTCATGCGCTCTTAACTGCCTTCCACCATAGGCTGTTACCATGCCCTCTTGCATTAAGACTGCGCCTAGTCCTGTCCCACAAGCGTCAGTATAAACGGTAAACGGCTTACTCCCGTCTGGCAATACTAAGACTGGGGCTGAAGTCAAAGCTCTCTTCAAACGTTGGAACGCATCATCACAATCTACGTCCCATGTGAAAACTAGGTTCTTCTTCGTCAAGCATGTCAATGGAGCTGATATCTTTGCGAAGTCTTTGATAAACTTCCTATAGTAGCCAGCCAACCCCAAGAAACTTCTCACTTCGGTAGCATTTTTAGGGACCTTCCAATATTGGATGGCCACCACCTTCGCGGGATCCACAGCTATCCCTTCTTTGGAAACCACGTGCCCCAAGAACCGTACTTCCTTCCTCCAGAAGTGACACTTAGAAAATTTAGCCTTAAGGCTATGCGCTCGTAGGGTCTCCAACACTTCCCTAAGATGTAGGGCATGCTCTTCTTCATCCTTAGAAAAGATCAAGATGTCATCTACAAAGACTACCACGAATTTGTTAAGGTACTCCCTAAACACCCTACTCATCAAATCAACAAAATATGCTGGGGCGTTTGTCAAACCGAAGGGCATCACTAGCCATTCATAAAAACCGTCCGGAGTCCTAAAGGCAGTCTTGTCTATGCTATCCTCAGCCGCTCTCAACTGATGGAACCCAGTGGCTAAGTCCAACTGCGAAAACACTGAGGCGCCAACTAACTGATCGAAGAGATCGTCAATCCTCGGCAGTGGGTGTCTGTTCTTCTTAGTAAGTTTATTAAGTTCTCTATAGTCCACACACAGTCTAAGGGACCCATCCGCCTTCGTGGCAAATATTACTGGAGCACCCCACTCTGATATACTTCGTCTTATGAACCCTTTCTCAAGCAACTCCTTCACTTGCTTATCGAGTTCCCTCCTTTCACGTGGAGCCATGTGGCATACTGGCAAAGATACTGGTTTCGCATTATCCACAAGATATATTCGAAAATCTATCTCCCGCTTCGGAGGCAAGCCCTTCACCTCCTCAAACACATCCAAATATTCTCGGACCACTCTAACAGATCGTAGATTTTCCTCAGACGCGTCAAGCGATTCTAGATAACTTAGCATAACCGAATTTATGGGATTACAGAAGATTTCGAGAGTGTTGCCAAGGCGAGTCACGAGCCTAACTACTCTCCTTTCACAATCAAGAACGGCCCCATTTCTGGATAACCAATCCATTCCTAAAATTAGCCTATAGCCCGTGAAGCCCAACACATAAGCATCACATCTAAATTCAACGCTAAGTATGGAAATTTTCAAATCTAAACACATCATGGACAAATAAGCTGAGCCCCCTATTGGATTCGAAACAACTAAGGGATCCTCTACTAAACTGGTGTTTAAGTGCAGTGATTCAACTAATGATGTAGAGATAAACGAATGTGATGCGCCTGAATCGAATAAGGTACGGACAGGATGATCAAACAGAAAAACTAAGCTTTCAACAGAAATGGTTCTACCTCGTTCTTGCAGCAGTGGGACCGCGAGAGCCTGAACTTGTCCCCTAGCCTGCCCTGGTGCCATAAGAGCCTGCACCTGTCCTCCCGAGGTAGCTCCTGCCCTCTGCCCCTTCTTTGGGCAGTCCTTTACTAAATGTCCCGCATCGCCACAATGAAAACAGCCTGTCTTCTTTTTCTTTCAGCAATCCTTGCTGAGATGGCCTGGGGTTCCACAGTTAAAGCACTTCTTCTTTCCCTTGCCATTATTGTCTTTTCCACCCTTCTTGTTTTGCTGTTGTGGTTTCTTCTGATCCCCTTTCTTCTCGGGTGCCTTATCAGCTTTAGCGCTTTTCTCCTCATGCATGAGCGCCATTTCTACTAACTTCTCAAAGGTGGCCCTCATCGGGATGTGGGTCATAGCCAACCCTTGTAATGGTTCATTCAAGCCATTCACGAGCCTTAGAGCCTTCTTCTCCGGCGTGTTTACTAAGTCCAAGCCAAACCTTGCTAACTGATTAAATTTATTGACATATTCTTTCACTGATGAGCTTCCTTTCTTCAATGTCAAGAACCTTTCCATATATAGATTTTCTTCCGCCCTTGAGAGAAACTTCGCCTCGAACCTACGTCTGAAATCCGCCCAAGAGTCAACAGGACGCTCCCCATTAGTGACCTCCCACCAAAACGAGGCCTCTCCCTTCATCAACCAAGCTGCTAAACGAACTCTCCTCCCTTCTTCTACTTCAAAGATTTCTAGCAATTCTTCCACCTCCTTAAGCCAATCTCTAGCTTCCACAAACGTTTCTGACCCTTGAAATGGTTTTCCACCTATAGCCTTGAATTCCTTGCACGTCTTTGCAAAAGTATCTACGCGAGGAGGAGGAGGAACGGGTGCAACTGGTGGTGGAGGAACATTGGCTGGACCTGCAGCGGCCCTAGCCTCCAATAGCCTCCTATACCATCCTGGTATCGTTACACCGTCGGGTAGATTAAGATCTTCAGCCATGCTGAAACGAAAAAGGAAAGATTCAAAATGGAGAATTCGAAAGATAAAGATATGTGGCTATTGGGGATTATGTTTTTCTTAAAAACTTTTCTCTTTAAATTTCTCATTAAAACATGTTTTTGAAAACACTTCTTCCAAAAATAACTATTTTTCTAAAGTATTTTTATCTGTTCTGGTAACCTTAAGCTCTGATACCACGTGTAACACCCCACGTCCATTAATGTCACTCACAAAGGGAATGCATTAACTTCCATGGAGGTTATAAGTGAATATAGAACAGAAAAATTACAACAAGACAGAGAGTAAATAGTACTTAGAAATCTAAAACTTCATTTTATTGCAGCGGAAATTAAACATGTTTGTTACATCATAAAACCATAGATCATAACCAAGTACAATATCCATCTTCATAAAAACAAAATACATAATCCCATTACATAAATAGCCATTAAAAAGATAACAAGCTAGACATTACTTCAACGGTCCAAGCTTTCCAAAGAGAGATGAAGCAATTCAATCAAACTCCACTAGAGCTGGGCACAACCTGAGGACCTGGAGGGGGGAAAAGGATAGAAATAGAGGGGGTCAGACATAAAGTCTGGCGAGTATGATAATTCTAACAATACTATTATCAAAATAACTAGACTAAGGCATAAGCTGGAAGACAAGTAAATGTCTATGAACTCTTAGGAAGATAAAGATAGCGTTTAAGATAACGTTAAAGATAACGGTAAAGGCACACCTAATTACTAACGAATGATTACTACACTGCACCGCACATTACTACACTGCACCATACCAGTCACCCTATTGTTTGATCCCACTTGCTTCACACAGAAACTTTATAAATAGCCTTACGTACCCCTAGCTGACTACATAGGTGTCGTCTGCCCCTATCTCCACTAGGTGTACCCCACTACCCACTTTCGATCGGCTCCCTACTCGTAGATACCCGTGCTGGCCCCACAGTGGGGTGTATCACTCCCCTAAAGTGGCAACCCGATACAACTTGAGAATGCACGGCTTATACCTACACGATGCAACAACGTCTTACCTACCAGCCCGGGTCCACACACGCATACGAAACCCATTGGACTTGCGTTGCCACCGCTCCCCGTTTTGGCCTCTTACAGTCGAACCCAGCATGCGTGTCCCGTCCTCGACTTGGGTCGAGCCCACAAAGATACGTTTGTGATACTGGTCGAAATGGGCCCCCACATGCTACCCACCTAAGCTTGTCACTAGTATATCCAACTTAACCCTCTTAGTCATGTTCATTTACATGTGTGTTTGGTTAAGTCTTACTAATCGTATTTCACATGCCACTAAGGGCACCCCCTAGATTCCTCATGCCACCCAAGGCACCTACTTAGCCCCATGTCCCACCTTACATGTTTATCTGGTTAAGTATTTCTTAATTCATTCAGGCCATAACCTCATAAAGACCTCTCACATTAGATTGGCATTTATGGCACTTGGATTTGCCGGGCGGGTCCGGGCAGTCTTACACCATAAAAGAGTCTAACCTCGTGTCTTTACAACCGTTATGCTTTAGTTTAGGCCTAGGACCTCTCACATTGGGCTGACATTTGTGACCACTGGATTTGCCGGGCGGGTCCGGGCAGGTTTACGTCACAAACGAGTCCAACCTCGTGTCCTAAGCATTGATTCACACTTAAAATCTTTTACCCCAGTTTTAATAATTCCCTATTCAAATTATTAATTAAGTCAACTTTTAATGATGTCCATAATTGACCCAATTATGGCCATCCACTTATGGCATGCAAAATCATATCAATTGCACCCCAACTTTTTAATATTAAATCCTTAATATTACCCCTACCCCACGTTTATACGTTCGCTTATTCAACGCATAATATAGGCTAGACTTGTATAGTCTAACACCTAGCACAAAGATAAATTATCACAACATATAAACAATTAAAATAAATCTAATCATAATAGGAGTGAAACTTACATAAACTACACATGTTAAGGATCAAAAGGTGTCAACTTGTTAAATGTCTCAATTTACATGATATGATCATAGCCCAAATCTATACATAAACTTGCATATGTGGTTTTTAGGCAACATAATGATGGTGTGAACTAGCATAGGATATCACATATGTCATAGCATAATTCTAGATGTCATAATAGATGTCTTGGTATATGTTCATAACTTTTCTAATCAATCTAACTTGCATATGTGACTTGTCATATAGATCAACATAACTCAAACATGATGATTTAATTAATATGAACTAACTAGCATAGATGGTAACATCATGGCCTTTTTAACATGTATGATTCATCACAACTTAGCATAGAAACTTTCAACATACATAACATCATCATAGCATGATTTACAACATATAAGATATCATCATCACATAACATTGGATTTACAATATATATGATAGCAAAAGGGGTTTACAACAACATATATGATAATTCGCATCATCTACTCATAATCCATTCATAACTCAACCTAATTAAAATGATAATAATCTTGTTAAGATCATCATACTCACAATTTAGAGAAGAAAAGAGAGAGTTTTGCTTTGCTTTAGGGTTGAGAGAATTAGAATTGAATTTGCTTTTCTTCTTTCTTAGTTGGCGGCGGCTCCATTGATTTCCATGGTGATGGTATGACGGTAACTATTCTATTTTAATTAGGTTTAGGGTTAGCATTAGGATGCATTTATAGGTGTAGGAAGTTATTTAGGACCATTAGATTAACCCTGAACCATGAGAACCAATCAAATGCAAAATCTGCATTTGAGCGAATCGGCCCACGGGTTGACAGCCAAACACCCTGGATTAACCCCTAGTCGGCCCAGCGGGGCTTGGGTCGACCTCAAAAATGGGCCGGTTCGGTTATTCCCCCTCCCAATTCGCTGTTTTGAACTTTTTCGCATATTTATTTATTTAATTTTTAATTTATATATATATATATCAATATATATATTTCTCTGCGCAACCCATTTCACTTAATTCTTTTCTAAAAATTAAGTATACTTTAATTTGTGAATTTTAATGTTATAAAATTACGGGGTGTTACAGCCGCGGCGCGTCGCGTTCTATTCAGGCCATTATATATATTATATATATTTCATCGATTTCCTTTCAAAACATATTTTATAAATTGTTTTAAATTCGTTTTCAAAACCATTTCAACGCTACATTCAATTTCAAATCAAAATTGAATATTTCATATCATTACTATGTAAATGATAATATTTTCAAAACGTTATATTTTGAAATCACTACCTTTCTATATTCATTATAAAAACGAATATAATCGATATAAATATCGTTCACGTCAAAATAGCGCAACTCTAATCAACACGGCTTTATATATTTCAATAAATTCGTTATTCTATTCAAAATGAATATTTATTCTATTCAACACATGAATCTATATTTCTTTCAAAAAACGACTAATCTCAACACATGAGTACTGTCAACACACAACTATTTTTGTTATGTAATATATTTTATAAAATTATGGTATCTATCGTTTGATTTTTAATCAGACTCCACCGTGAAGTAGATTCTAATTTTAAATATGATAAAGATGTAAATTTTATTGTTAAAATATTTTACTCAACACATGAATATTTTCAACACATGAACATCGTCAACACGTTACTATTTATTATATTCAACACATGAATCTTCTTTTATAATATTCATTAATTTCCCGATTGAAATGAGGCACAATCAATCACCATATAATGTTAATTATATGGATTCCATACAACACATGTATATAAATAGCAACGATAAATAATCAACAATCATCCAAAGTGCACCACACAACTGCATAAGCATCAAACATAAATAATTAACGCTTACACAGCCTGTCGACCAATCGATCGACATACAATTAAATAATTGGAATTAGTGTACGCCAAATATCATCCCAACACCTGTGTGGGGTTTCAAATCAACAAACACTGAATATTATTTGTGCAGTTGGGTGATGTGTAAAATTTATCATCCCAATCAATATCAGTCAAATCAGTGTATATAAACAAATCGGCCGATTTGTTTATAAATATTTATTTTATTCACACACGTTAAAAATTATATTTTTAACGATAAAATATTTTATTTTTCTAACTTATTTTAGAAAATTTCGGCGGCATAACGGCACGATACTAGAAACGGGACAAGGCCTAGCCTTATCCCCTGTCTAGTGATGGCCCACGCCATACACATATCAATCTAATCAATTCCATTTCACCAAACAATCAAATTCAAATCAAACAATCTGACCAACTACACAACCAAACAAACAAGTCCATGGTCTGTGGACAATGGTGTCAGGTGCTACTAAACACCGTCTGCATCCTAGTATATATTTATAACTAGAAAAGGAAATTTAAAGTGAGAAGTTCTCACATTGATTTTTTTCTAATGACTTTTCTGAACTGCTGAATTGTTGTTCGAGCTCCAGACTTCGCATACAAGCTCAAATCTTCAATCCATCTATTTTTTAGTACAAGCACGACATTCTGAACAACTTTTGCCTAAGGGACTTTTTGCCGAAAATGCTCCAATTCGCCAGAATTCGCGAAAGTACACGAATTTTACCGTTTTTGAACAGCAGACTTCGAACGCGTTTTCCGAGCAGCTCCGAACTCCAAAACACGACTTCCATATAGCTAAATCGAAGAGAATTTCGTGCTCTACAACTTTGGTTTAGAGGGACTTTGGCCAGAAACGCAGCGTTTGAGAGTTATTGGCGAAATACGGTTAGGGGCTTATTTGCAAAACGGGTGATTAGTGTAAAATGGGTTTTTGGTGACCGGGGGGCCCACGGACGGAATTGAGGAGGGGGAAGGGGGCGCTGGACCTGATGTGAGGTGGGGAGGCGGCTAAGGGGCGGCGGCGGTTGTGGTGGTGGCCGTGGTGGTGGTGGTGGCTCCTAGGGTTTGCAAAATCACATAAAAGAGAGGAGAGAGAGAGAGGAGGAGGAAGAGGAGGAGGAGGGGAAGAGGAGGAGGAGGTGCGGCGTGCGGTTGGAGGCCGGTGGCGGCTGGTGGAGGAGGGAGCAGCGGCGGTGGGAGGGTGGAGGCCATTAAAGAGGAAAAATGCAAAAAGAGGAAGAGGAAGAAAGTGAGAAACAACAGGAAGAAAAAGTGATTATATGATAGTTTCTCGCGTATCGCCCGAACGCTAATGATTTCCAATCGCCGCGGATTTCGGACACGAGATAGTAGACGTAAAGGCGAGTCCAACGAAACAAGTTTCATCGAATTCCGAGTTCGTTTGACCATCCGTTAAAATTCTCAAAAATGCTCAGATAAGCTCTAAAAATGCGATTTTGGCGCACCATTTCTTCTTGCACGCTCACGTGCTAACTCAAAAAATCAAGCCCTCTTGGATTTAACCATTATTAGACGATATGAATCCAGAAAAAAAAGTAGAATCAAATTCCGATGTCTTATCAGTAATGTTCCTTTGTAAAATGACTACTCGCTTTACCCTGAACTGTTTTAGCTCGCACGGCCACATACTGACTCCGTTCGATGCGCCCTTTGGAACTCGACAATAATTTGTCATTATGAATCCTTAAAAATTTATCTCGTCGAATTCTGAGCTCGTATGCAAAATTTCACTTTTTAAGGGCTATGTATTGTTAACCGAACAGCTCCTGCATATTGCCACTATTCCGGATATCGGAATATATCGAAGATTATACTTTTCGGAGTTCTAAACGGCATTTTGAACTCAATGGAAGTTGTTTCGAGTCCAAATTCATCCGTATGCAAAATATGACTTTTTGGGCCATGTATAATTTACATAGCGATTATTCTAAATTTTCAACTGGGGATAACTTTTGATTCCCGCTATGAAATTTCGATTTTTCAGATTCGTTGGAAAGATATTCTCAACTAGATTCTAATATTTTTGGTTTCGCTAAAATCCGGTTTATTTTGAATCCTGTACATTCATTTGAAGTTTGAAATCGAATTATCGAACTACCGCGCCATTTTCAATTCCTTTTATAATTATAAATAAATATTTATATTCTAACGACGATCTATATAAATATACACGTTCTAATTCTATTCAAAATAAATTTCTCGTCGTTATTATTTAAAATAATTCATTTTAAATATTCAAAATTCATTAAAATTGCCAAAATAAAAATTTTAAATTGGCTCAGAATTTCTGGGTTGCTACATTCTCCCCCACTTAAAACTTTTCGTCCCCGAAAAGGAACGAAGCCGAAAGTTGTTTTAAAAACCAACTCAACGTTCATTCTGGATTCCATTCTCCAACTTTTCAGTTTCTGAGAATTTTCAAATTCTTCAAAAATTTGGCTAACACCCGAAATTTTCGAAAAATTTCGCCATAACCTCCTTTGTACGGGGAGGGGTTTGGAAATTTATTGGGCCGTATTAGGTACCCAATAAATCCTATAAAGCTTACACATATTTATAGTGATATATTCTAGTGTTTACAGGGGAGCGTGTATAGATAATAACTCCAGAGAATAAATTCTCGTCACCCTGTCAAAGCCTGAGGGAGTGTGTATTTTAATTGCTCCAGAGAATAAATTATCGTCACCTTGTCCCGTGTGGGAAATAAATAATCCATGTGTCGTATCTAATGACTAGAGAGACGTGATTATTGTCAACTCCAGACCCGTGTGGGGTTTTTATTAATCTGGCAATTTTAACGTTACAATTTTATATTGTCCATATCAGTCATCAGTTCAACCTGTAATATATAGTCCATATCTGTCATCAATTCAACCTGTAATATATAGTCATCGCCATACAAGCCTCTCGCTCGTATGGTAAATCTTCCACCTCGTCACACAAGCTCCAAATGCTTGTGTGGTATATGATGAAGTATGCGATCTTAAGAAGTATGCCATCTTCAGGAAGTATGCCATGCAGTGTAGTTCAAAATTAATTGTTACTATCCTATGGCGACATTTATTAATTACACACAGAATAACCAGCACTCCGCATCCAATGGCACTCACAGGAGTTGATATAATAATAAAAGTGTGCATCCAACTCATTAAGGTTTAACTATTTGTCGGGCACGTAAATAAATTCTTTACTCAACAGCTAATCCATTTACCTATTCAAACATATATATGTATATGCATGCATTTGCAAATAATTTACAATACAATTCAATATTTGGTTCAATTTGGCCTAAATTCACCATTCATTCACATAATAGTTTAAATAAATAATCATACAACACAACCATCAATCAATTAGTGAATTAGCTTTTCAAATTCATAATTTGATATATATATACAGAAAAACATGTTTTTGATGCCAAATCACAACAATAAACCTATCTAGTTTTGGTTCTCACACCAGTCTAATGGAAATATATAGATATCACACCATCGTCACTCGAAAATAAATACTGGTGATGGTATACTTCATCATCAGGACCATGTCTGGGCGACTAGAGTGTGACTCTATATCTATCTAATATATTAAAACTTCGAATATACGTTCATGATGCGTATATGCAAAACCTTTATATACTAGATTGTCCAAATCAATATAAATAAATTATTCAAATACGTATAAAACGATTTAAATTTCAAAACAAAATTGTTTTCATTTGAAAAATATACTCTTCACACTCGTTCTAGGATACTACTGATCCTATCTCTAACGAGTCATTCTAATTGGATATTACTAATCCAATATCTGATGAATTCTTTTGTATGGTTCTAATGTGTCTTGTTCTCGAGCTCTGTAAACCAAAGCTCTGATACCAACTGTAACTGTAAGGAATTTCGCTCGATCCAAATCGATCGTTAAACCGACCAAGACCGTTTGAAACCCCTGATCGTTTTGAGAACAGGACAAACTGGAACGCAGACGGAAGAACATTTCATTGTATATTACAACAATCCCATCAGATACAAGAATATACAGAGTATAAATGAATAAATTACATTCGATAATTACCAGAGATTACAATAAATAACATAGCAGCGGAAAAATATACAAAACACAACTGAAAGTGATACACGGATACAGAGCTTTCCGAACATCGTTCCCGCTGTAAATCAGGATCATGTGAATATAAATCAGCAAAACCAAAACTACTAGCTGCCCGTGTGGAAAATAGGGGCACCCAGAGTTTAGGTTAAAACAATAAACTCCAGGTCAGTCATGTGACTGGTGTGAGAACTAAAACAGTTATTTAAAACTTTACTTTAAAAGAGAGTGATTCAAGGGACCACGCCGTATAACACGGAACGGGTTTCCTCCCAAGAATACTAGTGCACATAACAAAACAGCGCAATGCTTTTTGGAAAAATGAAGCTATTATAAGACCCAGGTCCCATCACACAATGCAATGCAAGCCGGAGGATAGGGTTTTCCCTTATAATAGCCAAACATGCTTGGTACGTTTAAAACAAATCACTTGATACTATAATAAGTGTATAGTGTCAAAACAATTCAAATCATAAATATCAATCATAGGCGGCATGGGTACCATCTATCATGTCGCCATACTAGTTCTACAATTAAAACCGCAATATCACGTATTGGAAATTGGATTTCCATCATGAGTCGAGGCAAGGGGCAAGCTCCTCTCCGTTCGAGACACTCTAGCAAATGTCCCAGGACCCCATTTTGATCCTTGGAATCGGCTGGGCCGGTCCTCACCTAACTTTGGAGGATTAGTTATTCCTGAGCACACGTTTCTCGGTCCTTACAGACCTATATCCGAGGCGCCTCGCATTCCAACAACTACACAGGTGAAAAGTATATAAATGTCAGGGCTGGTAGGTTACTGACACCACCTAAGCTAGAAAGAAACGTCGTGCTCTCCCAGCGGTCCGTCTCCCGTTTTTGACTCATACCGAGGTGTGAGGCTCGCGAATTCACGCTATACACAAAGCTACTCCACACAGGCCGTGCTTTGATCATCAACCACAAGACTTTGCTTTTCAACAAAAGCCTTGATCAATTGCCACTTACGCGTGCCACACTGGCAATTCACTCCATGCGACTGATGTCCATCGATATACAACCTCTGAGCTCGTACGTCTCAGAGAAGGGCGTTAAGCAAGAGAATAAATTCTCCGCCGCCAAACAGATGTATATTTAATAGAGATCAATCAACACAGAATAAAATCCAATGTCGGACACACAATCCATTTACAAGTTCGTCCTGGGTCTGAACGAAACCGGAGGCACTTTCCTCGCATATCCATCGATCTCCAGGTACGTCTGGACGATCACCAACTGTTTCCCTCATCTTGGGTGTACAACCCAATCGAGATCATCAGTAATCACCCAAACGATGTGAAGACTTCCGGTCTTCAACCACCGTCTTCATCTTCGACATCTCGTCGAATCGGTTATTCAGAATGGGTATAAACCCGGCCTTTCTGAATAACCCACGTATATGATAAACAAATGTTACACAAACACAACAAACGCCTCATTCCAATTCAGAATATTCTTTTATTCACAAAATCACATTCTTAGGGGAAAGGTTCCCATTAATTTTATCCAAGATAAATTCTTTTAAATTTATTCTTTAATCTTCCTTTGGATATCATTTCAAACTAGTCGGGATTAGCGAACCACACTGAAGTAATTATTTATTTTATTTCCCAATCCCAACATATACATCCCATGGAGCAAAACTGGTAATACTCCATATCTAACACCACGGTGTTATCGGTAAAATTAATTACCATTTCACGTTCAAATCTAATTAAAGATTTAACTATCGCTTTGGAGCAAAACTGGTGGTACTCCACTCTCAATCACCTTTCAGATTTGATAATTTAAATTATCAATTCACATTTTAATCTAATTAAAGATTCATTAAAACTCTACTTAGTTTTAATCTTTTCAAAAATCAACATCCTGCCTTTAACTGGGTTAAAGAACCAATGTCATCGAAAACACGATTCACGACAAACCCAAATCACATTTGATATTAAATACAAGGCTTTGAATAGAAAATATATCGACTTATATTCAATATCAAATTCTAAAACCAACAAATATCGTATTGGAAATAACGATATGAATATATCTTTCAAATTCCCATAACAATATCTGTATAATCACGGAATCCAACATCGAAACACT
Source organism: Allium sativum (assembly GCA_030737875.1). Taxonomy (NCBI): domain Eukaryota; kingdom Viridiplantae; phylum Streptophyta; class Magnoliopsida; order Asparagales; family Amaryllidaceae; genus Allium; species Allium sativum. Next base: position 1,019,482,823 of record CM060926.1, read on the forward strand.
TCAAAGACAATTTCGATTCAAATCCATTCCAATTCACGTATATTGGAAATTCTGGTTATTTTTCAAAACCAATTCAAATTCAATTTATTTATTTCAAAAATAAATTGATTTTAATTCTAGTTCAAAACTAGTTCATTTCGATAAAAATCTCCTTTTATCATTTCAAATGTGGAGTTTTACATCCCAGTTCTTTCCAATTCACATATTATGATTTTACACAAATTATTCATATTTTTAATAATTTTATCAAGGCACGTACAGTCGATTTCCATCAATGGCCATCGAACTGCACTTCCAGCGACCTTTTCCAAATTTGATTTGGACATAATTCCAAATCCAACCGTTAGATTTCAAATTTCTAATATTCATTGGAAAGCTATTTTCGATACGAACCCAACGGTTCCGGTTTTAGGAAAATCCAACGGTCGGATCTCCCGCAACGTCAGTTCGAAGTCAATGGTCGAAATTCACGAACTGCCGCGGCGCGGCGCGTTCTATTCAGGCCATTATATATATTATATATATTTCATCGATTTCCTTTCAAAACGTATTTTATTAATCGTTTTAAATTCGTTTTCAAAACCATTTCAACGCTACATTCAATTTCAAATCAAAATTGAATATTTCATATCATTACTATATAAATGATAATATTTTCAAAACGTTATATTTTGAAATCACTACCTTTCTATATTCATTATAAAAACGAATATAATCGATATAAATATTGTTCACGTCAAAATAGCGCAACTCTAATCAACACGGCTTTATATATTTCAATAAATTCGTTATTCTATTCAACAAATGAATATTTATTCTATTCAACACATGAATCTACATTTCTTTCAACACACGACTAATCTCAGCACATGAGTACTGTCAACACACAACTATTTTTGTTATGTAATATATTTTATAAAATTATGGTATCTATCGTTTGATTTTTAATCAGACTCCACCGTGAAGTAGATTCTAATTTTAAATATGATAAAGATGTAAATTTTATTGTTAAAATATTTTACTCAACACATGAACATCGTCAACACATTACTATTTATTCTATTCAACACATGAATCTTCTTTTATAATATTCATTAATTTCCCGATTGGAATGAGGCCCAATCAATCACCATATAATGTTAATTATATGGATTCCATACAACACATGTATATAAATAGCAACGATAAATAATCAACAATCATCCAAAGTGCACCACACAACTGCATAAGCATCAAACATTAATAATTAACGCTTACACAGCCTGTCGACCAATCGATCGACATACAATTAAATAATTGGGATTAGTGTACGCCAAATATCATCCCAACACCCGTTTGGGGTTTCAAATCAACAAACACTGAATATTATTTGTGCAGTTGGGTGATGTGTAAAATTTATCATCCCAATCAATATCAGTCAAATCAGTGTATATAAACAAATCGGCCGATTTGTTTATAAATATTTATTTTATTCACACACGTTAAAAATTATATTTTTAACGATAAAATATTTTATTTTTCTAACTTATTTTAGAAAATTTCGGTAGCATAATGGCACGATACTAGAAACGGGACAAGGCCTAGCCTTATCCCCGGTCTAGTGATGGCCCACGCCATACACATATCAATCTAATCAATTCCATTTCACCAAACAATCAAATTCAAATCAAACAATCTGACCAACTACACAACCAAACAAACAAGTCCATGGTCTGTGGACAATGGTGTCGGGTGCTACTAAACACAGTCTACATCCTAGTATATATTTATAACTAGAAAAGGAAATTTAAAGTGAGAAGTTCTCACATTGATTTTTTTTTCTAACGCCTTTTTTGAACTGCTGAATTGTTGTTCGAGCTCCAGACTTCGCATACAATCTCAAATCTTCAATCCATCTTTCTTTACTAGCACAAGCATGGCATTCTGAACAACTTTTGCCTAAGGGACTTTTTGCCGAAAATGCTCCAATTCGCCAGAATTCGCGAAAGTACACGAATTTTACCGCTTTTGGACAGCAGACTTCGAACGCGTTTTCCGAGCAGCTCCGAACTCCAAAACACGACTTCCATATAGCCAAATTGTAGAGAATTTCGTGCTCTACAACTTTGGTTTAGAGGGACTTTGGCCAGAAATGCACCGTTTGAGAGTTATTGGCGAAATACGGTCAGGGGCTTATTTGCAAAACGGGTGATTAGTGTAAAATGGGTTTTTGGTGACCGGGGGGCCCACGGACGGAATTGAGGAGGGGGAAGGGGGCGCTGGACCTGATGTGAGGTGGGGAGGCGGCTAAGGGGCGGCGGCGGCGGTGGTGGTGGCCGTGGTGGTGGTGGTGGCTCCTAGGGTTTGCAAAATCACATAAAAGAGAGGAGAGAGAGAGGAGGAGGAAGAGGAGGAGGGGAAGAGGAGGAGGAGGTGCGGCGTGCGGTTGGAGGCCGGTGGCGGCTGGTGGAGGAGGGAGCAGCGGCGGTGGGAGGGTGGAGGCCATTAAAGAGGAAAAATGCAAGAAGAGGAAGAGGAAGAAAGTGAGAAACAACATGAAGGAAAAGTGATTATATGCCAGTTTCTCGCGTATCGCCTGAACGCTAATGATCTCCAATCGCCGCGGATTTCGGATACGAGATAGTAGACGTGAAGGCGAGTCCAACGAAACAAGTTTCGACGAATTCCGAGTTCGTTTGACCGTCCGTTAAAATTCTCAAAAATGATCAGATAAGCTCTAAAAATGCCATTTTGGCGCACCATTTCTTCTTGCACGCTCACATGCTAACTCAAAAAATCAAGCCCTCTTGGATTTAACCATTATTAGACGATACGAATCCAGAAAAAAAAAGTAGAATCGAATTCCGAGGTCGTATCACTAATGTTCCTTTGTAAAATGACTACTCGCTTTACCCTGAACTGTTTTAGCTCGCACGGCCACATACTGACTCCGTTCGACGCGCCCTTTGGAACTTAACAATAATTTGTCATTATGAATCCATAAAAATTTATCTCGTCGAATTCTGAGCTCGTATGCAAAATTTCACTTTTTATGGGCTATGTATTGTTAACCGAACAGCTCCTGCCTATTGCCACTATTCCGGATATCGGAATATATCGAAGCTTATACTTTTCGGAGTTCTAAACGGCATTTTGAACTCAATGGAAGTGGTTTCGAGTCCAAATTCATCCGTATGCAAAATATGACTTTTTGGGCCATGTATAATTTACATAGCGATTATTCTGAATTTTCAACTGGGCATAACTTTTGATTCCCGCTATGAAATTTCGATTTTTCAGATTCGTTGGAAAGATATTTCAACTAGATTCTAATATTTTTGGTTTCGCTAAAATCCGGTTTATTTTGAATCATGTACATTCATTTGAAGTTTGAAATCGAATTATCGAACTACCGCGCCATTTTCAATTCCTTTTATAATTATAAATAAATATTTATATTCTAACGACGATCTATATAAATATACACATTCTAATTCTATTCAAAATAAATTTCTCGTCGTTATTATTTAAAATAATTCATTTTAAATATTCAAAATTCATTAAAATTGCCAAAATAAAAATTTTAAATTGGCTCAGAATTTCCGGGTTGTTACAAATTCATTCTTTGATTTCAAAACCACATTCATTTCACACATTTGATAAAAATGGTATTTTTATCCAACAGCTATTTATTTGAACACATCACTATTTTTAATTGTTCATATATATCATAAAAATGTGATTTTTATTGTAAAGCAATTTATTTCAAAACACAATTATTTTATATAGCTCATATACTTCATAAAAATATGATTTTATTGTAATACAATTTATTTCAAAACACGATTTTATATAGTTTGTACATAAGGTAAAAATGTTATTTTTGCTATTAAAACAATTTATTTAAAACGCTAATATTTTATATAGTCTATATATATGATAAAAATGTTATTTTTATTTTTCAAAGTTTTTATTCAATAGATGAACTTCATTCAACACATGAATTTTATTCAACACATGAATTTTATTCAACACATGAAATTTATTCAACACATGAATTTCTATTTAACACATGAATTTTGTTTCAACACATGAATTTTACTTCAACACACGAATTTTACTTCAATATATGAATTTTTATTTCAACACATGAATATAAATCAAACAAGAAATATTTCAGAAAATTTCGGCAGCATAACGGCAGGGTAGTAAAAACCGGCACCGTCCCTAGTATGGCTCCTCACTCTACCTTAAAGCCTCGCAGCTTTTGGCATTGGGGATTTTCAATATCTAGTTCGTATGCAGACGAATTTTCCCATATACTAATCCTATTGGGATTTCAACCACAACCAATCATTTCAAATCAACCATTCATGATATTCACCGAATTTTCACATCAACCAATAATCCAAACAATATCACAACCAATATATATCGTCCATGGGTCTGTGGACGAGGGGAGTGTATATATATATATATATATATATTCGTATATAACTATATTTCGATTTCATTTCAATATCATTTCAGTTTATTTCAAAGCATATATCATTTTTACAACGCATATATAACTTATACATCGAACATACAACTTATACAACGCTTATACATAAGGTGTACAATGCTTATATAACTCATACTTCGACTATATAATTTATACATCGTTGTTTCCATATCGTTTATAACTCAGAAATCTCACATTGGGTTCCACTCCACCAAAAATGGTATAATGATCAGAAAAATATTCGGTCTCTTCTAGAATGTAGAAGACGTCCAAACGAGTCAACTGTCTCTTGTTTCACTGAATTTCGACAACACAGCAAAAAGTTATGATTTTTATTCAATAATCACACTTTGTGACGGTTTTTGAATGTTGAAACTGTTTAAAAATAAAAACCCCGTACCGCTCAGTTAATCCTTCAAAACTAGGTTTAGATTTTAATCCCAATCCATAGCACTAGGTATAAATCGAGTTGTACCACGCTGTGGGGGGTCGAAGGGCGCACGAATCGAGGGTGGTGCGGTTCTGATCAATGGAGGATCTTGGACGTGGCGGCGCTCCAAACAGCAGGACTTCCCGGGCATCAATCGATCTTAATACGCCACGGTAAATACCAAATCAGGTATGGATTTGAAGCCCTTGAGGAGTACTACAAAAACTTCCACATGAGCACTGAATTTTGTTGAGCGGTTTTAGAGAGAGGGAGGAGAGATGGAATGAAGTAGGGTTGTCTTTCGATTTGGGGGGGTTACGGGAAATTCTGGTCAACGAGTATGAAAGGAGAATTATGATTGGGCCAGGGATTTTTATAATTATTTTAAATTTCTTTAAATCCGAAAATACCCCTCGCTCCATACGAACACCAATTCAAACCTAACGACTGTCACCCCTAACTAAATACCCCCATTCTGAACACAATGGGATATGTTTTGTAGCCCAATTCAGCTGTTACGGTCAGTTATTCTTCAAATTAAAGTGTAAAACATTCAATATTTGTTTTGAATGTACATTTAATTTGCCGGGGCCACATGCTGATCCCAAAAATTCCAGAAAAATAAATCTAGCTATGTTTTGACGATACGGTCCCAACAAAACTAGTTTCGTCGAATTTTGAGACCGTTTGAAAAATGGCCCTTTTCTGGTCGATCCAATTTAACAAAAATCGACCAAACACATTTTCCTCTACCGCATACTAACTTCAAAAATTATGAAATTTGAAACCTAGCAATAATTTGACATCCCGGATCCAACAAAAGTGGTTTCGTCAAATTCTGAGGTCGTTTGCAAAATGTCTATTTTCAAGGGCTATATATTCTCTAAGCGACCTTTCTGAAAATTCATTTGGCCATAACTTTTGATTCCCGCTATGAAACTTTGATTTTTCAGATTCGTTAGAAAGATATTCACTAGCAGATTTAAATATTTTTGGTTTCACTAAAATCCGTTTTATTTTGAACCCTGTACAGTCAGTTAAAATTAGAATTCAAATTTTGAAACTGCCGCGCCATTTCAGGCCTTGTTTATAAATAAAAATAATTATATTTATTTTCAAATATCGATTCAAACTTACTTTTCGTCGTTATTATTTAAAATAATTTATTTTAAATATCCAAAATCCACAAAAATAGCCAAATTAAAATTTTTAAATTGGCTCGGATTTTCCGGGTTGTTACAATCTCCCCCACTTAAACTTTTCATCCTCGAAAAGGAACGAAGTCGAACTTTGTTTAATTACCCGACTCAACTTTCATTCTGGCTTCCATTCTTCAACTTTTCAGTTTTTAAGAATTTTCAAATTCTTCAAAAATTTAGCAAATACCCTAAATTTTCGAAAAATTTCGCCATAACCTCCTTTGGATGGGGAGGGGTTTGGAAATTTATTGGGCCGTATTAGGTACCCAATAAATCCTAACAAGCATGCATATATTTATAATGATATATTCCGGTGTCCATAGGAGAGTGTGTATAGATCATAACTCCAGAGAATAAATTCTCGTCACCCTATAAATGGTTTTTGTGCCTTAATGACCAGAGGGATGTGTTTATTGTCATCTTCAGACCCGTGTGGGTTTTTATTAATCTTGCAATTTACCGTTACATTTGATATGGTCCATATCAGTCATCAGTTCAACCTGTAATATATAGTCATCGCCATACAAGCCTCTCGCTCGTATGGTAAATCTTCAACCTCGTCACACAAGCTCCAAATGCTTATGTGGTATATGATGAAGTATGCATGTCTTCAAGAAGTATGCCATGTAGTGTAGTTCAAAATTAATTGTTACTATCCTATGGCGACATTTATTATTACACACAGAACAACTAGCACTCCGCATCCAATGGCATTCACAGGAGTTGATATAATAAATAAAATTGCGCATCCAACTCATTAAGGTTTACCTATTTGTTGGGCACGCAAATAAATTCTTTACTCAACAGCTAATCCATTTACCTGTTCAAACATATATAATGCACATGTATATAGTTCTATCTATTTTTAAATCAGTTCAATACTTGATTTAATTGCATAGATTTACCCTTCATTCATTGATTAAATTAACTATCATTCTAATAATTTAATTAATAAATCTACAATCACACAACACAAGCAACAATCAATTTGTTTTTAACTTTTCAAAAATATACTAATTAATTCATATACTCTTTTAAAATAATCAGACTATAGAATTAAAAGTTTACATCCATGAAAAGAAAATAACAACAAAGTAGAGAACAAAACGGTAATGCAAAGTATGGCAAATGTAACTTGCACCAGAGTCAATTAGAGATATCCACCCTGCACTTGGGATAGGCTTTCTTAATGCTCTCCTCAGTTTCCCAAGTACAATCCCACGGATCACCACTCCATTGCACTTTGACTAAGTGAACCTTCTTGTTCTTCGGTTATTTGGTTTCTTTGCCAATAAACTTTAGCGGCTCTCTTCTCACAGCCAATTCTGGAGTAATTTCTATATCCCATTGCGCTGCTTCTTCCACGATCAAGTCTTGATCATGAACATGCTTTCGAAGTTGAGATATGTGAAATACATCATGCACTCCAGGAAACCAATTAGGCAATTGAACTCTATAAGCGAGAGTCCCAATCCGTTCAAGTATAGGGAATGGGCCAATAAATGTAGGCGCCAACTTCCCAGTTTTGCCAAATCGAATTACTCCTCTCATCGGAGAAACCCATAGATACACATAATCACCAACAGCAAATGCTACATCCCTCCTTCTCGAGTCTGCATACCTATTCTGTCGTCTTTGAGCCACTAGCAATCGTTTCTTAATGAAATCGACTTTATCCGCAGCTTCGCGAATCATATCTGGCCCCAATACAAGCCTATTAACAGGTTCAACCCAACAAGCAGGAGATCGGCACGGTCTACCATACAATGCTTCGAATGGTGACATTGTCATGCTCGCTTGGTAGTTGTTGTTGTATGAGAACTCAGTCAAATGCAAATGGTCTTCCCAAGATCCACCAAAAATCAAGAACACAACCCCGCAATAAATCTTCTAGTATACGATTCACCCTCTCAGTCTGACCATCTGTCTAAGGATGATAGGCGGTGCTCAAGTTCAGCTTCGTTCCCAGTTCTACTTGAAATGCCTCCCAGAATTTTCTAGTAAATATTGGATCTCTATCACTAACTATACTGATCGGCACTCCATGTAGCCTAACAATTTCTTTGAAATAAATCTATGCTAGACTTTGGGCGGTTCTATTGGATCTGACAGGTATAAAAATGGGCGGTCTTCGTGAAGCGATCTACGATCACCCAATTACTTTCATTTCCTTTCTTGGTTTTGGGCAAACCATCTATGAAATCCATGGAAATATGTTCCCACTTCCAACCTGGAATGTCCAATGGTTGCAACAATCTGGCAAGTTTCTGTTGATCACTTTTGACTAGTTGGCAAGTAGAGCACCTGCTAACATATAAAGAAATGTCTCTCTTCATCGATCTCCGCCAAAATGTATGCTTAATATCATTATACATTTTGCTCACTCCGGGATGGATACTAAGCTTTGACTTGTGGCATTCATCCAGTACTTCCCTTCGGAGCTCAGAAATGTTAGGAACAAAATTCGACCCTTTAGCCTTAGAACCCCTTTGTTATCAATCTGGAAACTCAAGGGTTCACCTTTCTGTATTCTTTCTTTGACCCTCTGAATGAAGTGATCGTCCTTCTAAAGAGCAGATATTTTATCAATCAATGAAGTCATAATAATAAAACTGGCGATCATTACATTCTTTCTACTTAGCGCATCGGCCACAACATTGGCTTTCCCTAGAGTGTACAAAATCTCAAAATCGTATGATGTAAGAAATTCTAGCCAACGTTGCTGCCTCAGATTCAAGTCTTTCTATGTAAACAAATACTTTAGTGACTGATGATCTGTATACAGTTTGAATTTCTTACCCAAAAGATAGTGCCTCCAGATTTTTAAAGCAAATACAATGGCTAACAACTCAAGATCATGAGTAACGTAAATTTTCTCATGTGGTTTCAGCTGACGGTTAGCATAAGCAACCACTTGACCTCTTCGCATTAATACTGCATCAAGGCCTTCTCTAGAGGCATCTGTCCAGACTTTCAAGTCTTGATTGCCATCGATAATCGTTAACACTGGAGCAGTTGTTAATCTTAATTTTAGCTTCTGAAAAGTCTCCTCACACTCGGGAGTCCACTTGAATCTTGCGTGCTTCTTGGTAAGCTTTGTTAAAGAACTAGATATCTTTGAAAAATCTTTAACGAACTTCCGATAATAACTAGCCAATCCAAGAAAACTCCGGACTTCTATCGGAGTACTAGGCTGCTTCTAATTTTGAATAGCGGTAATTTTACCGGGATCCACAGAAATTCCTTCTTTTGATACAACGTGGCCAAGAAATTTGACTTCCTCTTGCCAGAATATACACTTGGAAAGTTTGGCCTTCAAGACATTCTTTCGCAAAATTTCTAACACTTGTTCCAAATGTTTCGCATGCTCGCTCTCTGACTTAGAGAAGATCAATATGTCACCAATGAAAACCTGAACAAATTTATTTGAGACTTCTCTGAATACCCGGTTCATCAGATCGACAAAATACGCTGGAGCATTACATAAGCCGAACGGCATTACTAACCACTCATAGAATAAATCGGGACCTCTGAATGTTGTCATAGGAACACACTCTTCGGCAATACGAAGCTGATGGAAGCCTGTAGCTAGGTCCATCCTTGAAAATACTTGTGCACCATTCAATCGATCCAGCAAATCATCAATCCGCGCCAATGGATATTTATTCTTTAATGTTTACTTGTTCAAGTCACGATAATCCATGCATAATCGAAGAGTACCATCTGACTTTGGGACAAACACCACTGCTGCTCCCCAATCAGAGAAACTAGGCCTAATCAGACCCTTCCATACTGGCTGTCGAGTTTGATTGTCTAATTCTTCTTTCTCCTTTAGAGTCATTCTTCGAATAACGTGCACCATTGGCCTTGCATTCGGGATTAAAGCGATCTTGAAATCAATTTCTCTCTTCGGAGGTAAGCTAACAACTTCTTCGAACACATCTACATAATTCTTAACGACAGAATAATCTTTTATGAGGTCCGAAATATTCTCTATGACTACAGGGATATTTTCTATTTGAGTAGGAGAAACATCAAGAGCTGACCAAAAGTCTTTTCTATCTGAATTCGGACCTTCACATGGTATGGTGATATAATCCCCTGATTTAATCTTTGCCTTAACCACTCTCTCGGCACATTTAACCTCAGCTTCATATTTGGTTAACCAATCCAATCCCAAAATAAGATAAAATTCGGTAAAATTCATAACGATCGAGATGGTAGGAAACCGATATCGGGAAAAAGAGACAGGCACCCCACAAATCCAACTAAGATCGAGGAAACCCCCAACCGGATTATGGACAGTGATGGGTTCTTTGAGCTTTTTCAATTTCAAATCCAACTTCTTAACTGCATTCTTAGCAATAAAGCTTCGTGACGCGCCTGTATCAAACAGTACTTTAACTGGGATGTTTTTGACATTAAGCGTGCCTTCCAAAACATCTGACTTTCCCTGACTAGCTGAGGGTCCTGGAGTTTCTGCCACTTCATTCATATGTACTACTTCAGATTTCTTTGATAGCTGGAACTCCCTTGCAATATGACATGCTTGGTGGCACTTATGGCATTTCCTTTCACATGTGGATTCCTAGATTTAAATTCATTCTTCTTTCGTTTCTTTAAAGATCTGCAATTTCCTTGCAAATGCCCTTTCTTATGACAGTTATTGCATACGACAGTCGTTATTGGTTCTTTCTCAGATTTAACCCTTTTCCTCTTGGCTTTGGGCTTCTCACTGACCTCAGGCATCGTACTGGCCTCAGGACTATCAGTCTCTGTAACACCCCACCTCCGCCAGGGTGGCTCTTGCAAGCACTCTGACTTTGGAGGGGCGTTTGAATCGGGTAAACATGCATAATGATATATCAAGGCAGAACAAGAACATATGTATATATGTAAACAGAGTAAATAAGATAAGTAAAACAGCGGAAGATTTCAAACTATTTCAAAACAAGTCTGGTACAACATAATGTCAACTTTCCAAATACACAAGTCTAGATAAAAACAACATCACTGAAAAACTGAAATACATAAGTACTATCCCCAAAATAAGTGATAACCATAGCTAGCTTCATGTCAAGACCGTACATGAGCTAAAATCCCACAAGCAAGCGATCAGAAATCCAGGCTAAGCTCCAATATTCCCACCCTGAGAACCTGGGGGGGAAACGGAAGAAAAGAGGCGAAAGAAAAACAGGTCAGTCAAAAAACTGAGTAAGCCCTACTACAATCAATGTAAACTGATAAAGTAACTGGCATGAGAAGCAGGGATGAACATAAGGATAACAACATACTAGCATGATGATTAACTAACAAGGTAGATAAAGGTGTCATCGCATAATCAGGTTTAAGGTTTTTGCACCACAGGTGTACTAGCATTCTAACATGTCAAGTAAAACAAGAATTGATCCCTTGGCCCAAGCTTTGGCCCAATAACATGAAATGACCCTAATACGAGGTCCAATAATATGAAGTGACCCTAATACGAGGTCCAATAACATGAAGTGACCCTAATACGAGGTCCAACCAAACGGTCTAGTCGATCGGCTCCCTATAAGCCTAACTCGTCACGTGTTGGTGTCAATACGGCCCAAACATAATTGTAGTCGGACTGTGCCGGGTCTCCCGTCGGGTGTATCAAGCCCTAGGGTGTCAACCCCTGGACACCATAAACATAAGTGCACAGTCTAGATCTACTGGTACCCGTGCTTGATTTTCTCCAAATACGGACTACGTGCACGACCATAGTCCGTCCGGAACTACACCGGCGTACCACTCTGCCGTCGTCTTTGGTCACTTACCTCAAGTCCAGTAATCGTGCCCCACCCTAGCCTAGTCCCTAGGGTCGTAATGATACAAACTTGGGATTACTGCTGGAGTGGACCCCCATTGCTAGGATTTTCTAGTGGGTTAAGTACGGTTTAACCCTTTTACTAATCATGGATTAACTTGGTTAAGTGTAACGATGGGTTCACGACTTAACCCCGATTAATCTACCAAGCCCAAATTGGTTAAGTATTAAGTGGACCATGACTTAACCCTAATCATGAGGCATTAATTAATTTAATGTGCCTTAACCTCTCACATTAGACCTTGTTGTGGTTACTAGTTAAGCCGGGCGGGTCCGGGTAGCTTTACACCACAACTTGGTCTAACCTCGGGTTCAAGGTACAACATAACCAACTTCTCACATTGGGTCCTATTGTTTGTAGCAACTAGTTAAGCCGGTCGGTTCCGGGTAGTTTTACGCTACAAACTCAACCCATCCTCGAGTTGGTCACACTTATATTTTCTAAGTGTCATGTCCATCATGTTTCCAAAACATATTACAAGTTTTCAATCATTTGGGTAGACCTAACTTAATAGGTAAATTCCCAATGGGTAGACCTAACTTAATAGGTAAATTCCCAATCTTATGTTTTTATGTCTTTTAAGTTTACCCAACCCCAAATGCAATCCCATCGCTTACATATCGCAATAGCGCATAAAGGATAGAAAGAGGGAACTTGGCATAATCATGACATAAAGGTGTTGAAGCCACAAGTTTAACATGGTGGCATATGAAATGTACATATGTTCATATACTTGCATATTACATCATTAGGCCTCAAAAGTATGCATAAAACCAAACTTAGCATATAAGTGATACATGGTGATAAATGACATGTAGAAGTTGCCATAAGTTCGCATTTAGCCTCACGTGCAAGTTATCATAAGGGATATGATAACTTACATGTTGCCCAAAATGCAACCTTTAGCATAAAGCTTGAAGCTCATAAACCCAAGATAAGCTTGCATAACATGATAACATGAACAAAATGATCAACCCAAACTTGCATAACATAACTTGCATATCATATGACAAACTTGCATATCAAACTTGCATAACATAACATGATAAACTTGCATATCATAACATGGCAAACTTGCATAGCATAACATGGTAAACTTGCATATCATAACATGGCATACTTGCATAACATAACATGATAAACTTGCATATCATAACATGGCATACTTGCATATCATAACATATCAAACTTGCATAACATGACATAGTAAACTTGCATATCATGGCAAACTTGCATATCATAATGATCAACCAAACTTGCATCATTCATTTAACTTTAGAGTTTAAATATGAAAGTAGAAAAGGGCTTACAATGCTTATGAAGACACAAAAATATATATAGATTGAGACAAAGCCCTTATGCAATCAAATAAACCCAAAATGCAAGCTCAAATAGAAAAACCCTTGAGCCAAAATGATCAAAACCCTTGCTTTATGATGTAAATATGGAAACTTGACTTGAATGCAAGCTAATGATGCTCATACAAGCTTGAAAACACTTGTATGCACTGAAAATCTCTCATAGAAATGACTTAGGAATTTTATGAAGAGAGTGGAGGCCATGAGAGGAATGATTTTGCCATAGTTTAGTTACTTGAATGAATAATGATGATTTAGGGTTAGGTTAGGGGCTTATTTATAGAGATTAGGATTAGTTTCAACCTTAGGATAAAACCCTAATTCCAATCTCAACCCTTAAAACCGAATCTGGCCCCAAAACCTAACCAAAACCCCAAAATGGTGCACCAGGCAAAACTGCCCGGCTGAACCAAGTCGACACCCAAGTCGACAGGGCTGTCGACTTGGGCCTAACCATGTCCACTGCCCAGTCGACAAGGCTGTCGACATGGGTGGTCTGGCGGGAAATTTCCCGCCTGCGCCCAACTGCCCTATTTTCCAAATTCAAACTTGAATTTGAAATCTGTTTTTACTTTGAAATTTTCTGAAAACTTCGTTGGGCCTTAATCGGGTCATACGGACTCCGATTTTCGAAAACTCGGACTCTATTTCGCGTATTTTTCCGAGACGAACGCAATGGCACAGCCCGTTTCCCTTGATTCAGATTTATAAATTAAATTCTGCCTCGATTTATGTTATAACAGGTTATTGAAAATACGGGTTGTTACATTCTCCCCTCATTAAAGGATTTCGTCCCCGAAATCTTCAAGTTAGGAAGAATGTATCCTACCATCCAACATCCATCTACTCAAAACATCATCCACGAGCAATCATTGTCCTTACAAGATTCTAAATGTTGTATGAACATATGCAAAGGTGTGTGTATATGTACTTATCTAATGCAAATATCATCAATGCAAATTATGTTAGTCAAATGAATCCATATGTATGCAATTCCTAACATAATGTATAACGTCTATATGTGTGCACATAACATACATCCATATGCAACATCCATGTGATAACACAAAAATTTTCATCCATGAATAAGCGTAAACACTCATGCATATGCAATATGAGGAGTGTGTGAGCCGATCTAGTGCCTAATGTGTATAATGCATCCACGAGTAACCACTTGCAAACACTTGCAACCACTTGCAAACATTAAGCATAACATGTTTCAAACACATGTTTCATCCAAAGGGTTTCTACCTAAGGTTCTCATGACAAGATTAACATGATAAACTAGATAATCAAGACAAACATGGATAACAAAAGATATGCTACAAAGAGATCGGGAAGATAAGCAGGATATACTCCTTTCGGATTACAAGAAATCCCTTCCTAACCCAACCCCAATCCTATAAAAGCCCAAAAGGTTTAGTCAACCTAACGGACCCCTTCAAACCTTGACATGTATTACTAACCGATGATTCATACCCCCTTATGGAGTTTACAACAGAAATGGGATCGAGTATGGGACCGAGAGGATATACGTAAAAGATAACATGCGAGTAAGCTCCACAGGAAAACAAGGATCAAGGATATACTCATAACAAAAAAAATATGATGCGCGTATCCAGCCTTCAATTCTTCTAAGTCACGTTTCCTTGAGTTTAACTCCACTGTGCTTTGACCGTCTTTTACTTCATGATTCCTTGGCTTCTTAACTCTTATTTCCAAATATGAGTTGGAACCCATTTCATTGTCGCCTCTCGTCTTCCTCTTTCACTTACACTTCTTCTATCATACTTGGCTTAAACATAACTGTGACCTCATGGTTTCCTGCAAGCTCTCCAGAATTCACCAGTGAATCCTGGATCTCGTTTACTTACTATAAAGTATTCCATGCAGCAGAACTTTTCTTGGAAATACCAATCCACGTTGCCAATTGCTCTTACTAACGTGATTTTCTATAACTCATGCTTGAACGAAATGAACCATCCGCCTGTGAATGATAGGCCGTACTTAGATTCAGTTGCTTGCCCATGACTTCCCGTAGACTATCCCAAAACTGGCTAGTGAAGATTGAGTCATGGTTACTAACTATACTTTAGGGAATCTCGTGTAACCGCTTTATTTCTTGAAAGTAAACTGTCGCTAGCTATGATGCAGTCCTTTCGCTCTTTACCGGAGTGAAATGAGCACTCTTCGTGAGTCTACCTACTATGACCCACATGCTCGTATTCTCTTTCCTTGACCTTGGTAATCCATCAATAAAATCCATGGGAATACTCTTCCACTTCCATAGTGGAACGTCTAGAGGATGCAATAGCCCACCGGGCTTCTTCGACTCGGCCTTAACTTGCTGGCAAATGATACATCTAGAGACAAACTCCGCCACATCCTTCTTTATCCCAGGCCAAAAGAAAATGCGCTTCATATCTTTATACATCTTTTCTCTGCCCGGATGTATAGTCAACTTAGAGCGATGCGCTTCCTCAAGAACTTTCTTTTTCTCATCGCGTCTTAGCCATCCCTTGTCATCTATAGCGAGGTGACTTAACATCTCGCCTCGAATCAACTTGTCCATGATCTCGGCTAACTGCGGGTCTTCCTTCTGTGAAGTCCCTACTTGATCCAGAAGGGTAGGTCTAAGCTCAAGGGACGCTAACTAACTAATTAAACTGAGAAAGCTTCTTACTTCAATTGTCCTCGTCGGAGCTTTCTGGTCTTGAACCGCGACCACTTTAGCGGGATCCACCGCTAAGCCTTGCTTAGTAACTATGTGCCCAAGAAATCTAACTTCTTTTCTCCAAAATGACATTTGGAGGACTTGGCTTTCAACTGATGGGCTCTAAGCGTATCCATCACCTCCTTGAGATATCTAGCATGTTCTTCCTCGTTCTTTAAGAAAGTCAGGATATCGTCTACAAAGACTACCACAAACTTGTTCAGGAACTCCCTAGGCACCCTACTCATCAAGTCCACGAAGTAGGCGGGTGCATTAGTCAAACCGAATGGCATGACCAGCCATTCTAAGAATCCATCTGGAGTTCTGAACGTAGTTTTGTCTATACTATCCTCAGCTACTCTGAGCTGATGGAATCCAGTAGCAAGATCAAGAGAAAACAGATGTTCCTACAAGCTGATCAAACAAATCATCGATCCTTGGTAATGGTTATCTATTCTTCTTGTTCTACTCACGATAATTAACATACGGACGAAGCGAACTGTCCACATTAGTAGCGAATACTACTAGAGCACCCTCTTTGGAAATGCTTCATCGTATGAAGTTCTTCTCAAGCAACTCCTTGACTTGCTTTCTTAACTCTCATCTTGCGGGGCCATGTGCCTAACCGGCCACGAAACTATCTTGGCATTATCAACCAGATAAATGCGGAAATCTATCTCTCGTTTAGGGGTAACCCCCTTCACTTCACCCAAGATATCAGGATATTCTCGGACCACCCTCACCGATTGCAAACTATCGATAGACGAGTTGAGGGGTTCAAGATAACACAACATGACGGGACTCATAGGGTTACTAAAAAAAATTTTAGGGTATTACCGAGGCGAGTCATGAGCCTCTCAACCCTATGCTCAAAAATCAAGAATGGCTCCAAAACCGGACAACCCATCCATGCCCAAAATCAACCCATACCCCATGAAACCGAGAATATAAGCATCACGCGAGAATTCTATACTCAAGATAGAGATTTTCAAATCCACGTAGATAATAGACAAATGGGCGGAACCCCTAATTGGATTTGAAACACACACGGGATCATTAACTAGACTAGTACTTAGGTGCAAACTTTCAACTAAACCAGATGAAATAAACTATGCGATGTGCCAGAATCAAACAAAGTACAAACAGGAAAATCAGAAATGTAAACAAGACTTTCAACAGAAACACTACCTCGATCGTGAGCTGAAAGAACGATGTTGAGGGGATGATCTCGCCCTCCAGATGGTCTTGCACACTGAGTCTGACCTTGCCCTTGCTTCTTCGGGCAATCTTTGCTGAAATGTCCAAACTCACCACAATGAAAGCATTCACCACTCTTCCTTTTTCTCTTCCTACAATCCTTAATAAGATGCCCAACTGAACCGCAATAATGGCACTTCCTCTTGTCGTTATTGCCCTTGCTATTGTTCCCCTTGTTTAGATGAGTCAAGCTTCCACAAGTAAAGCACTTCTTTTCCTCCTTATCTTCAGACTTCTCCTCCTTCTTGTCACTCCTATTCTCTTCATTGAGTAGGGCCATATTCACCAAACTCTCGAAAGTTGCCCCCAAGGGTATATGAGATATGGCCAAACCATGTAATGGCTCGTTTAATCCTAGAGCAAAGTATAGGGCCTTCTTCTGAGCTGTGTTAACCAAGTCTAAACCGACCCGAGCCAGTTGATTAAACTTATCTATGTATTCCCTAATAGTCATGTCCCCTTGCTTTAGTGATAGGAACCTTAGTCCAAACTTTCCCCGAAAGTCATCCCAAGTCTTAATTGGCCTAGTAGCGGTGGTGACCACCCACCAACGTGCAGCTTCTTCCTTTAGCAACCACACTGCCAATAAAACCTTCCTACGGTCATCTATATCAAAGAAGGCAAAAAGATCTTCGGTTTCTTTCAACCAATTCCTGGCCTCTACAAAAGTCTCAGTGCCTTGAAAGTTCTTGCCACCCATTGCTTTGAAATCTTTGCAAGTCTTTGCGAAGTCAGCTTGAGGATGCTGAGGGGGAGGAGGAAGAGGAACCTCAGCGACAGGAGGAGGAGGAATATCAACGATAGGAGGAGGAGGAACATTAACTACCGGAGGAGGAGGAGGAACATCGGCGGGGCCGGCTTCGGTCGCCCTAGCCTCCAAAAGTCTCCTATACCAAACAGGTACGTGTACTCCCTCTGGAATAGCAAAGTTATCAGCCATACTGAAAACGAAGAAAAAAGATAGATTCAGAATGGAGAAAAACGAAGGAATTTTGCTAATGGCTTTTTGGGGAATAGCCTTTAAAATAAACTAGACTTTTCTTTGGAAAATACTTTATACTTGGTTTTGAAAATAGTTTTCCAAAAGTTTTTTAAAAAAAAAAAAAACCTTTTTGTTCCTTCTCGTAAACCATATGCTCTGATACCAAATGTAACACCCCACCTCCGCCAGGGTGGCTCTTGCAAGCACTCTGACTTTGGAGGGGCGTTTGAATCGGGTAAACATGCATAATGATATATCAAGGCAGAACAAGAACATATGTATATATGTAAACAGAGTAAATAAGATAAGTAAAACAGCGGAAGATTTCAAACTATTTCAAAACAAGTCTGGTACAACATAATGTCAACTTTCCAAATACACAAGTCTAGATAAAAACAACATCACTGAAAAACTGAAATACATAAGTACTATCCCCAAAATAAGTGATAACCATAGCTAGCTTCATGTCAAGACCGTACATGAGCTAAAATCCCACAAGCATGCGATCAGAAATCCAGGCTAAGCTCCAATATTCCCACCCTGAGAACCTGGGGGGGGGGGAACGGAAGAAAAGAGGCGAAAGAAAAACAGGTCAGTCAAAAAGACTGAGTAAGCCCTACTACAATCAATGTAAACTGATAAAGTTAACTGGCATGAGAAGCAGGGATGAACATAAGGATAACAACCTACTAGCATGATGATTAACTAACAAGGTAGATAAAGGTGTCATCGCATAATCAGGTTTAAGGTTTTTGCACCACAGGTGTACTAGCATTCTAACATGTCAAGTAAAACAAGAATTGATCCCTTGGCCCAAGCTTTGGCCCAATAACATGAAATGACCCTAATACGAGGTCCAATAATATGAAGTGACCCTAATACAAGGTCCAATAACATGAAGTGACCCTAATACGAGGTCCAACCAAACGGTCTAGTCGATCGGCTCCCTATAAGCCTAACTCGTCACGTGTTGGTGTCAATACGACCCAAACATAATTGTAGTCGGAATGTGCCGGGTCTCCCGTCGGGTGTATCAAGCCCTAGGGTGTCAACCCCTGGACACCATAAACATAAGTGCACAGTCTAGATCTACTGGTACCCGTGCTTGATTTTCTCCAAATACGGACTACGTGCACGACCATAGTCCGTCCGGAACTACACCGGCGTACCACTCTGCCGTCGTCTTTGGTCACTTACCTCAAGTCCAGTAATCGTGCACCACCCTAGCCTAGTCCCTAGGGTCGTAATGATACAAACTTGGGATTACTGCTGGAGTGGACCCCCATTGCTAGGATTTTCTAGTGGGTTAAGTACGGTTTAACCCTTTTACTAATCATGGATTAACTTGGTTAAGTGTAACGATGGGTTCACGACTTAACCCCGATTAATCTACCAAGCCCAAATTGGTTAAGTATTAAGTGGACCATGACTTAACCCTAATCATGAGGCATTAATTAATTTAATGTGCCTTAACCTCTCACATTAGACCTTGTTGTGGTTACTAGTTAAGCCGGGCGGGTCCGGGTAGCTTTACACCACAACTTGGTCTAACCTCGGGTTCAAGGTACAACATGACCAACTTCTCACATTGGGTCCTATTGTTTGTAGCAACTAGTTAAGCCGGTCGGTTCCGGGTAGTTTTACGCTACAAACTCAACCCAACCTCGAGTTGGCCACACTTATATTTTCTAAGTGTCATGTCCATCATGTTTCCAAAACGTATTACAAGTTTTCAAGCATTTGGGTAGACTTAACTTAATAGGTAAATTCCCAATGGGTAGACCTAACTTAATAGGTAAATTCCCAATCTTATGTTTTTATGTCTTTTAAGTTTACCCAACCCCAAACGCAATCCCATCGCTTACATATCGCAATAGCGCATAAAGGATAGAAAGAGGGAACTTGGCATAATCATGACATAAAGGTGTTGAAGCCACAAGTTTAACATGGTGGCATATGAAATGTACATATGTTCATATACTTGCATATTACATCATTAGGCCTCAAAAGTATGCATAAAACCAAACTTAGCATATAAGTGATACATGGTGATAAATGACATGTAGAAGTTGCCATAAGTTCGCATTTAGCCTCACGTGCAAGTTATCATAAGGGATATGATAACTTACATGTTGCCCAAAATGCAACCTTTAGCATAAAGCTTGAAGCTTTAAGCTCATAAACCCAAGATAAGCTTGCATAACATGATAACATGAACAAAATGATCAACCCAAACTTGCATAACATAACTTGCATATCATATGACAAACTTGCATATCAAACTTGCATAACATAACATGATAAACTTGCATATCATAACATGGCAAACTTGCATAGCATAATATGGTAAACTTGCATATCATAACATGGCATACTTGCATAACATAACATGATAAACTTGCATATCATAACATGGCATACTTGCATATCATAACATATCAAACTTGCATAACATGACATAGTAAACTTGCATATCATGGCAAACTTGCATATCATAATGGTCAACCAAACTTGCATCATTCATTTAACTTTAGAGTTTAAATATGAAAGTAGAAAAGGGCTTACAATGCTTATGAAGACATAAAAATATATATAGATTGAGACAAAGCCCTTATGCAATCAAATAAACCCAAAATGCAAGCTCCAATAGAAAAACCCTTGAGCCAAAATGATCAAAACCCTTGCTTTATGATGTAAATATGGAAACTTGACTTGAATGCAAGCTAATGATGCTCATACAAGCTTGAAAACACTTGTATGCATTGAAAATCTCTCATAGAAATGACTTAGGAATTTTATGAAGAGAGTGGAGGCCATGAGAGGAATGATTTTGCCATAGTTTAGTTACTTGAATGAATAATGATGATTTAGGGTTAGGTTAGGGGCTTATTTATAGAGATTAGGATTAGTTTCAACCTTAGGATAAAACCTTAATTCCAATCTCAGCCCTTGAAACCGAATCTGGCCCCAAAACCTAACCAAAACCCCAAAATGGTGCACCAGGCAAAACTGCCCGGCTGAACCAAGTCGACACCCAAGTCGACAGGGCTGTCGACTTGGGCCTAACCATGTCCACTGCCCAGTCGATAGGGCTATCGACATGGGTGGTCTGGCAAGAAATTTCCCGCCTGCGCCCAACTGCCCTATTTTCCAAATTCAAACTTGAATTTGAAATCTGTTTTTACTTTGAAATTTTGTGAAAACTTCGTTGGGCCTTAATCGGGTCATACGGACTCCGATTTTCGAAAACTCGGACTCTATTTCGCGTATTTTTCCGAGACGAACGCAATGGCACAGCCCGTTTCCCTTGATTCAGATTTATAAATTAAATTCTGCCTCGATTTATGTTATAACAGGTTATTGAAAATACGGGTTGTTACAGTCTCCGACTCCCCCTTATTGCTAGGACTAACTTCCTCTTCGTCGACAAAAAGGCCTCGCTTATCTAGATCTTCATACTGATAAGCTGTGTATATCATTTCCGAATAAGAAAGCTTCACATGCCCCATTACACTACTTTGGTACTTCCTTTGAAGCCCGTTAATAAACCTCAGATTTTTCCTCTTCGGATTTCGAATTAGATGAGGGGCAAAATGAGAAAGTTCATTGGATTTCTTATGATATTCCGGAATGGTCATATCTCCTTGTATCATATAATAGAATTCATTGCATAACCGCTCAATTGCTTCTGGTGGAGTAAATCTTTCTATGAAAATCTCTTTAAATCTATCCTAGGTAATATTACCTTCTGGATTATCTTTAATAACAGTTTCCCACCAGATTAAAACTTCATCTTTGAGTGCCCAAAATGCCACTAATCTTTTTTGATCATCTCTCAGCTGGAGACGTTCAAAAATTCTTTCAGCAGAACTCATCCAAGCCTGATTTTGAATAATGGATTCATTTCCCAAGAATTGCACTCCACCCAAATTTCGTTATCTCTTTAATAGAGCTTCTAGATCTGGTTATGTATTCCTTCTTCTGTTTCTGACACTCATTTTCTAGTACTTCTGCAAATAGCAGACCAAGTGTCAAGTCAACAGAAAAGATATTATAAAGCATAGAAACATATACCTGAATGTAAATGTGTTTACCATGGTGTATTTCATTATGTTATACTCATACTAGGATATTACTGATCCTATCTGTAATGAGTTATTCGTCCTAGAACACTACTGGTTCTATTTCTGACGAATTCGTTAATATGTTATATTCCAGAACTAAGCTTAACTAAACCTCTGATACCACGATGTGATGACCCCAAAACCCCGTACGACGGTGGCAAGGGTAATCTTTGGAATATAACACATAAACAGATAACAGCAGAACAACAATAAATAAATACACCAGATAATGTACAACAGAATACACTGGATAAACATAATCATCAGAGTTACACAGTATACAGGATCATACTTAGTACAAAATACAGTTCAGCTATACATAAATGTCTAAAGTGGAAAACAAAACATAATATGTACAATAGGAGCTGAACAACATAAAAAGAGATAAATGGTAGAATCCATCTTCAGCTCCAACTATCCAGAAAGAGCCTGCTAAAACCTAAATACCAGGATGCCCATGTAGAAAAAGGGGCACCCGAGTTTGCAAGTGAAACAAACTACGAGTCAGTTATGGGACTAGTATGAGAAATCTACTTAACATATTTTAATATATGGCCAATCACAGGACCACGCCACTTTCACGGAACGGGTTGACTCCATTGGACTGCTAGTGCTTTAAAACAAGTAAATCTTTTAAACTTTGCAATGCTTTTTTATAAAAATGAAGCCATTATAAGACTCAGTTCCCATCACACAATGCAACGCAAAACCGGAGGATAGAGTTTTACCTTATAATGGCCAAAATTGATAAAAATAAAACAAAAGCATTTGGTATTAGTGTTTATATGTTTCAAAAACAATTTCAAATCATAAGTATCAATCATAGGCGGCATGGGTACCATATATCATGTCGCCATATATAGGTATACAATCAAAACTGCACGGTGATGTATTTGGAAATTGGATTTTCGCCATGAACCAAGGCAAAAGATAGTCCTTACCGAATTCGAGACTATCTAGCCCGAGTGTCAGGCAAGTACTCAGTCAAGCCTTTAGATCGTCAGGGCCGGTCCACCGATGTGGATTAAAAAGCCTGAACACTGCGTTTCCCCACCCTTTGGTGGCGTAAATGAGTCCTAAACTCCATCGGCTCCACATAGTCACCGATATATCCGAGGCACCTCGCAACAGCAACAACCACACAGGTGAAAATAATATAAATGTCAGGGCTGGTAGGTCACTGACACCACCCTAGCTAGAAGGAAACGCATGTCCCCCCTGAGGTCCTCTCCCATTTCTGGTTCATACCAAGATGTGAGGCTCGCGAATCAACGTTATACACAAAGCAATGCCACACAGGCCATGCTTTGATCATCAACCACAAGACTTTGTTTTTCAACAAAAGCATTGATCGTTTGCCACTTATGCATGCCACACAGGCAATTCACTCTATACGACTGATTTCTATAGATATATAACCTCTGAGCTCGTACGTCTCAGAGAAGGGCGTTAAGCAAGAGAATAAATTCTCCGCCGCCAAACAGATATATATTTAATAGAGATCAATCAGCACAGAACAAAATCCAATGTCAGACATACAGTCCATTTACAAGTTCGTTCTGGGTCTGAACGAAACCGGAGGCAGCTTATACCTCGCATATCCATCGATCTCCAAGTACGTCTGGACGATCACCACTTATTATCTATATTTCGGAATGCCTCCCAATTAAGACATCAGCCATCAACTAACCGAGGTGAAGATCTCCGGTCTTCAACCACCGTCTTCATCATCGACTTCTTATCGCCAATCAATTAATTGAAATGAGATTTAACTCGGCCTTTTCAAATAATTCATGTATATTTAGAATTTAAATCAATTCATTTCAATGGTTAAATTATTCGACATCAATAATTCTGTTCTTAAATGTAATTTTCACGCCAAACACATTCAACCATCAAATATCCAATTAACCGGGTAAATTCGGTTTATTTCCATTTCATATCGTTTATAATATTTTATAACGATTTATCGCTATTTTTATTCACTCATAAATAGCCAATTCACTCGAACGACGCTTCAGGTGTAACAACCTGGAAAATGTGAACCAATTTAAAAATTTTAAATTGGGTACTTCAAAGGAATTTAAACAATTGAAATAGAATATTTCAATAAAATAATGAATTAGAAATAGTGTGGCAGTTTGAAAATTTGAATCCAATTTTTGACTGACTGTACCGGGTGCAAAATGTAACGGATTTTAGTCAAACCAAAAATATTTAAATTTGTTTATGAATATCTTTCTAAGAATTTGAAAAATCGAAGTTTCATAGCAGGAATCAAAAGTTATGGCCAAATGAATTTTCAGAAAGGTCGCTATAGAGAATATATAGCCCTTAAAAATAGACATTGTGCAAACGACCTCAGAATTCGACGAAACCACTTTTGTTGGATCCGGGATGTCAAATTATTGCTAGATTTCAAATTTCATAATTTTTGAAGCTAGTATGTGAGCGTGGCAAAAGAAATCGTGTTTGGTCATTTTTTGTTAAATTGGATCGACCAGAAAATGGCCATTTTTCAAACGGTCTCAGAAATCGACGAAACTAGTTTTGTTGGGACCAAAGCGTCAAAACAAAGCTAGATTTATTTTTCTAGAATTTTTCGAATCAGTTTGTGGACCTGGCAAATTGAAATGTACGTTCAAAACAGAATTTGAATGTTTTATATTTTAATTTGAAGAATAACTGACTGTAACAGTCAAATTGGCCTACGAAACATATCCCATTGTGTCTGGGATGAGGGTATTTAGCTAGGGGCGACAGTCGTTGGGCTTGAATTGGTGATCGTGTGGAGAAACACTATTTTAAAATTTAATAAGACCATCAACCAATAGAATTTCTCCATTCATAATTAAAATAAAAAATATATCAGAAACCCCCCTCCCTCCACGTAACCCGATCTCGGCGGCGGAAGCCATCTCCCCGT
This sequence comes from Allium sativum, assembly GCA_030737875.1. NCBI lineage: Eukaryota > Viridiplantae > Streptophyta > Magnoliopsida > Asparagales > Amaryllidaceae > Allium > Allium sativum. Next base: position 1,019,508,147 of record CM060926.1, read on the forward strand.
TTCCCAGGCGATTTCCGATCGCCACAACCAGAATCAGCCTCACCCCCAGTTGAACTTTTTGTAGTTCTCCTCCCCCTCTTTAAATCCATATAAAGAACTCCCCCTATCGTTGCTCCTACCTCGAGATTTTCCCCTCCAAAGTCCCGAATTTTCATGCGCCGCCACGAACGCTGGGCCTCACCGAGTTAAACGCCACCGCCACGCACATGAAGCCCCCTCGACCCTCTTCGACGTGGTATAAGCTGATTCCAATATCGTGTAACCATTTGTTCGATAAATCAAAACCTAGTTTTGAACAAACGTGGAAAAGTATCGGCTTTATTATATTTGAACTGAAAATAACACTTATAAGTGTTGCAAACTTTGAAAAATCATATCTTTATCGTGTGTTAACGAAATTCGATGAAACAGGAAACATCGTGACCGCAAGGACACTCTCTACAATCTAGAAGAGCCCACAGATTTTTTTGAGCAAGCTACGATTTTTAGCATCTCGAAAACCAATCTTAGATTTCTAAACTGAAACGTGAATGGAAATGTGATGTATAAATTATATAAGCGAAATATAAATTATACACGTGTCGTATACCTCATGTACATGCGTTGTGTAAGTTATATGATCGAAGTATGAATTATACATGCATTGTATAAATGATATGTGTGTTGGAATGGAAACAAAATATATATATATATACACACACACACTCCCTCGTCCACAAACCATGGACGATATTTATTGATTGTGAAGTGGTGTGAAAATTTTGGTGAATAATGCGAATGGTTGATAGAATTGTTTGTGGTTGATATTGTTTGGTTAAGGTTGAAAAATACCCATTTGTGATGGAAATAAATTATGGAAAAGAAAAATCATACTCGCCTGCGTGCGAATTAGATGTATGAAATCCCCATTGTCAAAAACCACGAGGTTTTAAGGTAGAGCGAGGAGCCATACTCGGGACGGTGCCGGTTTTAAATACCCTGCCATTATGCTGCCGAAATTTTGAATAATATTCATGTGTTAGAATTATTTTCATATGTTGAAATGAAAGTCATGTGTTGAAACTATATCCATGTGTGGAAATGCTCATGTGTTGAGAAGTTCATGTGTCGAAAAATAATTCATGTGTTGAATAAATAAATAGTTTTAACAATAAAAACCACATTTTTATTATATATATATGAAGTATGTAAAATATTCGTATTTTAAATAAATTGTTTCAACAATAAAAATAACATCTTTCTTATATGCACAAACTATATGAAACCATATCCATGTGTGGAAATGCTCATGTGTTGAGAAGTTGAAGTGTTAAAACATTCATGTGTTGAATAAATATTTTTGATGATAAAAATATCATTTTTATCATGTGTGTGAATGGCTAAAAATATACAATGTTGAAACAAATATTTGTTTGCTATGAATATTATTTTTAACATGTATAGGAACTAAATAAAATAGTCATGTGTTGGAATATATTTTAGTTCGACAAAAATATCATTTTTAAGTGAAACGTGAAGTGTTAAAAATAACCAAAAGTGGAGATAAACCTTTGTTTGCTAGAAATATAATTTTTAGCTTAGTTTTGCACATATATATACATGTGTTGAACAGGAAATGGATTAGCTGTTGAGTAAAGAATTTATTTGCGTGCCCGACAAATAGGTAAACCTTAATGAGTTGGATGCGCAAATTTTATTATTATATCAACTCCTATGAATGCCATTGGATGCGGAGTGCTAGTTGTTCTGTGTGTAATAATAAACATCGCCATAGGATAGTAACAATTAATTTTGAACTACACTACATGACATACTTCTTGACGAGTGTAATACTTCATCATATGCCGCATAAGCATTTGGAGCTTGTGTGACGAGGTTGAAGGTTTACCATACGAGCGAGAGGCTTGTATGGCGATGACTATATATTACAGGTTGAATTAATGACTGATCTGGACTATATAAATTGTAACGGTAAATTGCAAGATTAATAAAAAACCCACATGGGTCTGGAGATGACAATAAACACGTCTCTCTGGTCATTAAGGCACAAAAACCATTTATATGGTAATGAGAATTTATTCTCTGGAGTTATGATCTATACACACTCCCCTGTGGACACCGGAATATATCACTATAAATATGTGTGTGCTTATTAGGATTTATTGGGTACCTAATACGGCCCAATAAATTTCCAAACCCCTTCCCGTACAAAGAAGGTTATGGCGATTTTTTTTGAAATATAAAGGTATTAGTGAAATATTTAAAGTGAAAATGATATTGAAATCGTCGAATGAATAATATTTATATATATATATATAAATATAAATTAAATTAAAACGAATCGAGGCCGTGTAGTTCGCGTTTTGAAATTGTAACTTCAAACGTTTATACCGAAAGATCTGACCATCGGATTTCCACGAAACTGGAATCGTTGGGTTTGCTTTGGGAATATCTTCCTAATGATATAAATTTTGTTGAAATCCAACGGTTAGATTTTCAGATATGTGTAAAACAAATTTTGGGAAAAACAGCGCTAGTGCCTCGGCACGATCTGAAACGTCGTTTAATTAAATAGGGTCGTTTTTAAATAAATAAAAATGGCGATATATCATTATAAAATATTATAGACGATATAGAGTGGAAATAAACTGATTCTGCTTGGTTTGCTTGATATTTGATGGTTGAATGTGTTTGACATGAAAACTATACTAAAAAACTGAAATGCGAATGACGAATGATTGAACCATGTGAAGAATTTATTTGAAAATCTAAATATACGTGGATTATTTGAAAAGGACGAGTTAATTCTCATTTCAAATAATTGACCGACGGTTAGAAGTCGAAGAGATGAAGACAGTTCAAGACCGACGATCTTCACATTGGGTGGATGGGTGCTACTGATGCTCATGATTGGAGTAGCTACCTTGAAGGAGCTGAAGTGGTAGCCGTCCGGACGTATTGTTGATTGTGCGAATATGCGAGGAATTTGGTGCCTCCGGCTTCGTTCATACCAAAACGAACTTGTAAATGGATTGTGTGTCTGACATTGGATTTTGTTCTGTGCTGATTGATCTCTATTAAATATATATCTGTTTGGCAGCGGAGAATTTATTCTCTTGCTTAACGCCCTTCTCTGAGACGTACGAGCTCAGAGGTTATATATCGATAGAAATCAGTCGCATGGAGTGGATTGCCTATGTGGCACGCCTAAGTGGCATATGATCAAGGCTTCCGTTGCAAAGCAAAATCTTGTGGTTGATGACCAAAGCATGGCCTGTGTGGCATAGCTTTGTGTATAGCATGGATTCGCGAGCCTCACACCTCGGTATGAGTCAAAAATGGGAGAAGGACCGCTGGGAGAAAACGACGTTTCTTTCTAGCTACGGTAGTGTCAGTGACCTACCGGCCCTGACATTTATATATACTTTTCACCTGTGTGGTTGTTGGAATGTGAGGCGCCTCGATTATAGGTCTGTAAGGACCGGGAAACGTGCGTTCAGGAATTGCCAATACTCAAAAGTAAGAGAGGACCGGCCCAGCCGATTCCAAGGACTGCTGTGTGCGATCCTGAGGCATTTGCTAGAGTGTCTCGAATGGAGAGGAGCTTGCCCCTTGCCTCGACTCATGATGGAATCCAATTTCCAATACGAAATTGCGGATGTTATTGTATTACTAGTATGGCGACATAGTAGATGGTAGCTATGCCGCCTAGGATTGATATTTATGATTGAATTTTCTTTTGAAACATATATGCACTAGTAATAATATCAAACACTTTTGTTTATACGTATGAAGCATCTCTTGGCCATTATAAGGTAAAAACTCTATCCTCCGGCTTGCGTTGCATTGTGTGATGGGACCTGAGTCGTATAATGGCTTCAATTTTATAAAAAGCATTGCGATGATTTAATCATTTACTTTATTTCATGCACTAGCACTCATTGGAGTAAACCCGTTCCGCGAAAGTGGCGTGGTCCTTTGATTTGCCTTATTATTGTTGTTTAATAAGTTAAGTAGATTTCTCATACAAGTCCCATGACTGACTCGTAGTTTGTTTCACCTTGCAAACTCGAGTGCCCTTATTTTCACACGGGCAGCCTAGTTATAGGTAGATGAAATATTTTGGCTTGGCACCGCAGTAGAGGTGCACTTTTGGCTCATGGCGAGGCTTGACTACATGTTGATGACTATGATTTTTCCGCCATTATCGTATATGTTTATGATTCCGCCACAGGCGATGTAGACTGATGTTTCGTTTATGTATTCTCTATATATGTGATTTCGCCACAGGTGATGTGGACTGATTATGTATTATTATGCACTAAGTTGTATCCTACACTGTGCTCTCTGATGTGGTGATATATATATATATATATATATATATATATATATATGATTCCGTTGTCATATTTGTATAAATGATTCTATTTCTTATTTATGCTATTATCTGTACTCTGCTAATGATGATTAATGTGTTATATTCCAATGATTATCCTTAACACCGTAGCATGGGGTTTTGAGATCATCACATCAGTCCATAACGCGGCCGTGGCGCTGTTTTTCTTTAGATTTGATTTACACATATCTGAAAATCAAACCGTTGGATCTTCACAAATTTTTTACCATTAGAAAGATCTTTTCAAAAAGAATCCAATGGTTTCAGTTTTGGGAAAATCCGACGGTCGGATCTCCCGCACTAATCATTTGAAGTTATGATTTCAAAATACAAACTACAGCGTCGTTATTCGATTTAATTTAATTATATATATATATAAAAATATAATCGATTCTGGCACTGTTTTTCTTCAGATTTGAATTAAACATTCCAGACAATCCAAACGTTGGATCTTTACAAAGTTGGTGTCGTTGGAAAGATATTTCCAAAGCGAACCCAACGGTTTCGGTTTTGGGAAAATCCGATGGTTGGGTCTCCAGCACTAATCGTTTGAAATCACAGTTTCAAAACACGAACTGCAGCTTTGTTATTCGATTTATTTCAATTATATTCATATATATATATATATAATTCATGCTTTGATTTCAAAACCACATTCATTTCACACATTTGATAAAAACGGTTTTTTTATCCAATAGCTATTTACTTCAACACATCACTATTTTTAACTGTTCATATATATCATAAAAATGTGATTTTCATTGTAAAGCAATTTATTTCAAAACACGATTATTTTATATAGCTCATATACTTCATAAAAATATGATTTTTATTGTAATACAATTTATTTCAAAACACGATTGTTTTATATAGTTTATACATAAGGTAAAAATGTTATTTTTGCTGTTAAAACAATTTATTTAAAACGCTAATATTTTATATAGTCTATATATATGATAAAAATGTTATTTTTATTTTTCAAAGTTTTTATTCAATACATGAACTTCATTCAACACATGAATTTTATTCAACACATGAAATTTATTCAACACATGAATTTCTATTCAACACATGAATTTTATTTCAACAGATGAATTTTACTTCAACACATGAATTTTACTTCAACACATGAATTTTTATTTCAACACATGAATATAAATCAAATACAGAAATATTTCAGAAAATTTCGGCAACATAACGGCAGGGTAGTAAAAACCGGCACCGTCCCTAGTACGACCCCTCGCTCTACCTTAAAGCCTCACAGCTTTTGACAATGGGGATTTTCAATATCTAGTTCGTATGCAGACGAATTTTCCCATACACTAATCCTATTGGCATTTCAACCACAACCAATCCTTTCAAATCAACCATTCATGATATTCACCAAATTTTCACATCAACCAATAATCCAAACAATATCACAACTAATATGTGTCGTCCATGGTCTGCGGACGAGGGGAGTGTGTGTATATATATATATATACGTATATAACTATATTTCGATTTAATTTCAGTATCATTTCAATTTATTTCAACGCATATATCATTTTTACAACACATATATAACTTATCCATCGAGCATACAACTTATACAACGCTTATACATGAGGTGTACAACGCATATATAACTCATACTTCGACTATATAATTTATACATCGTTGTTTCCATATCGTTTATAATTCAGAAATCTCACATTGGGTTCCACTCCACCTAAAATTGTAGAAGGCTCAGAAAAATATCCGGTCTCTTCTAGAATGTAGAAGACGTCCACACGAGTCCACTATCTCTTGTTTCACTGGATTTCGACAACACAGCAAAAAGTTATGATTTTTATTCGATAATCACACTTTGCGATGGTTTTTGAATGTTGAAACCATTTAAAAATAAAAACCCCGTACCGCTCAGTTAATCCTTCAAAACTAGGTTTAGATTTTAATCCCAATCCGAAGCACTAGGTGGAAATCGAGTTGTACCACGCCGTAGGGGGTCGAAGGGTGCACGGATCAAGGGTGGTGCGGTTCTGATCGATGGCGGATCTTGGACGTGGCGGCACTCCAAACAGCAGGACTTCCCGGGCCTCAGTCGGTCTCAATACGCCACGATAAATACCAAATCAGGAATGGATTTGAAGGCCTTGAGGAGTACTACAAAAATTTCCACATGAGCACTGAATTTTGTTGAATGGTTTTAGAGAGAGGGTGGAGAGAAGGAATGAAGCACGGTCGTCATTCGATTTGGGGGGTTACGGGAAATTCTGCTCAACGAGTAATGAAAGGAGAATTATGATTAGGCCAGGGATTTTTATAATTATTTTAAATTTCTTAAAATCCGAAAATTTCCTTCGCTCCATACGAACACCAATTCAAACCTAACGAATATCACCCCTAGCTAAATACCCCATTCTGAATAAAATGGGATATGTTTCGTAGCCCAATTCGGCTATTACGATCAGTTATTCTTCAAATTAAAGTATAAAACATTCAATATTTGTTTTGAACGTACATTTTCATTTGCTGGGGCCACATACTGATCCCAAAAATTCCAGAAAAATAAATCTAGCTATGTTTTGACGATACGGTCCCAACAAAACTAGTTTCGTCGAATTCTGAGACCGTATGAAAAATGGCCCTTTTCTGGTCGATCAAATTTAACAGAAATCGACCAAACACATTTTCCTCTGCCACGCTCACACACTAACTTCAAAAATTATGAAATTTGAAACCTAGAAATAATTTGACATCCCATATCCAACAAAAGTGGTTCGAATTCTGAGGTCGTTTCCAAAATGTTTACAAGGGCTATATATTCTCTATAGCGACCTTTCTGATAATTCGTTTGGCCATAACTTTTGATTCCCGCTACGAAACTTCGATTTTTCAGATTTATTGGAAAGAAATTCACTAACAGATTTAAATATTTTTGGTTTTACTAAAATCCGTTTTATTTTGCACCCGGTACAGTTAGTCAAAATTCGAATTCAAATTTTGAAACTACCACGCCCTTTCAAGCCTTGTTTATAAATAAAAATAATTATATTTATTTTCAAATGTCGATTCAAACATACTTTTCGTCGTTATTATTTAAAATAAATTATTTTATATGTCTAAAATCCACTATAATAGCCAAACTAAAATTTTAAATTAGCTCAGATTTTTTGGGTTGTTACACCCCCATTTAAAACCCTAGTTCCCAAATTTTACCCGCCGCCCTCTCCTTCAAAATCGCTCAGCGATTTCTGCCTCCCCTTCCCCCACTTTCCCACGCCACGCTGGAGTGAACCCCCACCTCCGCCTCACACGCCCCGCCTCCGCCGTGGATGGCTCCAACGCGCGAACCTAGGGAGCCACCACCGCAACTCTCGAGCGTCGCGTCTTGCCTCCAGCACACCGCCCACCTCCCTTTGCCTGCGACGCCACCAACGCTATCCTCCGGCGACCGTGACTTCCCTCAGTCCTTCTCCTTCGAAAGACAGTAAGTTTTTCATTTTGATTACGGAAAAACTGATTTTTGATTATAGGAAAAAGCTTAGATTTTTATACGATAAAGAATTTGATTTTTTCTTATGGTAAAAATTTGATTTTTAGTTATTTAAAAGTTTTGATTTTTATTTATATAAAAGCTACGATTTTTCATACGTGAAAGTTGTGATTTCTATCGTGATGAAAATACGATTTTTAAAATGAAAAGACTTTGTAAAAATATGGTTTTTATTTCTATAGAGATTAGATTTTTATTTCTATAAGGATTAGATTTTTATTTCTATAAAGATGAGATTTATATATATATATATATAATAGCGATGTAAAGGTATGATTTTTATTTATACCATAGCATAATAAAATTTTGATTTTTATTATGAAAAGAGCGATATAAAAATATATTTTTTATGCATGAAGTGATAATATAAAAATATGGTTTTTATATTATAGAAAGAATAAAAGTATGATTTTTATATTATAGAGATAATAAAAATACGATTTTTATATTATATAGATAGTAAAATTTTAATCTTTATATATGTAGCGATAGGATAAAAATTCGATTTTTATATATATGAAGTGTAAATAAAAATATAATCTTTATATAGGATGTAGCGTTGTTAAAAATATAATTTTTGACATATAACGCGTGAAACAGATCTCGTTGGAAATACGGCGAAGGTTTTATACATATGAAGAATCGCGGCGTTTGGTTTAGCTCTTGGTGAGAACTCCTCACTTTTATTTTAATTTCTAGTTTAAAATATATACTAGGATGCATACGGTGCTTAGCAGCACCCGATACCCGTCGTCCACAGACCATGGATGACTTGGTTGTTTGATTGATGTGTTGTGAAAATTGATTGTGTGATGTGGAATGAAATAAATTATTTTATGGTTAAAAATATAATTTTTATTGTGTACATAAAATAAATATTTATAAACAAATCGGATGATTTGTTTATGTACACACATTTGACTGATATGGATTGGAACGATAAATTTTACACATCGCCCAACTGCACAAATAAAACATATGTTTGATTGTTTGAAAACCCCACACGGGTGTTGGGATGAAATTGGACATACACTAGTCCCAATAATTAGCTTTATGTCGATCGATTGATTGACAGGCTGTTATAAGCGTTAAATATTTATATTTGATGCTTATGCAATGTAGAATGCACTTTGGGTGATGGTTGACTGTGTTTTATTGTTGTTATGTGCATGTGTGTATGAGATCCATATAAATCACATTGTATGGTAATTGACTGTGTCTGATTCCAGTTCATAAAGAATGAATATTTTGGAATAACGATTATTTTAAAATAACAAATATTTTCAAATAATATTTAGAAGAGAATCAAAATTTGATTTTGATGTCCGATTTGGGATGGTCACGAATATATTTAAATATATGTAGCCATGTCGATTAGATTGACGCCATTTTGATGTAAACGACATTTATATCGATTTTATTCATTTTTATAATGAATACCAAAAAGGAATTGATTTCAAAATATAATGTTTTGAAAATATTATCATTTATATATCGATGATATGGAATATTCAATTTTGATTAGAAATTGAATATGAAGTTGAAATCGTTTTGAAAACGAATCGAAAACGATTTATAAAATACTTTTTAAATGAAAATCGGTGAAATATATATTATATATTATATATGTAATATAATGGCCTGAATAGAACGCGCCGTGCTGCGGTAGTTCGTGAATTTCGACCATTGACTTCGAACGGACATTACGGGAGATCCGACCGTCGGATTCTCCCAAAACATGGACCATTGGGTTCGTATCGAAAAGATCTTTCCAAAGAATATTAGGGATTTGAAATCTAACTGTTGGATTTGGAATTATGTCCAAATCAAATTTGGAAAAGGTCGTTGTAAGTGCAGTTCGATGGCCGTTTATGGAAATCGACTGTACGGGCCTTGATAAAATTATTAAAAATAGCAATAATTTGTGTAAAATCATAAGAAATGATTTGGAAAGAATTAGGATGAAAAATTCCATATTTGAAAAGATAAAAATAGATTTTTATCGAAATGAACTAGTTTTGAACTAGAATTATAATCCATTTATTTTTGAAATAAATAAATCGGATTTAAAAGGGTTTTAAAAGTAACTAGAACTTCCAATAACTGAATTGGAATGGATTTGAATCGAAATTGTCTTTGGAATATTTCGATGTTGGATTTTGTGATTATACAGATATTGTTATGGAAATTTGAAAGATATATTTATATCGTTATTTCCAATACGATATTTGTTGGTCGTAGAACTTGATATTGAATATAAGCCGATATATTTTCTATTCAGAGCCTTGTATTTAATATCAAATGGGATTTGGGTTTGTCGTGAATGGTGTCTTCATTAACACTGTTCTTAAACCCAGTTGAAAAAAAGATTAAATCTTTTATTTTGATCTAATGAAGAATACCAATTAATAGATATTTAATTGGAATTGAATTAGAATTGATTTTCGGGTTTACCGTGAACGGTGTTTTAATTAACATTTGTTCTTTAACTTGATAATTAATGGAATATGAATTGGGTTTGTTGTGAACTGTGTTTTAACGACATTCGTTCTTTAACCCGATTTACAGTGAAATGTGATTTGGAATTTACAAATCTTTTGTTAAGATTTAAAGGAGATTTTCCAAAGTAAAGTTTTCCAATTTAATAAAATAAATTGGAATGGAATGGAATTCGATTTGGTAATAATCGAAGTGATTTTTTGTGGATGTGGACTGCTAATATATATGGAATTTAAAAGGCTTTGCCGTTATTCCATTTAATTTGTTAGCCGGATATGGAAGTTTATATCGGTTATATATATCAATTTGTTTTCCATGAAGATTCCATCGTTAATGGAATGTGATTTGGGTTGTCGTTAATGGTATCTTTAATAATACCGTTCTTAGACCCAATGGAGTTAAGAAAATCAGAAACTAACTGGAGATTAGTTAAGTTGAATGGTTTCCTGGGTATTGATCTGATGTTGGTTTCGGCCTTCGGGGTTAATACTTAGGGAATTGTTCACTTGCTAATTGACGGTTAAAGGCTGATGGAATAGAATGTGATTTCGGGTTTATCATGAACCGTGTTTTAAATGACATTGGTTCTTTAACCCAGTTAAAGACAGGATATGATTTCCCAAGTTAAATAATCATTAATAATGATTTTTGGGAAGATTAAAACCAAGTGGAGTTTTGATGAATCTTTAATTAGACTGAAATTGTAACGACCCAGGGATTTCCGGCCCCAGAAATCGACATAAATACCCTTACTGTAACTCATGCCGACCTTCCAACACCGAAAACACTGGACGTTATTAGAAAGAAATTAGAGGGTGAGATAAGAAAGAAATAAATATTAGAATAGAAGAAGAAGAAACAACACAACACAGAGTCTCACGTCGCAGCGGAACAAAATATAATATAGAAATAACTTTATTGAGAGCTTTAAATAAAACTTACAATATCAGAGTACATCAACATCACTGGGACAGTTATAATAACCTGTTCCCATATACGACACACAGTAGAATAGAAGCTATATAATATCATATGTCTGGACTCTTCCAGCTCGTCTCTTCACAGCATTCGATAACCTGAACCTGTACATCCCGGGCTAACCCGAGCATTTACAAAACACCGGGTCAGTCTGGTGAACCAGAGTGAGATAAACACACACAGTATTAAGGATATCACACAACCTGATTTTAGAGTTAAAATCTTTTCGAAAGAAAAGGATAATCGTAAGACCAAATCCACACATAAACACAGACGGTTTTTACCTTACGATAACCCAAAACTGTTTTGAAATCAATATCTTGTCTGATATTATAATAATGTCTAAATACAAATAAATAGAATCTAGTAGAACGCTTTCATCTCACGCTCTACATATATAGTATACAAACAAAACCGCAGGCGCTTATTGGATATTGGATTCCAACCTTGACAAGGTATGGGACCACCTGCCGATAGTGTATCTCTAGAAGCGAATACACTGGGTTCAACAAGAACGTCTTGCAACCCGGCCCTCACATGACCGACCACTCATTTCGCTTGAGTGTATCGAATGTATATCACCAACGGTTGGGAGCTACCCACCGTCTTCCCGAAAAGGGACAACATCGATAGATTAAAGAAGCAAAAGGAATTTCTCTAGATAGGTGATCATACACCCTAATGGGAGCGACCCACATAGCCATGCTGCCTGCCCGATTTCTGTCATTTCTCGGTTGTGAGGCTTGAGGCCAGAATTTACTTTTAAACATCTGATCGCCATTCACTTTGAATGCCACATCGTCAGATCCGCCAAATATCACTAATTGACGTCCACAAAAATACTCTGCGGTCTAGCTAAGAGAACGTGTACGGCCTTCTCCGCCATCACGGAAATACGTTTGAAGAAATCAACGTACGTAATTCCTTTGGAAATACTCCGTCAGACATTCGTCCATACAAGTCATCTAGGAACAGGATGAACCGAAGGTACTCTCCTACTACATCTCATATAGGAATCACCCCATGGATCAGTAGCGAGTAGTCCTTGCAACCCGTAGATTCCAACCACGACAGAACCACAGTTTATCTCTGGCCGCTAAACCAGAGATTATTAGTAGTTCTTCCGCTTATGAAAATCCACGGTCTTCAATGCTTCATCTCGACGGTCTTCTAATATCTTCACGTATTTGTTGGTCGGAATGGTTTTCGAATACGAATTTGATCCCGGTCTTTCCGTGCCAACAATCGTACTGGGCAGATTTGATAGTCGGTGTTTTAACTATCAAAATATACAGTGTTTCAATCATGACACTCCAGTGAGTTCACTGGTTCAGTATTCAGCACCACTTGGCCTTTTAATTTAAAACAATTGTAAATTCAAATCCTAAATCTTTCGATATTTCAAATATCGTTTTCTCGCTTTCTTATTTAACATAAGACTTTTCTTTAAACACCTCATTACAATACTTAGGATAATCCTATATTACATTCAGTTTCACATTTCACTTTCAAACATTTGCCACGTTATTAAAATATTGGAAAATCATTTTAACTTATTTCTTGTAAACCGATGTTACGAGATATTATCTATTTCATTACTTGAAATAATACAATTGCTTATTCTGATAGAATAAAACTCAGCTTTACGTTTCTTCTAATTCGAAAATATCATTATATTTTTGGCAACTCCTTTTATTTCCACTTGGGAATCCTCTTTTATATATATAACTATTCCTAATCTTCGTCACAATGTTGCGTTATTATTTCTCTAATGAAATAATAAATTTGACTAATCATCTTCACCATTACAACTAACATCACTCTCAGATAATCCTGAAGTCGTTCAAGTTGGGGTATTTTAGTTACCTCTCAGACCTTGATCAACAACGTAAATATCTTAAGATAAATATAAGTTGTAACCCAAAAACCGATATTTCATTCTAATCCCAATACAATTACCATTGAACTACTTTATTCAACATATGGTTTCATAAAACCTTCTTATGCTTTGAACATCTCTTTATCGGATATGCATGTTCTTCCTTAATTCAATAATTAAATAATTTCTTTATAAAACATCACTTTTAACTCAACTCTTTAAACCAAGTCAATTTATAATTAGGATTTGTTTACCAAATCCTATGATACATTTCTTTTACCATATTCACTTTTATCTTTCCAAATTTCATTACACCATTTCCCATTTCAAGATCTTATTCTCAAATCCTCACTTTTACTTAATCCCATTATGAAATAACGTTAATGTAAAATTAACGCTTTAACACTTTAAACCCCATTTATATAACACTGGTTTATTATAAAACCTTTTTTCCTAAATTCCCTTTCACTTAATTCAAATCATTAAATAACATATATTTTAAGCTATAGAATTCACTTAAAAACATCTTTAGAACTCTGTTATACAAATTCAAGTTTTTAAACAAAACTTGTTTATAAACTCCTTTACCATTTAATTGGATTCCATTCACTTGGATTACTTTCCAAATGAATTTTCATTAAAAGGTAGTTTTCTAAATCCTTATTCATTACAAAAATGATTTATTTCAATCATCTACTACATTAGTAGTTAATTTCTTTATTTATCTAAAATAAATAGTAAATCCCCTTTTTAAATCTTATTATAATTTTAAAACAATATTCATTAAACTATTTTGCTTAAAACACACCAATTTAATAACCAATCTTAATTTAAAACGGTTGATCTATTCTACTCAACACGGTTATCTCATTAACCGATTCTAATTCGTTTTCCCTTTTAAATTAATTGATAATTAATTTAAAATAATCCCATTTAAATGTTTTTCAACAAAACCATTATTCAATTTTTAACCGTTAGGTTGATTACCTTAATCTCACATCTACAAATCTGATTAACATCAAATTTGCCTTTATAAAATCAATTCACAATTTATTTATAAAAATAACTGTTTATTTCCTTTTAATAAACCTTTATTCAAAATATATATTCATAACTCTATCTCTAGTTATAAAATAAATTTTATAACTTCATCTCTATCGACTCACCTGACGGTGAATCGATATAAACAAAATAATTTACTTTTAGGTCATTTACTGCCGATTACTCAACCAATACCGCCCACTGGTTAAAACACAACACAGGTGGACTTTCCCATCAATGATCAATACTCAATCAATTACCCAAGCATGACAGTTCATATGATAATACGAAAATAAATAATATATTTTGAGGAATCCGGTTGGATCCCTCCAACCTGTTCTTCCCTGTATACAAATGGTTATCTTTACACAGTTTAAAACAATTCAAACAGATCAAACATTTCAAATGAATCAACCAATCAAACCATTAAACACGTTTATTGATAAACGTGACCAATAAGGTAAGTTACCTTTATTGAAACCATTCGTTAGAATAACGATTTGGTATTTCACTGAAATTAAACGACGGTTTAATTTCATCAGTTAAATCAACAAATAAATATTTAACTAGCAAACAGGCAGCCATCAACAAGCAGAGCACACAAAAATAAAAACCCAATTTATATCAAATATAAATGGGAAATAACTGAGTGAGTTTAACTCACCTTGAGTCGATTTGTGGTTGAACATCTTGCTTTTGGTTAAATTAAATCAACATTTAATTTAACTGAAGAATTCAGTTGTTTCTCGTTCCTCCTATTTATATTCCAAAATGTGGTGCTCATTGAGATGAGTCCAACGTCTCTGGTTCCATCCAATACTGATAACGTTTTAAGTTATAAATGTTTGGCAGAAATGGTTCCCTCTTCAACCATGTATTCTCGTTTCAAAACCGGTCATGGTTTTAAACAATCAGTTAACTTCTAATTAGGTTAGAAGAAATTTTTAAAATTCCTTAATTATAAAATTATAGACTGATTAAACTATATATTACTTAATTTAACGATTAAATACGGTGATTATTCTTGTTGAAAGTTGCTCCTCAGTTCCAAATTTCCATCGCGAAAAGATCCCCGTGCTGAAACAATAACCAGGCCAACCACCTCTCCTTCATTCTCGTTTTGTCTGAAACATATAATAGTCGATTAACCACATAGCTGATTAAACGTTTAAACTAATTAGGTAATTAACCCTTAATATAATTTAATTACTGTAAAAAATAAGGTGGCGGATTCTTTTTGGTGCTTCATTTCCTTTGCTGTATCAACCATACCCACGGTACCCGATGCCCTATGTTCTTCGTTAATCCTCAGAAGCCAAAACCGGTTTCGACTTCACATCTGACCTCGTCCTCTTCATTGTCGCGGCCAACGTTGATGACTGGAGTGCCATCGGAAGCTGGCGAACTGACCGCCTCGTCCCACTCCATCTTCGACAACCGTGGCTCCTCACCAGACCCCCTCTATTCGCCAGTAAAGGCCTCGAACTGCCACCTTGTTTCAGCGTCCCCTTCCCTTTAAAATCCACTCATGCAAGTCCTTAAAGGCCACCGACCTTATCTTAGCCGTCCATTATCAGCTCTCACCGAGATCCAAGTTTTTGGTTTAGAAAGATTTCGAACAAATTGGTGGCTTTTGAAGATTAATCGAGGAGAAAATAATGAATTAATGGTCGTTCATACAATAAGGGTGGAGGCGAAAAATGTTAGTGCATTGACCATCAGAAACGAATAGGGTTATGCCATTTAAGGAATGAAGGTGGACACATATATTTATAGGAGACAGACAAGGGATAAGAAAACTGTTCCTTCACCATTGGCCTACTGATGAAAAAAAAAACATAGATTAGCTGAGATGAACTTTCATGTCATAGTAGAAGGTAGAGTAGCTGACTGGAAAGAGAAAAGGTCCGCAGAATAGCTTTTGCCTAAAATCTTATAAAGCTTAACAAAGAAATGATAGGAAAAATAGGGTGTGCAGCTGTGATTAGAAAGTATAGATCGGCTAGAGTAGACTGATTTTTTATTTCATGTTTTGTGTGCTGGGAAAAGAAAGGACGGCAGAGGTTACAATTAGTGAAGGAAGAAATGAGGTAGGTCAGAACGTGGGTTTCTTTTAGAAGCTAAAGATTTTTATATATATTATTATATATATTATAACGAAACTTTGCAGCGAAGTAGTTGATAAAACTACCACAAACGATGTCTGTTTACTGATAAAAAGGCTAATCTTAGTGTAAAAAGATATTCCGGTCCCAATGAGACAAGTTTCATCGAAATCCGAGGTCGTATGAAAAAATTTCCTTTATGAAACCGGAAATAAACACGCATTTAATTTTTCCACGATCACCAGATAAATCAAATCAACTTGAAACCTTGATATCCCAAAATGATTTTTCAATACGAACCCAACGGCACCAGTTTCGTTGCATTCTGAGACTGTTTCCCCGGTAGGCTATTTTTAGGCGCACCGCAATGCCATTTCGGACACCCAATTTACCGGTTTTCAAAAATAACAAACTATATACCTATCCGGACTCTAATCGACGATACAAACTCAACGGAATTGGTTTCGCGGCCTAATTCGATCGTCTGCTCAGGTTATACCTAAATAACCCTTTATTAAATAAATTACGCAATATAGAAATTGAACGGACGTTTACGGCTACCATGGTCACATACGACACCGGTTTGCCACGCCATTCAACACCGTACAATAATTTAACGATACGGTTCTAATGAAACTGATTTCATCGAAATCTGAGTCCGTTTGTAAAACGGCTATTTTAACGGCCTATATTTTAAATAACGATTTTCCACAGCGACTATTTCAAAATTTGATTTGGCCATAACTAGCAAACTATAACACAAAATCTGAATTTTTCTCTTTCATATGAAAACTATAATCAATATGGTTCTAATGTTTCTCGTTTCACAGAAATCCGACTTATATCGGATCCTGTATTCTCAGTTGAAGTTCAAAACCCCATATTACGAACTGCACGCCATTTTCAAGCTCGTTTTATAATTATATTATAAACTATACGCTCGACGGTCGTTAAATAAACGATATCGTCGATATATTTTCAATATAGACGATGTTAACCCTTTATATTTTGCCAATTGACATTATACACCAGATTGAACATTTCCAAATATTTTGAAATTAAAATATTATTTTATTTATTTATTTATTCAAAAATAATTAAATACCATTATTTAAATTCAAACTGCCATTTTAAATAATAAAATAATTTAAAATAATTGGCCAGAAAATACGGGTCGTTACATTCCTTCCCCCTTAAAATAATTTCGTCCTCGAAATTGCCAAGTTAAAAAGAATGGTACGGCCCTATTATCTTTGCAAAAATATTTAAAACACGACTTTATTTTAAAATTGATTTAATTGGTGTTAAACCAATAAATTTCAAATAACTAATTTTCAAAAATCTTTAAAAATTCTAACTCCTTAAATTTTGGAATAATTTCGGCAGAGTCTCCCCTGCACGGAAAGACATCTGCAATATTGCAGGTTCAACAAATATGTAATCATCGACTCTCATGGTCGGAAAATGCAAAATCAAAACACAAAACCCAAACCAAAATCCAAAAATTATATTTGGCGTAGGCGTACCTTTCTGAGGGCATTATCAAGCAAAATTTTTAATTTATCGCAATCAATGCAATCGATTCTATCTTCAAAGCTGTCTCATACCTGTACTTATCTGCATTTACCAGGTAAGTAAAAATATATGGGATAACATTCCAATGATAACGTGTGATTACACAAACTCCAAAATCAACTACTTGACATCCTTATTGGGTTAAATCTCCTGGTTTCCACTCACCTTTATTATACCAAAGTTTATTTACTTAACCTTTTTAATTTACTCAACTTTTTAATTTTAACTATTGGTGAATTCTATACAAACCACCCAACATAAATCAAACAAACAAACGAGCAAGGCAAAACAATCCAACTAAATTCATTCAGATTCAACATTATTTTCTTGTTCGTTTCACTATGGTTTCGCTTATCGATTTATATTAAATCGATTTCTTATCCAATTGTTTATTTGATTAGCACATTCCAAAGGTATTTTATTTAACTCCAACACTATATCCAATTCCGACTTAACTCGACTCAACCAAGTCAAGTTGCACTTCCACCTTTGGTCTTAATTCTGTTCAAATCAATCCAATAATCAAATACTTCAACAATTCGATAAAATAATCTCCTTTATATACAAAAATTTGGGCAATATTTTTTCATTTACCCTATTTCAAAATATTTAGAAATAGTTTAATATCCAAATACAAATACGCGCTCTCAATATATATACACTCAACTCAATCTAGGGTATTACTAACCCCATCTCTATTGAGTTACACCACAGAGCCAAGGTTATCACTAAACCAATAGCTCCGATACCACTGTAACGACCCAGGGATTTTCGGCCCCGGAAATCGACATAAATACCCTTACTGTAACTCATGCCGACCTTCCAACACCGAAAACACTGGACGTTATTAGAAAGAAATTAGAGGGTGAGATAAGAAAGAAAGAAATATTAGAATAGAAGAAGAAGAAACAACACAACACAGAGTCTCACATCGCAGCGGAACAAAATATAATATAGAAATAACTTTATTGAGAGCTTTAAATAAAACTTACAATATCAGAGTACATCAACATCACTGGGACAGTTATAATAACCTGTTCCCATATACGACACACAGCAGAATAGAAGCTATATAATATCATACGTCTGGACTCTTCCAGCTCGTCTCTTCACAGCATTCGATAACCTGAACCTGTACATCCCGGGCTAACCCGAGCATTTACAAAACACCGGGTCAGTCTGGTGACGCAGAGTGAGATAAACACACACAGTATTAAGGATATCACACAACCTGATTTTAGAGTAAAAATCTTTTCGAAAGAAAAGGATAATCGTAAGACCAAATCCACACATAAACACAGACGGTTTTTACCTTACGATAACCCAAAACTGTTTTGAAATCAATATCTTGTCTGATATTATAATAATGTCTAAATACAAATAAATAGAATCTAGTAGAACGCTTGCATCTCACGCTCTACATATATAGTATACAAACAAAACCGCAGGCGCTTATTGGATATTGGATTCCAACCTTGACAAGGTATGGGACCACCTGCCGATAGTGTATCTCTAGAAGCGAATACACTGGGTTCAACAAGAACGTCTTGCAACCCGGCCCTCACATGACCGACCACTCATTTCGCTTGAGTGTATCGAATGTATATCACCAACGGTTGGGAGCTACCCACCGTCTTCCCGAAAAGGGACAGCATCGATAGATTAAAGAAGCAAAAGGAATTTCTCTAGATAGGTGATCATACACCCTAATGGGAGCGACCCACATAGCCATGCTGCCTGCCCGATTTCTTTCATTTCTCGGTTGTGAGGCTTGAGGCCAGAATTTACTTTTAAACATCTGATCGCCATTCACTTTGAATGCCACATCGTCAGATCCGCCAGATATCACTAATTGACGTCCACAAAAATACTCTGCGGTCTAGCTAAGAGAAGGTGTACGGCCTTCTCCGCCATCACGGAAATACGTTTGAAGAAATCAACGTACGTAATTCCTTTGGAAATACTCCGTCAGACATTCGTCCATACAAGTCATCCAGGAACAGGATGAACCGAAGGTACTCTCCTACTACATCTCATATAGGAATCACCCCATGGATCAGTAGCGAGTAGTCCTTGCAACCCGTAGATTCCAACCACGACAGAACCACAGTTTATCTCCGGTCGCTAAACCAGAGATTATTAGTAGTTCTTCCGCTTATGAAAATCCACGGTCTTCAATGCTTCATCTCGACGGTCTTCTAATATCTTCACGTATTTGTTGGTCGGAATGGTTTTCGAATACGAATTCGATCCCGGTCTTTCCGTGCCAACAATCGTACTGGGCAGATTTGATAGTCGGTGTTTTAACTATCAAAATATACAGTGTTTCAATCATGACACTCCAGTGAGTTCACTGGTTCAGTATTCAGCACCACTTGGCCTTTTAATTTAAAACAATTGTAAATTCAAATCCTAAATCTTTCGATATTTCAAATATCGTTTTCTCGCTTTCTTATTTAACATAAGACTTTTCTTTAAACACCTCATTACAATACTTAGGATAATCCTATATTACATTCAGTTTCACATTTCACTTTCAAACATTTTCCACGTTATTAAAATATTGGAAAATCATTTTAACTTATTTCTTGTAAACCGATGTTACGAGATATTATCTATTTCATTACTTGAAATAATACAATTGCTTATTCTGATAGAATAAAACTCAGCTTTACGTTTCTTCTAATTCGAAAATATCATTATATTTTTGGCAACTCCTTTTATTTCCACTTGGGAATCCTCTTTTATATATATAACTATTCCAAATCTTCGTCACAATGTTGCGTTATTATTTCTCTAATGAAATAATAAATTTGACTAATCATCTTCACCATTACAACTAACATCACTCTCAGATAATCCTGAAGTCGTTCAAGTTGGGGTATTTTAGTTACCTCTCAGACCTTGATCAACAACGTAAATATCTTAAGATAAATATAAGTTGTAACCCAAAAACCGATATTTCATTCTAATCCCAATACAATTACCATTGAACTACTTTATTCAACATATGGTTTCATAAAACCTTCTTATGCTTTGAACATCTCTTTATCGGATATGCCTGTTCTTCCTTAATTCAATAATTAAATAATTTCTTTATAAAACATCACTTTTAACTCAACTCTTTAAACCAAGTCAATTTATAATTAGGATTTGTTTACCAAATCCTATGATACATTTCTTTTACCATATTCACTTTTATCTTTCCAAATTTCATTACACCATTTCCCATTTCAAGATCTTATTCTCAAATCCTCACTTTTACTTAATCCCATTATGAAATAACGTTAATGTAAAATTAACGCTTTAACACTTTAAACCCCATTTATATAACACTGGTTTATTATAAAACCTTTTTTCCTAAATTCCCTTTCACTTAATTCAAATCATTAAATAACATATATTTTAAGCTATAGAATTCACTTAAAAACATCTTTAAAACTCTGTTATACAAATTCAAGTTTTTAAACAAAACTTGTTTATAAACTCCTTTACCATTTAATTGGATTCCATTCACTTGGATTACTTTCCAAATGAATTTTCATTAAAAAGTAGTTTTCTAAATCCTTATTCATTACAAAAATGATTTATTTCAATCATCTACTACATTAGTAGTTAATTTCTTTATTTATCTAAAATAAATAGTAAATCCCCTTTTTAAATCTTATTATAATTTTAAAACAATATTCATTAAACTGTTTTGTTTAAAACACACAAATTTAATAACCAATCTTAATTTAAAACGGTTGATCTATTCTACTCAACACGGTTATCTCATTAACCGATTCTAATTCGTTTTCCCTTTTAAATTAATTGATAATTAATTTAAAATAATCCCATTTAAATGTTTTTCAACAAAACCATTATTCAATTTTTAACCGTTAGGTTGATTACCTTAATCTCACATCTACAAATCTGATTAACATCAAATTTGCCTTTATAAAATCAATTCACAATTTATTTATAAAAATAACTGTTTATTTCCTTTTAATAAACCTTTATTCAAAATATATATTCATAACTCTATCTCTAGTTATAAAATAAATTTTATAACTTCATCTCTATCGACTCACCTGACGGTGAATCGATATAAACAAAATAATTTACTTTTAGGCCATTTACTGCCGATTACTCAACCAATACCGCCCACTGGTTAAAACACAACACAGGTGGACTTTCCCATCAATGATCAATACTCAATCAATTACCCAAGCATGACAGTTCATATGACAATACGAAAATAAATAATATATTTTGAGGAATCCGGTTGGATCCCTCCAACCTGTTCTTCCCTGTATACAAATGGTTATCTTTACACAGTTTAAAACAATTCAAACAGATCAAACATTTCAAATGAATCAACCAATCAAACCATTAAACACGTTTATTGATAAACGTGACCAATAAGGTAAGTTACCTTTATTGGAACCATTCGTTAGAATAACGATTTGGTATTTCACTGAAATTAAACGACGGTTTAATTTCATCAGTTAAATCAACAAATAAATATTTAACTAGCAAAAAGGCAGCCATCAACAAGCAGAGCACACAAAAATAAAAACCCAATTTATATCAAATATAAATAGGAAATAACTGAGTGAGTTTAACTCACCTTGAGTCGATTTGTGGTTGAACATCTTGCTTTTGGTTAAATTAAATCAACATTTAATTTAACTGAAGAATTCAGTTGTTTCCCGTTCCTCCTATTTATATTCCAAAATGTGGTGCTCATTGAGATGAGTCCAACGTCTTTGGTTCCATCCAATACTGATAACGTTTTAAGTTATAAATGTTTGGCAGAAATGGTTCCCTCTTCAACCCTGTATTCTCGTTTCAAAACCGGTCATGGTTTTAAACAATCAGTTAACTTCTAATTAGGTTAGAAGAAATTTTTAAAATTCCTTAATTATAAAATTATAGACTGATTAAACTATATATTACTTAATTTAACGATTAAATACGGTGATTATTCTTGTTGAAAGTTGCTCCTCAGTTCCAAATTTCCATCGCGAAAAGATCCCCGTGCTGAAACAATAACCAGGCCAACCACCTCTCCTTCATTCTCGTTTTGTCTGAAACATATAATAGTCGATTAACCACATAGCTGATTAAACGTTTAAACTAATTAGGTAATTAACCCTTAATATAATTTAGTTACTGTAAAAAATAAGGTGGCGGATTCTTTTTGGTGCTTCATTTCCTTTGCTGTATCAACCATACCCACGGTACCCGATGCCCTATGTTCTTCGTTAATCCTCAGAAGCCAAAACCGGTTTCGACTTCACATCTGACCTCGTCCTCTTCATTGTCGCGGCCAACGTTGATGACTGGAGTGCCATCGGAAGCTGGCGAACTGACCGCCTCGTCCCACTCCATCTTCGACAACCGTGGCTCCTCACCAGACCCCCTCTATTCGCCAGTAAAGGCCTCGAACTGCCACCTTGTTTCAGCGTCCCCTTCCCTTTAAAATCCACTCATGCAAGTCCTTAAAGGCCACCGACCTTATCTTAGCCGTCCATTATCAGCTCTCACCGAGATCCAAGTTTTTGGTTTAGAAAGATTTCGAACAAATTGGTGGCTTTTGAAGATTAATCGAGGATAAAATGATGAATTAATGGTCGTTCATACAATAAGGGTGGAGGCGAAAAATGTTAGTGCATTGACCATCAGAAACGAATAGGGTTATGCCATTTAAGGAATGAAGGTGGACACATATATTTATAGGAGACAGACAAGGGATAAGAACACTGTTCCTTCACCATTGGCCTACTGATGAAAAAAAAACATAGATTAGCTGAGATGAACTTTCATGTCATAGTAGAAGGTAGAGTAGCTGACTGGAAAGAGAAAAGGTCCGCAGAATAGCTTTTGCCTAAAATCTTATAAAGCTTAACAAAGAAATGATAGGAAAAATAGGGTGTGCAGCTGTGATTAGAAAGTATAGATCGGCTAGAGTAGACTGATTTTTCATTTCATGTTTTGTGTGCTGGGAAAAGAAAGGACGGCAGAGGTTACAATTAGTGAAGGAAGAAATGAGGTAGGTCAGAACGTGGGTTTCTTTTAGAAGCTAAAGATTTTTATATATATTATTATATATATTATAACGAAACTTTGCAGCGAAGTAGTTGATAAAACTACCACAAACGATGTCTGTTTACTGATAAAAAGGCTAATCTTAGTGTAAAAAGATATTCCGGTCCCAATGAGACAAGTTTCATCGAAATCCGAGGTCGTATGAAAAAAATTCCTTTATGAAACCGGAAATAAACACGCATTTAATTTTTCCACGATCACCAGATAAATCAAATCAACTTGAAACCTTGATATCCCAAAATAATTTTTCAATACGAACCCAACGGCACCAATTTCGTTGCATTCTGAGACTGTTTCCCCGGTAGGCTATTTTTAGGCGCACCGCAATGCCATTTCGGACACCCAATTTACCGGTTTTCAAAAATAACAAACTATATACCTATCCGGACTCTAATCGACGATACAAACTCAACGGAATTGGTTTCGCGGCCTAATTCGATCGTCTGCTCAGGTTATACCTAAATAACCCTTTATTAAATAAATTACGCAATATAGAAATTGAACGGACGTTTACGGCTACCATGGTCACATACGTCACCGGTTTGCCACGCCATTCAACACCGTACAATAATTTAACGATACGGTTCTAATGAAACTGATTTCGTCGAAATCTGAGTCCGTTTGTAAAACGGCTATTTTAACGGCCTATATTTTAAATAACGATTTTCCACAGCAACTATTTCAAAATTTGATTTGTCCATAACTAGCAAACTATAACACAAAATCTGAATTTTTCTCTTTCATATGAAAACTATAATCAATATGGTTCTAATGTTTCTCGTTTCACAGAAATCCGACTTATATCGGATCCTGTATTCTCAGTTGAAGTTCAAAACCCCATATTACGAACTGCACGCCATTTTCAAGCTCGTTTTATAATTATATTATAAACTATACGCTCGACCGTCGTTAAATAAATGATATCGTCGATATATTTTCAATATAGACGATGTTAACCCTTTATGTTTTGCCAATTGACATTATACACCAGATTGAACATTTCCAAATATTTTGAAATTAAAATATTATTTTATTTATTTATTTATTCAAAAATAATTAAATACCATTATTTAAATTCAAACTGCCATTTTAAATAATAAAATAATTTAAAATAATTGGCCAGAAAATACGGGTCGTTACAGAAATGATCGAGAATGGAGTATCACCAGTTTTGCTCCAGGAGATAGTTAAATCTTTAATTAAATTTGAACATGAAATGGTAATTGAATTTACCGATAACACCATGGTGTTAGATTACCAGTTTTACTTCATGGGATGAATAGGTTGGGATTGGGAAATTAAAACAAATGATTACTTCGATAAGGTTCGTTAATCCCGACTAGTTTGGATAAACCATAATTTGGTTTGAATTGATTTTCAAAGGAAGATTAAAGAATTAATTTAAAGAATTAATCTTTGATAAAATTAATTGGAACCTTTACCAGAGTATAAGAATATTCGAATAAAAGAATATTATGAATTGGAATGAGGCGTATGTTGTGTTTGTGTAACACTTGTTTATTATATACGCGAGTTATTCAAAAAGACAAGGTTTATCCCATTCTGAATAACTGATTCGACGATGTGTCGAGGATGAAGACTGTGGTCGAAGACCGGAGGTCTTCACATCATTTGGATAATTACTGATGATCTTGATTGGGCTGTACACCCAAGAGGAGGGAATCAGTTGGTGATCTTCCAGACGTACTTGGAGATCGATGGATATGCGAGGTACAAGGCGCCTCCGGCTTCATTCAGACCCAGTACAGACTTGTAAATGGACTATGTGTCTGACATTAGATATCATTCTGTGTGATTGATAGAAATTGGTTGCATGGAGTGGTTTGCCTGTGTGGCATGCTAAGATGCAAATGATCAAGGCTTCTGTTGAAAACAGAGTCATGTGGTTGATGATCAAAGCACGACCTTTGTTGCATAGCTTTGTGTAGCGTTAATTCATGAGACTCACACCCCGGTGTGAACCAGAAACGGGAAAGGACCTCAGGGAAGACATGCGTTTCCTTCTAGCTAGGGTGGTGTCAGTGACCTACCGGCCCTGACATTTATATTATTTTCACATGTGTGGTTGTTGGATTGCGAGGCGCCTCGGATATATCGGTGAGTATGTGGAGCCGATGGAGTCATAGTACTCATTTACGCCCCAAAGGGTGGGGAAACACAGTGTTCAGGCATAATAATCCACATCAAGTGGACCGGCCCTAGCGATCCAAGGCTTGCCTGAGACATGGGCTAGATTGTCTCAAATTCAGTAAGGACGATCCCTTGGCTTGGTTCACAGATGGAAATCCAACTTCCAATACGTGACAATTGCGGTTTTGATTGTAGAACCTAGTATTGGCGACATGATATATGGTACCCATGCCATCTAGGATTGATACATTTATATTTGAAGTTGTTTTATACACTATGCACTTATAATAGTATCAAATGATTTGTTTTAACGTATCAAGCATTCTTTGGCTATTATAAGGAAAAACCTTATCCTCCGGCTTGTGTTGCATTGTGTGATGGGACCTGGGTCTTATAATAGCTTCATTGTTCTTTATTTAGCATTGCGTTGTTGTTTTATGCACTAGTGTTCTTGAGAGGAAACCCGTTCCGTGTTATATGGCGTAGTCCCTTGATTTACCTAACTTTAAAATAAAGATTAATAAATGTTTTAGTTCTCACACTAGTCACATGACTGACCTAGAGTTTATTGTTTCAAACTAAACTCTGGGTGCCCTTATTTTCCACGGGCAGCCGGTAGTTTTGGTTTTGCAGATTTATATTCACAGGGTCCTGCTACAGCT
Source organism: Allium sativum (assembly GCA_030737875.1). Classification (NCBI taxonomy): domain Eukaryota; kingdom Viridiplantae; phylum Streptophyta; class Magnoliopsida; order Asparagales; family Amaryllidaceae; genus Allium; species Allium sativum. Next base: position 1,019,535,064 of record CM060926.1, read on the forward strand.
GGAATGATATTTGGAAAGCTCTGTATCCGTGTATCTTTTTCAGTTGTGTTTGTATTATTTTTCCGCTGCTATGTAATGAATTGTAATCTCTGATAGTTATCAAATGTATATTATTTATTCATACTCTGTATATTCTTGTATTCTGATGAAATTGTTGTAATAAGCAATGAAATGTTCTTCTGTGTGGGTTTTGATTCGTCTTGTCCTCAGTACAATCCGTGATTTCCTGAAAGGGGGATTTCGAGTCGTAATAGCAAGCTTCTGCTAGATTGCTATTTATTTGACTTAGACACTATTATAATATCAGAAAGGTATTGATTTTAAAGAATGTTTTGGGTTATCGTAAGGTAAAACCCATCTGTATTTATGTGTGGATTGGTCTTACGATTATCCTTTCTTTTGAAAAGGATATTTAAAAGTTAAACCAAGTGATTGGAGTTTACTCACACCAGTCCCTTGATTAACCCAGAGTTTATTTTGTTATGTTTACCCAAAACTCTTGGGTGCCCAAATTTGTACGGGCAGTCAAATAGTCGAGATTTTACAGATATACTTGGAGGAGCTTGGAGCAGGAGGCCTCAATGCTAGATATATATAGAGTTTATTTCCACTGTGATATATATGTGATATACTTTGATGACATATGTAAGTACAAACACAGTTTTGTATTTCAAAAGTTGTTACATAATATATTTTGTTCGTTCCGCTGTAAGATTCGTGTTTACTCTGATATTGTTGTATTTGTGTTCTTCTTCTTCTTCTATTCTAACTTTCTTTCTTTTTATTTCTCACCCTCTAACTCATTTCTATTAATGATCTGATATTTCCAATACTTGAATAGTTGACATGGTGTTTTATGTCGATTTTCGAGGTTGAAAATCGCATGTTTCGTTAAAAATGCCTTTCTAGGTGTAAAGTTGGGGGATGAGTGTTTTGTTAGGAAGTTTTATGCAAATTACATCAGTTGAACCACCTACATTTAATCTAAATAATCTAATGGTCTATAAGTACACTTGCAACTATAAAAAGAGCTCTCTAGCCATACTCAAAACTCTATTCTCATTCCTCTCTATGCCTCCATTATACCCTTCTACCATGTCAATTCGAGAGAAAGGTCAGGATCTATTCTGCCTCTCTTATATTCATTCTACCTTCTCCAATCTAAGTTCTCTATAGATTTAGGATTCTGGAATTTGGTTATATATATGAGATTCTACTTTTATGTGTGCATGTATATATATTATAGAGGGATTAGAGCAGGGTTGCGTATGCTAAATTCAGATTTTATTCTTTAGCAAATTCTAGTGTGTGTGTATGTATATTATAGAGGGATTAGATAAGGGTTTCGTATGCTAAATTCGAATTCTATTCTATAGTAAATTTTATTGTTTTCCTATTCAATGTGAGTGGAAATCATTTGAGTTTGTTATTTACTATGATTTGATATTATAAATTTGGATTATTGTACTTAGGAAGATTTGAGTTTATACGAAAAGAAAATAATATCAAATTCCCCAAGTCTTCCATTATTTATGTTTGTACGTAGAATGGACAATCAATTATAGTTGGGTTTGGATTCTGATGTATTAGAGGAAAAGGCATTTGGGTATCGGTGTGATTCTTAAATACGAACTAATTCCCTTATTGTAAATCTATAAATTTATACATATTTTTTGGTTGCAAAAGCATAAGGACTTGAATATTGCAATTTGAATAAGTTAAACATTTATTTTAGAAATAGATCGTTTGAATTTATTACTTGCAAATTATTAAAATATTAAGGTTTTTTACATGAAAATTACATAAAAAGTGGATCAGTACCAAAAAGAGAATTTTATTTATGTGTGTAAGCATATTACACATTGTGTTTATTCTGTTATTAAAGTGATCATTCAAGCCTTGGTTACAAGTTATATGTGACATTGTTATTTCCCTTTTATCATTTATTGTGAATATGCATGTTGGACCATGTTGATTGATAGGGAAATTAACTTATATATCTTAACAATGAAAGTAGGACTGACATTTCAAATGTGGTTAGATTGTTATTCTCGTTTGCATAATTCATGCCATATTTATTTATATATATTTATAACGTAATGAAACGTAATATTAATGCATATTAAGTGTGTACTAAATGCGTTTAAACTAGGAATCAGAATTTGAATGTCCTCAAGGAATTTGTACGCATGTGTGTGAGTTGATAGCTTTAATTATAATTAACGACACATAGACATGAGGTTCGGAACCGACTGACATTTCCAACATCTAAAAGTAAGACTGTTTAATGTGAGAGGTCTAGGTATCATGGGCCATAATAATTAGAATGCTTAGATGCGAGGTTAAGCCCAGCTTGTAGTAGAAGCATGCTAGAAACCGCCTCGAAAATCTAGCATCTACAAGTGGAAAGCTTAATGTGAGATGTCTAGCATGTGTATGTGTGTGTATATATGTATTTGTTTATGAAGTAGGCACGCCTAAGGAAAGATATTAAATGCCTGACCTTCCTCTTGTTGGTTATTAAGTGGTTAGGACTAGGTCTGTTCCTAGGGTTCACTCCTTGGTTCTAGATCCAAGTCATGAGACCCACCCTTCGTGGTTTTAAGTGGTCTATAGGTCCGCCTTTATCTTATATATGATATTAGATGGTCTTATTAGATGATAGCGTATGAGTAGAGTAGTTCTCCAAGTAATGTCCGCTTCTTATCTAAGGGCTTGGTGAGGGCTGACCTAGGGACAGTTTATATGAAAAGACCTAAAGGAACCACCATCTAAGGGAAGTATTAAGTGGCTAGGAGTTCATCCGTAGGGGCAGCTAGATAGTAACAAGATGGTCCGCCAGGAGAGGGTCTTAAATGAAGTAGTGTTCCTACCTAAACTTTGTATTATTTGGTTGTTACTATTTTTCAACGGACAAGGAGAGTATATACATTTTGTAACATTGACGTTAGGACGAGGTCCTAAGTGGCTAGGGTTCCTCCACGGGTATTAAGTGACTATAGGGATGTCCACCCTTAACATGTTAGATAATGGCCTTAAGTGACTAGGTCTAGTCCTCCTCGTAGGGTATTAAGTGACAAGGATATCTGCCCTTAGATTTACTTATGGGATATTAAGTGACTATAGGGATGTCTACCCTTAAATTAACATATAGGCCTAAGGTGAATGTGAGGATATCCACTTCATATGTTTAGTTGTATATGTTTGTTGTTCAGATTTAACATTAAGAGTTTACACTGCCAAATATAAGACAGTCATTCTTAAACTTATATGTTTTTCATTCACCATAACTTTATGTTATGGCCTCCCTCCTCTTAATATGAACAGTTTAGTAGGTAAGGACCATAGATCACTGACGATTAGTGATTGCTTGGAGGTATAGCCTTTTGATGGAGATTTAGTTATTTTTGGCCGTAATACTATTATTATTGTTGATGTCGTGTATTTTGGGATAACTATTGATGTACCTGTTATCTTTAGATACTTCTTTTATTTGACATTTATGATTTTACTATGATACATCTGTTTATGAGATATTATATTTTATCGCTTTCGTTGTGTGAGATTTTTATTTCATTTAGATTGCTTTGTGATATCTACTTTTAGTGTTACCTTTTAGGAACCAACGTTCCATTTAGAATGGTTGTAAGTTCCGATGAGCCTTTTCTGGGTCGGAATTTAGACCCATTTCGGGTGGTTTGTTAGAGCATAGGTTATCCGGTTACGGGGAAATATATGTAAGAGAGATGTATTTGCTATTTGAAAAGGTTTTCAAAACAATATATATAAGTACTATACCCTAAAAACATATGCTATCATACTAGGCAACCTTATCTTTCCTCCTTTTAGGCCTTGATACTATCTTAAGAAGTCCACCGAAGGGGTTTTCCCTTTTCAAAAAGTAGCAATGGCCGGTAACCATCCCGAGCAGAGGAACTTGGCAAGGCCTTGGTACTCACCTGAATGATTCCAAAAGTACCTTTGGATTGTGGAATAGGTTCATATTGTCAATTCTTCCCGAGTGGAACCAGCAGCTCAGCCCACTGAATGGGCCTTCAACTTTCCTCGTGTTTGCAAAGATTTCATGAACCTAGGAGGCAAGTTATTTTCGGGAACTGAGAGCTTCCTTGAAGCTAAAGCATGGATAAGCGAGTGCTAATGGATCTTTGAGGCTACCAGATGGGACGACCAGCTTAAGCGTAGGATAGCAGCTTGGCACTTGAAGGGAGAGGCCCTAAAAAGGTGGGACATGATTTCGAAAAAAATGGGTATAGTTTTAAATGGGCAGAGTTTAGGACATGCTTTGATACTAAGTCTTACCTAATGCTAAGATGAGCCTACAAATGGAAAAGTTTATTCAAATGAAGCAAGGAGGGTTAAGTCTGAGAGAGTATGTAGCAACGTTTACGTAATTATCCAAGTTTGGGAGAGGGTTGGTGAACGCCTCTATGAATAAACCCCTTGGGTTTGTTAAAGGATTGAATTATCTGTTGAGGGATATGCTATTAGCGTAGGTGACGTTTGGAACTATGTTCGAAGCCCTTGTTAAGATAGCTATCCTATATACTGTTGAGGAAATTAAGGAAGTTAAGAATGATAAATGGGAAGATACCTCTAACTTTGGGAAGAACAAAAAAGAAAGATTTTGGCTTAAGAAGAAGAAAGGAGGAAAATTTAAAAAGGATGCGAAAACGTGTTCAAGGTGCCACAAAAAAGGGCATGAGGCGAAGGATTGCAGAGTAAACTTAGAAAGCCAGAATTCAAAGCGAAGTGCTTTAACTGTCATGAAGATGGGAACTTGGCTAGGAATTGTACTAAACCGAGAGTAGTGCATAATGGACAAAACAATTCCTTGGAGTTACCACTGATTTGAAGTCAACTTCCTAGAGATCAAGGATAACCGACATTGGAAAGTATAATTTATATTCTAGGAATTTCTTTGTGCACCTTTTTGATTTGGGAGTTGTAATGACCCGGGTTTTTGACGACTATGGTTATCGACATAAACACGATGACGACTAACCAAACATAGAAAAAATACCAGTCATTAATGTAAGAAATTAGAGGGTGAGGAAAGATAAGATAGAAACTTAGAATAGAAGAAGAAGAAGAACACAACATCATAGTAACACGAACCTCACAGCGGAACGAATAAAATATAACATAACTTTTAAATACAAGATTTGTACTTGAATATAGATATCATTTTCAAAGTACAGCACTTACAATACAGCGGAAATAAACAATAGCTATATGATCCTGAAGCCTCCTGCTCCAGCTCTTCAAGTATCTGTAAATCCCGACTACTTGACTATTCGTACAAAATTAAGCACCCAAGAGTAAAGGGAAAACAAAACAAAATAAACTCCGGGTCAGTCATGGGACTGGTATGAGTAAAACAGATTAAAACAGTTTGAGCCATTAAATGATATCTCATAAGACCACGCCGTATAACGGAACGGTTTTTCCCCTTATGAGAATCCAAAATAATCTTTATATCAAAACTCTGTTGATATTATAATAATGTCTATCAACCACAATATAATAATCATCTAGCAGAAACGCTTTCATCTCACGTTCTACATATATAGTATACAATCAAAACCGCAAGCACGTATTGGGTAATGGATTTCCAACTATGACAAGGTATGGAACCACCTTTCGCTAGTGTACCTCTAGAAAGGAATACACTGGGTTCAACAAGAACATCTTGTAACCCAGCCACACATGACCGACCACTCATTTCGCTTGAGTGTATCGAATGTATATCACCAACGGTTGGGATCAGCAATCGTTTCCCGAATGGGACAATATCAACAATAGATTTTCAGAAATAAATGAAACTCTAGATCAGGTGATTATACACCCTACTTCGGAGCGACCGACTTAGCCATGTTGCCTGACTGATTTCTGTCATTTACCGGATGATGAGGCTTGAGGTTACGCTTTATCATCAGACCAGATTCACTTCGAATGTCACATCGTCAAATCCATCAAATCACCGATTGACGTCTACAACCATACATTATGTGTCAGCTAAAAGAAGTTTCCTTCTCCGCTTCCACTCTTGGTACGGTTGAAGAAATCAATATACGTGATCGTCTGGAAATACTCTGTCAGACATTCATCCATACAAGTCACCCAGGAATAGGATGAACCGAAGGCACTATTCAGTATATCCATCTTAGGCACTGTTATCTAAGATTTATACAACAGCCCTTGCACTTTACTCCATCTTCAATTATCTTTGGCATATATAATTCGCAACGCTTATGCCAATACAGAGTGGTTCTTTGGATAATAATCCAACCGGTCTCTCCATATTAACAACGTTAAAATGGTCAAAACTTTGATAGTCTGTGAGTTAACTATCAATGAAAAACATGTGTGCAAGCAATGATATTATTTCCAAATGGAAATTCTACTAATCAATCATCATTTAACATTTATCTCCTTAGTTCATTTTTCATCTCCTGTTTCCCTATATTTAACATTTCTTATTTTCTAAATTTAGAAAATATATGTTATTACCATTGGAAAACATTTCCATTTCTTGTTTTCTATATCAGAAAACATTTCTGGTTCTTATTTGGAAAACATTTCCAAAACTCCTTCATTGGACTTAGACAGATGTGTAAACAAACCATCGCGATACCAACTCAAACCATTATGCTTATTAACTAAATTCCTTTAACCCACCTTCACTATCGAACCTTAACCATTCCTTAGTTAAAAATGAAGTCAATCAAGTTGGGGTAATACTACCTCTCAGACCTTAACTGAACAACGTTTCTAACCTTGAAATAGACAAAGTTCACCTTTTAATTCTTTAACAAACTTCCTTACGCAACTCTCTTTCGAATCATCTCTATTCGATAATTCTTTCCTTCGATAAGGTATATTTGATAACTCTATTCAATTTACTCTATTCGATTAACCCTTATCAGTTAACTCTATTGGACTAACGCTATTTGATTAACTCTATTGGACTAACGCTATTGGATTAACTCTATCGGACTAACGCTATAGATTTACTCGTTTCACTTAACTCCTTTCGAATAAACTATATTCGATTAACTCCTTTTACTTTCTATTCGAATAAACTATATTCGATTAACTCATTTGCTTTAACTCTAATCGATTAACTCCATCGAATAACTAAATTCGATAACTCCTTTCGATTAAACTATAATCGATAACTCCTTTCGATTAAACTATAATCGATAACTCCTTTCGATTAAACTATAATCGATAACTCCTTTTACTTTCTATTCGAATAAACTATATTCGATTAACTCCATTTGAATAACTCTAGTTCGATTAACTCTATTTGATTTACTCTAATACGAATAACTAATATCTGTTTTAACTTTATTTTGAATAACTATATTCGATTTAACTCCATTAGCTTGACTCTAGATCGCATCGATCACAATGGTTACGCCTGATTCCCTCAGGAAACATCCGACCGCCGTAGGCTATCTGCACCCCTGCGAATTACACTAGAAGTCGTGCAAAATAGTAACTTATCCTATATAACTATGTCTGATTTACTCCTTTTGATAACTACGTTTGATTAACTCCTTTTAATAAACTACGTTTGATTAACTCCTTTTAATAAACTACGTTTGATTAACTCCTTTTATAATCCTATTTATTTCCTAAATAAATATTCCTTTATTCTATTCGTTTTATCAACATTTTCCCTTTTATAAAGCTCTATTCGTTTTATAATCATTTTCCTTTTATTTACTTTCGAAATATTTCCTTTTTATAAAATCGATTGATTTTATAAAATTCCTTTATTTCAATATACATTGAAATAATTCTTTTTACATCCTAGGGTCTTTTTATGATATTAAAAATATCGAATCACAATGATCAACATCATTCTAACACACATAATCAAACAGATTATATATCACATCATATATTACAATATTTGAAAAACAGTAAAATAATTGTTGAGGAATCCAGTCGGATTCCTCCAACTTGTCTCCCTGCATCCACAGATGTTACACAACATAATCAACATCACTTTCAGTTCCATATGATATATTCTGTTAAACAGAAGCAATATAGAAATTCATCTAACTGACTAGCAGTTCAACCAAACAGTCAACACACAGTCAATCAGCCAATATTTAACAGTTCTAAAAATACAACATGAAATATAAACTGTTCAGAGTTAGTGAGATTTACTCACTTTGGCAGTTCATCGTTAAAGAACGATAAACTATTTGTTTGATTTGAATCAAACAATTTATTTTGCCATAAATCCAAACGATCTCCAATCCACTTCAAACCAGTTCGTATGTGTAGTCCTTTTCGATACGATTCCAACGTGACCTGTTTTGTTGAATTTCGTCAACGTACGACAGAGTTATCACTGTTTGAAGTTTATACATATTTAAATTACTTTAAAACATGGATTAAAGAGTTAAATGGGCTTCAACCTTTCTACACCAGCTCAGTACCCGTGTAGCCAACCCAACCCGCTTCCCTCTCTTCTTCCTCACCCGATGCCTGCTCCAAATCCGAACATCATTTCTCAATTTTCAGATCCATACCGCACCTTCATCCTTCGAAGAAATCAGCAACCGAAAACACCACCCTTCTCCTCATCTCGTTCTCTTCCTCCTCATACCGCTAGTGCCCAACTCGCACTACCCCAATAGTTTCCGACGTTGAGCCCGCCTACAGTACCATCGACATTATATCCCGTTGAACTCCACCAGACTTCACGAACTCATGCGGTTCTCCCTCCTGAACTCAATTACACAACCCATCTCTCGAATCAAACCTCCCACACTCCATGAATTTCAACCCTAGTTGCGTCGAGAGGTTCCAGCGAAACACAGATGGACGTCGCACCCTTACCAGGTTGAAGAGCTTCTCGCCCTAATTTAAAATATCATTGTTTCGGAATTTACAACCATTTGTGTGGATTGTTTCTGATTTTCGAAGTCCCCAAAATTTCCGTTTGGGAGAAAAAGAAAAGAAAACGGAGGCGCGATTTCCTGTTGACCTCTGAAGAAAATAAATTAGGTTAAAGGATGGGGTATGGTATTTATAGTGAAGCTTTAATATTTTTATATTCATTTATTTTTGATAATTAACTAAACTTATAATTTAAAAATTCCTGTTGTCACATACGATACCCAAAAATCACCAAACTGAACATACACCTTCAGCTCGACATTACGGTCCCAACGAAACTGGTTTCGTCGAATTCCGACCTCGTATATTTTTAACCGTCAAAATATCGACTGTTTTTACATTAAAAATCGGTACGGCCACATACTGACTCAAAAAATCACGAAACTTGACATCTAACAATAATTTAATATTATGAATCCAACAAAATTAGTTTCGTCGAATTCCGAGGTCGTTTGCAAAACTGACTATTTTTAAAGCTTTGAATGACCCATTTAAATATATAAATATATTTAAATATAATTAAATTAAATATAAATAAATTTATATTATCGTATATATATTCATAGTGGAATACCATACAGCTCTTGAATATTCCTATATGAATTTTCTAACTTGATATTCACTTCTGGGTCAACCCGATATTCGATTTATATTGAAATTCCTTTTTAAAATATAAATAATTCCTTTCTAAATTATAAAGGAATTCCACAGCGACTTTTCTAGAATTTAATTTGGACGTAAACCAAAATCTACACGATGAAATCCCGATTTTTCTCTTCCACTAGAAAGATATACTCCACCAGCTCCACACGTTTCTTATTTCACAGAAATCCGGCTTAAAACGAATCCTGTACATTCAGTTAAAGTTCAAATCGCCGAATAGCGAACTGTAGCGCCATTTCAAGCTCGGTTTTAATTATAATATAATTATACATTCAAACTGTCGTTCAAATAATATATTTGTTATTTTAATTCAAATTTTAAACTGAATTAAATATCACAGATGATCCAGTTCACACCATATCGCCATTTCATCCAATTCTGATTATTTCAGAATTAAATATATTATTGAATTTATTATTTTAATTAAATATTCACCATTATTTAATTCCACGACCATTAAATTCACTATTTCACTATTTATATAATTAAATAAATTAATTATAATACCCCTGCCTATGCGGGTCATTATAATCTTCCCCACTTAAAATAATTTCGTCCTCGAAATTGCTAAGGTAGGGAACGACCCTATCGACTGGTTATAACATATTTGTTCACTTTTTAACTCCAGTTTTCAACTGGATCAATTTAATTTCAATTAAATTATTAATTCTTATTATCGAAAATTTTCAAAAATCCTGAAAATTTTCTAACGCCTTATCTCTTTGAAAAATTTCGCCAGCGCCTCCTTTGTACTGGTCAATACGTCAAATCACCACTCGCCCCTCTGGGCCATCTCCATCCCAAAAGAAAATCAAACAGCCAAGCGGCATGCCAATTCGGCTCATAAATCTCATGCTTATATCGAATATAACTTGTACCTTTTGTCGGCATATCATTTTATCCTTTCCACCTGTTATCAATCCAGCAGATACAAGGGTCATCCCAATGAAATCCCAATCTGCTTTTATCCACGACACAACCATTCGCTTATATCCGAGCCAAATATCATTTCAACTCGAGTTTCTTCTCGATTCCTAACTCTTAACTTGATTATCACATTACACTTCAACTTTGAATCTCATAATCCAATTTGTCTTGATATTATTCTAATTCAATCTCAGTTACCACTTTACTGGCTTTACTTTAATTCAAACTTACTTTTCACAAATTTCTGTAAAATTTGTTTTTAATTCAAACAGTCTTTCCCTGGGAGTTTTCAAACAGTTTACTCTTTTCAAAAGTCAAGTTTTCCTTTTGAACATGTCACTGAGCCCTTAATTAATATTCCATTAGTTAAATCACTTCTCTATTTCTTTATCAATATTTGTTAACCAAATATTTTCAATAACCATATTGGCCTTTTATGTTATTTGGAAAACATTTCCGAATATCGCCTTCCTTTGTTTTTTAAACTTTAGAAAATGTATGCTATTTATAATTGGAAAATATTCCAATTACTTATCTATTTTCCGATCTCGTTTATTTGTATACTCAGGAAATATTCTTTATTATATTTCCAAGCTTACACTTATTTGGGTTAAACCAGATGTTGTGTAAAACATCGTTACGACAACCCAAATACTATATTCAACTAACTCTTATTCAACATTGATCTTCGAGCCTGAAATCTTACTATTTATTTGTTAATAATGAAATCAATCAAGTTGGGGTATAACTACCTCTCAGACCTTGACTGAATAACATTTATAACGTCAAAACAGATATGACTACTTACTCGAATAATCAATACCATACAACTACTTATTCACTTTTAAACACGTATACGCTTCCTCTTTCTATTCTTACTAGATTTTATTCTTAGTCTTCTTTTATGATTTTACTATTCTATTTTTAAGTTCGTTTCCTTATCGACTTCTATATATATATCGATACATTGATTTCTAACTATCAAATTATCTTAAAAATATTCTAACTCCTTAAATTCTCGGAAAAAATCGCCATAACCTCCTTTGTACTAGGAGCATCGGGATATTTCAAATAGCCTCCCATGGCCCTCACCAATCCAAAAGAAAAATAAAAAGCCAAGCGGCTAGCCGATACGGCGCATAAAATCTCATATATGAATTAAATACATACCTTTTCGTCGAGCATTTTATTTATATACCTTCATACCTTATCCATACCTATCTCATGTATTTTTATACCTGCCCAATCTATATTAACTATACCTGATCGTTTTAACTCAATTCGTTTATTAATTTGTTAATTAACTCTTTAGTCTATTTCACTTTTATATTTGAACATGACATGTTCAAATATATTTTAAGTTGCTTATTAACTAATTTGAATCCAAATTTCAAATTTAAGTTCTATATTCGATTTCGAATATCCATTTGCAAATCCAATTCACCTTTCAAAGTTCAACTTCAAATTCAAAACTCGATTAACTAATTCCTCGTCGACTTAGTTAATTCTATTAAATTTTTATTCAAATTTTATATCACTTCTATTATTCAAATCTATATATCAAATTCTATATTTGAATTCCATTTGAATTCTATATTCAAATTCCATTTGAATTTCTATATTCAAACTCTATTTCAATTCCATTGAATTTCATATATTCAAACTCCCTTTGAATTTCTATATTCAATTTCTATTTCAATTCCATTGAATTTCATATATTCAGACTCCCATTGAATTTCTATATTCAATTCTATTTGAATTCTCTTTATTCAAATTCTATATTCAATTCTATTCAAATTCCATTTTGAAATTCAACACAACTTATCTTTCCCAAAACAAATTCAAAACAATATCTGTGAGGACCCGTTACTTCCCCGTGAAGGAAAGAGCGGATACTTTGAGAACAACACACAAATGAACGCACACGGAAGAACATTTCATTGCTATTACAACAATTCCATCAGATACAAGAATATAAAGAGTATAATTGAATAAATTACATTCGATACATATCAGAGATTACAATAAATTACATAGCAGCGGAAAAATATACAAAACACAACTGAAAGTGATACACGGATACAGAGCTTTCCGAGCATCGTTCCAGCTGTAAATCAGGATCCTGTGAATATAAATCTGCAAAAACCAAAACTACTAGCTGCCCGTGTCGAAAATAAGGGCACCCAGAGTTTAGGTTAAAACAATAAACTCCAGGTCAGTCATGTGACTGGTGTGAGAACTAAAACAGTTATTTAAAACTTTACTTTAAAAAGAGAGTAATTCAAGGGACCACGCCATATAACACGGAACGGGTTTCCTCCCAAGAATACCAGTGCTTAGAATAAACAACGCAATGCTTTTTCGAAAAATGAAGCTATTATAAGACCCAGGTCCCATCACACAATGCAACGCAAGCCGGAGGATAGGGTTTTACCTTATAACAGCCAAACATGCTTGGTACGTTTAAAACAAATCATTTGATACTATAATAAGTGTATAGTGTCAAAACATTTTCAATCATAAATATAAATCATAGACGGCATGAGTGCCCCATCCCACTATGTCGCCATACTAGGCTCTACAAATAAAGCCGAAATATCACGTATTGGAAAATGGATTTCCGTCATGGGTCGAGGCAAGGGGCAAGCTCCTCTCCGCTTTCAAGACACTCTAGCAAATGTCTCAGGACTAAACACTCTGGGCAATCCTGGATGCTTTAGGGCCGGTCCTCACTTACGTTAGAGGATTAGTATTCCTGAACACACGTTTCCCTGTCCTTACAGACCTAAAATCGAGGCGCCTCATCCAACAACCACATAGGTGAAAAGTATATAAATGTCAGGGCTGGTAAGTCACTGACACCACCAAAGCTAGAAAGAAACGTCGTGCTCTCCCTGCAGTCCTTATCCCGTTTTTAACTCATACCGAGGTGTGAGGCTCGCGAATTCACGTTATACACAAAGCTGCCACGTAGGCCGTGCTTTGATCATCAACCACAAGACTTTGCTTTTCAACAGAAGCCTTGATCCATGCAACTCAGCGTGCCACACAGGAAATTCATGCCATGCGATTGATATCTATCGATATATAACCTCTAAGCTCGTACGTCTCAGAGAAGGGCATTAAGCAAGAGAATAAATTCTCCACCGCCAAACAGATGTATATTTAATAGAGATCAATCAACACAGAATAAAGTCCAATGTCAGACACACAATCCATTTACAAGTTCGTTCTGGGACTGAACGAAACCGGAGGCACTTTCCTCGCATATCCATCGATCTCCAAGTACGTCTGGATGACAACCAACTATTTCCATCCTCTTGGGTGTACAGCCCAATCAGGATCATCAGTAATTATCCAAACGATGTGAAGACTTCCGGTCTTCGACCACCGTCATCATCTTCGACTTATCGTCGAATTGGTTATTCAGAATGGGTAAAAACCCGGCCTTTCCGAACAACCCGCGTATATTAAAAACACATGTTACACAAACACAACATACGCCTCATTCCAATTCAGCGGCCACTAACCGTAAATCAGTAAGAGAGCAATTCCCCAAATATTAACCCCGAAGGCCGAAACCAACATCAGATCAATACCCAGGAAACCATTCTTCTTAGCTAACCTACAGCTAGTTTCTAAATTTCATATTCTTAGGGAAAGGTTCCCATTAATTTTATCCAAGATAAATTCTTTGAATTTATTCTTTAATCTTCCTTTGGATGTCATTTCAAACCAAATTATGGTTTTCCAAACTAGTCGAGATTAGCGAACCACACCGAAGTAATTATTTATTTTATTTCCCAATCCCAACCTATTCATCCCATGAAGCAAAACTGGTAATACTCCATATCTAACACCACAGTGTTGTCGGTAAAATTAATTACCATTCCACGTTCAAATCTAATTAAAGATTTAACTATCGCTTTGGAGCAAAACTGGTGATACTCCATTCGCGCTCATTTTCTAAATTTGATAATTTAGATTATCAATTCACATTTCAATCTAATTACAGATTCATTAAAACTCCTTTTACTGGGTTAAAGAACTAATGTCCTTTAAAACACAGTTCACGACAAACCCAAATCACATTCTATTTATTTATCGGGTTAAAGAACAAGTGTCATGTAAAACACCCTTCACGATAAACCCACAAATCAATTCTATTTACAACCCATTTCAAATCCAATTTATTTATTTAAAAATAAATGGGTTTTAATTTTAGTTCAAAACTAGTTCATTTCGATAAAAATCTATTTTATCTTTTCAAATATGGAGTTTTTCATCCTAATTCTTCCCAAATCGTTTCTTATGATTTTACGCAAATTATTACTATTTTTAATAATTTTATCAAGGCCCGTACAGTCGATTTCCATCAACGGCCATCGAACTGCACTTACCCCGACCTTTTCCAAATTTGATTTGGATGTATCTCCAAATCCAACCGTTAGATTTCAAATTTCTAATATTCGTTTGAAAGCTCTTTAAGATACGAACCCAACGGTTCCGGTTTTAGGAGAATCCGACGGTCGGATCTCCCGTAATATCCGTTCGAAGTCAATGGTCGAAATTCGCGAACTGCCGCGGCGCGGTGCGTTCTATTCAGGCCATTATATTATATATATAATATATATATAATATAAATTTCGTCGATTTCTATTTAAAACGAAGTTTATAAATAGTTTTAAATTCGTTTCAAAAATATTTCAACTTCCATTTCCAATTCAATTCAAATCTCGATTCATTCTATATTCAATTCAATTCGAATGCGTTTTCTATTCAATTAAATTCAAATTCGTTTATAATCGATATAAATATCGTTCGCGTCAAAATAGCGCATCTCTAATCAACACGGCTTTATATATTTCAATAATTCTGTTATTCTATTCAACAAATGAATATTCATCCTATTCAATATGTGAATCTATATTTTTGTCAACACATGACTAATCTCAACGAATGAGTACTGTCCACGTGTGACTATTTTTGTTATTTAATATATTTTATAAAAATTATGGTATCTATCGTTTGATTTAAAATCAGACTCCAACCGTAAATTAGTAAGAGAACGATTCACTAAATATTAACCCCGAAGGCCGAAACCAACATCAGATCAATATCCAGGAGACCACTCATCATATCTATTTTCCAATTAGTTTCTAGTTTTATATATTATAAAGATGTAAATTTTATTATTAAAATATTTCGTTCAACACATGACTAATCTCAACGGATGAGTACTGTCAACACATGAACCTTTATTTTATAATGATAAAGATGTAAATTTGATTGTTAAAATATTTCGTTCAACACATGACTAATCTCAACGGATGAGTACTGTCAACACATGAACCTTTATTTTATAATGATAAAGATGTAAATTTGATTGTTAAAATATTTCGTTCAACACATGACTATTCTTTATTTTATAATATTCTTTATCTTCTAAATTGGAATGAGGCCCAATCAATTACCATATAAAGTTAATTATATGGATTCCATACAACACATGTATATAATAGCAACGATAAATAATCAACCATCATCCAAAGTGCACTACACTGTATAAGCATCAAATATAGATATCTAACGCTTATAACAGCCTGTCAATCAATCGATCGACATACAACTAATTATTGGGATTAGTGTATGCCGTATTTTATCCCAATACCCGTGTAAGGTTTCAAACAATCAAACACAGATTTTTATTTGTGCAGTTGGGCGATGTGTAAAATTTATCGTCCCAATCAATGTCAGTCAAATCAGTGTACATAAACAAACCGTCCGGTTTGTAAATGAATATTTATTTATTCACATTCACGTTAAAAATTATATTTTTAACGATAAAACATTTTATTCAACCTATGAAAATATTCTATTCAGTTCATTTATTAAATAAAATGATATCTTTATTTTTCTAACTTATTTTAGAGAATTTCGGCGGCATAACGGCGCGATACTAGAAACGGGACGAGGCCTAGCCTTATCCCCGGTCTAGTGAAGGCCCACGCCATTCACACATCAATCAAATCCATTCCATTTCACCAAACAATTTAAATTCAAATCAAACAATCTAACCAACTACACAACCAAACAAACAAGTCCATGGTCTGTGGACGATGGTGTCGGGTGCTACTAAACACCGTCTGCATCCTAGTATATATATATATATATATATATATATATATATATATATATATATATATATGTGTGTATATATATAACTAGAAAAGGAAATTTAGAGTGAGAAGTTCTCACCAACTAGCTAATCCAATCATCTCGACTCTTCTTATGTAGAAAATCTTGTCGTTCTCGTCTTTTGTCACTTTCGTTGCCCGTAGCCACTACATGTATAAAAATCACATTTTTATTATCTACATTATATAAAAATCTTATCTTTATATCTTCTATAAGTTAAAAATCGTATTTTTATCCTCTCTATAATATAAAGATCATATTTTTATTTACTTCATATGTCAAAAACTGTAGAAGCTTTAAAATGGAGAAAACTCATTTTTTTTCTAACGCCCGGATTCACTGTTCGGGTCCTAGAATTTGCAAACGAGCTTCAATCTTCACACCACCTTTTTTCTAGCTTAAACGCGCCATTCCGGACACCTTTCGCCTAAGAGACATTTTGCCGAAAATGCTCCAATTCGCCGGAATTCGCGAAGGTACACGAATTTTACCGCTTTTGAACAGCAGACTTCGAACGCGTTTTCCGAGCAGCTCCGAACTGCAAAACATGACTTCCTTATAGCCAAATCGAAGAGAATTTCGTGCTCTACAACTTTTGTCTAGAGGGACTTTGGCCAGAAACGCACGGTTTGGGAGTTATTCGCGAAATGGTGACAGGGTGTTATTTGCAAAACGGGATTTTGTGAAAAATGTGATTTTTGAGGAGGGGCCCACGGCCGGAGTTGGGTGGACATAGGGGGGCGCCGGACCTGATTGGACATGGGGAGTCCGCTGGTGGTCGGCGGTGGTGGAGGTGGTGGCCGTGGTGGCCGCGGTGGTGGTGGTTGGCTCGTAGGGTTTGCGATTGGAAGAGAGAAAGAGGAGGAGAGAGAGAGGAGGAGGAAGAGGAGGAGGAGGGGAGGAGGGGGAGGGGGTGCGGCCTGCGGTGGAGGTGGTGGAGGGGCAGCAGCGGCGGCGGGTGGGTGGAGGTGCCCATTAAAGAGGAAAGAGGAAGAGAAAAGTGAGGAAGAAAAGGAAGTAAAAGTGTTTATATGCTAGTTTCTCCCGTAACGCCTGAACGCTAGCGATCTCCGATGGCTGCGAATTTCAGACACGAGATAGTAGACGTGAAGACGAGTCCAACGAAACAAGTTTCGTCAAATTCCGAGATCGTTTGACCATTCAAAAAAAATCACAAAAATGCTCAGATAAGCTCTAAAAATGCGATTTTGGCGCACTTTTTCTTCTTGCACGCTCACATGCTAACTTCTAAAATCACGCCCTTTTGGATTTAACCATTTTTGGGCGATACGAATCCAGAAAAAAGACGAAATCGAATTCTGAGGTCGTGTCAATAATGTTCCTTTGTAAAATGACTGCTCGCTTTACCCTGAACTGTTTCAGCTCGCACGACCACATACTGACTCCGTTCGACGCGCCATTTGGAACTCAACAATGATTTGTCATTGTGAATCCATAAAAATTTATCTCGTTGAATTCTGAGCTCGTATGCAAAATTTCACTTTTTAAGGTCTATGTTTTGTTAACCGAAAAGCTCCTGTCAATTGCCACTATTCCGAATATCGGAATATATTGAAGCTTTTACTTTTCGGAGTTCTAAACGGCATTTTGAACTCAATGGAAGTAGTTTCGAGTCCAAATTCATCCGCTATGCAAAATTTGACTTTTTGGGCCATGTATAATTTGCATAGCGACTATTCTGAATTTTCAACTGGGCATAACTTTTGATTCCCGCTATGAAATTTTGATTTTTCAGATTCGTTGGAAAGATATTTTCATATATATCCTATTATTTTTGGTTTCGCCAAAATCCGGATTGTTTTGCACCCGGTACATTCAATTGAAGTTTGAAATCGAATTATCGAACTACCGCGCCATTTTCAATTCCTTTTATAATTATATATAATTATTTATATTCTAACTACGACGCGTATAAATATATACGTTCGAATTATATTCAAAATAAGTTTCTCGTCGATATTATTTAAAATAATTCATTTTAAATCTTCAAAATTCGTCGAAGTTGCCAAAACAAAAATTTTAAACTGGCTTAGGATTTCCGGGTTATTACAATCTCCCCCACTTAAAACTTTTCGTCCCCGAAAAGGAACAAAGTCGAAAGTGGTTTGATTAATCAACTCTACGTTCGATCTGGCTTCCATTCTCTAACTTTTTAGTTTCTCAAAATTTTCAAATTTTCAAAAATTTGGCTAACACCATAAATTTTCGAAAAATTTCGCCATAACCTCCTTTGTACGGGGAGCACGGGAAAATCCCGAAATTGCCATATAGGCCTTCTGATCTCAAAAAGAAAAAGAAAAAGCCAATCGGCTCATAAAATCATCATCACCCAAACAAATCAGTAAATTATAGTAAACATGTACCTATTTGTCGGGCAAACAAATTTTATTCTCTGCTCTAGCCTCCTTGCTATGACCTGTTCAATGTAAGTACATGTGTATGCATGCAGATGCGACCAATATTCAATACAGTTCAATATTTGATTCAATTAGGCATAATGGTTCAAAATTATCAAACAAATAAACAAACAACACAACCATCAATCAATTTGTGGATTTAACATTTCAAATTCATAATTTTGATATATAGTCAAAAAATCATGTTTTTGATGCCAATTCACAACAATGTATTCTAACTATATTGGTTTTGGTTCTCACACCAGTCTAATGGAAATATATAGATATCACACCTTCGAAACACGAAAATAAACCACTGATGCCGTACGTCATCAGTGGAATCATCCCCGGGCTACTAGAGTGCGATTCTATATCTATCCAGTATATTAAAACTTCGAACATACGTTCATGACGCGTATATGCAAATCTTTATATACTAGATTATCCAAATCAATACAAATAAAATATTCAAATACGTATATAACGATTTAAATTTTCAAAACAAAATTGTTTTCATTTGAAAAATATACTCTTCACACTCGTTCTAGGATACTACTGATCCTATCTCTAACGAGTCATTCTAATTGGATATTACTAATCTAACATGTGATGAATTCTTTCGTATGGTTCTAATGTGTCTTGTTCTCGAGCTCTGTAAACCAAAGCTCTGATACCAAATGTGAGGACCCGTTACTTCCCCGTGAAGGAAAGAGCGGATACTTTGAGAACAACACACAAATGAACGCACACGGAAGAACATTTCATTGCTATTACAACAATTCCATCAGATACAAGAATATACAGAGTATAATTGAATAAATTACATTCGATACATATCAGAGATTACAATAAATTACATAGCAGCGGAAAAATATACAAAACACAACTGAAAGTGATACACGGATACAGAGCTTTCCGAGCATCGTTCCAGCTGTAAATCAGGATCCTGTGAATATAAATCTGCAAAAACCAAAACTACTAGCTGCCCGTGTCGAAAATAAGGGCACCCAGAGTTTAGGTTAAAACAATAAACTCCAGGTCAGTCATGTGACTGGTGTGAGAACTAAAACAGTTATTTAAAACTTTACTTTAAAAAGAGAGTAATTCAAGGGACCACGCCATATAACACGGAACGGGTTTCCTCCCAAGAATACCAGTGCTTAGAATAAACAACGCAATGCTTTTTCGAAAAATGAAGCTATTATAAGACCCAGGTCCCATCACACAATGCAACGCAAGCCGGAGGATAGGGTTTTACCTTATAACAGCCAAACATGCTTGGTACGTTTAAAACAAATCATTTGATACTATAATAAGTGTATAGTGTCAAAACATTTTCAATCATAAATATAAATCATAGACGGCATGAGTGCCCCATCCCACTATGTCGCCATACTAGGCTCTACAAATAAAGCCGAAATATCTCGTATTGGAAAATGGATTTCCGTCATGGGTCGAGGCAAGGGGCAAGCTCCTCTCCGCTTTCAAGACACTCTAGCAAATGTCTCAGGACTAAACACTCTGGGCAATCCTGGATGCTTTAGGGCCGGTCCTCACTTACGTTAGAGGATTAGTATTCCTGAACACACGTTTCCCGGTCCTTACAGACCTAAAATCGAGGCGCCTCATCCAACAACCACATAGGTGAAAAGTATATAAATGTCAGGGCTGGTAAGTCACTGACACCACCAAAGCTAGAAAGAAACGTCGTGCTCTCCCTGCAGTCCTTATCCCGTTTTTAACTCATACCGAGGTGTGAGGCTCGCGAATTCACATTATACACAAAGCTGCCACGTAGGCCGTGCTTTGATCATCAACCACAAGACTTTGCTTTTCAACAGAAGCCTTGATCCATGCAACTCAGCGTGCCACACAGGAAATTCATGCCATGCGATTGATATCTATCGATATATAACCTCTAAGCTCGTACGTCTCAGAGAAGGGCATTAAGCAAGAGAATAAATTCTCCACCGCCAAACAGATGTATATTTAATAGAGATCAATCAACACAGAATAAAGTCCAATGTCAGACACACAATCCATTTACAAGTTCGTTCTGGGACTGAACGAAACCGGAGGCACTTTCCTCGCATATCCATCGATCTCCAAGTACGTCTGGATGACAACCAACTATTTCCATCCTCTTGGGTGTACAGCCCAATCAGGATCATCAGTAATTATCCAAACGATGTGAAGACTTCCGGTCTTCGACCACCGTCATCATCTTCGACTTATCGTCGAATTGGTTATTCAGAATGGGTAAAAACCCGGCCTTTCCGAACAACCCGCGTATATTAAAAACACATGTTACACAAACACAACATACGCCTCATTCCAATTCAGCGGCCACTAACCGTAAATCAGTAAGAGAGCAATTCCCCAAATATTAACCCCGAAGGCCGAAACCAACATCAGATCAATACCCAGGAAACCATTCTTCTTAGCTAACCTACAGCTAGTTTCTAAATTTCATATTCTTAGGGAAAGGTTCCCATTAATTTTATCCAAGATAAATTCTTTGAATTTATTCTTTAATCTTCCTTTGGATGTCATTTCAAACCAAATTATGGTTTTCCAAACTAGTCGAGATTAGCGAACCACACCGAAGTAATTATTTATTTTATTTCCCAATCCCAACCTATTCATCCCATGAAGCAAAACTGGTAATACTCCATATCTAACACCACAGTGTTGTCGGTAAAATTAATTACCATTCCACGTTCAAATCTAATTAAAGATTTAACTATCGCTTTGGAGCAAAACTGGTGATACTCCATTCGCGCTCATTTTCTAAATTTGATAATTTAGATTATCAATTCACATTTCAATCTAATTACAGATTCATTAAAACTCCTTTTACTGGGTTAAAGAACTAATGTCCTTTAAAACACAGTTCACGACAAACCCAAATCACATTCTATTTATTTATCGGGTTAAAGAACAAGTGTCATGTAAAACACCCTTCACGATAAACCCACAAATCAATTCTATTTACAACCCATTTCAAATCCAATTTATTTATTTAAAAATAAATGGGTTTTAATTTTAGTTCAAAACTAGTTCATTTCGATAAAAATCTATTTTATCTTTTCAAATATGGAGTTTTTCATCCTAATTCTTCCCAAATCGTTTCTTATGATTTTACGCAAATTATTACTATTTTTAATAATTTTATCAAGGCCCGTACAGTCGATTTCCATCAACGGCCATCGAACTGCACTTACCCCGACCTTTTCCAAATTTGATTTGGATGTATCTCCAAATCCAACCGTTAGATTTCAAATTTCTAATATTCGTTTGAAAGCTCTTTAAGATACGAACCCAACGGTTCCGGTTTTAGGAGAATCCGACGGTCGGATCTCCCGTAATATCCGTTCGAAGTCAATGGTCGAAATTCGCGAACTGCCGCGGCGCGGTGCGTTCTATTCAGGCCATTATATTATATATATAATATATATATAATATAAATTTCGTCGATTTCTATTTAAAACGAAGTTTATAAATAGTTTTAAATTCGTTTCAAAAACATTTCAACTTCCATTTCCAATTCAATTCAAATCTCGATTCATTCTATATTCAATTCAATTTGAATGTGTTTTCTATTCAATTAAATTCGTTTATAATCGATATAAATATCGTTCGCGTCAAAATAGCGCATCTCTAATCAACACGGCTTTATATATTTCAATAATTCCGTTATTCTATTCAACAAATGAATATTCATCCTATTCAATACGTGAATCTATATTTTTGTCAACACATGACTAATCTCAACGAATGAGTACTGTCCAAGTGTGACTATTTTTGTTATTTAATATATTTTATAAAAATTATGGTATCTATCATTTGATTTAAAATCAGACTCCAACCGTAAATTAGTAAGAGAACGATTCCCTAAATATTAACCCCGAAGGCCGAAAACAACATCAGATCAATATCCAGGAGACCACTCATCTTATCTATTTTCCAATTAGTTTCTAGTTTTATATATTATAAAGATGTAAATTTTATTATTAAAATATTTCGTTCAACACATGACTAATCTCAACGGATGAGTACTGTCAACACATGAACCTTTATTTTATAATGATAAAGATGTAAATTTGATTGTTAAAATATTTCGTTCAACACATGACTAATCTCAACGGATGAGTACTGTCAACACATGAACCTTTATTTTATAATGATAAAGATGTAAATTTGATTGTTAAAATATTTCGTTCAACACATGACTAATCTTTATTTTATAATATTCTTTATCTTCTAAATTGGAATGAGGCCCAATCAATTACCATATAAAGTTAATTATATGGATTCCATACAACACATGTATATAATAGCAACGATAAATAATCAACCATCATCCAAAGTGCACTACACTGTATAAGCATCAAATATAGATATCTAACGCTTATAACAGCCTGTCAATCAATCGATCGACATACAACTAATTATTGGGATTAGTGTATGCCGTATTTTATCCCAATACCCGTGTAGGGTTTCAAACAATCAAACACAGATTTTTATTTGTGCAGTTGGGCGATGTGTAAAATTTATCGTCCCAATCAATGTCAGTCAAATCAGTGTACATAAACAAACCGTCCGGTTTGTAAATGAATATTTATTTATTCACATTCACGTTAAAAATTATATTTTTAACGATAAAACATTTTATTCAACCTATGAAAATATTCTATTCAGTTCATTTATTAAATAAAATGATATCTTTATTTTTCTAACTTATTTTAGAGAATTTCGGCGGCATAACGGCGCGATACTAGAAACGGGACGAGGCCTAGCCTTATCCCCGGTCTAGTGAAGGCCCACGTCATTCACACATCAATCAAATCCATTCCATTTCACCAAACAATTTAAATTCAAATCAAACAATCTAACCAACTACACAACCAAACAAACAAGTCCATGGTCTGTGGACGATGGTGTCGGGTGCTACTAAACACCGTCTGCATCCTAGTATATATATATAACTAGAAAAGGAAATTTAGAGTGAGAAGTTCTCACCAACTAGCTAATCCAATCATCTCGACTCTTCTTATGTAGAAAATCTTGTCGTTCTCGCCTTTTGTCACTTTCGTTGCCCGTAGCCACTACATGTATAAAAATCACATTTTTATTATCTACATTTTATAAAAATCTTATCTTTATATCTTCTATAAGTTAAAAATCGGATTTTTATCCTCTCTATAATATAAAGATCATATTTTTATTTACTTCATATGTCAAAAACTGTAGAAGCTTTAAAATGGAGAAAACTCACTTTTTTTCCAACGCCCGGATTCGCTGTTCGGGTCCTAGAATTTGCAAACGAGCTTCAATCTTCACACCATCTTTTTTCTAGCTTAAACGCGCCATTCCGGACACCTTTCGCCTAAGAGACTTTTTGCCGAAAATGCTCCAATTCGCCAGAATTCGCGAAAGTACACGACTTTTACCGCTTTTGAACAGCAGACTTCGAACGCGTTTTTCGAGCAGCTCCGAACTCCAAATCTTGACTTCCATATAGCCAAATCGAAGAGAATTTCGTGCTCTACAACTTTTGTTTAGAGGGACTTTGGCCAGAAACACATTGTTTGGGTGTTATTCACGAAATGGTGACAGGGTGTTATTTGCAAAACGGGATTTTGTGAAAAATGTGATTTTTGAGGAGGGGCCCACGGCCGGAGTTGGGTGGCCATAGGGGGGCGCCGGACCTGATTGGACATGGGGAGTCCGCTGGTGGTCGGCGGTGGTGGAGGTGGTGGCCGCGGTGGTGGTGGTTGACTCGTAGGGTTTGCGATTGGAAGAGAGAAAGAGGAGGAGAAAGAGAGGAGGGGGAAGAGGAGGAGGAGGGGGAGGGGGTGCGGCCGGCGGTGGAGGTGGTGGAGGGGCGGCAGCGGCGGCGGGTGGGTGGAGGTGCCCATTAAAGAGGAAAGAGGAAGAAAGAAGAGGAAGAGAAAAGCGAGGAAGAAAAGGAAGTAAAAGTGTTTATATGCTAGTTTCTCCCGTAACGCCTGAACGCTAGCGATCTCCGATGGCCGCGGATTTCAGACACGAGATAGTAGACGTGAAGACGAGTCCAACGAAACAAGTTTCGTCGAATTCCGAGTTCGTTTGACCATTCATAAAAAATCACAAAAATGCTCAGATAAGCTCTAAAAATGCGATTTTGGCGCACCTTTTCTTCTTGCACGCTCACATGCTAACTTCTAAAATCACGCCCTTTTGGATTTAATCATTTTTAGGCGATACGAATCCAGAAAACGAAATCGAATTCTGAGGTCATGTCAATAATGTTCCTTTGTAAAATGACTGCTCGCTTTACCCTGAACTGTTTCAGCTCGCAAGGCCACATACTGACTCCGTTCGACGCGCCATTTGGAACTCAACAATGATTTGTCATTGTGAATCCATAAAAATTTATCTCGTCGAATTCTGAGCTCGTATGCAAAATTTCACTTTTTAAGGGCTATGTTTTGTTAACCGAAAAGCTCCTGTCAATTGCCACTATTCCGGATATCGGAATATATTGAAGCTTTTACTTTTCGGAGTTCTAAACGGAATTTTGAACTCAATGGAAGTGGTTTCGAGTCCAAATTCATCCGCTATGCAAAATTTGACTTTTTGGGCCATGTATAATTTGCATAGCGACTATTCTGAATTTTCAACTGGGCATAACTTATGATTCCCGCTATGAAATTTTGATTTTTCAGATTCGTTGGAAAGATATTTTCATATAGATCCTATTATTTTTGGTTTCGCCAAAATCCGGATTGTTTTGCACTCGGTACATTCAATTGAAGTTTGAAATCGAATTATCGAACTACCGCGCCATTTTCAATTCCTTTTATAATTATATATAATTATTTATATTCTAACTACGACGCGTATAAATATATACGTTCGAATTATATTCAAAATAAGTTTCTCATCGATATTATTTAAAATAATTCATTTTAAATCTTCAAAATTCGTCGAAGTTGCCAATACAAAAATTTTAAACTGGCTCAGGATTTCCGGGTTATTATAGTATCTATAGTAGTAATTCGTCACTTACAACTTGAAAATGAATACTGATGATGCAGCTGTCATCATCAGAATCTATTTTCCAGCGATCGAAGTGAGTTCAATACTATAAAACCATTTCTAAACATTTCCACTTTGAAATTCATTTCAAAATATAATTCACACTGCTTGTAAAACAATTTAAAATCTCCCTGGATCTTAAATTTTCCTTATTTTTAATCCAAATCCATTTACAAACACTTATCCAATTTTTCCATAGTTTTAATTCAATTTCTGCTTTAAATTTCATATTTAATTCATTTCGTAACACTTGTACGAATTCTACTTGGTTATATATATAACCATCTCCATTATAATCTTACTCGATTATAATAACAAATATACTTTGGGTAAAATTATTTCATTTACCCTCTTTTCAAAACATATCATGTCGACCCATCGTATTCGAGTGTTTAGTAACTCCTATCGATACAGTGGATCAAACCGATCGACCAGAAATTCATAAGCCACTCAATCAATAAATCTCCACAATATAAAACAAATTTTTATATCAAATAACAAATACGTTCACTCGTATATATATATACTCAACTCAATCTAGGGTATTACTAACCCTATCTCTACCGAGCACGCCACAGAGCCAAGGCAATTCTTAACTTAAGCTCTGATACCAATTGTAATGACCTGGGTTTTTGACGACTTTGGTTATCGACATAAACACGATGATGACTAACCAAACATCGAAAAAATACCAGTCATTAATGTAAGAAATTAGATGTTGAGGAAAGATAAGATAGAAACTTAGAATAGAAGAAGAAGAAGAACACAACTTCAGAGTAACACGAACCTCACAACGGAACGAATAAAATATAACATAACTTTTAAATACAAGATTTGTACTTGAATATACATATCATTTTCAAAGTACAGCACTTACAACACAGCGGAAATAAACAATAGCTATATGATCCTGAAGCCTCCTGCTCCAGCTCTTCAAGTATCTGTAAATCCCGACTACTTGACTGCTCGTACAAAATTGAGCACCCAAGAGTTTAGGGAAAACAAAACAAAATAAACTCTGGGTCAGTCATGGGACTGGTATGAGTAAAATAGTTTAAAACAGTATGAGCCATTAAACGATATCTCATAAGACCACGCCGTATAACGGAACGGGTTTTTCCCTTATGAGAATCCAAAATAATCTTTATATCAAAACTCTGTTGATATTATAATAATGTCTATCAACCACAATATAATAATCATCTAGCAGAAACGCTTTCATCTCATGTTCTACATATATAGTATACAATCAAAAACGCAAGCACGTATTGGGTAATGGATTTCCAACTATGACAAGGTATGGAACCACCTTTCTCTAGTGTACCTCTAGAAAGGAATACACTGGGTTCAAAAAGAACATCTTGCAACCCGGCCACACATGACCGACCACTCATTTCGCTTGAGTATATCGAATGTATATCACCAATGGTTGGGGTCAGCAACCGTTTCCCGAATGGGACAGCATCAACAATAGATTTTTAGAAATAAATGTAACTCTAGATCAGGTGATTATACACCCTACTTCGGAGCGACCGACTTAGCCATGCTGCCTGCCCGATTTCTGTCATTTACCGGATGATGGGGCTTGAGGTTACGCTTTATCATCACACCAGATACACTTCGAATGTCACATCGTCAAATCCATCAAATCACCGATTGACGTCTATAACCATACATTACGTGTCAGCAAAAAGAAGTTTCCTTCTTCGCTTCCACTCTTGGTATGATTGAAGAAAACAATATACGTGATCGTCTGGAAATACTCTGTTAGACATTCATCCATACAAGTCACCCAGGAACAGGATGAATCGAAGGCACTACTCAGTATATCCATCTTAGGCACTGTTATCTAATATTTATACAACAGCCCTTGCACTTTACTCCGTCTTCAATTATCTTTGGCATATATGATTCGCAACGCTTAAGCCAATACAGAGTGGTTCTTTGGATAATAATCCAACCGGTCTCTCCATATTAACAACGGTCAAAACTTCGATAGTCTATGAGATAACTATCAAAGAAAAACATGTGTGCAAGCAACGATATTATTTCCAAATGGAAATTCTACCAATCAATCATCATTTAACATTTATCTCCTTAGTTCATTTTTCATCTCCTATTTCCCTATATTCAACATTTCTTATTTTCTAAATTTAGAAAATATATGTTATTACCATTGGAAAACATTTCCATTTCTTGTTTTCTATATCAGAAAACATTTCTAGTTCTTATTTGGAAAACATTTCCAAAACTCCTTCATTGGACTTAGACAGATGTGTAAACAAACCATCGCGATGCCAACTCAAACCATTACGCTTATTAACTATATTCCCTTAACCCACCTTCACTATCGAACCTTAACCATTCCTTAGTTAAAAATGAAGTCAATCAAGTTGGGGTAATACTACCTCTCAGACCTTAACTGAACAACGTTTCTAACCTTGAAATAGACAAAGTTCACCTTTTAATTCTTTAACAAACTTCCTTACGCAACTCTCTTTCGAATCATCTCTATTCGATAATTCTTTCCTTCGACAAGGTATATTTGATAACTCTATTCAATTTACTCTATTTGATTAATCCTTATCAATTAACTCTATTGGACTAACGCTATTGGATTAACTCTATTGGACTAACGCTATTGGATTAACTCTATCGGACTAACGCTATTGACTTACTCGTTTCACTTAACTCCTTTCGAATAAACTATATTCGATTAACTCCTTTTACTTTCTATTCGAATAAACTATATTCGATTAACTCATTTGCTTTAACTCTAATCGATTAACTCCATCGAATAACTAAATTCGATAACTCCTTTCGATTAAACTATAATCGATAACTCCTTTTACTTTCTATTCGAATAAACTATATTCGATTAACTCCATTTGAATAACTATAGTTCGATTAACTCTATTTGAATTACTCTAATACGAATAACTAATATCTGTTTTAACTTTATTTCGAATAACTATATTCGATTTAACTCCATTAGCTTGACTCTAGATCGCAGCGATCACAACGGTTACGCCTGTTTCCCTCAGGAAACATCCGACCGCCATAGGCTATCTGCACCCCTGCGAATTACGCTAGCAGTCGTGCAAAATGGTTACTTATCCTATATAACTATGTCTGATTTACTCCTTTTGATAACTACGTTTGATTAACTTCTTTTAATAAAGTACGTTTGATTAACTCCTTTTAATAAACTACGTTTGATTAACTCCTTTTATAATCCTAAAATAAATATTCCTTTATTCTATTCGTTTTATCAACATTTTCCCTTTTATAAAGCTCTATTCATTTTATAAACATTTTCCTTTTATTTACTTTCGAAATATTTCCCTTTTATAAAATCGGTTGATTTTATAAAATTCCTTTATTTCAATACACATTAAAATAATTCTTTTTACATCCTAGGGTCTTTTTATGATATTAAAAATATCGAATCACAATGATCAACATCATTCTAACACACATAATCAAACAGATTATATATCACATCATATATTACAATATATGAAAAACAGTAAAATAATTGTTGAGGAATCCAGTCGGATTCCTCCAACCTGTCTCCCTGCATCCACAGATGTTACATAATATAATCAACATCATGTTCAGTTCCATATGATATATAACAGAAGCAATATAGAAATTCAACTAACTGACTTGAAGTTCAATCAAACAGTCAACACACAGTCAATCAGCCAATATTTAGCTGTTCTAAAAATACAACATGAAATATAAACTGTTCAGAGTTAGTGAGATTTACTCACTTTGGCAGTTCATCATTAAAGAACGATAAACTGTTCGTTTGATTTGAATCAAACAATTTATTTCGCCATAAATCCAAACGAGCTCCAATCCACTTCAAACCAGTTCGTATGTGTAGTCCTTTACGATACGATTCCAAGGTGACCTGTTTTGTTGAATTTCGTCAACGTACGATAGAGTTATCGCCGTTTGAAGTTTATACATATTTAAATTACTTTAAAACATGGATTAATGAGTTAAATGGGCTTCAACCTTTCTACACCAACCCAGTACCCGTGTAGCCAACCCAACCCGCTTCCCTCTCTTCTTCCTCACCCGATGCCTGCTCCAAATCTGAACATCATTTCTCAATTTTCAGATCCATACCGCACCTTCATCCTTCGATGAAATCAGCAACCGAAAACACCACCCTTCTCCTCATCTCGTTCTCTTCCTCCTCATACCGCTAGTGCCCAACTCGCACTACCCCAATAGTTTCCGACGTCGAGCCCGCCTACAGTACCATCGACATTATATCCCGTCGAACTCCACCAGACTTCACGAACTCATGCGGTTCTCCCTCCTGAACTCAAATACACAACCCATCTCTCGAATCGAACCTCCCACACTCCATGAATTTCAACCCTAGTTGCGTCGAGAGGTTCCAGCGAAACACGGATGGAAGTCGCACCCCTACCAGGTTATACCAGGTCGAAGTGCTTCTTGCCCTGATTTCAAATACCATTGTTTCGGAATTTACAACCATTTGTGTGGATTGTTTCTGATTTTCGAAGTCCCAAAATTTTCCGTTTGGGAGAAAAAGAAAAGAAAACGGAGGCGCGATTTCCTGTTGACTTCTGAAGAAAATAAATTAGGTTAAAGGATGGGGTATGGTATTTATAGTGAAGCTTTAATATTTTTATATTCATTTATTTTTTATAATTAACTAAACTTATCATTTAAAAATTCCTGTAGTCACATACGATACCCAAAAATCACCAAACTACCTTCAGCTCGACATTACGGTCCCAACGAAACTGGTTTCCTCGAATTCCGACCTCGTATGCTCACACAGCGTATTTTTAACTATCAAAATATCGACTGTTTCTCACATTAAAAATCGGTACGACCACATATTGACTCTAAAAATCACAAAACTTGACATCTAATAATAATTTAATATTATGAATCCAACAAAATTAGTTTCATCGAATTCCGAGGTAGTTTGCAAAACCGACTATTTTTAAAGCTTTGAATGACCCATTTAAATATATAAAAATATATTTAAGTATAATTAAATTGAATATAAATAAATTTATATTATCGTATATATATTCATAGTGGAATACCATACAGCTCTAGAATATTCCTATATGAATTTTCTAACTTGATATTCACTTCTGGGTCAACCCGATATTCGATTTATATTGAAATTCCTTTTTAAAATATAAATAATTCCTTTATAAATTATAAAGGAATTCCTCAACGACTTTTCTAGAATCTGATTTGGACGTAAATCAAAATCTACATGATAAAATCCCGATTTTTCTCTTCCACTAGAAAGATATACTCCACCAGCTCCATATGTTTCTTGTTTCACAGAAATCCGGCTTAAAACAAATCCTGTACATTCAGTTGAAGTTCAAATCGGCGAATAGCGAACTGCAGCACCATTTCAAGCTCGATTTTAATTATAATATAATTATACGTTCAAACTGTCGTTCAAATAATATATTCGTTATTTTAATTCAAATTTTAAACTAAATTAAATATCACAGATGATCCGGTTCACACCATATCGCCATTTCAGCCAATTCTGATTATTTCAGAATTAAATATATTATTTAATTTATTATTTTAATTAAATATTCACCATTATTTAATTCCATGACCATTAAATTCACTATTTCGCTATTTATATAATTAAATAAATAAATTATAATACCCCTGCCAATGCGGGTCATTACAGGAGTTGTCCACTCCTGCATTAGTGGGACGATTTTTGATTCTTTGAAACTTCTCTTATCCTTTACTAGCCGTCCGGTAGAGGTGTCCAAACCTATCGGAGGGACTATGCTACTTCTTTATGTGTTAATACCTATAGTTGGGCATCGGTGATGTCGATTTTTTTTGGGATGTGTATGTACTTAAGTTCGAGGGGAATGGTCTCATTCTAATAATATACTGGCTATTAATTTATGGGGTCATACTCAACTGTGATAAGAGAGTCGTTTGCTTGAGAAGTCGTAGAGGCTGCAGCTTAGAGATCCCTGGTAGGACTGGGAATAGGAGTTTGGCCTTATTATCCTTATCATCCAATTTAGAAGGACCATTTTCGGTGCCGATTATATATGAGTTTCCAGATACCTTTAAGGAGGTTGTAGGATTCCTGCCCCACAGAGAAATATCCTTTAGAATAGACCTCAAACAATTATGTGAGGCCTATAACATTGCCTTTAAGGCACATGGTCCCTAAGTAAAGCAGGGAGCCAGATAGATGAATCTCCGAGTTATTGTAGAAAGAGTTTTTTCGGAGTACGTCAGAGTGGGATGCACCAATAGTGTTTGCTACAAAATCTGATGGGTCTTTGAGGTTATGTGTGGATTATAGGGAACTAAATAAACCAACTAAAATAGCAGATACCCTTTACTGAGAATTGATGATTTGTTCGACCATTTGGGATGTGTCCAATCATTTTCTCAATCAAATCTAACTAATGGATTTCACCAGTTCATAATTTCAGATGAGAGTAAGCCTAAGATAGCATTTAGGATGCCAGATGGGTTGTTCGAGTGGGATGTTATGCCTTTTGGTTTGACGAATGTCCTCGCTTTCATTGTAGTCCTTATGAGTATGGTATTTAGGGGCATACTCAATAAGATTATTGTGGTATTCATAGACGACGTTCTTATTTCTTCAAGTATTTTAAGGAGCGTGAAGACCACTTCAGAAAAGTCCAAGGAATTCTGAGGGAAAACTAGCTTAAGGACAAATTCTTGAAATGTCGTCTTTGGAAAAGATAAGTCAAGTTCTAGGATTCTATTTCCGGATTAGGATTAGCAATAGATCCCACTAAGATAGAGGCCATTAAAGAATCGAGGATACCCCGCAATTTGACAGAGGTTAGGAGTTTCCTAGGGTTAGCAAGCTACTACCGAAAATTTATCAAGGACTTTGCAAAGATTGCAACCTCTCTAATCCAATTGATGAAAAAGAATCATAATTTTGAATGGACTGAGAAGTGTGGTATTACCTTTGAGAGGTTGAAGGAATCTCTCACGAGTGCGCCTATTCTTGTTAGTCTGGATCGAACAAAGATGTTCATAGTCTTTACCGATACTTGGGGGACTTGTTTGGGTGAGGTACTTATGCAAGAGGGTAGAGTAATTGCCTATGCAAGTAGACAACTTAAGGACCATGAGAAAAGGTATATCGTCCATGAATTAAAGTTAGCATCTGTGGTTTATCCCTAAAGATGTAAAGACATTACTTTATATGAAAGTAGTTTGAGCTATTCACCGACCATAAGTCTTTTAGATATTTGGTTTCTCAGTGAAATCCGAACATTCGATGGCAGGGATGGATGGAATATCTAGCATCATTCGATTTTTCCATTCTGTATACCCCTGGAAAGGGTAATGTCATTGTCGATGCTTTGAGTCAGAGATATTCTATCTTTAGTTTGATCATCGAGTGGAGGCATCTAACTTCAATTTGCAACAACCAATCGAGGCAACCAAAGGATTTCTTGGGGTTATGGATATTAGAGTGGCCTTGATTGAAAGGATTAAGAGCGAGCAAGACCGTATGATGAGTTTTGATCATTAAAGGAAAAGATTTCTAAGGGAGAATATTTTTCTCATTCGGATAGATACTTTATTGAAAGTAGTGGTAGTTTGAGGAGAGATGGCTAACTTTGTGCCCCTATGTGTGAAGAATTTATAAAGGGATTCTTTGGGAGTGTCATAGGTCGAGGATAACCGTACACCACGAAGGTGAAAAATGTTTAGGAATATGAGAAGAAGCTTTTATTGGGAAGGAATGAATAAGGATGTTGGAGAATTTGTTACTATATATTTTACTTGTCAAAAGGTCAAGACCGAGCAAGGTAAGCATAGAGGGTTGTTATTACCCTTAGAAATTCACACTTGGAAATAGGAGCACATTTCTACGGATTTTATTAATGGGCTTCCTAGGAGTCTAAAAGCAAGTGAAACTATTTGGTTCATTGTGGATCGGTTAACAAAAGGCGCCCATTTCATCCCAATCAAGAAAAGTAGGACCGTCGCTTAATTAGCTCAGTTATATGTCAGAGAGATTGTTAGACTACATGGGATTCTGACTTCTGTAGTTAGTGATAGAGAGCCCTTGTTTACTAGTGAATTTTGGGAGAGCCTTCGAGAAGCTTTAGGGATGACGCTGAATTTGAGTACAGACTATCATCCACAAACCGAAGATCAGACAGAAAGAGCCAATGAAGTTCTAGAGGATCTCCTTAGATCCCGCATCATCGAATTTAGAGGAGCTTGGGAGCAGCCTTGCCTTTGGTAGAGTTCTCTTATAATAATAGTTACCAAACGACGATTAGTATGGCCCCTTATAACGCATTACACGGGCGGCCATGCAAATTGCCTACTTATCGGTGGAAAACTACCGACAAGATTCTACTCGACCATACCTTATTCGTGAGTCTATGAGGATTATCGCTTTAATAAGGTAGAGAATGTAGGCTACGCAGGACCAACAGAAGTCATACGCAGATAAAAGGAGAAAGAACTAGAATTTAGCATTGGATATTTGGTATTTGTCAAAGTTTGCCCTCTTAAGAATCATATGGTAAGGAAAGACTAGGAGGCTGGATCGCAGATTTGTTGGGTTGCTTAGGATCATGGATAGGATTGGGAAGATGCTTATCATATGGATCTTCCCGAGCATTTATTAGGGATCCATAACGTTTTCCATGTTTCTCAGCTTTGAAAATGCCTTCATGATTCAACCACGAGACTCAAACAAGATGATATTGGTAACTTAGGGGGCTTCGAGTTAAAGTCTAGGATTCACCATTCCACGGCAAAGATTATGGAGCACGAAACCAAAAGATTCTGCAACAAATCTATTCGTCTAGTCTGAGTACAGTGCAGAGATAACCCTATGGAAAGTACCTGGGAAACAAATGAGAAGATTAGGCAAACTCATCTAGATCTTTTCCCGGGTAATTATTTCCTCTTAAATTTATGTTTCTGGTTGCATTGTGGTTGCTAGGTTGGATGGTAGGAGATGGTTGCAACACAAAAGCACCGTGCACTCATATAGAACTATATGCATACTAGGGCATTTTGCATACATATGACATTGGTTACTACACATACACGATAGGACACAGCTCATTTTAGCAAGTCTGCAGTTCATAATCACTATGAGTTATGAATGTTTATGGATACTTATAAAATAACACCGGTGTACAACATGGTTGTTTAGAGTGAGTTGTGTTCTTCACCCCTCCAAATGATTTAGGGACGAAATCTCTTATGGATGGAGAATGTAACACCCCATAAAATAAAGCTAATTAGACGTAAGGGGTAATGACCCGTATTTTACGTATCGGAGGATCGAATAATATTTATTTCATTTTCACACGAAGTCATATGGCCGTGTAACTTTGGGAAATGACTATTGCGGTCATTTCCTACATTCACGATTTTTGCCGTATTTTAAAACGACCATTTTACCCTTAGCGAATCTTGTTTTGCCTATAACTTTTGATTGGTAAGCAATTTTGACCAACTACTTCCATTGGATTTCTATGATGGTTTATCATTCCGTAGAGTGGTTACACTAATAAAACGGACTTACCATTTGGGAGATATGGCTGAAATAAGGTTTAAAGATGAAAAAACAGCATAACTGGGCTTAATAGGGTTATTAACAGCTAGGCCTATAACCCATTTCGGGACTAGGGTTATGGGAGGGCTGAAAGGAGTTGGAGAATCATCTCCTTTAATTTTTCTAGTCGCCACAAACCTTTCTCAAACCCCAATCACGGCTTCCATCTTCTAAATTTCTCTTTAATCACTCCCTAATCACAAACTAATCAAATCTACATCAAATCAAGCTGAATTAGCACCAAATTCAAGGTAGAGTTGTTGCACCACATTGGAATCCAAGACAAATCAGTAAATGTTTCAGATCTAACATTTATTGTTGGCTAAGGTGAGTGATTTGCATGTTTATACATTTATTATGGCTAATCATGGGTGATTAGTGATAATTAGCGAAATTATACATCTACAAATTCTAGAAAAATATGTGAAAATTCTAAAATCATATTTTATGTCGCTGGTATGAATTTGGGATAATTTGGATTAAGTTTGCTAATCCTAAAGTTAGACATGGTTAAGGGGAAAATCACATGGTTAAGGGGAAAGTCATGGTTTTGGGTATGTTTGATCTAAATTAACATATGATATCATTGTTGTAACAACCCAAACTACCCCATAAAGAAAAGTACGGATTGCTTTGAGAAAAACACTCATCAGAACACAAACAGAAGAACATTTTCATTGCTATTACAACAATTACATCAGAGTACAAGAATATAACAGAATATGAATAAATATTTTACATTTGATAAATACAATATCAGATATTTAAATTACATTTAAATAGCAGCGGAAAAAATAATACAAAATACAACCGAAAGAAAGACACGGATACAGAGCCTTCCGAATATCGCTTCAGTTGTAAACCAGGATCCTATGAAAATAAATCTGCAAAACCAAAACTACTAGCTGTTACAATAAAAAGACTAGAATAGAAACAATACATTTTTATTGTCATTTTGTTACGATAAAAAGATTAGAATAGAAAGAATACATTTTTATTGTCATTTTGTTACAATAAAAAGATTAGAATAGAAAGAATACATTTTTATTATCATTTTGTTACAATAAAAGATTAGAATAAAAAGAACATATTTGTATTGTCATTTTTGTTTCAATAAAAAGATTAGATAAGAAAAATCATTTAATTGTTGTTCTATTTTATTAGTAACATTAGAAAATAAAGATTACATCTTTAATGTAGTTTTGTTTCATTTAAAAGATCAGATATTAGAAAAAAATTACATCTTTATTATATCATGTTTCATTAAAGGATTTGACAATAAAAAATATATTTTTAATGTATCATGTTTTCATTAAAAAGATTTGATGAAAAAAATTACATTTTTATTGAATCATGTTTTTAAATAAAAGATTAGACAATGAAAATCATATTTTCATTGTATGTTTGTTGCATTAAAATGAGACATGTTTTAAAATAAAAGATTTGACAATGGAAATTATATTTTCATTGTATGTTTGTTGATTTAAAGAGAATTAGATATTAAAATATGATTTATCATCGAATTGTCACTTTTATCATGTTAGTTAGGATTAAAAGAATCATATGTTAAAAAAATAATTTCTAACATGAATATGGATTGGGCTAAATTTGCATGTAATTTAAATATTTGATATTGTATTTATCAAATGTAAAATATTTATTCATACTCTGTTATATTCTTGTACTCTGATGTAATTGTTGTAATAGCAATGAAAATGTTCTTCTGTTTATGTTCTGATGAGTGTTGTTCTCAAAGCAATCCGTACTTTCCTTTACGGGGAAGTTTGGGTTGTTACAATTGTTTTGATGTTTTTGGTTGATTCTACATGTTACTACTGTTGTTTGGTATGTTTTTGATTGCATATAATGTTAAAATGGTTGAAAACATTGTCTTTTGGCGAAATAAGCTTACTGGAAAAACTGCAGGGTTTCGGTTCCTGGTGGTGGCCACGACCCGACCCGGTGGATCATCCACGACCCAACCCCGGTGGAGTACCACGACCCGACCCCGGTGGAGTACCACGACCCGACCCGGTGAAGGACCATGACCCGAACCGAGATGATGACTCCGAGCCGAACCGGATTCGAACTTCTACCATGCGACGACGATCGTGAACTCTTCTGAAGATCAACTCCAATCCGACCAAAACCCGAGATGTAAAGGAAGTCCAAATGAGAAGTTATCACTCAGGATCCAGATGGGAACCAACGAGTAAACTTCTAGAGTTGGGCTTTATTGCGGGACGTGTATGCAAAGGAGTTATCGATATCTATAACTTTGGTTCACCATTGATAGAGAGGGCACGTAGACGAACCAGAGCCAGGGCTGTATGGACTGGTTGGCCTATAACCTAGAGCCAGGGCTGTGTGGACTGGGTAGGTTATTGACTATAAACAATGGCAGTGTGGTCATAACAATAGTTGTACGGAGTTAGACTCCGTCATGGCACCAATAGATTGGGTGATCAAAGCGGTGGATATCATATGCTTTATGCACTGAGTGAGTGATGTGAGGATGATTGCTATGTTTGATGTTTTCTATCACCATGACCCGCACACTTCCATTTTACACTCTATTTTAGTGTTACCTTAGAGTATTGTACATCTTGTTGTGCTAACTCTTTGGTTGCAGGTCCAGGTCAGGTATGACTATTTATACCTGTTATTGCTTTATTTAGTGGTATTATTTTTTATCGCTCACACCAAACTTTCGTCTGACCCAGAGTTATATGTCTCTTCTTATTACTCCGGGTGCTCCGAAGCAAGCAGGCTAGAGGCAGGTTAGGTGGTTATGTACGAGTAGCTATCCGGAGACGAGCAGGAGGCTTTCACGTACTACATATATTCTCCCAGTGTTATTGTTGGTCACTACTTTGGGCATTAGTAGTGTACCTCTTTTATTTCCTTTAGAGACAATATTTTAAAGTTGTAATAATTGGATATGAACCTGTATTTTATTTTCTGCTACTCTGAAGGATATGGTTTAGTTTTCAGCTTATGTACTATCTCGCCTGTTTTACATCAGTTATGTTATTATTATATTTATTCAATGCGTTGTGAGATATACTACAGGCTCTTCGGTAATTATTGTTTCAACCCTTTTGACTATTGTCTCGTGCTAGCCGGGCATTGGCACAACGCATTTCGAGGGAAATGTCAGATGGTACGGGGCGGCTGTCACACTTGGTATCAGAGCTAGGTTGCGTAGTTTAACCTAGGGGAATACATCAGTGAGAGATGGTATACGTATATGAGATCGCGTACTTGTGATATTTTGGTTTTCAAAAACTATATATATATACTATTAGTATATCTAAGGATGAAGTCGCACTGCACTGGCACCACTAAGGAGATGGTTAATCGTTTTCTCTTTACAGATTGAACGATGAGCCGAAATACAAGGAGCACAGTAATGAACCCCGCATCGGAAGTTGAAGAGGGAGCGGGTTCAGGGGCCAATAATGGGAATGTCACTGATATGAGTACAATTTTTACTGCCTTCATGCGAGAGATGCTTAGGGATGCTTAGGGAGCAGTTCCTAATGCTGCTAGTGGTGGTGGTGCAGTAGTGCAGGCGCCTAGAGCCGATTTCGCCAAGCTTAACAAGGATTATACTGGTCTTGGTGGGAAGCCGTTCCACAGAACGTAATCATCTACGGAGGTTCAAGATTGGCTTGATAGCTGGGAGCGCATCTTTGAAGATTTGGGGATCGAAGATGCAATGAAGAGAAAATTAGCATCGCGTTAGCTTCAAGGACGGACTATGAAATGGTGGAATGCCATTAAAGCGGCTACTCCCGAGGATCAAATTACTTGGAATTAGTTTAAGACTCGCTTCAGTGACAAGTTTATTCCAGCTTCTCAGAAATCAGAATTGTATAGGAAATTTTGGGAACTTAAGCAAAATGGTAGGGCAGTCTCGGAATATATTGCTGAATTCGATACCTTATCGAAATATGGATATCTCTTATTGATACTACTGAGAAGAGGAACGAGAAGTTCATAACTGGCCTAGATGGGTACTTGGGGGAAAGACTTACAAACCATATCGATGAGACTTTCAAATCTGTTATGGGAAAGGCATTGAGATCACAGAGTCTTTACCCTAAGTCGAAGACCGAGGTTGCTATTACAACTGCAGAGGAGCCAAAACTGAAGGAAAGCGGTGAAGGCAAAAAGAATTCCCAAGATAAGAGGAAACAAAACCAAACCAAGGATGGTCAGAAAAAGAAGAATAAGAAATATATCGAGTGCTTTAGCTGTTGCAAGAAGGGTTATTATGCCAGAGATTGCCGAGCAAAGCCAGGGGAAAGGAGGTGGTTCAAATGTGGCCAAGTGGGACACTTCAAGAATGAATGTCCGCAACCTCTTAAGGAAAAGCAGATCGTGAAAGCATATGCTATCAACACTGTTCCTTCTTCGTCGAATGCCCCAACTGCGACAAAGAAGGGAAAGGGTGTCGTTATTCCAGGTATACTTTCTATTTATAATGTTCCTGTTCGAGTATTGTTTGATACCGGGTCTTCCCATTCCTTCGTGTCTAGTGACCTGGTAGATAGGTTGGAACTGGAGCCGGAGATTGTTGATAGACCTTTAGTTGTGATGAACTGAATCGATGGTTCGACTAGCCTTTGTATGATTTGTCGTAATTTGGTCTTGTCGAGTCATGGATGTATGTTTTCTTGTGATTTCTTTGTTTTGGGCTTTACTAGGTTTAGCATTATTTTGGGAGTTGATTGGCTCCAAAGGTATGGGGTGGTGGTAGACTGTGAGGGGTCTTTGGTGACCATTAGAGAGGATGATGGGCGGAGTGTGGTATTGGGTTGCCTACCTAGTGATGGGGTGGTGGCTAGTATTCTAAATTCCCTCAATGTCCCGCATGATGAGTTATCAGATGTGCCTCTTTGAGGGAGTGACCGGACTTCCACCACACCGAAAGATTGAGTTTCTAGTTGATTTAGTGAAAGATTCCAGACCTGTAGTGATGCCACTTAGCCGTATGGCGCCAAGGGAGCAACGGGAGCTCGAAGTGCAAGTAGGCGACCTTTTGAAGAAGGGATTTATCCGAAGACGTGTTTCCGAGTGGGGAGCACCAATTGTATTTGCTACCAAGGCCGATGGTTCCCTTCGCTTATGTGGACTACCACGAGTTGAATAAGGTGACTAGGAAGAATAAGTATCCTCTTCCATGGATAGATGATTTGTTTGATCAACTAAATGGAGTAAGAGTGTTCTCCCAGTTAGATCTCGCAACATGATTTCATCAGCTCCGAGTAGCAGCTTAGAGTATACCTAAAATGACATTTCGGATGTCGTCTGGATTTTATGAATGGTTGGTCATGCCATTTGGGTTGACCAATGCACCCGCATATTTTTTGGATCTTATGAACAAGGTTTTCAGGGATCAATTAAATAAGTTTGTTCTTGTGTTCGTGGATGACATCTTGATTTACTCGAGGACAGAGGAAGAACACAAGGAACATTTGAGGACAGTGATGGAGGTGTTGAGGAAACACCAATTGAAAGTTAAATTTTCTAAGTGTCACTTATGAAGGAGGGAAGTGAGGTTCTTGGGATATGTTGTTTCAGAGAATGCTATTGCCTTGGATCCTGCGAAGGTGGCTACGGTGCAAGATTGGTCTATGCCCAAGAATGCAGTGGACGTGAGAAGTTTCTTGGGGTTAGTGGGGTATTATCGTAAGTTTATTCAAGACTTCTCCAAGATAGCGGCACCATTAACTCAGTTGACCAAGAAGAATAAAGCTTTTGTTTGGGATGAAAGGTGTGAGAATGCATTTAAGGGTCTAAAGGAGAAGTTAACGTGTGCACCAGTGTTAGTCATTCCTAAAGGGAACAAAGAGATGACGGTATACACAGATGCATGTGGTACCGAACTAGGTGTTGTACTGATGGAAGGAGGTAGGGTAGTAGATTATGCTAGTTGGCAACTGAAACCACATGAGAGAAGATATCCTACCAATGATTTGGAATTGGTAACGATCGTGTTCGCATTGAAGATGTGGAGACACTATCTCTTAGGAGAAAGATTCGAGTTGTTTACCGATCATAAGTCATTAAAGTATCTTTTCTCTCAAAAGGATTTAAATCTTCATCAGCAGAGATGGTTAGAGTTCTTGGCTTCGTATGATTTCAATATCGCATACACACCCAAGAAAGGCAATGTGGTAGTTGATGCACTGAGTAGGATACATGCCAATTTGGGGCTATGTTTCTGGAATGGAAGCAACTAGAGTATATCGCAGGATATGATTTCAGATCTAAGTGTGAATTAGATCCAGAGATGTTAGCAAGTTTGACGATCGGGCCCACTTTGATTAAGAGGATCGGCTACAGTTAGAGGGACAATCCTAACCTATTGGAAATCATCTCCAAGGTAGAGATGGGTATCGACGATGAGGAGATGAAAAAGTATGGACTTGATCGAGAAGGATGGCTTTGAAAGAATGAGAGACTAGTTATACCCAATGTTAATGGATTGAGAGATGAAGTGATTAGAGAGTGTCATCACTCAAAAATAACTATACATCCCAGTGGTAACAAAATGTATCAGGACATGAAGCAGACCTACTACTGGGAAGGGATGAAGAGAGACGTTGGGAAGTTTATATCCAAGTGCATGAACTTCCAGTTAGTTAAAGCCGACCAAAAGAAGCCTAGTGGTTTGTTACAACCGTTGGAAATTCCCGAATGGAAATGGGAACAAGTCTCAATGGATTTCATCGATGGTTTACCAAGGACTAGATCGGGTCATGATAGCATTTGGGTGATTGTGGATCAACTGACCAAGAGTGCAAGGTTTATACCGGTCAAGTCGAATAGAACGACAGCTAAGTTAGCGGAGCTGTATATAAAGTGTGTAGTGAGATTTCATGGAGTATCTAAAGGTATTATAAGTGACCGAGATCCATTATTTACTAGTGGGTTTTTGAAGAGCTTACAAGAGGCTTTAGGGCCAGAATTACATCTCAGTACCGCATATCATCCTCAAATCGACGGTCAAACGGAGAGGGTGAATCGTGTATTAGATTATCTCATGAGAGCTTGTATATTGGATTTTGCGAGGTCATGGGATGACCATTTGCATCTGGTTGAGTTCGCATATAATAATAGTTAATAGTCCAGTATTCGTATGGTTTCATTTGAAGCTTTGTACGGAAGACCGTGCAATTCACCATCATGTTGGTTGGAAACCGGTGAGAAATTTGTGCTTGGGCCAGATATAATAAGAGAAACTTCAGATAAAATCAAGGTTATTCAACAGCATAGGTAGAAGAATTATGCTGATAAAAGGCGAAGAGATTTGAAATTCTCTGTTGGCGACTTGGTATTCATTAAGATTTTTCCATTGAAGAGTGTGATTTGATTTTGTAGGAGAGGTAAGTTAGCACCAAGATTTGTTGGTCCATTTCCAGTTCTCGAACAAGTTGGGAATTTAGCGTATAAAGTTGGATTACCTGACAAGATGGCGGGAGTGCACAACGTACTTCATGTTTCCTAGTTAAGGAAGTTCGTGCATGATTCTGATATGACTATTTCACCAGATCAGGTGGATGATATCGAGATAGAACCCGAGGCAGTTGGAAACCACATACCGATTCGTATTGTCGGACACGATAAGAAGCAACTTCGTAGGAAGACAGTGAGCTAGTTAAGGTCTAATGGGGTGATAATGAGAATGAATGTACTTGGGAGACTGAGGAGAGCATAAGGAAGTCATATCTAGAGCTCTTTACCTGGTCAGATTTTAATCGCGATATAGTTATTCTCTTGTTAGTAAACTGCATGCTAGGATAGGCTTGTTGTGTTTATTATGTATGTTTGATTGTTTGTAAATGGTTGATAGGCATGCAGGACACCACTATTTGTTTTTCTTGATTAAGGAATTTCGAAGCCGAAATTTCTTAAGGGGGGAGAGTGTAACGACCCGTATTCTACGTATCGGAGGATCGTAGAATATTTATTTCATTTTCATACGAAGTCATATGGTCGGGTAACTTTGGGAAACGACTATTGGGGTCATTTCCCACATTCACGATTTTTCCGGATTTTAAAATGACCATTTTACCCCTGATGAATCTTGTTTTGCCAATAACTTTTTGTTAGTAAAGAATTTTGACTTGAAAACACTTCCATTGGATTCGGATGATGGTTTCTCATTCCGTAGAGTGATCACATTAATCAGACGGACTTACCATTTGGGATATATGGCTGAAATAAGGTTTGAAGGTGGAAAAACAACCTAATTAGGCTTATTGGGCTTAATAGGGTGATTAGAAGCTAGGCCCATAACCCATTTCGGGATTAGATTTATGGGATGGCTGAAAGGAGTTGGAGAATCATCTACTTTCATTCTTCTAGCCACCACAAACCTTTCTCAAACCTTAATCATAGCTTCCATCTTCTAAATCTCTCTCTAATCACTCCTAATCACAAATTAGTCAAATATACATCAGATCAAGCTGAATTAGCACCAAATTCTAGGTAGAGTTTTTGCACCACATCGAAATTCGAGCCAAATCAGTAAAAGTTTCAGATCTAACATTTATTGTTGGTTAAGGTGAGTGATTTGCATGTCTATACACTAATTATGGCTAATTAGGGGTGATTAGTGATAAATAGCGAAATTATACATCTAAAAATTCTGGAAAAATATGTGAAAATTCTAAAATCATATTTTTATTACTAGTATGAATTTGGGTTAATTTGGATTAAGTTTGTTAATCCTAAAGTTAGACATGGTTAAGGAGAAATTCACATATTTAAGGGGAAAATCATGGTTTTGGGTATATTTGATCTAAATTAACATATGAAATCTTTGTTTTGATTTTTTGGTTGATTATACATGTTACTACGGTTGTTTGGTGTGATTTTTGATTGCATAGGAAAGTTTGAGTGGTTGAAAACGCCATTGTTTGGCGAAATTAGCTTGTGGAGAAACCGCAGGGTTTCGACTCCTGATGGTGGCCACGACCCGAACTGGTGGAGCATCCACGACCCAACCCCGAAGGAGTACCACG
Organism: Allium sativum; assembly: GCA_030737875.1. Taxonomy (NCBI): domain Eukaryota; kingdom Viridiplantae; phylum Streptophyta; class Magnoliopsida; order Asparagales; family Amaryllidaceae; genus Allium; species Allium sativum. The sequence goes on from CM060926.1 coordinate 1,019,579,967, forward strand.
ACCCGACCCCGATGGAGTACCATGACCCGACCCCGGTGGAGTACCACAACCCGACTCGGTGAAGGACCACGACCCGAACCGAGATGATGACTCTGAACCGAACCGGATTCGAACTTCTACCACGCGATAACGATTATGAACTCTTCTGAAGATCAACTCCAATCCGACCAAAACCAGAGATGCAAAGGAAGTTCAAATGCGAAGTTATCACTCAGGATCCAAATGGGAACCAACGAGTTAACTTCTAGAGTTGGGCTTTACTGCGGGACGTGTGTGCAAAGGAGTTATCGATATCTATAACTTTGTTTCACCATTAAAAGAGAGGGCATGTAGAAGAACCAGAGCCAGGGCTGTGTGGACTGGTTAGCCCATAAACTAGAGCCCGGGCTGTGCGGAATGGGTAGGGATATTGACTATAGACCAGGACAGTGTGGTCATGGCAATAGTTGTATGGAGTTGGACTCCGTCATGGCCTCAATAGATTGGGTGATCAAAGCGGTGGATATCGTATGCTTTACGCACTAAGTGAGTGATGTGAGGATGATTGCTATGTTTGATGTTTGCTATCACCATGGCACGCATACTCCCATTTTACACTTTATGTTAGTGTTACCTTAGAGTATTGTACATCTTGTTGTGCTAACTCTTTGGTTGCAGGTTCAGGTCAGGTATGTCTATTTATACCTGTTATTGCTTTATTTAGTGGTATTGATTTGTTATCGCTCTCACCAGACTTTCATCTGACGGAGAGTTTTATGCCTCTTCTTATAACTCTGGGTGCTCCTAAACGAGCAGGATAGAGGCAGGTTAGATGGTTATGCACGAGCAGTTGTTCGAAGACGAGCAAGAGGCTTCCACGTACTATATATATATTCTCCCAATTTTATTGCTCGTCACTACTTTGGGCATTAGTAGTGTACCTTTTTTATTCCCTTTAGAGACAGTATTTTAAAGTTGTAATAATTGGATATGAAGTTGTATTTTGGTTTCCGCTACTCTGATGGATATGGTTTAGTTTTCAGCTTATGTACTATCTTGCCTGTTTTACATCAGTTATGTTATTATTATATTTTAATCCATGCGCTATGAGATATACTATACGTTCTTCAGTAATTATTGTTTCAACCCTTTTGACAATCGTCCCTTGCTAGTCGGGCATTGGCACACCGCATTTCGGGGGAAATGTCAGATGGTACGGGGCGACTATCACATAAGTTAATTTAATTTAAAATAACTAGTAATAATAAATAATAAATTAATGAAATAAAAACTGAAATTTTGAATAACTGGGAATTGGACTAAGAAAGTGTTGTTATTTCGTTCGTGATGAGATTCTGATCCATTTTCATATTCATTCGCTGAAAATGGAGTATGTATGTAAAAGATATTAATAAAACGAGTGATCCGTAAATATTAACACACAAGATCTGAAATTCAAATAGATTATATATAAAACTGGAATATATTTAATTATAGATTGGCATGAAAGAATATTCCAATTAAATTTGAAACTGTGTGTAAATATCCATATACAATACAGGGACGTGGATAATCAATCTAAAGAAATAAATATTCATGATTTATAACAAAGCAACGTTACAAGAGAATTAAATTCTCCCAGCCGACCTTAGAAGGGGTCAACCTCCCTTATAAGAGTGGGGTCGACCGCCCTCCTATAGAGGGGGTCGACTGCCTTCTTTGGTGTAGAGGTGGGAGATGAGTGTTGTTAGGGAATTTTATACAAATTTCATTAGTTGGACCATCCAGATTCAATCTAAAGAATCTAACAATCTATACTTACACTTTTAATAATAAAAAAGCTCCTTAGTCACACTCAAAACCTTATTCTCATTCCTGTCTACGCCTCCATGCTGCCCTTCTTCCATTGCCAATTCAGAGAAAGGTTAAGATCTCTTCTACCTCTCTTATCTTCATTCTATCTTCTCCAATCTAAGTTCTTTATAGATTAAGGATTCTAGAATTTGGTTTATATATATATGAGATTCTAATTCTTATGTATATACATATTATAAAAGGGATTGGAGCATGGTTTCGTAAGCTAAATCCGAATTCAATTCTACAGCAAATTCTATTATTTTTCTATCTCAAATCGATGTGAGTGGAAATCAATTAAGTTTGATATTTACTACGATTTGATAATATAAATTTGGATTATTGTGCCTAGGAAAATTTAGGTTTATATGAAAAGAAACTAATATCAAATCCCCTAAATCTTCCATTTCGTACGTAGAAATGGTCAATCAGTTATAAGTGGGTTTGGATTATTTATGTAATGGAAGAAAAGGCATTTGGGTGTTGGTATGATTCTTAAATATGGTCTAATTCCCTTATTGTAAATTCATATATATGTATTTTTTTTTGTTGCAAAAGTTTAAGGACTTAAATATTGCAATTCGAATAGGCTTAAACATCTATTTTTGGAATAGATTGTATGAACGTATTACTTACAAATTATTAAAGTAGTAAGGATTTGTACACCAAAATTACATAAAAAGTGGATTAGTACCAAAAAGAGGATTTTACTTATGTATGTAGGAATATTACACCTTGTCTATATTATGTTATTGAAGTAATCATTCAAGCCTTGGTTACAAGTTGTATATGTAGATACTGTTATTTCCTTTTTTTATCATTTATTGCGAATATGCATGTTGGACCATGTTAATTGATAGGGAAATTAACTTGTTTACCTTAATAGTGATTGTTAGGATTAACATTTCAAGCGTGGTTAGGTCATTATTCTCGTTCGCATAATTCAAGCCTATTTATTTATATATATATTTATAGCATAATAAAATGAAATATTAATGCATACTAAGTGTATACTAAATGCGTTAAAATTATGTAATAGAATTTAAATGTTCCATTGGAATTTGTATTCATGTGTGAGAGATAATGGCTTTAATTATAATTAATGACACATAGACATGAGGTTAACCATTACTTGTAGTAGAAGCTTGCCTAAAACCGACTGACATATCCAGCATCTACAAGTAAGGCTGGTTAAGGTGAGAGGTCTTGGTATCATGAGAAATTATAATTAGTACACTTAGATGCGAGGTTAATCCAAGTTTATAGTAGAAGCCTACCCGGAACCACCCAGCAAATCCAGCCTTTATAAGTGGAAAGCTTAATGTGAGATGTCTAATGTTTTGTGTGTGTATATACTATATATACGTGTGCGTGTGTGAGAGAGAGAGAGAGAAGTAGGTCAGCCTTGGGAAATGTATTAAGTGGTTGACCTGCCTCTTGTTGGGTATCAAGTGGTTAAAACTAGATCCATTCCTAAGGTTCACTCCTTGGGTTCTAGATCCAAGTCATGGGACCCACCCTTCGAGGTTTTTAGTGGTCTTTGGGTCCGCATTTTTCTTATATAAGGTATTAAATGGTCTTATTAGACGATAACGTATAAATATAGTAGTTATCCAAGTAATGTCTGCTTCTTATCTAAGGCTAGCCTAGAGACAGTTTACATGAAAAAGCCTAAAGGAACCACCACCTAAGGAAATTATTAAATGGCTAGGATTTCAACCATAGGTATAGCTAGATAGTAACAAGGTAGTCAGTTAGGAGGGTCTTTAATGAAGTTGTGTTCCTACCTAAACCTGGTAAGTGGTCGTTATGATTTCTTGACCTATAAAGAGAGTATATATATTTTGTAACATTGACGTTAGGATGAGGTCTTAAGTGGCTAGGAGTCCGCCATGGGTATCAATTGTATGTAAGGATGTCCTCCCTAAATAAGTTAGATAACGGCCTTAAGTGAATAGGTATAGCTCGCCTCGTAGGGTATTTAGTGGCTGTAACGATGTCTGTCCTTAGATTTACTTGCGGGTTATTAAGTGACTATAGGGATGTCCGCCCATAGATTAATATATAGGTCTTAAGTGACTGTAAGGATGTCCACCTCGTATGTTTAGTTTTGTATGTTTGTTTAGTAGACATAACATTAAGAGTTTACACTGCCACATATAGGAAATAATCATTCCTAAACTTATATGCTTTTCATTCACTAGAATTTTTCTTTTGACCTCCCTCCTCTCAACATAAACATGTTAGTTGGTGAGGACCCTAGATCAGTTATGATTAGTGATCGCTTGGAGGTGCAGTGTGTAACGATCCGCTCTACCACTCGATTCGAGTCCTGACTTAAACCGATCAATAAGATGTATCATTTGGGAATACAACACATCAGAACAAACACAAGTGAACATTTCATTGCTATTACAACAATTTTACATCAAAGTACAAATAATCGATACATAACGGAAAAATATCGGAGTAATAAATTACAGTACAGTGGAAAATATAAATACATAAATACAATCAGTGGAAGATTATGAAATGGTCCAGAGTATAGCTCCAGCCATAATCCAGGATCCTGTTTAAAAATAACTGTAAAACCAAAACTCCTAGTTGCGCGTGTGGAAAATATGGGCACCCAGAGTTTAGGTGGGAAATAATAAACTCCAGGTCAGTCATGGGACTGATATGAGAACTAAAATAGTTATTAACTTTATTTTAAAGTTGGGTAAATCACAGGACCACATTGTATAACATGGAGTGAGTATCCTCCAAATGAATACCAGTCATAAAAACTTTCAATGCCTTTTGAAAAATGAAGCTATTATAAAACTCGGGTCACATCACACAATGCAAGTGCAAGCCGGAGGATAGATTTTTACCTTATAATAGCCAAATATGTTTGATACGCGAAATTTCTCTTTAATTATTACTAGTGCTTATTGTATGTAAACCAATTTCAAAAATAAATGTATCAATCTTAGACGACATAATACCCCATCCTAGTATGTCTCCATAAAGGTTTATAACTAAAACCATAAAGCTCGTATCGGAATTCGGATTTCCATCGATAACCAAGACAAAGGATCTTCCTTATCTGATTCAGGACACTCTAGCACATGTCCTAGGACCCAGACACAGGTGATCCCTAGAACAGCAGAGCCGGTGTGCAAATTCCACGCGGGTTCAGGCTACTCCTGAACATAACGTTCCCAAATCCTATAGGACCTATAATTTGGTCAATACATCGACCACCATAGTCATATTCGACCATATCTGAGGCACCTCAATCCATCATCCACATAAGTAAATATTCCTGGGCTCCATACCATGACACCACTTTTAGCTAGAAGGAAACATATGTCCTTACTCTGTTGTCTTTCATCCTGTTTTAGGCCATTCCGGATCGTGAGGCTTGTCGTAGTCACGTCCCAACACAAAGCTACGCTATATTAGCCATCTTTTAATCATCAACCACAAAGCTATGCTTTTCAACAAAAGCTTTGTTCATAGCATCTTAGCATGCTACATTGTCAATCCATGCCATGCAACTGATGTCTATTAATATATAACCTCTAAACTCGCATTTCTCAAAGAAGGGTGTTGAGCTAAAAGAATAAATTCTCGCTACCAAATAGATATATACTTAGTAAAGATCAATTAATACAACAAAAATACAATATCAGACATACAATCCATTTGCAGGTCCGTTCTAGGTCTAAACGAAACCGAAGGCATCTTATTACTCATCCCATATGTCCAATACAAGAGAGAGGCCCTTGCATATCCGGTCGATATCCAAGTACGTGTGGACGACGACACTGTAACCTTATAAAGGGAGATACCCAAGGCATCAGCAATAATCCAAATGATGTGATGATCTCCAGTCTTCAACCACCACCTTCAATATCTTCGATTTTTAGTCTTTGATTTCTAATCCTCGAATTTTTATCGTCGTATCAGTTATTCAGAATGGATCGAAGCCTGGCCTTTCCGAATAACTATCGCATCATTGAAATCAAGTGATATATAAACATATAATAAGCCTCATTCCAATCCATAATATTCTTTACATTCTAATTCAGAATATTTTTTTATTCAAATATTCTTTACATTGGGAATTACTCTCACAAATCTTATCAAAGATTTACTTCATTTAAACCTCTTGTTTAAATCTTTTCTTGGAAATCCATTTAAAAGATTATATAATATCTTTTCACAAACTTAAACTAAATAAGTCCTACCGGGACTATCGAGCCTTAAAAAAAATGTAATTTCTCATATCGTTATCCCATTCCCATCCTATTCATCCCCAGGAACTAATTTGGTGGTACTCCACATCTAACATCCCTCGGGTTTCAATAAGTTTAATTACCTCTTTTCATTTCAAATCTAATTAAAGATTTAGTTATCTTATGGAGTAAAACTAGTGGTACTCCATATATAACACTACTCATGTTTGGTTAATTTGATAACATCTGTTCATTTCTAATCTAATTAAAGATTTAGTTATCCCATAGAGTAAAACTGGTGGTACTCCATACCTAACACTACTCGTGTTTTGTAAATTTAATTACCTATATTTATTTCAAATCTAACTAAAGATTCAATTAAAACTCTAGTTTGCTTTTATTTCCATCTCATTCAATTGAATCTTTATCGAAAGATTTATTATAACTTAAGCTTGGAAAATTAACTTTCCTTTAACTGGGTTAAAGAACAAATGTTATTTAAAACATCGTTCACGATAAACCCAAAATCATACTTCCGTTCAAAATGGAATTTTCATGGAAATCATATCGGTCCATAATCGATATAAATTTCCGTATCAGACTGACACTATAAGAAGATAATGGCGAAGCCTTTTAAATTCCTTAAATGGTAAAGGTCTTCCTCCAGGGAGTTTCTTCTTGGTCATCGCTAAATCGATTTGCATTCAATCCCAAATCAATATATTAATTGGAAACTTCACCTTAGAAAATTTCCATTAAATCTTAATTAAAATATTTATCTCATAAATTTCATTTTCAACAGGGTTTAAGAATAGTGTTATTGAAGATACAATTCACAAAAAACCCAAAATCCAATTTGATATTAAATATGAGGTTTTGAATAGAAATCATATTGACTTATATTCATCATCAAATCCTAAGACCAAGTACCGTATAGGGATTAACAATATCTCTGTCTTCCAAATTCCTCAAAACAACATCTATATGATTACGGAATCTAATATCGAAATATCCAAAGATTATTTCCATTCAAATCCAATATCCAATATTGAAAAAACTTAACATAGTTAAGTATTCATTAACTTCAAACTGTGTAATCATTGTTATCAAAACAGATAATTTTCACAAAATAGCTTTATATCATTTAAAATAGGATATATTAAATCCAAAACACTTTTACATCATTAATTATTATTTATCATAATTGTTACTACCTGTGACACCCCACGTCCACTAATATCACTCATTAAGAGAATGCATTAAATTTCGCAAAGCGTTATAGGTAAACAGAAACAAAAACATTACAAGACAGATATAAAAATAGCAGCGGAAAAAAACAAACTTTATTAATCATAAAGCATCGTGGTTCAAAACATCATATGTCTGAATTACGTAAAAATTAGTATATCATAAAAAAACTTTTGTCCTGCACTTAAACATCAGAGTACAAAATAAAGAAGCATAATCCGTAAATAAAACGTAGCCATAGTAGCAAAATAGGAGCTTGAGCAATACATCTAAGCAGCTCGGTAAAATGACAGCAGAATCCTAGTTAAGCATGAGTATTCCCACCCTGAGAACCTGGAGGGGAAAGGAAGAAAGAAGAGGAAACAAAAAGGGTCAGACATAAAGTCTGGCGAGTCCAGTTACTTTTAGAAAGTAAATAAGTAAAAGTAGCATGATAGGCATATAAAGTGGATAAGAAAGATAACATCAGAAAAGGCAGGTATGACAAGGTAAAATGGATAAACATGATAAGGTATATTGCGCTTCTAAAGATTACTCTGCATCGATACTAGTATAGCTAGAATGAGATGATCCCAACAACTGTAAGATGGTAGACTTAGGCATACTTCTGGTGAGAGGTTTTAACCCTATACAATCCATACACAGCCCAACCTAACAGGCTCCTAAACTTTTTACCAGAGTCTAGATGTACCCTAACTACTACCCTAATCGATCGGCTCCCTACTCTATAGATACCCTGTGCCGGCCCTACAATAGGAGGTATCACTTCCTAAAGTGGAAACCCTTCGTTGATGTGCACAACCATATCTACTGGTGTCACGGTCGTCTTACCCGCCTCTGCCCGGACATTCATGCACATGTCCCGGTCGGTTTGCGCTGCCCACACCATCCTCCACGTTTGGATCTCTTACAATCAGCCCAGTAAGGTGTCCCGACTCCGACCTATGGCGGAGTACTCGTTCAATACTGTTATATAGGTTACTGACTGAAACGGTCCCACACACAAGATGATACAAGAGCTCCCCCTTGTCTTGTATCCCCACTAGGATTTCCTCAGGTCATGTATACCTATTGGTGTCTTTAATTACATAACCCCCTTGGGTTAAGTTTGTGGGCCTACATATATATATATTACCCATCCACCCCCCACAAATTTACTAAACCCACCCACTATTCAAACAAGTTTACTTAACCTTTATTCAAATTCATGTTATACAATTCCTACGGATTCAACTAGGATAAGTATTCCAATCATTACCATGTCCATTTATGGTTATAATGTGCTAGACCTCCCATATTAAACCTACAACTTGCGGATGCTGGTTATGCCGGGCGGTTCCGGGCAGACTTCTTCCACAAGTTGGGTTTAACCTCGTGTCATAGCACGTCTCGTATTTGTGGACCTAGACCCCTAACATTAGATTCACCACTTGTTGTAGCTGGATATGCCGGGCGGTTCCGGGCAGGCTTCCACCACAAGTGTAATCTAACCTCGTGTCTAGGCGCAGTTATAGTTTCTAGTTACTATAATGCTAGGCATTTCATTATTAACCAATTTTTACCTATGTCGTTATAGGTTTCATGCCCCTTTTTCCCCAATTATGTTCATAATGAATTATATACCCTAAATTCACATACATAAACATTATTCAAGTTATGCCAAATTCCCCACTTACAAGTTATGCCCAATTTCAATGTTTCCCCTCATTCCCCGTTTAACGCGTTCGCATATTTCAGTGGCATGCCTAGGCTCGAAAGTAGCCCAGCTACATTAAATAAAAAAGGAAAGATGAAGGGAAGATGACAGAAATGATTATACTAACAAAATTGATATAAACACAAAGTGGCATATTAATGAGATGGGCATATAAGGACAGATCTAGTGAACATAAGATAATAGAACTATTTATAACATTGTAGGGATGTCATAATAGGCATGATAAGATTTAAATAATAATTTGGATGTCCAATTAGTAACAGATCCAATTTAACCAAAAACATGATATGTATAAGGTGATCTAAATAGAGAATTTAGATCTATAATCAAAGGTAGATCTGACATGATAAAGGTTAAGATCCAAGTCATAGTTATGTCAGAATATCATAGATTCACAAGTTATTACAGATCTAATATGATCCAAGCAGTTACAGGCATAAACCAAATTACAATCATATCATGTTTTACTTTTTAATTATTTAAATATAAAAATAACTTAAACTCACAACGTTTGGATCTAGAAAGATAGAAGAAGAATAGCAGAGGTTGAATCATAGATCTACACTTGAATAACTTGATTGCAGAAGGAGGAAAAAGGTTTGGTTTAGTCTGGGCACCGACAACATTTAGTCCGCCATTAATTTTTAGGGTAGAAAACAAGAGAAATGGATCCATATTTATAGCCGCCAGCCCCCGAACCCTAACTGCCACGTCTGCCCTAGGGGGTCGACCCCCTCTTAGGGGGTCGACCTATGAGTCGACACCCGCCTTGAGGGGTCGACCCAGGGGTTGACGTCCCCCTTAAGGGGTTGACTTCCCTGGGCGGGATATTTGCCTCTCACGAATTTTTGATTTTCAAACTATTTTCTGATTTACTGAATTATATATATATATACAATTCTCTTACGCGTATACAAACTTCAAACCTTAATGACTTCTTCATACGATGTCCTTTTTACGCAAACCAAATGTCTATCTTGACCAGAATTTCGAGACAGACGCAATGGCGTAGTCCGTTTCCCTTAATTTTGAATATTAAATATTAAATTAATTATTCTTTAATTTGTCCTCTTTGGTGTTTTTAAAATTACGGGGTGTTACATTCTCCCTTACTCAAAGGATTTCGTCCCTGAAATCTCTAAGTTAAGAAGAATGTATATCCTACCATCCATATCCATCTACTCATCCACCTATCATAGGCATCCATTGGCCTTAAAAGATTTCTAATGTTTATATGAACATATGCAAAGGTGTGTGTATATGTCCCAATACTAATGCGAAGATTAGGCGGTCTACTGATTCAGTCGACCTCTTTAATGCAATGTATGTTAGTGCCATGAATCCAACATGTATGCAACAATCTTATCATAACATGTAAGTTTTATATGGGTGCACAATCATATGTCCAAATGCAACATCCATATGATGATACATCCAGTTCCATCCATAAAGAAAAAGAAAAATGCATACACATCCATATGCAGTATGAGAGTGATTGAGTCGATCTAGTGCCTAATATGTGTGTTTATGCATCCACTAGCAAACACTTGCATCTAATTGCATCCATCAAACATAACATGTCTCAAACACATGTTTACATCCATGGGATTCTTAGCTAAAGGTTGAAGATCCAATCGATAGGACATACTTAAATGACAGAAACAAGCATAGATAAAAGCTTTGGAAAAGGAGCTTAGAACATGCCCTCGAAGAGAAAAGGGTACGAAGCACAAATCTTGTCTTCAGTCTCCCAAGTCGCATCCTCCAGGTTATCTCCCCGCTGAACTTTCATCAACTTGACTTCTCTATTGCGTATCTTCTTAAGTTTTGATCCAAGAATACGAGAAGGAACTCGTCTGACTGTCGCCTCCCGTTCCAATTCAACTTCGTCCAATATACTCGGCTCAACTACTTCCGTTGTATCATGCAAGAACTTCCATAAAAGAGAAACGTGGAAAACAACGTTAACTTCGGATAGTCTCTTTGGCAGCTTTACTCTATAGGCCATTTGGCCAATCCTTTCTATTATGGGAAATTGCCCTACAAATCTCGGTGCCAATTTCCCTACAGATCCGAAGTGAACCACATTCCTCAAAGGTGAAACTTTAATGAAAACCATATCTCCTACTTCAAATTCAATGTTAGTCCTTCTCTTGTCAGCGTAGGATTTCTACCTGTCTTGAGCAGTCTTCATTCGTCGTCGGATAAGATCAATCTTCCCGGACGTTTCCCTAACCATATCTGGTCCAAGTAATAGCCTTTATATAGATTCCCACCAACAAGTTGGTGATCTACAGGGTTATCCATATAATGCTTCGAAGGGTGCCATGCTAATGAAAGCTTGATAATTGTTGTTGTAGGCGAACTATACTAAAGGAAGATGCTCTTCACAAGTCCCTCCGAAGCCTAGGATACACAGTCTCAAAAGATCCTCTAGAACTCTGTTCACCCTCTCCATCTGTCCATCTATCTACGGGTGATAAGCGGTGCTCAAACACAACTGTGTACCTAATGCTTCTTGCAAGCTCCTCCAAAATTCACTAGTGAATATGGGGTCATGGTCACTTATGATGCTGGAAGGTACTCCGTGAAGATGGACCATCTCTCGAACGTAAACTGTTGCCAACCATGTTGTCGTCCTCTTACTCTAAACTGGAATGAAATGGGCGCTCTTAGTAAGTCTATCTACCACAACCCAAATACTAGTGTTTCCTTCCTTTGATCTAGGCAAACCATCTATGAAATCCATAGAGACGCTCTCCCACTTCCACTATGGAACCTCCAAAGGATGAAGTAAACCACTGGGCTTCTTTTGCTCAATTTTGGCTTGCTAACAAAAGAAGCATTGAGAAACAAACTCTGCCACATCTTTCTTCATCCCAGCCCAAAAGAAAACCCTCTTCATATCCCTATATATCTTATCACCGCCTGGATGAATAGTCATCTTAGAGTGATGGGCTTCTTCTAGGACTGTCTTTAACAAACTTCCAGTTTGAGGAACACAAAGCCTTCCATCTCGTCGCAACCACCCTTTTTCGTTTATGGAATATCTATTAAGGTGACTAGAAGTCTCCCCTTTACTGAGCCTATCCAAGATGGCTGAAATCTGTGGATCATCTTGCTGTAGAGCTCCTATCTGATCCATAAGAGTAGGTCGTATATCTAGCGATGCAAACAAACCAGGAAAAAACTCGGTGGAGGGTCTAAAGTCTAAAATCGATATGAACTCTAAGCTTTTCCTTTCCACAAATAGCGGATTTAAGGTCATCCTTTGCCTACTCAATGCGTCTGCTACCACATTACCCTTGCCAGGGGTATAAGCAATCTCGAAGTCATAAGATGCTAGGAACTCCATCCACCTTTGTTGCCTTAAATTAAGATCCTTATGCGAGAACAAGTACTTGAGAGATTTATGATCGATGTACAACTCAAATTCTCTCCAAGCAAATAATGACGCCATGTCTTATGCGCGAATACTATGGCAGCTAGCTCTAAGTCATGGGTAGGGTAGTTATTCTCATGAAACCTTAGTTGTCTACCCCTATAACATACTACCTTTCCATCTTGCATCAGAACCGCACCAAGCCCTGTACCACATGCATCAGCGTATACTGTAAATACTTTGTTCCCATCGGGCAAGGTCAAGACTGGGGCTATTGTCAGAGCCTTTTTAATTGTTGGAAAGCAACATGATAATCTATATCCCATGAAAATGCCAGATTCTTCTTCGTCAGCGTGGTGAGTGGGGTTAATATCTTTGCGGAGTCCTTAATGAACTTTTGATAATAACCTGCCAACCCTAGATAGCTTCTCACCTCCATTGCATTCTTTTGAATTTGCCAATCCTGAACTATAACCACTTTGCGGGATCTACAGCTATCCCTTTGTGACGGCAAGGAATTTCGCTCGGTCCGAACCAGTCGCTAAACCGATCCAGGCCGTTCGAAACGCCCTATCGTTTGAGAACAAGACACAACAGAACGCATATTTTATTTGTGCAGTTGGGCGATGTGTGAAATTTATCGACCCAATCAATATCAGTCAAATCAGTGTGTATACAAACAAATCGGCCGATTTGTTTATAACTATTCATTTATTCACTTTCACGTTAAAAATTATATTTTTAACGATAAAACATTTTATTTCAACCTATGAATTTCTATTCAATTCATTTACACAATAAAATGATATTTTTATTTTCTAACATATTTTAGAAAATTTCGGCGGCATAACGGCACGATACTAGAAACGGGACAAGGCCTCGCCTTATCCCCGGTCTAGTGAAGGCCCACGCCATTCACACATCAATCAAATCAATTCATTTCACCACACAATTCAATTTCAATCAAACAATCTCTAAACTATACAACCAAACAAACAAGTCCATGGTCTGTGGACGGTTGTGTCGGGTGCTACTAAGCACCGTCTGCATCCTAGTATATATATATAACTAGAAAAAGAATTGAAAGGTGAGAAATTCTCACAATTAGCTATCCAATCATCTTGACTCTTCTTTTGCAGAAGTCTTCGTCGTTTCGCCTTTTTGTCCTCTTCGTTGCCCGTAGCCACTACATATGTAAAAATCGAATTTTTACTTCGCTATTCCATATATAAAAATCATATTTTTCTATCGAAGTTCAATACGAAGTTCAATATATAAAAACCCTATTTTTATTTCGAAGTTCAATATATAAAAATTCCATTTTTCTATCGTTATTCAATATATAAAAATTCCATTTTTCTATCGTTATTCAATATATAAAAATTCCATTTTTCTATCGTTATTCAATATATAAAAATTCCATTTTTCTATCGTTATTCAATATATAAAAATTCCATTTTTCTATCGTTATTCAATATATAAAAATCTCGCCTTTTTAACTATAAAGATTTTACCTTTTTCAAAAATAAAGATTTGATTTTTATAGTTCCTACTAGGCAAAGATTATATTTTGACATCATCTATATAGTAAAGACTATATTTTTAATATTTTAAAAATATAAAGATCATATTTTTAATTCTTTAAAAATATAAAAATCATATTTTTATTACTTCATATATTTAAAAATCGAATTTTTTATCTCTATATCACTTCATATGAAAAGTTCAATCTTCTCTGTCGCTTCATATATAAAATAAAAATCTAATCTTTTTATTCTCTACATATAAAAATCATAGCTTTTTAAATTTTTAAACAAGTTTTATGTTTAAAATAAATATGTTTTCAGTTTTAAAATCTTTTCTAAAAATTACAGTTTTAAATTCTTTTATAAAAATTACAGTTTTAAATTCTTTTATAAAAATTACAGTTTTAAATTCTTTTATAAAAATTACAGTTTTAAATTCTTTTACAAAAATTACAGTTTTAAATCCTTTTACAAAAATTACAGTTTTAAATTCTTTTACAAAAATTACAGTTTTAAATTCTTTTTAAAAAAAAAGAAAAAGTAAATAATAATAAAAAAAAAAAACAGTTTAAAGTAAAATAAAATAAAAAAAAACAGTTGAAGTAAAATAAAATAAAAATCAGAAAAAGTAAATAATAAAAAAAACAGCAGGGCACTTACAGGGGGGGATTTGCAGCGCCGTCGAGGTCGGAGGGGGGGGGTATCGCGTCACTTCTGGTGAGAGGGGGGGTTTCGTCGAGGGTTCGGAGGAGGGGGGTCGGCTTCGTCGAGGGTTCGGAGGGGGGGGTCGGCTTCGTCGAGGGTTCGGAGGGGGGTCGGCTTCGTCGAGGCGTGGTGGCGATTCCGAGGGAGGCGGCGGCGATTTATAGATCGGGCCCTTCTTCTTTTTTTTTTTTTCTGATTTATGATTTTAGTCGGGGGGGGGGGGGCCTGGTAGTTAAGGGGAGATATTTTTTTTTTTATTTTTATTTTTATTTATTATTTAATTATTAAAAAGTTGACTTTTACATACGACCTCGAAACGAGGCCTACCGCCTGTCGCCCATAGCGTTTTACCCCCATTCCGAACACAATGGGATATGTATCTCCAGCTGATTCGATCGTTACAATCAGTTTCCTTTGAATTTACATTTAAATCACTATATTGAATTTTAAACGCACATTTCAAATTACCGGGGTCACATGCTAACCCTAAAAATTCTCGAAAAATATTTTCTAGCTTCGTATTGACGATACGGTCTTAACAAAACTAGTTTCGTCGAATTCTGAGACCGTTGGAAAAATGGCCAATTTCCAGTCGATTAAAATCAACTGAAACCGGTCAAACGCGTTTTCTTTTGCCACGCTCACATATTGATTCGAAAAATTATGAAATTTGGAATCTAGCAATAACTTAACATCACGGACCCAACAAAACTGGTTTCGTCGAAATCCGAGGTCATTTGCAAAATGTCCATTTTTAAGGGCCTTATATATATAAAAATATATATAAATTCCACAGCGACTATTTCTAATTTTAAACTGGACATATCTTATCATTCCTAAGATGAAATCTCAATTTGTTAACTTCGTTACAAAGATATAGTTATACAGATTCAAATATTTCTTGTTTCGTTCAATTCTGACTTATATTGAATTCTGTATATTCACTTGAAATTAGAAATCGAATTTTCGAACTACCGCGCCATTTTCAATTCCTTTTATAATTATATATAATTATTATATATTCTAACGACGACGTATATAATATATACGTTCAAATTATATTCAAAATAAATTTTCTCATCGATATTATTTAAAATATTCTATTTTAAATAATTAAAATTCGCTAAATTTGCCAAAATAAAAATTTTAAACTGGCCCAGATTTTCGGGTTGTTACAATCTCCCCCACTTAAAACTTTTCGTCCCCGAAAAGGAACAAAGTCGAAAGTGGTTTGATTATTCAACACTACGCTCGACCTGGCTTCCATTCTCCAACTTTTCAGTTTCTGAGAATTTCTAAAATTTCAAAAATTTGGCTAACACCCTAAATTTTTGAAAAATTTCGCCATAACCTCCCCTGCAATGGGAGCATCGGGGAATTTCAAATAGCTTCCCCGGTCCTTCAGATCTCAAAAAGAAAAAGAAAAAGCCAAGCGGCTAGCCAATAGGCTCACAAAATCATCATCACCCAAACAAAACAGGAAATTATGTAGTAAACATGTACCTATTTGTCGGGCAAACAAATTTTATTCTCTGCTCTAGCCTCCTTGCTATGACCTGTTCAATGATATATATGTATATACATGCAAATGCGACCAATTTTCAATACAATTCAATATTTGGTTCAATTAGGCTAAATGGTTCAAAATTATCAAACAGATAAACAAACAACACAAACATCAATCAATTAGTGGATTAGAGTTTCAAATTGATAATTTTGATACATATACAAAAATCATGTTTTTGATGCCAATTCACAACAATAAGCCCTATCTAATTTTGGTTCTCACACCAGTCAATAGGAAGTATATAGATATTACACGTTCGTCTCTCGAATATAAATTCTAATGATGGAGCTCCATCATCAAAATCATCTCCGGGCGATTAGAGTGTAATTCTATATCTATCCAATATATTAAAACTTCGAATACACGCGGATCAGACGTATACGCAAAATCTATATATACTGGATTGTCCACCTCAATATAAATAAATAATCAAATACGAATAATTGATTTAAATTTTCAAAACAAAAATTGTTTTCACTTTAAAAATATACTCTTCACACTCGTTCTAGGATACTACTGATCCTATCTCTAACGAGTCATTCCCATTGGATATTACTAATCCAATATCTGATGAATTCTTTCGTATGGTTCTAATGTGTCTTGTTCTCTGAGCTTTGTAAACCAAAGCTCTGATACCAACTGTGACGGCAAGGAATTTCGCTCGGTCCGAACCAGTCGCTAAACCGATCCAGGCCGTTCGAAACGCCCTATCGTTTGAGAACAAGACACAACAGAACGCATATTTTATTTGTGCAGTTGGGCGATGTGTGAAATTTATCGACCCAATCAATATCAGTCAAATCAGTGTGTATACAAACAAATCGGCCGATTTGTTTATAACTATTCATTTATTCACTTTCACGTTAAAAATTATATTTTTAACGATAAAACATTTTATTTCAACCTATGAATTTCTATTCAATTCATTTACACAATAAAATGATATTTTTATTTTCTAACATATTTTAGAAAATTTCGGCGGCATAACGGCACGATACTAGAAACGGGACAAGGCCTCGCCTTATCCCCGGTCTAGTGAAGGCCCACGCCATTCACACATCAATCAATTCATTTCACCACACAATTCAATTTCAATCAAACAATCTCTAAACTATACAACCAAACAAACAAGTCCATGGTCTGTGGACGGTTGTGTCGGGTGCTACTAAGCACCGTCTGCATCCTAGTATATATATATAACTAGAAAAAGAATTGAAAGGTGAGAAATTCTCACAATTAGCTATCCAATCATCTTGACTCTTCTTTTGCAGAAGTCTTCGTCGTTTCGCCTTTTTGTCCTCTTCGTTGCCCGTAGCCACTACATATGTAAAAATCGAATTTTTACTTCGCTATTCCATATATAAAAATCATATTTTTCTATCGAAGTTCAATACGAAGTTCAATATATAAAAACCCTATTTTTATTTCGAAGTTCAATATATAAAAATTCCATTTTTCTATCGTTATTCAATATATAAAAATTCCATTTTTCTATCGTTATTCAATATATAAAAATTCCATTTTTCTATCGTTATTCAATATATAAAAATTCCATTTTTCTATCGTTATTCAATATATAAAAATTCCATTTTTCTATCGTTATTCAATATATAAAAATTCCATTTTTCTATCGTTATTCAATATATAAAAATCTCGCCTTTTTAACTATAAAGATTTTACCTTTTTCAAAAATAAAGATTTGATTTTTATAGTTCCTACTAGGCAAAGATTATATTTTGACATCATCTATATAGTAAAGACTATATTTTTAATATTTTAAAAAAATAAAGATCATATTTTTAATTCTTTAAAAATATAAAAATCATATTTTTATTACTTCATATATTTAAAAATCGAATTTTTTATCTCTATATCACTTCATATGAAAAGTTCAATCTTCTCTGTCGCTTCATATATGAAATAAAAATCTAATCTTTTTATTCTCTACATATAAAAATCATAGCTTTTTAAATTTTTAAACAAGTTTTATGTTTAAAATAAATATGTTTTCAGTTTTAAAATCTTTTCTAAAAATTACAGTTTTAAATTCTTTTATAAAAATTACAGTTTTAAATTCTTTTATAAAAATTACAGTTTTAAATTCTTTTATAAAAATTACAGTTTTAAATTCTTTTACAAAAATTACAGTTTTAAATTCTTTTACAAAAATTACAGTTTTAAATTCTTTTACAAAAATTACAGTTTTAAATTCTTTTTAAAAAAAACAGAAAAAGTAAATAATAATAAAAAAAAAACAGTTTAAAGTAAAATAAAATAAAAAAAAACAGTTGAAGTAAAATAAAATAAAAATCAGAAAAAGTAAATAATAAAAAAAACAGCAGGGCACTTACAGGGGGGGGATTTGCAGCGCCGTCGAGGTCGGAGGGGGGGGGGGTATCGCGTCACTTCTGGTGAGAGGGGGGGTTTCGTCGAGGGTTCGGAGGAGGGGGGTCGGCTTCGTCGAGGGTTCGGAGGGGGGGGTCGGCTTCGTCGAGGGTTCGGAGGGGGGTCGGCTTCGTCGAGGCGTGGTGGCGATTCCGAGGGAGGCGGCGGCGATTTATAGATCGGGCCCTTCTTCTTTTTTTTTTTTTTCTTTCTGATTTATGATTTTAGTCGGGGGGGGGGCCTGGTAGTTAAGGGGAGATTTTTTTTTTTTTATTTTTATTTATTATTTAATTATTAAAAAGTTGACTTTTACATACGACCTCGAAACGAGGCCTACCGCCTGTCGCCCATAGCGTTTTACCCCCATTCCGAACACAATGGGATATGTATCTCCAGCTGATTCGATCGTTACAATCAGTTTCCTTTGAATTTACATTTAAATCACTATATTGAATTTTAAACGCACATTTCAAATTACCGGGGTCACATGCTAACCCTAAAAATTCTCGAAAAATATTTTCTAGCTTCGTATTGACGATACGGTCTTAACAAAACTAGTTTCGTCGAATTCTGAGACCGTTGGAAAAATGGCCAATTTCCAGTCGATTAAAATCAACTGAAACCGGTCAAACGCGTTTTCTTTTGCCACGCTCACATATTGATTCGAAAAATTATGAAATTTGGAATCTAGCAATAACTTAACATCACGGACCCAACAAAACTGGTTTCGTCGAAATCCGAGGTCATTTGCAAAATGTCCATTTTTAAGGGCCTTATATATATAAAAATATATATAAATTCCACAGCGACTATTTCTAATTTTAAACTGGACATATCTTATCATTCCTAAGATGAAATCTCAATTTGTTAACTTCGTTACAAAGATATAGTTATACAGATTCAAATATTTCTTGTTTCGTTCAATTCTGACTTATATTGAATTCTGTATATTCACTTGAAATTAGAAATCGAATTTCCGAACTACCGCGCCATTTTCAATTCCTTTTATAATTATATATAATTATTATATATTCTAACGACGACGTATATAATATATACGTTCAAATTATATTCAAAATAAATTTTCTCATCGATATTATTTAAAATATTCTATTTTAAATAATTAAAATTCGCTAAATTTGCCAAAATAAAAATTTTAAACTGGCCCAGATTTTCGGGTTGTTACACCCTTCTTTAGAAACTACATGCCCTAAAAATCTCGCTTCTTTTCTCCAAAAATGGAACTTGGAGAACTTTGCCTTAAGCTAATGTGCACGAAGAGTTTTCAAAACCTCCCTCAAATGTTGGGCATGCTCTTCTTCGTTCTTTGAGAAGATCAAGATATCAACAACAAAAGACCACGACAAATTTATTTATAAACTCCCAAAACACCCTACTCATCAGATCAACAAAATAGGCGGGTGCATTCATCAACCCAAAAGGCATAACGAGCCATTCAAAGAAACCATCTGGAGTCCTAAAAGCAGTCTTATCTATACTGTCCTCGGCCACCCTCAACTGATGAAACCTCATGGCCAAGTCTAACTGAGAGAATATTTATGCACCAACAAGTTTGTCAAACAAGTTATCTATCCTTGGGAGTGTGTGCCTGTTCTTCTTAGTGAGTTTATTCAACTCCCTATAGTCTACACACAAGCGAAGTGAACCATCCGCCTTAGTCGCGAATACTATTGGAGCACCCTATTCATATATGCTTCGCCTAATAAATCATTTCTCAAGTAGCTCCCCTACTTGTTTGCTAAGCTCCTTCCTTTCCCTTGGAGCCATATGGTGCACAGCTAATGCAACTGGCTTTGCATTGTCCATTAAATATATATGAAAATCGATCTCACGCCTTGGAGGTAAGCCCCATACCTCATCAAAAACATCAAGATAATCTCGAACTACTAGAATAGATTGCAGATCATCGATAGATGCATCAAAAGACTCTAGGAAACTAAGCATAACAGGCCCTTGCGGGTCACAAGAAATATCGAGGTCCTCCCATGACAAGTTAGATGCCTAACCACCCTCTTCTCACAATCCAGAATGGCACAATATATGGCTGGCCAATTCATCCCAAGAATAAAACCGTAGCCCATAAAACTGAGCACATATGCGTCGCATTCAAACTCGACGCCTAACACAGATATTCTCAAACCCCGACAAATCATGGATAAATGAGCCAAACCACCAATGGGGTTTGAGACAATAATGGGATCCACTACCATACTAGTTTTTAAGTGCAGAGATTCAACCACAGAACTAGGTATAAATGAATGTGAAGCGCCAGAATCAAAAAGAGTTCTAATAGGATGATTGGAAAGAGAAATCAAACCTTCTAAGGAAATTTTCCAACCTCTATCCGGAGCACCGGTCGCGAGAGCATGCACCTGCCCTCTAGAAGCTCCTGCCCTTTGACCTTGTCCCTGTTTCTTCGGGCACTCCCTAGCAAAGTGTCCGACCTCTCCATTGTTAAAGCAAGTATTCTTCCTTCTTTTGCAGTCCTTGACCAAGTGACACAACTGTGACACTTCCTCTTATCCTTAGCCTTGTCATTCTTTCTTCCCTTCTTATGTTGTTGTTGTTGTTGTTCTTTCTTGGGACAAACCTTCTTGTTTTGCGTTGTTTCCTCATCCTTAACTTCCTTCTTTTCTCCTTTGTCTTCCTCATGCATCAAGGCCATATCAACAAGCCTTTCAAAAGTAGCTCCCACAGGAATATGGGACATAGCTAACCCATGAAGGGGTTCATTCAGCCGTTTAGCAAACCGCGAAGTTTTCTTATGCGGAGTATCTACCAGTTCCAATTCAAACCTTGCTAGCTGGTTGAATTTGTTCACATATTCTTTAACAGTCATGTTTCCTTGTTTGAGCACCAAGAACCTCTCCATTTGCATACTTTTCTCAGCTTGAGAAAGAAACTTCATTTCAAACCTCATTCTAAAATCATCCCATGTCTCCACCAAACGTCCAGCTTGGCTAACTTCCCACCAGAATGAGGCTTCATCTTTCAGTAGCCAGACAGCTAACTGAATCTTCCTTCAATCTACTACTTCAAAAATTCCAAAAAAGTCCTTGGTCTCCATGAGCCAATTCCTTACCTCTACGAATGTTTCGGTTCCACGGAATGGTCTTCCTCTCATGGCATATAAATCTTTGTAGATCTTAGCGAAATTATCTCCTTTGGGAGAAGGAGGAGGAACGACGGGTGCAACTCGGGAAGGAACGTCAGCTTGACCATCGGCAGGCGTCGTTGCCTCTAAATACCTACGGAACTAGCCTGGTATCGTAACGCCCTCTGGAATGTTAAGTTCCCCAGACATGATCTAAAAAGAAAAGGAAACAGATTCAGACGATGGATCGAAATATATTACATATGGCTTTGGGGAATATGTTTTTCAAAACAGACTTTTCTTTTGAAAATGCTTTTTTTAAAACCTTTTTGAAAATAATTTTTAAAATCTTTTATCTAATCTGGTAACCTTCAGCTCTGATACCAAGTCTGACACACCATGTCCGTTAATGTCACTCATTAAGAGAATGCATTAAGTTTCGTGAAGCATATAGGTAAATAGAAACATTACACGACAGATATAAAAATAGCAACGGAATAAAAACAAACTTTATTAACCATAAAGCATCATAGTTCAAAACATCATATGTCTGAATTACATAAAAACTAGTACATCATAAAAAAAACTTCTGTCTTTCACTTAATCATCAAAGTACAAAATAAAAAAGCATAATCCCCAAATAAAACATAGCCATAGTAGCAAAGATAGGAGCTTGAGCAATACATCTAGGTAGCTCCAGCAAAATGACAGCAAAATTTTGGTCAAGCTTGATTATTCCCACCCTGAGAACATGGGGGGAAATGGAAGAAAGAAGAGGAAACAAAAAGGGTCAGACATAAAGTCGGGCGAGTCCAATTACTATTAGCAAGTAAATAAGTAAAACTAGCATGACAGACATGTAAAGTGGATAAGAAAGATAACATCACAAAAGGCAGGTATGACAAGTTAAACTGGATAAACATGATAAGGTGTATTGTGCTTCTAAAGATTACTCTGTATCGATACTAGTATAACCAGAATGAGATGATCCCAACAACTATAAGATGGTAGACTTAGGCGTACTTCCGGTGAGAGGTTAACCGCATACAATCCACAGGCAGTCTAACCTAACAGGCTCCTAAACTTTTTACTAGAGTCCAGATGTACCCTAACTACTACCTTAATCAGTCGGCTCCCTACTCCGTAGATACCCTGTGTCGGCCCCACAATAAGAGGTATCACTTCCTAAAGTGGAAACCCTTCGTTGGTGTGCACAACCATATCTACTGGAGTCACGATTGTCTTATCCCCCTCTGCCCGAACATGCACGCACATGTCCTGGTCGATTTACGCCGCCCACACCGTCCTCCACATTTGGATCTCTTACAATCAGCCCAGTAAGTGTGTCCCGACTCCGACCTAGGGCGGAGTACTCGTTCAATACCGTTATATGGGTTACTGGCTGAAACGGGTCCGACACACAAGATGATACAAGCTCTCCCCCTTGTCTTGTATCCCCACTAGGATTTCCTTAGGTTATGTATATCTATTGGTGTCTTTAATTACATAACCCACTCGGGTTAAGTTTGTGGGCCTATATATATAAATATTACCCACCCACCCCCTTAGATTTACTTAACCCACCAACAATTCAAACAAGTTTACTTAACCCCTATTCAAATTCTTGTTCATACAATCCTTATGAATTCAATTAGGTTAAGTATTCCAATTCATTACCATCTCCATTTACGGTTATAATGTGCTAGACCGCCCACATTAAACCTACAACTTGCGGATGCTAGTTATGTCGGGCGGCTCCAGGCAGACTTCTTCCACAAGTTGGGTTTAACCTCGTGTCATAGCATGTCTCGTATTTTTTCACTAGACCCCTCACATTAGATTCACCACTTGTGGTCACTGGATATGCCAGGCGGTTCCGGGCAGGCTCCTACCACAAGTGTAATCTAACCTCGTGTCTAGGTGCATTTACAGTTTCTAGTTACTATAATCCTAGGTATTTCATTATTTCTCAATTTTTACCTATGTCGTTATAGGTTTCATGCCCCTTTTCTTCAATTATTTTCATAATGAATTATATGCCCTAAATTCACATACATAAACATTATTCAAGTTATGCCAAATTCTCCATTTACAAGTTATGCCCAATTTTAATGTTTTCCCCACATTCCCTGTTTAACGCGTTCGCATATTTCAGCGGCATGCCTAGGCTCGAAAGTAGCCTGGCTATATCAAATAAAAAGGGAAAGATGAAGGGAAGATGACAGAAATGATTGTACTAACAAAATTGATATAAACACATAGTGGCATATTAATGAGATGGCATATAAGGACTGATTTGGTGAACATAAGATAATAGAATTGTTTATAAAATATTAGGGATGTCATAATAGGCATGATAAGAACTAAATAATAATTTAGATGTCCGACTAGTAACAGATCCAATTTAACCACAAACATGATAGGTACAAGGTGATCTATATAGTGAATTTAGATCTAT
This sequence comes from Allium sativum, assembly GCA_030737875.1. NCBI lineage: Eukaryota > Viridiplantae > Streptophyta > Magnoliopsida > Asparagales > Amaryllidaceae > Allium > Allium sativum. The sequence continues at coordinate 1,019,604,126 of CM060926.1, forward strand.
AATCAAGATAGATCTGACATGATAAAGGTTAAGATCCAAGACATAGTTATGTCAGAATATCATAATTTCGCAAGTTATTACAGATTTGATATGATCTAAGCAGTTACAGGCGTAGATCCAAATTACAGTCATATCATGTTTTACTTTTTAATTATTTAAATCTAAAAATAGCTTAAAATCACAACATTTGGATCTAAAAAGATAGAAGAAGAATAGCAGAGGTTGAATCATAGATCTACACTTAAATAACTTGATTGCAGCAAGAGGAAAAAGGTTTGGTTCAGTCTAGGCACCAACAACATCTAGTCCGGTTTTCTGTGTAGAAAACAAGAGAAATGGAGCCATATTTATAGCCGCCAGCCCCTAAACCCTAACTACCACGTCTACCCTAGGGGGGTCGACCCCCCTTAGGGGGTCGACCCATGGGTCGACACCCCCCCTTGATGGGTCGACCCCCCCTTAGGGGGTCGACCCATGGGTCGACACCACCCTTAAGGGGTCGACTCCCGTGGGCGGGATATTTGCCGCTCACGAATTTTTGATTTTCAAACTATTTTCTAATTTTCTGAATTAATTATATATATATAATTCTCTTATGCATATACAAACTTCAAACCTTAATGACTTCTTCATACGGTGTCTGTTTTACGCAAACCAAATGTCTATCTTGACCAGAATTTTAAGACGGACGTAATGGCGTAGTCTGTTTCCCTTAATTCTGAATATTAAATTAATTATTCTTTAATTTATCGTATTTAGTGTTGTTAAAATTACAGGGTGTTACACTACCAGAATTTGACGCTGAAACCTTCTGTCGGTGAAGGGGTATCGGACTACAGCCAGCTCAAAGGAATGATCCGGAACCATGAAACCAACAGCCAGTTATTGAGACAATTAAGACTGAAAGCATCAAAGTAGCGATTGGTACCGATATGAAAGGTAACAAAAACAAAGCAGAGCTAACACTAAAGGCTACCAGCTCAGTTCCGAAAACAAAACACTTGAAGTTGGAGACAAGCAAAGAAGAGCAAGAACCAAAAACCAATGACCAGAGACTCGAAACCAAGGAAGCACTCTATATGGTTTGTAACACAATAGGAAGCACCAGGCCAAGAAAAATGGGACGAAGGGGCTATAGGCACTAATTAACTTAGTGTTGATACAGAAGAAAGTAGAGGCATTAGAGCCATAAGAAATAGGAACACAAGGAAGACATTCTGAAAGGTAGCTATCGGAACCTAGGCTTGTCGACCTCCGAAAGACAACTTCAAAAGTCATCAGGGGATGTACCGAGAGCAAGCTTCTACAAGACCAAATCCAGTTCCAAAGACTCACTGAAAGTAAACCGAAGCCTATTGGAAGAAGTGATATCCACACTAACTTGCTTAGTGTCAATACCGAAAGAGATGGAGAACCCTGAGTCCTAAGAAATGAAAACACAAAAATACTGCCACAAAAGCTCGAAGCCAACACTAGAGCTTGTCAATGAGAACCGAGAGCTATTCCGATAGCTATCAATACCAATGAACTTGGTTTCGATACATGTGAGAAGCAACATCAAGATCAAGCTCCTAGAGCCGAAACTGGCACACCGAAAGCGGAGTCGGATCCGATAGCAATAATGAGAACAAAGGAAGGCGGCCGAAATCAAAGCAACCAGAACTGAAAGGTGGAAAGTGACCGACACCATGTAGCCGCATCCGAAAGGGGATTTTGCTGAACCGATGGAAAACGGGGACCTGATTTGTCTACAAATAAGACCTCAGGGGTCACATTTTGGAGGACTTTTCTCATTCCCCAATCTTGTACTGATTTCTTATAGAGTAAACCCTAATTCCTAAATCAATTTGGGGATTTCCTTTGTATACCCTTATGTATTCAAGTCAATGAGCAATAAAGAGTGAATCGACACTTAGCGTGTTATCTATAATTTACTTTATTACTTCTTTCGCCTATTTCCTTATGCCTTCTCAATAACCAAATGTTTCACATGCAAGCATTAGTATTTCTCCAAGATTACCAAAATACCCTTCTATAAATTGTTTGGCTTCCTAACTCGTGTTGCGCTTAGGGAACCCTTGTCCCAAGGTAACTACTGGTTGTTGAGTCTCGTAAGCGTGATCCTCAACCCTTAAGGGAAGAGTAAATAATCTTCGGGCTCTAAACCCTGATATCTAGGAAATGGTGAACTAACTCAAACTTATGGGAACTAAACAATCATTTTCTACCATTAGGTCCACTTCTTGGTGTTGACGAAAAATATCGTTGAATATAACATTTCCCTATTTTTAATCATTTAAAAATTTATTGTTTAGTCGAATGACGTTTCAGATCATTGAACTACATTAGCGTTGTTTTTATTCAATTTTGATTTGAATATATTTCAAAATCTAACTGTTGGATTTCAAAGCTCTTTGTATCATTTGAAATCTATTTTCATTTCGAACGAAACGTTTTTCATTTTGGGAAAATCCGACGGTCGGGTCTCCTAGTACGTCAATTTGAAGTTAATAATCAAAATTCGTGAACGGTCACTACGTGACACATCCTATTCAAACCATTTTATTATTTATAATAAAATTTCATCGATTTCATTCAAAACGTGTTTTATAAACATTTAAATGATTTGTTAAAAACGATTCAAACTTCCAATTCAATTTTAAATCAAAATTGAATATTCCATATTATTATAATATTGAAACAATAATATTTTTCAAAATGCAATATTTTCAAATCCAAATTCTCTTGTCATTCATTATAAAAGTAAATAAGATCAATGGCGAGCTCCGTTCGAGTTAAAAACGTCGTTGCATACCTAACTCAAACTCATAATTTGAATTTACTATTCATTTCAAAACAAATCTGAAAACCTGCTTTTATCAATTGGAAATTAATTCAAATCAAAGTATTCTTTTATAAAAGTTATTCGTAATCACTGGAATTATCTTCCCAAACCAATTTAAATTTAAAATTCAAAATTTCATTTTTCATCGAATATTTTATAAATAAATTATTCACATTAATTCCAAATTGGAATGATATTCAACCAATTACCATTTAATTCAATTAATATGGATTTCACACACCATCAACATCCATATCAACTAACATTCACTAACTAATAATTATAATATAAGTGGATCTATCGAGTAGCTTATATTCACAGTTCAATAATAATAACAGTAAAAACTGTAACCATCATCCATCAATAATAAACATACATTGCAATCACAGGAAATCAATACATATTTAGTAATGAATATAATAACTGTAAAAATCAGTTGAGTGAGAGAGTTCTCACACTAATCGATCCAAAAATGTTGTAAAACGATTGTTTTAATTAAATTAAATTAAACTATACGTTCACTTTAACCAAAAATTTGAACTGCTTCAAATCTTATTCAGATTTGTTCCATGGCGTAGGGTTCATCAAGTCAATTCCAATGGTACTTGATTTGTCCAATTCTAATATCGTATGGAAAAGTTATTAACAGTTCAAGCTTTAATATAAACAAATATAATTTAATTATATTATTAACACTAATCACTTTGCTTAATATTTAATTACGTTACAAAGGTTAATTAAAATCTTCTCCTTCGCATTTTCTTCTAGGTTTCAACACGGTGAAGCTCGCAACCTTCCCTCATCTCCACACGCCGCCATGCTTGACCGGAATCCCATCAACCACCTCCACAATGTTAGCCTTTGACTCCCCTTCCTACGCCTGGACCAGCGACGAAATTGCATCCCTCTAGGTGCCAGAAAACGGCTTTCAAACGACGGCCGTTCGAGCTCAAAATTCGAGCACCTCACCCCATGAAAACTCATCAACTCCGTATTAATTGGAAGATCTCGAGGAGACCTATGATTTTTGTTTTGAAATCAGAAGCTAATTCGAACTATTTTGGATGAAATTAATGATTTGTTTTCAAATGATTTCAACCCTTTAATTCAGGGTGGCAGCTGTGGACGTGAGAATTAGGGTTAGGTTATGTTGATGTGCATTTATACTTTGATAATATTATCATTTAATTCCAATGTTACTTTGCGATGAAGATTAACGCTCTGAACTCCAAACGAACCTCAACGATCATCATCCCTAACTAATACCCCTATTCCAGACGCAATAGAATAGGTTTCATAAGCTAATTCGCTCATTTTCTTTAGTTCTTGTAATGTACCATATTTTTAACGGTCGAATAATTAATTAATTTAATTATTTAAATAATGGTTCGGTAATTTAAATGGCTTAAATTAAATAATATTGAATATTTAATTAATACAAATAGTGGGATAATAAATTTTAAATTCTGAAATAACCGGGAATAGTAGAATTCACAGTATTGTGTGAATTGGTTGATATAATTGATTTAATTTAGTTTAGAATTTAATTATAATAAAAAAAATATTTATAAAGGATGTTTGAACATATTAATTTTATTATAATTATGACTGAGCTCGTAATGGAGCGGTATTTCGTAGTATTACGTTGTGAACTTTAAATGAATATACATGAGTCGTTATAAGTCGGATTTCTTTGAAATAAGAAACGTTCGAATCTGTTGAACGATATTTTTCTAATAAAAAAGAAAATCAAGATTTCGTCTTGTAGGTTGTAAGTTATGTCCAAATCAAATTTTTAGAAAGTCGCTATGGAATTCATTTATAAATTATAATTATTTATATAATAAAAGGATTTTATATAAATCGAATATCGATTTAACTTGGATTTTGAAATATCGAGTTAAAAATCCAGTTTTGTTTATTTGAAGTTGTATGATATTATATGTTAAAACATACGATAATATTAACTTATTAATATTAAATTAATTTGTTTTTGAATATATTAATATTTTATTGGTTTATTTAGAGCCTTAAAAATAGTAATTTTGCAAACAACCTCCATTTTCGACGAAATTAATTTTGTTAGATCCAGAATATTAAATTATTGTTAAATTTCAAATTTTGTGATTTTTGGAGTCAGTTTGTGGCCATGCATTTTATTGTGAAAACAGTCAATAATTTGGCTATAAAAATATGCTATGTGAGCAAACCGACTCGGAATCTGACGAAACAAGCTTCGTTAGGTCCGTAATGTCGAGCTATAGGTGTGTGTCCATTTTCACTGAAATTGGATATCGTATGTGACTACATAGATTTTTAATTGATGAATACAAATAGCGATGTACTAAAAATCAATAAAATAACCGAGTATAAAAATATATAAATCTACTATAAATACACCACATTCCTCTCTAACCCTAAAAACTTTGTTTCTCTGGTCAACGGATTTATGCCGCCAGACTTCTCTTCTTAAACCAAAATCATGAACTAAAGGAAATCAAAACAAAACGTATGCATCGCTATAAATCATGGAAATGATATATTTAAATGAAAATAGTAAAAGTAAAAAGATTAATGTAAAAAAAATGAACAACAAGATCAGAGAAATCTTATATTAGATTTACGAAAACAAAATGAAAAAGATGTTGAGACGGATTATACAGGAGAAAAAGATGCGCTTCACACATTTTGGCTACAATTCCAATTCCTTTCATACAGGAACCCGAAAAGAGGTATGGTACTATCCGAGGTATTTCCGTGATTCCTCGAAATGGGGTGATAGAAAAAAAAGTTGTCCAGACCAAAATTGGTCGTGTTGAGACCCCGACATTCAATCGATTTGCTTTGGCTGGTAGTTGTGCCAAGGAAGAAGCTGTTTTCGTTCTCGAATCAGTAGTTTTCGCAATTGAATCAGAACTAGACCTGGAGCTTGCCTGCTTATCTATGTAACTGATCTTCATTCTTTAGTAACGCAGTGCTTAATAGCAAACCACAAATTTTGTTCCTAAATTATTGGGATTGCTTGGTTGGTAGAGCAGAGGGCTGAAAATCATCGTGTCACTAGTTCAAATCTGGTTCCTAGAGAAAGAGCTTCAGCCTCATATAAATATTAGTGTGTGCGATCAAGTGTTTAGGGTCTCGACATTTTGTATAACGCGTGTAAATCCGCTTAGGGCTAAGAATTTGAGAAGAGTGAAGTATTGATTCATGATTTCAAGGTTGTAATTGGAACGATAAGATGATTTGGAGTTCATGTGCAAGAATTCAAGGAATTCGACGTGAAATGATGTCGCGAGTACTACTATGTATCATGGAAAATTCTATTCGATGCATTTGATTCCATGAGTGTGAGTTGGATGAGGGGCACACGAAGTTAAAGCGGAGTTAATGACAAGATTTATGGTAATTTTGGTTTGATTTTAGTGGAGTTGAAGAGGAGAATGGGAGGCAAGAAGAAGGCGCAATGGCCATGGCAACAGCAGGCATTGGTCTAAAAGAGAGGAAGAAGGAATTCCTTTTATTTGGGGTCATGGGTTTCCAGAGAAGGAAGGTGGGCTGGATTTTTAATTGTTGGCCCAAGTGTAAACTTTATTAAGTTTAAATTTTATTTAAATAACGTAATAACTTATGCAAACAATATCTTGCTCATACGTTATCAAAATTCAACAAAATAGGATCCTTTGGGATCTAGGGACGAAGGCTACAAAATGGAACCGGTTTGGAGCGATTTGGAGCTTGTCTCAATTTATGGCGAAATAAAATGCCTGATTGGAACTATTGAACGATTATCGTTATTTAACGATAAACTACAAATTGAATAATGTAACGACCCCGGATTTTCGGCGACTTTGGTTATCGACATAAGCTCGATGTCGATAACCAAAACATCGAAAAATCCTGGTAGTTAGTGAAAGAAATTAGAGGGTGAGAAAAGATAAGATAGAAAATTAGAATAGAAGAAGAAGAAGAACACAACATCAGAGTAACACGAATCTCACAGCGGAACGAATAACATATAATATGTAACATAACTTTGAAATATACATCTGTATTTGAATATACATCATTATCAAAGTACAGCACTTACAACACAGCAGAAATAACTATAGCTATATGATCCTGAAGCCTCCTGCTCCAAGCTCTTCCAGTATATCTGTAAAATCCCGACTACTTGACTGCCCGTACAAATTTAGGCACCCAAGAGTTTAGGGAAAACAACAAAGTAAACTCCGGGTCAGTCATGGGACTGGTATGAGTAAAACAGTTTAAAAACAGTTGAACAAGTAAATGATATCTCATAAGACCACGCCGCATAAAGGAACGGGTTTTTCCCTTATGAGAATCCAAAATATCTTTATATCAAAAACCTTTTGATATTATAATAATGTCTATCAACCACAGTATATATATAATCATCTAGCAGAAACGCTTTCATCTCACGTTCTACATATATAGTATACAATCAAAACCGCAAGCACGTATTGGGTAATGGGTTTCCAACTATGACAAGGTATGGAATCACCTTCCGCTCGTGTACCTCTAGAGAGGAATACACTGGGTTCAACAAGAACATCTTGCAACCCGGCCACACATGACCGACCACTCATTTCACTTGAGTGTATCGAATGTATATCACCAACAGTTGGGATCAGCAACCGTTTCCCGAATGGGACAGCATCAACAATAGATTTTTAGAAATGAATGAAACTCTAGATCAGGTGATTATACACCCTACTTCGGTGCGACCGACTTAGCCATGCTGCCTGCCCGATTTCTGTCATTTATCGGATGATGAGGCTAGAAGCTACGCTTTATCATCACACCAGATTCACTTTGAATGTCACATCGTCAAATCCATCAAATCACCGATTGACGTCCTCAACAATACATTATGTGTTAGCTAAAAGAAGTTTCCTTCTCCGCTTCCACTCTTGGTACGGTTGGAGAAATCAATATACGTGATTGTCTGGAAATACTCTGTCAGACATCCGTCCATACAAGTCATCCAGGAACAGGATGAACCGAAGGCACTATTCTGTAAACAGGATAGCCCTTGCATAACTCCGTCTTCAATTTCCTTTGGCATATATGATTCGCAATGGTTATGCCAATACAGAGTGGTTCTTCGGATAATAATCCAACCGGTCTCTCCATATTAACAACGTTAAAATGGTCAAAACTTCGATAGTCTGTGATTTAACTATCGAATAAAAACAAGTGTGCAAACAACGATAATATTTCCCAATGGAAATTATATCGATCAAACATCATTTAACATTCATCTCTTAGTTCATTAATTTACTTATCTCATGTTTCCCTACGTTCAATATTCCTTATTTTCTAAATTTGGAAAATTTACGTTATTAACAATGGAAAACATTTCCATTCCCTGTTTTCTTTATTAGAAAAAACATTTCTGGTTTCTTATTTGGAAAACATTTCCAAAGATTCTTCATTGGGTTTAGACAGATGTTTAAACAAACCATTGCGATGCCAACTCAAACCATTTCCTTTACTGCCGAACCTTAACTATTCCTTAGTTAAAACGAAGCCAATCAAGTTGGGGTAGAACTACCTCTCAGACCTTAACTGAACAACATTTCTAACTTTGAAATTGGCAAAGTTCACTTTATATTTCTTTTCTAACTTCCTAACTTAACCTTCTTCGAATAGCTATATTTGATTGACTCTTTTCACTTAACTCTATTCGATTAACCCTTATCAATATACTCTATTGAATTAACACTATTGGATTAACTCTATTTGACTAACGCTATTGATTTACTCATTTCACTTAACTCCTTTCGAATAAACTATATTCGATAACTCCTTTTTCTTTCTTCGAATAAACTATATTCGATTAACTCCTTTTACTTTCTACCTTAATCGATTAAACTAACATCGATTAGCTTCTTCTTTTTTCTTTAACTCTAATCGATTAAACTAACATCGATTAGCTCCTTTTGCTTTAACTCTAATCGATTAATCTAACATCGATTAACTTCTTTTTTTTTATAACTCTAATCGATTAAACTAACATCGATTAACTCCTTTTCGAATAAACTATTCATTTGTAAAGATTTACTTTTAGTAACGGTTCTTCACTTTACAAATGATTTCCTTTTATTCTAACTTATCCTTTGATTTTATAAATATTTCTTTTATAAAAATCCTTTTCCTTTTCTATATAAAATCCATCGATTTTATATAAATAATTCATTTTCAAAATACACTTTGAAAATATTCCTTTATCAACATTCGGTATGTTATGGTATTCAACATATCAAATCACGATGATCAGTATCGTCCCAACACATATAACCGACAACAGATTATATATCACATCATATATCACAATATATGAAAAACAGTAAAATAAATGTTGAGGAATCCAGTCGGATTCCTCCAACCTGTTTCCCTGCATCACAGATGTTAAACAATATAGATAACATCACTTTTCAGTTCCATATGATATATTCTGTTAAACAGAATCAATATAGAAAATTTAACTAACTGACTAGCAGTTCAATCAAACAGTCAACATACATCAAACAACCAATATCTAACAGTTCTAAAAATACTACATGAAATTATAAACTGTTCAGAGTTGGTGAGATTTACTCACATTGGCGCGTTAACCGTTAAATAATCGGTTTGCGTTATTTAACCCAGTCGGACAATTTATTTCGCCATAAATTGTAACGAGCTCGGATTCACTCTCAGTCAGTTCCATTGTGGAGCTCTCGTCCATACAAACCTGTCGGATCTTGTTTCGCCTAAAACCGGTATCGTATGACGAAGTTACACTCTTTTAAAGTTTGAATACAATTTAAATTAGTTGAGCTTGGATTTAATTTAAATAACGGGCCTTTACCTTCTTTAAATATCTCGGCCCATTATCATTTCCGAGCCAATAACCCTTCTTTCCAAAATAAGCTTGCGTTCTCCCGCTCCAGTAAAGCTCCAACATTTCCAAATCTTCCTCCACCATTTCTTGCTCCTTCCATCATCGAATTCACAAACCGACTCTACCACCCTCCTTCTCTTCCGAAACTGCACCCACCCATACACATTTCCACACATTCGAATTACATTTCTCAGGTGCGACTTCAGGTGCCTCGGCCTACAGTACGACGTCGGCCAACCCCAAATCAAGACCGTACTTCACCAAAATCGCCACACAGGAGCTACTCGACCCGATAATCCCTAAAACAAAATCGAATACCTCCAATAAAGCCTTGAAATCCCACATACCCAAACCCTAAAACATACGGTTCGAACTGGAACCAACAGAATACGGACGCACCCCTTGAAAGTAGCATAGTTAGGAAGCCCTTGAACCAACTAATTCGAATCAAGTTATCTGCGAATTTAATGGAGTTTGTTTGATTTTATTTCGATTTTAGAGCTCAAGAATTATTTGATGTTCGAAGAAAACAGAACGGAGGCTCCAAAAGGATGGTTTTATAAGGGGATGCAAATCTTATGTGGCTGTAAACGAGAAGGATGTGTCACTGTTTAGTCCACAAATTAGCTTAGGATATTTTGTTTAGATTTTTTTTATATTTGTTTTGCTTTCTACAGAATGGTTTTTTTTGTTGTTGTTGTGAGGATGGAGTAATTTGGTTTATAAGAGAGGACGTTTATGAACCATGACTTTGTAAAAATGAGTGAAGGACGTGCATACACCAATGTATATTAAGAGACCACCTAGTTTTTGAACGAGAGGACAAATCATACAGTACGTGTATGTTAGGGGACCTCACTTTGTGTTGACAACGAGAGGACGAGGCATAGAGCATGTGTATGTGGTGTTGTTTTAAGTTTACACAATTCTTGTACTCTGTTATACAAAATTTATACGATTGTACGGACTGTTATAGACAGAATTGAACATACCGTTGTGACGACCAACGTACCACGATCCCAAAGATATAATAATATCGGTAGATTAACTCATATTGTGAAACCCCAAAATCGCTGATTAAGGGTGCAAAATACTCCAAATAAAAAGTTGCTTATTTAATTAGTTAAAAATTACCATAAAAATCTAAAAATTAAATTATCACTACTTCCCAAAAGAATCTTGTTCAAATTCGAATCTGATAACTAGTTATATCGAATAAACCGTTACAGTCGATAAACGATTCCATAGCGACTATTTTTAAATTTGATTTGGACATATCTCAAAATCTACATGACGAAATCCCGATTTTTCTCTTCCACTAGAAAGATATATTCCACCAGCTCCACACGTTTCTTGTTTCACAGAAATCCGATTTAAAACGAACCCTGTATATCCAGTTGAAGTTCAAATCGCCAAATAGCGTACTGCAGCGCCATTTCAAGCTCTATTTTAATTATATTATAATTCTACGTTCAAACTGTCGTTCAAATAATATATTCGTTATTCTAATTCAAATTTAAACTGAATTAAATATCACAGATGATCCGGTTCACACCATATCGTCATTTCAGCCAATTCTGATTATTTCAGAATTAAATATATTATTTAATTTATTATTTTAATTAAATATTTACCATTATTTAATTCCATGACCAGTTAATTCACTATACCACCATTGATATAATTAAATAAATTAATCATAATACCTCTGCCAATGCGGGTCATTACATTCTTCCCCACTTAATATAATTTCGTCCTCGAAATTGCTAAAAGGTAGAGGACGACCCTATCGACTGGTTAGAACATATTTGTTCACTTCTTAACTTCAGTTTCAACTGAACCAATTTAATTTCAATTAAATTGTCAATAAATTCCTATTATCGAAAATTTTCAAAAATCCTGAAAATTTTCTAACGCCTTAACTCTTCGAAAAATTTCGCCAGCACCTCCTTTGTACTGGTCAATACGTCAAACTCCAACTTGCCTCTCTGGGCCATCTCCAGCCCAAAAGAAAACCAAACAGCCAAGCGGCTTGCCAATTCGGCTCATAAATCTTATATCCAATAGAAATATAAACTTTTACCTTTTGTCGGCATATCATTATATCCTTTCCACCTGTTATCACTTCAGCGGATACAAGGGTCATCCCAATCAAATTCCAATCAGTTTTTATCTCCAACACAACCATTCGCTCATATCCAAGCCAAATATCATTTCAAATTCGAGTTCCATTCTAGATTTCAATTCTTTAACTCCTCAATCCAATACCATTTCGGATTCTAATTTCACAAATCCAATCTTATTCGATTTCAATTTCACTTCAGTTACCACTTAACTGACTTTACTTTAATTCAAATCTGCTTTCACAAATTTTTTGTTAAATTTGTTTTTAATTCAAACAGTCTTTCCCTGGGAGTTATTAAACAGTTTACTCTTTTCAAAAATCAAATTTTCCTTTTTGAAATTCAACTGAGCCCATAATTAATATTCCATTAGTTAAACCACTCCTCTATTTCTTTATCAATATTTGTTAACCAAATACTTTCAATAACCATATTGGCCTTTTATGTTATTTGGAAAACATTTCCGAATATCGCCTCCCTTTATTTTCTAAACTTTAGAAATTATATGCTATTTAAAATTGGAAAATATTCCAAGTATTTATCTCTTTTCCGATCTCGTTCATTTCTATACTTTGGAAATATTTATTATTCTATATTATATTTCCAAGTTCACACTTATTTGGGTTAAAACGGATGTTGTGCAAAACATCGTTACGACAACCCAACTACTATATTCAACTAACTCTTATTCAACATTGATCTTCGAGCCTGAAATCTTACTATTTATTTGTTAATAATGAAATCAATCAAGTTGGGGTATAACTACCTCTCAGACCTTGACTGAATAACATTTATAACGTCAAAACAGATATGACTACTTACTCGAATAATCAATACCATACAACTACTGATTAACTTTTAAACACGTATACGCTTTCTCTTTCTATTCTTACTAGATTTTATTCTAGACTTCCTTTTTGATTTTACTATTCTATTGCTAAGTTCGTTTCCTTATCGACTTCTATATATATCGATACGTTGATTTCTAACTATCAAATTATCTTAAAAATATTCTAACTCCTTAAATTCCCGGAAAAATTCTCCATAACCTCCTTTGTATCAGGAGCATCGGGATATTTCAAATAGCCTCCCATGGCCCTCGCCAATCCAAAAGAAAAAGAAAAAGCCAAGCGGCTAGCCCATACGGCGCATAAAATCTCATATATGAATTAAATACATACCTTTCCGTCGAGCATTCTGTTTATATACCTTCATACCTTATCCATACATATCTCATATATATTTATACATTTCTAATTCATTTCAACTTAATCCAATCATTTAACTTAGTTCGTTAAGTGATTTTCAATTTGCTGGTTTGCCCATTTCACCTTTATATTTGAGTATAACATGTTCAAATATATTTTAACTTGTTTATCAACTAATTGAATTCCTTTTCAATTTTATTTGAATTTCCCATATTCAAATTCCATTTCAATTCTCTTATTCAAATTCTATATTTGAATTTCATTTCAATTTACTTATTCAAATTCCATATATGAATTTTATTATTCAAATCTACTTGAATTCTCTTTATTTCATTTTAATTACTTTTGAATCTTCTATATTCAAATTTCAAATTCAACTCTATTTGAATCTTCTACATTCAAATTTCATTTTCAATTCTATTCAAATTCTATATATTCAAACTCCCTTTGAATTTCTATATTCGAATCCTATTATTACTCTATATGAATTCTATATTCAAATTTCATTATTCAAATCTTTTTCCAAACTCCATTTGAATTTCTATACTCAAATTCTATATCACTTCCATTGAATTTCATATATTCAAACTCCCTTTGAATTTCTATATTCAATTTCTATTTGAATTTCTCTTTATTCAAATCCCGTTTAAATTTTCTATATTCAAATCCTATGTTTGAACTTCCTTTATTCAAATTCCTTTTCAAACTTTCTTTATTCATTCTTTACATAAGTCTCGATTTCAATTCCTTTTGAAATCGATATTCCTACCTTTGGAAAATAGATTTCCCTTTCAACTTCACACTTGTATTTTTATTTCTGAATTATCCAAATGATAATTCTCTTCACTTCATTTTATCAACTTCGTTTATAAAGGAACTATTTATAAACTTCATTTATAAATGAACTTATCGTTTTATTTCTTTTAAAACAAGTTAATATTTCAAATCTATTTCAAAATTCAACTTCTATATTATAAATCCCATTTTGAAATTCAACACACTTGTCTTTCCCAAAACAAATTCAAAACAGTATCTTTGGTAGTAATTCGTCACTTACAACTCGAAAATGAATACTGATGATGCAGCTGTCATCATCAGAATCTATTTTCCAGCGATCGAAGTGAGTTCAATACTATAAAACCATTTCTAAACATTTCCACTTTGAAATTCATTTCAAAATATAATTCACACTGCTTGTAAAACAATTTAAAATCTCCCAGGATCTTAAATTTTCCTTATTTTCAATTCAAATCTGTTTACAAACACTTATCCAATTCTCCAGCGTCTTAACTTCAATTCTGGTTTAAATTTTAGATTTAACTCATCTGATTTCACGTATTTCACTTATATGAATTCTGATTGGTTATTTACTAACCATTTAATTTATAATCTTACTTGATTATAATAACAACCAATATATCCACTATATCAAAATATACGTTGGGTAAACTATTTTCATTTACCCTTTTTCAAAACATACCATGATGGTTCATCGTATTCAAGTGTTTACAAAATCCCTACCGATACAGTGGATCAAACTGATCGACCAGAACTCATAAACAACTCAACCAATGAATCTCCACAATATAAAACAAATTTTTATATCAATAACAAATACGTTCACTCGTATATATACACTCAATCTCAGTCTAGGGTATTACTAACCCTATCTCTACCGAGTCACGCCACAGAGCCAAGTAATTCTTAACTTAAGCTCTGATACCAACTGTAACGACCCCGGATTTTCGGCGACTTTGGTTATCGGCATAAGCTCGATGTCGATAACCAAAACATCGAAAAATCCTGGTAGTTAGTGAAAGAAATTAGAGGGTGAGAAAAGATAAGATAGAAAATTAGAATAGAAGAAGAACACAACATCAGAGTAACACGAATCTCACAGCGGAACGAATAACATATAATATGTAACATAACTTTGAAATATACGTCTGTATTTGAATATACATCATTATCAAAGTACAGCACTTACAACACAGCAGAAATAACTATAGCTATATGATCCTGAAGCCTCCTGCTCCAAGCTCTTCCAGTATATCTGTAAAATCCCGACTACTTGACTGCCCGTACAAATTTAGGCACCCAAGAGTTTAGGGAAAACAACCAACTGTAACGACCCGGATTTTGAGCGACTTTGGTTATCGGCATAAGCACGATGTCGATAACCAAAACACCGAAAAATCCTGGTAATTAATGAAAGAAATTAGAGGGTGAGGAAAGATAAGGTAGAAAATTAGAATAGAAGAAGAAGAAGAACACAATATCAGAGTAACACGAATCTCACAACGGAACGAATAAATATATTTCATAACATAACTTTGAAATACAAATCAGTACTTGAATATACATATCATTATCAAAGTACAGCACTTACAACACATCGGAAATAACTATAGCTATAACATCCTGAAGCCTCCTTCTCCAGCTCTTCAAGTGTATCTGTAAAATCCCGACTACTTGACTGCCCATACAAATTTAGGCACCCAAGAGTTTAGGGAAAACAACAAAGTAAACTCCGGGTCAGTCATGGGACTGGTATGAGTGAAACAGTTTAAAAACAGTTCGAACAAGTAAATGATATCTCATAAGACCACGCCGCATAACGGAACGAGTTTTTCCCTTATGAGAATCCAAAATATCTTTATATCAAAAACCTTTTGATATTATAATAATGTCTATCAACCACAGTATATATATAATCATCTAGCAGAAACGCTTTCATCTCACGTTCTACATATATAGTATACAATCAAAACCGCAAGCACGTATTGGGTAATGGGTTTCCAACTATGACAAGGTATGGAATCACCTTCCGCTCGTGTACCTCTAGAGAGGAATACACTGGGTTCAACAAGAACATCTTGCAACCCGGCCACACATGACCGACCACTCATTTCGCTTGAGTGTATCGAATGTATATCACCAACAGTTGGGATTAGCAACCGTTTCCCGAATGGGACAGCATCAACAATAGATTTTTAGAAATGAATGAAACTCTAGATCAGGTGATTATACACCCTACTTCGGTGCGACCGACTTAGCCATGTGGCCTGCCCGATTTCTGTCATTTATTGGATGATGAGGCTAGAAGCTACGCTTTATCATCACACCAGATTCACTTTGAATGTCATATCGTCAAATCCATCAAATCACCGATTGACGTCCTCAACAATACATTATGTGTTAGCTAAAAGAAGTTTCCTTCTCCGCTTCCACTCTTGGTACGGTTGGAGAAATCAATATACGTGATCGTCTGGAAATACTCTGTCAGATATCCGTCCATACAAGTCATCCAGGAACAGGATGAACCGAAGGCACTATTCTGTAAACAGGATAGCCCTCGCATAACTCCGTCTTCAATTTCCTTTGGCATATATGATTCGCAACGGTTATGCCAATACAGAGTGGTTCTTCGGATAATAATCCAACCGGTCTCTCCATATTAACAACGTTAAAATGGTCAAAACTTCGATAGTCTGTGATTTAACTATCGAATAAAAACAAGTGTGCAAACAACGATAATATTTCCCAATGGAAATTATATCGATCAAACATCATTTAACATTCATCTCTTAGTTCATTAATTTGATTCAGAAAATAAGGAATATTTTAAAATAAGGAATATTTTTTAAAAAGGAATATTTTAAAATAACGAATATTATAAAATAATATTCAATGAATAATCAAAATATGATTTTTATGTCCGATTTTGGATGGACACAAAAATATAGAAATATATGAAGCCGAGTTAAGTAGAAACGCCAATTTAACCCAAACGGGTTTATCGATCGATTTTATTCATTTTATAAGGAATATCGAAAAGAACTGATTTCAAAATCTGATATTTTGAAAATATTATCGTTTTAATATTATAATGATATGGAATATAAAAAATTGATTTAAAATTGAAAATGAAGTAAAAATCAATTTAAAATGAATTTGTAAATAATTTATAAAATACGTTTTAAATAGAAATCGGCGATATAATATATATATATATATATGTGTATGTATGTATGTACAATGGCCTGAATAGAACGTGCCGCGCAGAGACCATTCGCGAATTTCGACCATTAACTTCAAATGGACGTAACGGAGATCTGACCATCAGATTCTCCTAAAACCAGAACCGTTGGGTTCGAATCGAAAAGAGTTTTCCAATAAATATAAGATATTTGAAATATGATGGTTAGATTTGGAAATATGTCCAAATCAATTTCAGAAAAGGTCGCTATGGATGTAGTTCGGTGGCCGTTATTAGTAACCGACTGTAAAAGCCTTAATAAAATTATTAAAAATATGGAAAAATTGTGTAAAATCATATTAAATGATTTGGAAAGATTTTTCGTGAAAATTTCCAAGTTTTGAAAAGATAAATGATATTTTTATCAAAATGTACTAGTTATTAACTGGTATAAAAATCCAATGTTTTTAAATAAATAAATTGGATATGTAAATGGTTTTGAAATAACTAGGAATTCCAATGTATTAGTTGGAATGGATTTGAACAGAAATAATCTCCGTAATGTTTCGATATTGGATTCCGTGATTATACGGATATTATTAAAAAATTTGGAAGGTACAGATATCGTTATTCCCAATACGATGTTTGTTAGTTTTAGAATTTTATATTGAATATAGGCCGGTATAATTTCTATTTAGAGCCATGTATTTAATATCAAATTGGATTTCGGGTTTGTCATGAATGGTGTCTTTAATAACACTGTTCTTAAACCCCGATGAGATAAAAAAATCTTTTAATTAAGATTTAGAGAAATTTACCAATTAATTAATATTTAACTGGAATTGAATTGAAATGAGATTTTGGGTTTATCGTGAATGGTGTTTTAAATAACACTTGTTCTTTAACCCAATAACAATGAAGAGTTGATTTAGAATTTATATATCTATTTATGAAGATTTAATGGAAAATTTCCAAAGTAAAGTTTTTGAATTAAATATATTAAGTTGGAATTGAATGGAATTTTATTTGGTAATAATCGAGATGAGCTTCCATGAAGGAAGACCAATACAATATATGGAATTTAAAAGGCTTTGCCGTTGTTCAATTTATAGTATTGATTGGATATGGAAATTTATATCGATTAAATATTGATCTGAATTCCGGGAAGATTCCATAGATGATGGAAGCTGATTTGGGTTTATTGTGAACTGTGTTTTAAATGACATTAGTTCTCTAACCCAGTTAAAGATAAGATCAATTTCTTAAATTTGAATATTCATTAAGTAATGATTTTTGAGATTAAAACTGAATTAGAGTTTTAATGAATCTTTAATTAGATTGGAGTTAGAATAAGGTAATTAAATTTATCGAATTCGTGGAATGATCGAGAATGGAGTACCACCAGTTTTACTCCAGGCGGTAGTTAAATCTTTAATTAGATTTGAAGTGAAATGATAATTAATTTTACTGATAACACAGTGGGTGTTAGATATGGAGTACTATCAGTTTTTCTCCATGGGATGAATAGGTTGGGATTGAAAAGATAAAACAAATGATTACTACAGTAAGGCGATAATCCCGACTAGTTTGTAAACCTTAATTTGGTTTGGAATCATTAAAGGATAAAATAAATCTTTTGAAAACATTATCAAAAGGAAGATTAAAGAGCAAATTTAAACGAACTTATCTTTGATAAAATTAATGGGAACCTTCCCCTAAAGAAAAGAATGTTTGAATAAAATAATATTCTGGATTGGAATGAGGCGTATGATGCGTTTTTATAACATTTGATTATAAAATATGTGAGTTATTCGGAAAGACCGGGTTTAACCCATTCTGAATAATCGATACGGTGACTAAATGTCGATGATATGAAGACGGTGGTTGAAGACCGGAGATCTTCACATCGTTTGGAGGATTACTGATGTCTTGATTGGGATGTACACCCAAGACAAGGTAATAAGCGGTGATCGTCCAGACGTACTTGGAGATCGACCGGATATGCGAGGGCCTCTCCCCTGTATTGGACATATGGGACGAGGAATAAGGTGCCTCTGGTTTCGTTCAAACCCAGAACGAACTTGCAAATGGATAGTATGTCTGACGTTGTATTGCTTTATACTGTATTCATTGATCTCTGCTAAATATATATATATATCTGTTTGGTGGTGGAGAATTTATTCTCTTGCTTTGCACCCTTCTCTA
The DNA here is from genome assembly GCA_030737875.1 of Allium sativum. NCBI lineage: Eukaryota > Viridiplantae > Streptophyta > Magnoliopsida > Asparagales > Amaryllidaceae > Allium > Allium sativum. Next base: position 1,019,623,393 of record CM060926.1, read on the forward strand.
AGACGTACGAGCTTAGAGATAATATATTGGTGGGAATCAGTGGTACGGTATGGATTGAAAGTATGGCATGCTGATTTGCCTGGATGAAGGCTTTTGTTGAAAAGCAGAGTCTTGTGGATGATGATCAAAGCACAGCTTTAATTAGCATATCTTTGTGTAGCGTTAATTCGCGAGCCTCACACCCCGGTATGAACCAAAAACGGGATCGTGACTGCATGTGTAACAACCCTGAATTTTGGGGCCAATTTAAAATTTATTTTAAGTAATTTTAAATGAGTTTTGATATTTAGAATAATCTATTTTAAATAATAATGATCACAAATTTGGTTCAAATCGAAGTTAGAATGAATAAATTAATTTTAATTATAAAAGAGTTAGAAATAGCGCGGTAGTTTGAAAAGTCAAACTTGAACTTTGACTGACCGTATAGGACGCAAAATTTAACGGATTTTAGTGAAACCAAAAATATTAGAATCTATTTAAAAATATCTTTCCAACGAATCCTAAAAATCGAAATTTCATAGCGGAAATCAAAAGTTATGGCCAATTCAATTTTTAGAAGGTCGCTAGGTAATTGGCATAGGTCAATAATGCTACTTTTTACATATAAATGAATTTCGACTCGAAACCACTTCCATTGAGTCCGGAATGATGTTTCTGCATTGAAAAACAGTAAACACTTATATATTTGGAGTTTTGAAAATTATTTGTTTAAAAATATATTTTTAATATAAAATATATAGCCATAGAAAATAGTGATTTTTCAAACAGTGTCCGTTTCTGATGAAACCACTTTTGTTGGATTCGTAATATTAAATTATTGCTAGTTTTCAAATTTTAGAATTTTCCAAGCTAGTACGTGAGCGTGGCAAAAGAAACAGTATTTAGTCAGTTTCGGTCAAAATTAATTGACTGAAAAATAGCCATTTTTCAAAATGTCTCAGAATTTAACGAAATAATTTTTTTTGGATTTGTATCATCAAAACAAAGCTAAAAATGATTTTTTGGTAATTTTTAGAATTAAAATATAATAATAATTGATTTTTCAATGTAAACGGGCAAATTTTTGACTTTAAAAATTCATTAAAATTTCATACGGGCTCAGAATTGAACGAAATTAATTTTCATAGGTCCACAGCATCGAAACATAGCTAAATATATTTTTCGAGAATTTTTGAAGTTAATTTGTGACCTTGGTGAATTTTCATGTACGGTATACATTAAAATATTAATAAAATAATATAATTATTCCAGAACTCATAATAAATTTCGGAATTGGGTTCCGTAACATGTTCCATTGCGTTCAGAAGGCCTCAAAACCTTAAGAACGACAGTGAGCAGGCCTAAATCGGAGTTCGGACCAAAACGGGCCTTAACGGGCTAATTAAATTATTAACTAATGATTAGGAAAACCTAATATAATATTATAAAACCCGAAATTTACTATTCATCGTCCTCTACATCGTGTTTTTCAGCCGCACCATAACCCATGAGTCTTAAAATTTTCAAACTCCGATTTCTCTCTCATTTCTCAATGGAATTTAGCGTGTGAGTACTCATTTCGAAGCTCTTCCCGGGCTCTTTCTTCTCCGACAAGAATCACCTCGAACCGTGCCTCGACGAAGCCGCCATACCCCCGTGAATAGCCGCTGGTCGCGCCCCCCTAGGCCCCACCAGGCGCCGCCGAGCACCACCCCCCTCTGGCCGATCAAAGCCCTCTCCGAGCCGGTCCTTCTCCAACAAACGGCTCGTCGTTTCGTCAACTACAACTCCAGAAAATCGAATTTGAAGTTTTGAACGTTCTAAGGTAGATTTTATTTCAGATTTCCCCACGCTTTTAAGCGTTACACAGCCAGTTGTAAAAAGCTGATTTTGATTTTTCCTATGAATTTGCATTAGAATTGTCCCAGATCCGCAATTGTTTTGAACTCGAACATCAAATCTGTTCGAACCTGAATCTTCTTCTCTGACCAAACACGGTGAGAATTTTATTTTTAAATTTAATTTAATTTAATTTATTAAATTATTATTTGCATGATTGTTAACCGTAGATCTAATATGTTATGATATTTAGAACATAGATCCGAATTGTTCACCCCGTATGTTGTTAGATCTGAATTGCATGATATTAGATCTGAAAATTTAGGGAAGAAACCTGAATTAATAATTAATTATAATTAATTATGGTTATTTGTTTAATCACGCTACGTTGATTTTACATATGTCAAGTTAAAACATCACCTTATAATTACATTGATGTTAATTATTGGAATTGGATTTGTTGTCATGGTTGGATGTTGCTGTTATGTGATGTGATGAAAATTTACTTTTTATGGGATGCAAATAAAATAGGAATGCGACTTGTGGTGGAATTTACATATTATTATGTGAAATTAAAATAAGATGAAAATTTAACCATGTAAATAAATAAAAAAAGACGATCTTTTTATACTTAAAATAAAAAGACAAACCTTTTTATATTGAAAACAAAAAGATGAAAATCCGACGATGTAAATAAAAAGACAATCTTTTTGCATTGTATAATAGAAGAGATAATATTTTTACATTGTAAAATAGAAAGATTAATATCTTTACGTTGTAAAGTAGAGAAGTTGATATTCTTACATTATCAAAATGAAAAGTTGATATCTTTACATTGTAAACATAAAAGTGAATATTTTTGCATTGTAAGTAAAAGAATGAATTTTGCGATGTAAAGTAAAATAACATTTTTATATGTTATTTAGATAAGAATTTCACCGCATGAATAAAAACTACATTTTTTTCTATGTAATTAAAAGATGCATTTACATCGTATGATAGAATTTCCCTATTTTATTAGGTTACATAGGATAAGAATGTGACATGAAATAAAGTTGCATATGAAATAAAGTTGCATATTTTATATGCAAATATATGATAGGAAATTTTGATAAAATACAGTTGCATATTTTATATGCAAATATATGAGTAGGAATTTACGATGTATTCAAATTTAGCATTTTTGTTAATGTTAAAAATAAGAATTTACATCGTATGTCAAATTTAGCATTTTTGTTAATGTTAAAAATAAGAATTTACATCGTATGTCAAATTTAGCATTTTTGTTAATGTTAAAAATAAGAATTTACATCGTATGTCAATTTTAGCATTTTTGTTAATGTTAAAAATAAGAATTTACATCGTATGTCAAATTTAGCATTTTTGTTAATGTTAAAAATAAGAATTTACATCGTATGTCAAATTTAGCATTTTTGTTAATGTTAAAAATAAGAATTTACATCGTATGTCAAATTTAGCATTTTTGTTAATGTTAAAAATAAGAATTTACATGGTATGAGAAATTAACATTATTCTTGGTGTTAATAATAAGTAATTTACCATGCATGAAAAATTAACATTTTCAATGTTAATTAAATAGTTATTTCATCGTATGTGTAATCAACATTTTCAATGTTAATATTATGAAAATACACCGTAGGATGTCATTAACCTTTTTAATGTTAATATTATAAATAAAAAAAGAAATTACATCGTAGGATGAGTAACATTTATTTCTAATGTTAATAAAAGAAAATCCACCATATGACATTAACATTTATTTTCAATGTTAATATTTAAAGAATTTGACCGTAGAATAAATTAACATTTATTTTCAATGTTAATATTTAAAGAATTTGACCGTAGAATAAGTTACATTATTTTCAATGTTAATATTTAAAGAATTTGACCGTAGAATAAGTTACATTATTTTATAATGTTAAAAAAAAAATTCAACTTTATGATAATTTACATTATTTTATAATGTAATAAAAAGAACTACACCGTATGATAATTTACATTTATTTTAATGTTAATATAAAGGAATTACACCATAGGATGATTTAACATTATTTTCAATGTTAAAATAAAAGGATTTCACTGTAGGATTAAATTAACATTATCTTTAATGTTAATATTAAGAGAATTACGCGATAGGTTAAAATTACATTATTTTATAATGTAGTATAATGGGATTTCACTGTATGTTAATTTACATTATTTTATAATGTAATTATAATAAGGATTTACACCGTAGGATATAGTTACATACTTTTATGTATATTAAAATGAATATTTTCACCGTAGGATAAATGTACATTATTTTTACTGCACATAAAAAGAGGAATTTCACCGCATGATAAAAATTACATTTCTCTTTGTAATTAAAAAGGGAATTTCACCGCATGATTGGAATTACATTTTTCTTTGTAATTAAAGATGTGAATTTCACTGTATGAAAAAAAAAGTTTCATTTTTTTATGTAAATGAAATATGAGTTTGCATTATATGTAAAGTTACATTATTTTAAATGTAAATGAAATAGAAACCTCACCCGTATGTAAAATTTGACATTATTTTACATGTAAATATAGAGTAGAGTTTGCATGTAGATTAAAGAATACTTTTATTATAAAGAAGTAGAATGTACATGGTGAAATAAAATTTACATTTTTATTTTATAAGGTAAGATATATAGAAATTTCACCATATGTAAAATTTACATTTTTCTTAATGTAAATATACATGAATTTCACCGTATGTCCATTTTACATTATTTTTAATGTAAATTATATAGTAATCACAACGTAGGATAATTTTGCATTATTTTATAATGTAAATAAAAAGGGGATTTACACTGTAGGAAATTAACATTATTTATAATGTTAAGATAAAAGAATGATGTCGTAGGATGAATTGACATTATTTATAATGTTAATAAAAAGAGAATTGACCGTAGTATAAGTGACATTATTTATGATATTAATAAAAAGAAAATTTACCGTAGGATAATTGACATTATTTTTAATGTTAATAAAGGGTAATTTAACCATAGGATAAGTCAACATTATCTTTAATGTTAAAATTAAGAAAATATGCATCGTAGGATGTAACAACCCGTAAAATCTGGGCCAGTTTAAAAATTTTATTTTGGCGATTATAGCGAATTTTGAATATTTAAAATAGATTATTTTAAATATAATCGACGAGAAATTTATTTTGAATAGAATTCGAACGTATATATTATACGCGTCGTCGTTAGAATATAAATATTTATATATAATTATAAATAGAATTGAAAATGGCGCGGTAGTTCGATAATTCGATTTCAAACTTCAATTGAATGTACCGGGTGCAGAACAATCCGGATTTTAGTGAAACCAAAAATAATGGAATCTAATAGTGAATATCTTTCCAACGAATCCGAAAAATCAAGATTTCATATCGGGAATCAAAAGATGTGTCCAGTTGAAAATTCTGAATAGTCGCTATGGAATTCAGGCCCTTAAAAATGGACATTTTGCAAACGACCTCGGATTTCGACGAAACCAGTTTTGTTGGGTCCGGGATGTGAAGTTATTGCTAGATTCCAAATTTCATAATTTTTCGAATCAATATGTGAGCGTGGCAAAGGAAAACGCGTTTGACCAGTTTCAGTTGATTTTAATCGACTTGAAATTGGCCATTTTTCAAACGGTCTCAGAATTCGACGAAACTAGTTTTGTTAGGACCGTATCGTCAATACGAAGCTAGAAAATATTTTTCGAGAATTTTTAGAGTTAGTATGTGACCCCGGTAATTTGAAATGTACGTTTAAAATTCAATATAGCAATTTAAATGTTAATTCAATGGAAACTGATTCAAACGATCGAATCAACATACGAAACATGTCCCATTGTGTTCGGAATGGGGGTAAAACGCTATGGACGACAGGCGGTGGGCCTCGTTTGGAGGTCGTATGAGAAAGTCAACTTTTTGAATAAAATAATTAAATTAAATAAAAAAAAAAAAAAAAAAAAACCTCCTTCCCTTATACTCCTCCAGGCCCCCCCCCCCCCCCGATCCATTTCGAAACAGGAAAAAAGAAAAAAGAAAAAAAAAAAAAACCCTAATCGCGCACCGCACCACCGCCCCCCTGGCGCCACCGCCGTATCCCCCCTCCTCTGGCCAAAGATCGCACGCCTCCAACCCCTCGCCTCCTCCGCCTGCTCGCGCTGAACCCCCCCCCTTTTTCCTTCTCCAACTCGCAGGCGTCGCCCCATTTTAGGCCACCGCACCACCTCCGTACTCCCTCTCTCCTCCTTCTCAGGCGATGACACATCCGCCCAGGCCCCCCCTTGCTCCGACGAACGGCGGGTTCCCCTCCCCTCTCTCTCTCGCTGTAAGATTCTTTTTTTTTATTTTATTTATTTTTATTTTTCATAAGTTAGTTTAGTTTTAAAATTGAAAGTTAGTTTATTTTAAAACTGAAAGAATTTATGTTTTATGAAAATATTATCTTTAGGTTTATAAAAACATCTTCTTTATATTTATAGAAAATATAAATTTTAGTTAGAAGAAAATATAATGTTTAGTTGGAAAAACATAGCTTTGTTTTTAAGCAATTGAAAGAAACCATTTTTGATAAGTTGAAAGTATTTTTAAAGAAAGTATAAAAATATGATTTTTATACTTATAGCCAATTAAAGATTTTTTTTACTGATTTTATTTTTTTTTTAAAAGATTTCAAAACTGTTTTTTTTTTTTTTTAAAAAGATTTCAAAACTGTTTTTTTTAAGGAAATAAAAACTGATTTTATTTTAAAGGTTTAAAATAGAAAGAAAAAAAAAGAAAAAAAGAAAGTTTAAACTTTAAAATAGAAAAGGCGGAATTTCTATTGGGTAAAAGTAGTAAAAATATGATTTTTGCATTTTTAAAGTATTAAGAATTTTTTTATATATTGAACTTCGATAGAGAAATAGAATTTTTTATATATTGAACTTCGATAGAAAAATAGAATTTTTATATATTGAACTTCGAAGTAAAAATGTGATTTTTACGTATGTAGAGAAAGCAGCAACGAAGGTGACAAAAAGGCGAAACGACGAGATCTTATGCAAATGAAGAGCCGTGGAGCTAGGATAGCTATAAGTGAGAATTTCTCACCTTTCTATTTTATTTCTAGTTATATATATATACTAGGATGCAGACGGTGCTTAGTAGCACCCGACACAACCGTCCACAGACCATGGACTTGTTTGTTTGACTGTTTGGTGATTGATTGCGATATTGGTTTGAATGTGGTTTGTGGTGTGAAAAATCGAATCGATAAATTGGTTAGGATTAGACGTGCGCCGTTATAAGGCGTAGGAGTAAGGCTAGGTTAGACCCTTACTCCAAATTTTGTGGTTTGCAAAATGAAATTGATTTGATTGATGAGTGAATGGCGTGGGCCTTCACTAGACCGGGGATAAGGCTAGGCCTTGTCCCGTTTCTAGTATCGTGCCGTTATGCCGCCGAAATTTTCTAAAATAAGTTAGAAAAATAAAAATAGCATTTTATTTAAAGAATGAACTGAATAGAAATTCATATGTTAAAATAAAATGTGTTATCGTTAAAAATATAATTTTTAACGTGAATGTGAATAAATAAATATTCATTTACAAACCAGACGGTTTGTTTATGTACACCTATTTGAATGACGTTGATTGGGTCGATAAATTTTACACATCGCCTAACTGCACAAATAAAATATGTGTTTGATTGTTTGAAACCCCACACGGGTGTTAGGATGAAATTTGAAGTTCACTCATCCTGATTGATTAAATATGTCGATCGATTGATTGACAGGCTGTTATAAGCGTTGAATATCTATATTTGATGCTTATACAGTGTAGTGCACTTTGGTTGATGGTTGATTATTTTCAATGCTATTATATACATGTGTTGTATGAAAATCCATATAATTAATTTTATATGGTAATTGATTGGGCCTCATTCCAGTTTTGAAAAAGAAATATTTGAAAAAGAAATATTTGAAATAGAATATTTGAAAATAAAGGAATATGTGAAGCCGTGAGGATTAGATTGACGCCATTTTGACGTGAACGATGTTTATATCGATTTTATTCATTTCGAAATGAATATTGAAAAGTGATTTCGAAATCGAATATTTTGAAATGAATTGAATTGAAAACGTTTTCGAAATGAATTGAATTGAAAACGATTTCGAAATGAATTGAATTGAAAACGATTTCGAAATGAATTGAATTGAAAACGTTTTCGAAATGAATTGAATTGAAAACGATTTCGAAATGAATTGAATTGAAAACGTTTTCGAAATGAAATGAATTGAAAACGATTTCGAAATGAATTGAATTGAAAACGATTTCGAAATGAATTGAATTGAAAACGTTTTCGAAATGAAATGAATTGAAAACGATTTCGAAATGAATTGAATTGAAAACGATTTCGAAATGAATTGAATTGAAAACGATTTCGAAATGAATTGAATTGAAAACGTTTTCGAAATGAATTGAATTGAAAACGATTTCGAAATGAATTGAATTGAAAACGATTTCGAAATGAATTGAATTGAAAACGAATTCAAAATGAATTGAAAACGATTTCGAAATGAATTGAATTGAAAACGTTTTCGAAATGAATTGAATTGAAAACGATTTCGAAATGAATTGAATTGAAAACGATTTCGAAATGAATTGAATTGAAAACGTTTTCGAAATGAATTGAATTGAAAACGATTTCGAAATGAATTGAATTGAAAACGTTTTCGAAATGAAATGAATTGAAAACGATTTCGAAATGAATTGAATTGAAAACGATTTCGAAATGAATTGAATTGAAAACGAATTCAAAATGAATTGAAAACGATTTCGAAATGAATTGAATTGAAAACGAATTCAAATGGAATTGAAAGCGAATTGAAATGAATTCAAATTGAATTGAAATTCGAATTGAATAGAAATGAATTTTGAAACGAATTTATAAAGAAGAATTCAATTTTGCTTTGAATTGAAATGGAAGTTAAAATAGGTTTTGAAACGATTTTAAAACTATTTATATAATTCGTTTTGAATAGAAATCGACGAAATATATTATATATATATATTATATATAATATAATGGCCTGAATAGAACGCGCCGCGCCGCGGCAGTTCGCGAATTTCGACCATTTATTTCAAACGGACATTACGGGAGATCCGACCATCGGATTCTCCTAAAACCGGAACCGTTGGGTTCGTATCGAAAAGAGCTTTCTAATGAATGTTAGAAATTTGAAATCTAACGGTTGGATTTGGAGATACGTCCAAATCAAATTCGAAAAAGGTCGCTGTAAGTGCAGTTCGATGGCCGTTAATGGAAATCGACTGTACGGGCCTTGATAAAATTATTAAAAATAGTAATAATTTGTGTAAAATCATAAGAAATGATTTGTGAAAGTTTGGGATGAAAAACTCCATATTTGAAAAGATAAAAATAGATTTTTATCGGAATGAACTAGTTTTGAACTAGAATTATAATTCTATTTATTTTTAAATAAATAAATTGAATTTGAAATGGTTTTAAAAATAACCAAAATTTCCAATGATTGCATTGGAGTGGATTTGAATCGAAATTGTCTTCGGAATATTTCGATGTTGGAATTCGTGATTATACAGGTGTTGTTATGGAAATTTGAAAGATATATATATTTATATCGTTATTTCCAATACGACATTTGTTAGTCGTAGAATTTGATATTGAATATAAGCCGATATATTTTCTATTCAGGGCCTTGTATTGAATATCGAATGTGATTTGGGTTTGTCGTGAATGGTGTCTTCACTAACACTGTTCTTGAACCCAGTTGAGAAAAGATTAAATCTTTTTGATTTAGATTTAATGAAGTGTACCAATTAAATGATATTTAATTGGAATTGAATGGATATTGATTTTTGGGTTTATCGTGAACAGTGTTTTAAATAACACTTGTTCTTTAACCCGATAATTAATGAATGTGATTTGGGTTTGTCGTGAATGGTGTCTTCACTAACACTGTTCTTGAACCCAGTTGAGAAAAGATTAAATCTTTTTATTTAGATTTAATGAAGTGTACCAATTAAATGATATTTAATTGGAATTGAATGGATATTGATTTTTGGGTTTATCGTGAACAGTGTTTTTAAATAACACTCGTTCTTTAACCCGATAATTAATGGAATGTGACTTTGGGTTTATCGCGAACCGTGTTTTTAGATGACACTGATTCTTTAACCCAGTCACAGATTAAAACTAAGTGGAGTTTTAATGAATCTTTAATTAGATTTGAATGTGAAATTTAGAAACTAACTGGCGGTTAGCCAAGCAGAATGGTTTTCTGGATATTGATCTGATGTTGGTTTCGGCCTTCGGGGTTAATATTTGGGGAATTATTCTCTTGATTAATTTACGGTTAGTGACTAATGAATTGGAATGAGGCGTATGTTGTGTTTGTGTAACACTTTTTTAAAATATACGCGAGTTATTCGGAAAGACCGGGTTTATCCCATTCTGAATAACTGATACGACGATAAGTCGAAGATGAAGACGATGGTCGAAGACCGGAGGTCTTCACGTCGTTTGGGTGATAACTGATGATCTTGATTGGGCTGTACACCCAAGAAGATGGAAACAGTTAGTGATCGTCCAGACGTACTTGGAGATCGATGGATATGCGGGGTACTAGGTGCCTCCGGTTTCGTTCAGACCCAGGACGGACTTGTAAATGGACTGTGTGTCTGACATCGGATTTCATTCTGTGTGACTGATATCGGTTGCATAGGATGGTTTGCCTGTGTGGCATGCTAAGATGCAAATGATCAAGGCTTCTGTTGAGAAGCAAAGTCTTGTGGTGATGATCAAAGCACGGCCTTTGTGGCGTAGCTTTGTGTAACGTTTACCTCGCGTGTTTCACACCCGGTATGAACCAAAAACGGGAGACGGACCTCAGGGAGGACTTGCGTTTCTTTCTAGCTAGAAGTGGCGTCAGTGGTTTTTTTCACGCCCTGACGAGTTTGACTTATGTGGTTGTTGCTGTTGCGAGGCGCCTCGGTTATATCGGTTTCGGCCGATGCTTCTGGTCGGCTGACGGACCAGACTTACACCCCATAGGGTGGGGAAACGTAGTGTTCAGGCATTTTAATCCACATCGGTGGACCGGCCCTGTCGCTCCAAGGCTTGACTGAGTACTTGCCTGTGGCTCGGGCTAGAGAGTCACGAATCGGTTGAGGATCTTGCCCCTAGCCTCGGTTCATAGACGGAAATCCAATTTCCAAATACGAGACTTTGCGATTTTGATTGTATAACCTATATATGGCGACATAGTGGTATGGGGCATTCATGCCGCCTATGATTGATACTTATGATTTGAAGTGTTTTATACACTATGCACTTATATTAGTAGCAAATGATTTGTTTTCAACGTATCAAGCATTCTTGGCTATTATAAGGTAAAAACCCTATCCCCCGGCTTGCGATTGCATTGTGTGATAGGACCTGGGTCTTATAACAGCTTCATTTTTCTTTATTTAGCATTGCGCTGTTTTTGTTTTATGCACTGGTATTCTTGGGAGGAAACCCGTTCCGCGAAAGTGGCGTGGTCCCTTGATTTACCTAATGATTTAAAATAAAGATTAATAACTGCTTTAGTTCTCACACCAGTCACATGACTGACCTGGAGTTTATTGTTTTAACCTAAACTCTGGGTGCCCCTATTTTGACACGGGCAGCTAGTAGTTTTGGTTTTGCAGATTTATATTCACAGGATCCTGGTTTACAGCTGGAACGATATCCGGAAAGCTTTGTATCCGTATATCTCTTCTAGTTGTGTATTGTATTATTTTCCGCTGCTATGTATTTAAATGTAATTTAAAGCTCTGATATTTCTGTGTAATATATATTCATTTATACTCTGTATATTCTTGTAATCTGATGCACTGTTGTAATATTCAGTGAAATGTTCTTCTGTATGCGTTCTGTTGTGGTTTGTTCTCGAACTATCCGACGCTTTCCTTTACGGGGAAGTTACGGGTCTTCACATAGGATGAGTTAACATTATTCTAAATGTTAATATAAAAAGTGTATATACCATAGGGAAAAATTTACATTATTTTAATGTTAAGGAATTCCACCGTAGGATGAGTTTACATTTTATTCAATGTAAATAGGTAAGAATGCGACATGTAAATGCAAGTTTACGTTTTATTCAATGTAAATAAGTAAGAATGTGACATGTAATTGCAAGTTTACATTTTATTCAATGTAAATAGGTAAGAATGCGATATGTAATGAAAGTTTACATTTTAATTAATGTAAATAAAAATATGATTTTGAGAATGCGTCGTTAAATAAGAAGTTTGACTATTTTAAATAATTAAAATAGAATGAATTGTTAATAAAAATATTATTAACGAATAAGAAGGATTTTCAAAATATATATATGTATATATATACGAGGATTGTTTGGGAAGTCCGAGATATTCTCATCCCAAATTAATCCAGCGGCGTTAAAGATCGAAGTAAGAAGACGACGCATGAAGACCGTAAATCTTCCCTCGAATGGACAGCGATCGAGACCCTGAATTGACTTGCTACCAATTCATGGGTCAAGGTCATTGCCCAGACGTACGTGTTGGTTTCACGGATTTGACTTTCGTTCAGACCCAGAGCATAAGTTTAAATGGATGGTGTGTCTGACATCGTACTTCGTTATATATCATATTGTTGATTTTCTGTTAATATATAAATATTGGTGGTGGAGAATTTATTCTCTACTTAACACCCATTTATGTATTGATGGAGAAGCAATGGTATGGTATGGAGTGACAGTGTGGCATACTAAGATGCAATGATCAAGGTTTCTTGTTGAAAAGCAGGCCTTGTGGGATGATCAAAGCATAGCCTGTTTAGGCTTAGCTTTGTGTATGACGTGACTTCACAAGCCTCACACACCGGCGGAGTCTAAAACGGGAGAAGGGAACGCAGGGAGTGCACACGTTTCTTTCTAGCTAGAGTGGTGCCAGGGACCTACCAGCGCTGGCATTTATTCATTGTGGTTGTTGGATTGTTCGTGGCCTCGATTTATGCGGTCGCCATTGGCCGTATTATAGGTCCAAAAGGACCGGGAAGCGTGTGTTCAGGCATAACTAATCCACAAAAGTAAGTGTGGACCGGCCCTACAGCTATCCAAGGGTTGGACAGAGTACCAATCCTGGGGCATTGCTAGAGTGTCTCGAATCGGTAAGGATCTCCTCCCTAGCCTTGACTCAGATGGAAATCCAAATTCCAAATACGACCCTGCGGTTCTGATTGTATTACTAGTATGGAGATATAGTAGGATGGGGTACTATGTTTCCTAGGATTGATACATTTATTTTGAAATGTTTTATTATACACTAATAATAATATTAAACTCGTATTTGCCGTATTTAGCATGTTTAATCACCATAAGGGAAAACTCTATCCTCTGGTGTGCGTTGCATTGTGTGATGGGACTTGAGTCTTATGGTGATTCCATTTTTCTAAAAAGCATTGCGATGTTGTACGTTCTGACACTTTAAATTATGCACGACAATCCATTGAGTAAACCCGTTCCGCATTAGCGGCATGGTCTTTGGATTTGTCATATTATTATTACTAAACTAGTCATGAATTCTCATACCAGTCCCACGACTGACCCGTAGTTTGTTTCACCTTTTTGCAAACTCGGGTGCCCTCTTTTCTACACGGGCAGCCAAGTAAACAGGTTCATTCTTTGCTTGGGGTCTTCTTGGAGTTTCTCATTATCTTTGCTTGGATTTGCTTTTGCGGAGAGGTGATGACTTGGAGCTTTGACGACAACTATCATTTACTTCTATTGCATTTTTCTATCTTTAAGTTCAGTCATTAGACTTGTTTCATTTCGTATTGCTTATTTTGGGAGTTGGAACTTATTTTCATTTCTGCAAACTTGATGTAATAATTTGGATTCTGTGACTGTTGGGATTCTGTGGTTGATGACATTATATTTCCGCTGCTATGATGTTATTATGCTATGGTTTTCCTCTGCTATATTGTATCAGTGATATGTATTGTTATATTTATGTTGTATTCCATATGATTATTCCTTACTTTCACCTAGTGGAGGTTTGGGGTCATCACAGTTGGTATCAGAGCTTAGGTTAAACTTAGCTTTGGAATATGACATATTTATAGCAAATTCGTTTACATAGAATCACAATATTCTATGGCGAACATTTCATGTGATACATAATAGCCAGTCACTTTCGTCATCTTTTCATTCATCCTTCGATCTTTTCTATCACATAGAACCACCATTACAGTTGTTCTGACTCTTCCCTTGATCGTACAGAACTAACTAAAAATGGGTACTCGGGCCGCTAGGACTAGTAGAGCTAGAGCAAGGAGGCAAGACGCTACTGGAACTGAGGAGCTTTATTCCCAACGACACGGTTAAGAAGTTAGAAATTAAAACATTCTACGTTCTCTAGGTTAGTTCCTACTCTTCTATTTCTCTTTCCCTTTTTGAGGACGAAAAGTTTTTAAGTGGGGGAGATTGTAACAACCCTGAATTTTGGGGCCAATTTAAAATTTATTTTAAGTAATTTTAAATGAGTTTTGATATTTAGAATAATCTATTTTAAATAATAATGATCACAAATTTGGTTCAAATCGAAGTTAGAATGAATAAATTAATTTTAATTATAAAAGAGTTAGAAATAGCGCGGTAGTTTGAAAAGTCAAACTTGAACTTTGACTGACCGTATAGGACGCAAAATTTAACGGATTTTAGTGAAACCAAAAATATTAGAATCTATTTAAAAATATCTTTCCAACGAATCCGAAAAATCGAAATTTCATAGCGGAAATCAAAAGTTATGGCCAATTCAATTTTTAGAAGGTCGCTAGGTAATTGGCATAGGTCAATAATGCTACTTTTTACATATAAAGGAATTTCGACTCGAAACCACTTCCATTGAGTCCGGAATGATGTTTCTGCATTGAAAAACAGTAAACACTTATATATTTGGAGTTTTGAAAATTATTTGTTTAAAAATGTATTTTTAATATAAAATTTATAGCCATAGAAAATAGTGATTTTTCAAACAGTGTCCGTTTCTGATGAAACCACTTTTGTTGGATTCGGAATATTAAATTATTGCTAGGTTTCAAATTTTAGAATTTTCCAAGCTAGTACGTGAGCGTGGCAAAAGAAACAGTATTTAGTCAGTTTCGGTCAAAATTAATTGACTGAAAAATAGCCATTTTTTAAAATGTCTCAGAATTCAACGAAATAAATTTTGTTGGATTCGTATCATCAAAACAAAGCTAAAAATGATTTTTTGGTAATTTTTAGAATTAAAATATAATTATAATTGATTTTTCAATGTAAACGGGCAAATTTTTGACTTTAAAAATTCATTAAAATTTCATACGGGCTCAGAATTGAACGAAATTAATTTTCATAGGTCCACAGCATCAAAACATAGCTAAATATATTTTTCGAGAATTTTTGAAGTTAATTTGTGACCTTGGTGAATTTTCATGTACGATATACATTAAAATATTAATAAAATAATATAATTATTCCAGAACTCATAATAAATTTCGTAATTGGGTCCTGTAACATGTTCCATTGCGTTCAGAAGGCCTTAAAACCTTAAGAACGACAGTGAGCAGGCCTAAATCGGAGTTCGGACCAAAACGGGCCTTAACGGGCTAATTAAATTATTAACAAATGATTAGGAAAACCTAATATAATATTATAAAACCCGAAATTTACTGTTCATTGTCCTCTATATCGTGTTTTTCAGCCGCACCATAACCCATGAGTCTTTAAATTTTCAAACTCCGATTTCTCTCTCATTTCTCAACGGAATTTAGCGTGTGAGTACTCATTTCGAAGCTCTTCCCGAGCTCTTTCTTCTCCGACAAGAATCACCTCGAACCATGCTTCGACGAAGCCGCCATACCCCTGTGAACAGCCGCTGGTCGCGCCCCCCTAGGCCCCACTAGGCGCCGCCGAGCACCACCCCCCTCTGGCCGATCAAAGCCCTCTCCGAGCCGGTCCTTCTCCAACAAACGGCTCGTCGTTTCGTCAACTACAACTCCAGAAAATCGAATTTGAAGTTTTGAACGTTCTAAGGTAGATTTTATTTCAGATTTCCCCACGCTTTTAAGCGTTACACAGCCAGTTGTAAATAGCTGATTTTGATTTTTCCTATGAATTTGCATTAGAATTGTCCCAGATCCGCAATTGTTTTGAACTCGAACATCAAATCTGTTCGAACCTGAATCTTCTTCTCTGACCAAACACGGTGAGAATTTTATTTTTAAATTTAATTTAATTTAATTTAATTTATTAAATTATTATTTGCATGATTGTTAACCGTAGATCTAATATGTTATGATATTTAGAACATAGATCCGAATTGTTCACCCCGCATGTTGTTAGATCTGAATTGCATGATATTAGATCTGAAAATTTAGGGAAGAAACCTGAATTAATAATTAATTATGGTTATTTGTTTAATCACGCTACGTTGATTTTACATATGTCAAGTTAAAACATCACCTTATAATTACATTGATGTTAATTATTGGAATTGGATTTGTTGTCATGGTTGGATGTTGCTGTTATGTGATGTGATGAAAATTTACTTTTTATGGGATGCAAATAAAATAGGAATGCGACTTGTGGTGGAATTTACATATTATTATGTGAAATTAAAATAAGATGAAAATTTGACCATGTAAATAAATAAAAAAAGACGATCTTTTTATACTTAAAATAAAAAGACAAACCTTTTTATATTGAAAACAAAAAGATGAAAATCCGACGATGTAAATAAAAAGACAATCTTTTTGCATTGTATAATAGAAGAGATAATATTTTTACATTGTAAAATAGGAAGATTAATATCTTTACGTTGTAAAGTAGAGAAGTTGATATTCTTACATTATCAAAATGAAAAGTTGATATCTTTACATTGTAAACATAAAAGTGAATATTTTTGCATTGTAAGTAAAAGAATGAATTTTGCGATGTAAAGTAAAATAACATTTTTATATGTTATTTAGATAAGAATTTTCACCGCATGAATAAAAACTACATTTTTTTCTATGTAATTAAAAGATGCATTTACATCGATGATAGAATTTCCCTATTTTATTAGGTTACATAGGATAAGAATGTGACATGAAATAAAGTTGCATATGAAATAAAGTTGCATATTTTATATGCAAATATATGATAGGAAATTTTGATAAAATACAGTTGCATATTTTATATGCAAATATATGAGTAGGAATTTACGATGTATTCAAATTTAGCATTTTTGTTTATGTTAAAAATAAGAATTTACATCGTATGTCAAATTTAGCATTTTTGTTAATGTTAAAAATAAGAATTTACATCGTATGTCAAATTTAGCATTTTTGTTAATGTTAAAAATAAGAATTTACATCGTATGTCAAATTTAGCATTTTTGTTAATGTTAAAAATAAGAATTTACATCGTATGTCAAATTTAGCATTTTTGTTAATGTTAAAAATAAGAATTTACATCGTATGTCAAATTTAGCATTTTTGTTAATGTTAAAAATAAGAATTTACATGGTATGAGAAATTAACATTATTCTTGGTGTTAATAATAAGTAATTTACAATGCATGAAAAATTAACATTTTCAATGTTAATTAAATAGTTATTTCATCGTATGTGTAATTAACATTTTCAATGTTAATATTATGAAAATACACCGTAGGATGTCATTAACATTTTCAATGTTAATATTATAAATAAAAAAAGAAATTGCATCGTAGGATGAGTAACATTTATTTCTAATGTTAATAAAAGAAAATCCACCGTATGACATTAACATTTATTTTCAATGTTAATATTTAAAGAATTTGACCGTAGAATAAATTAATATTTATTTTCAATGTTAATATTTAAAGAATTTGACCGTAGAATAAGTTACAATATTTTCAATGTTAATATTTAAAGAATTTGACCGTAGAATAAGTTACATTATTTTATAATGTTAAAAAAAAAATCAACTGTATGATAATTTACATTATTTTATAATGTAATAAAAAGAACTACACCGTATGATAATTTACATTTATTTTAATGTTAATATAAAGGAATTACACCATAGGATGATTTAACATTATTTTCAATGTTAAAATAAAAGGATTTCACTGTAGGATTAAATTAACATTATCTTTAATGTTAATATTAAGAGAATTACGCGGTAGGTTAAAATTACATTATTTTATAATGTAGTATAATGGGAATTCACTGTATGTTAATTTACATTATTTTATAATGTAATTATAATAAGGATTTACACCGTAGGATATAGTTACATACTTTTAATGTATATTAAAATGAATATATTCACCGTAGGATAAATGTACATTATTTTTACTGCACATAAAAAGAGGAATTTCACCGCATGATAAAAATTACATTTCTCTTTGTAATTAAAAAGAGAATTTCACCGCATGATTGGAATTACATTTTTCTTTTAATTAAAGATGTGAATTTCACTGTATGAAAAAAAAAGTTTCATTTTTTTTTGTAAATGAAATATGAGTTTGCATTATATGTAAAGTTACATTATTTTAAATGTAAATGAAATAGAAACCTCACCCATATGTAAAATTTGACATTATTTTACATGTAAATATAGAGTAGAGTTTGCATGTAGATTAAAGATTACTTTTATTATAAAGAAGTAGAATGTACATGGTGAAATAAAATTTACATTTTTATTTTATAAGGTAAGATATATAGAAATTTCACCATATGTAAAATTTACATTTTTCTTAATGTAAATATACATGAATTTCACCGTATGTCCATTTTACATTATTTTTAATGTAAATTATATAGTAATCACAACGTAGGATAATTTTGCATTATTTTATAATGTAAATAAAAAGGGGATTTACACTGTAGGAAATTAACATTATTTATAATGTTAAGATAAAAGAATGATATCGTAGGATGAATTGACATTATTTATAATGTTAATAAAAAGAGAATTGACCGTAGTATAAGTGACATTATTTATGATATTAATAAAAAGAAAATTTACCGTAGGATAATTGACATTATTTTTAATGTTAATAAAGGGTAATTTAACCATAGGATAAGTCAACATTATCTTTAATGTTAAAATTAAGAAAATATGCATCGTAGGATGAGTTAACATTATTCTAAATGTTAATATAAAAAGTGTATATACCATAGGGAAAAATTTACATTATTTTAATGTTAAAATAAAGGAATTCCACCGTAGGATGAGTTACATTTTATTCAATGTAAATAGGTAAGAATGCGACATGTAAATGCAAGTTTACGTTTTATTCAATGTAAATAAGTAAGAATGTGACATGTAATTGCAAGTTTACATTTTATTCAATGTAAATAGGTAAGAATGTGATATGTAATGAAAGTTTACATTTTAATTAATGTAAATAAAAATATGATTTTGAGAATGCGTCGTTAAATAAGAAGTTTGACTATTTTAAATAATTAAAATAGAATGAATTGTTAATAAAAATATTATTAACGAATAAGAAGGATTTTCAAAATATATATATATGTATATATATACGAGGATTGTTTGGGAAGTCCGAGATATTCTCATCCCAAATTAATCCAGCGGCGTTAAAGATCGAAGTAAGAAGACGACGCATGAAGACCGTAAATCTTCCCTCGAATGGACAGCGATCGAGACCCTGAATTGACTTGCTACCAATTCATGGGTCAAGGTCATTGCCCAGATGTACGTGTTGGTTTCACGGATTTGACTTTCATTCAGACCCAGAGCATAAGTTTAAATGGATGGTGTGTCTGACATCGTACTTCGTTATATATCATATTGTTGATTTTCTGTTAATATATAAATATTGGTGGTGGAGAATTTATTCTCTACTTAACACCCATTTATGTATTGATGGAGAAGCAATGGTATGGTATGGAGTGACAGTGTGGCATACTAAGATGCAATGATCAAGGTTTCTTGTTGAAAAGCAGGCCTTGTAGGATGATCAAAGCATAGCCTGTTTAGGCATAGCTTTGTGTATGACATGACTTCACGAGCCTCACACACCGGCGGAGTCTAAAACGGGAGAAGGGAACGCAGGGAGTGCACACGTTTCTTTCTAGCTAGAGTGGTGCCAGGGACCTACCAGCGCTGGCATTTATTCATTGTGGTTGTTGGATTGTTCGAGGCCTCGATTTATGCGGTCGCCACTGGCCGTATTATAGGTCCAAAAGGACCGGGAAGCGTGTGTTCAGGCATAACTAATCCACAAAAGTAAGTGTGGACCGGCCCTGCAGCTATCCAAGGGTTGGACAGAGTACCAATCCTGGGGCATTGCTAGAGTGTCTCGAATCGGTAAGGATCTCCTCCCTAGCCTTGACTCAGATGGAAATCCAAATTCAAAATACGACCCTGCGGTTTTGATTGTATTACTAGTATGGAGATATAGTAGGATGGGGTACTATGATTCCTAGGATTGATACATTTATTTTGAAATGTTTTATTATACACTAATAATAATATTAAATTCGTATTTGACGTATTTAGCATGTTTAATCACCATAAGGGAAAACTCTATCCTCTGGTGTGCGTTGCATTGTGTGATGGGACTTGAGTCTTATGGTGATTCCATTTTTCTAAAAAGCATTGCGATGTTTTACGTTCTGACACTTTAAATTATGCACGACAATCCATTGAGTAAACCCGTTCCGCATTAGCGGCGTGGTCTTTGGATTTGTCATATTATTATTACTAAACTAGTCATGAATTCTCATACCAGTCCCACGACTGACCCGTAGTTTGTTTCACCTTTTTGCAAACTCGGGTGCCCTCTTTTCTACATGGGCAGCCAAGTAAACAGGTTCATTCTTTGCTTGGAGTCTTCTTGGAGTTGCTCATTATCTTTGCTTGGATTTGCTTTTGCGGAGAGGTGATGACTTGGAGCTTTGAGGACAACTATCATTTACTTCTATTGCATTTTTCTATCTTTAAGTTCAGTCATTAGACTTGTTTCATTTCGTATTGCTTATTTTGGGAGTTGGAACTTATTTTCATTTCTGCAAACTTGATGTAATAATTTGGATTCTGTGACTGTTGGGATTCTGTGGTTGATGACATTATATTTCCGCTGCTATGATGTTATTATGCTATGGTTTTCCTCTGCTATATTGTATCAGTGATATGTATTGTTATATTTATGTTGTATTCCATATGATTATTCCTTACTTTCACCTAGTGGAGGTTTGGGGTCATCACAGCATGGAAATGGACATATGTTAGTTCTAGCTACGAGTAACGTCATGGTATAGAGCCCAGACTGTTTACTTGGATATTGCATATTATTTGATGGAAAGCGAGGTACCTCGAAACTCAGGCCGATTGAAAGGCTCAGATATGGTTTGAGCCCCTAATGGGTCTAGAGTGGTCGACTTTAGTGACCCATTTTGGAGGTTCGATAGAATCGGCTAACATACAGTTTATGGTATAACTAATCATCGACGGATGACCGACCATAAAGATCCAAGGGGTTCACTGTGGGGGATCCTGAGGCACTTGCTGGTGTGTCTCGAAATTGGTGAGGAAGATCCCTTGCCTCGGTTCATAGATGGAAACCCAATTTCAATACGCGATTTTACGATTTTAGTTGTAAACCTATATGGCGACGTAATATAATGGTGCCTACGTCGCCTATGATTGATACATTTATATTTGAAGTTGATTTCTTCACATATAGTACTAATTAAAGATGAAATTTCACGTATCAAGCATATTTGGCTATTATAAGGGAAAACTCTATCTTCGACTGCGTTCATTGTGTGATGGGACCTGAGTCTTATAATAGCTTCATTTTTTTGTTTAGCATTGCACTGTTTGTTTTATGCACTGGTATTCATGGGGGATAAACCCATTCCGTGTTATACGGCGTGGTCCCGTGATTTACCTAACTTTAAAAAATCAAGATAATAACAGTTTTATTTCTCACACCACCATGACTGACTCGGAGTTTATTGTTTCTACCTAAACTCTGGGTTCCCATATTTTCCACGTAGGCAGTCAGTAGTTTAGTTTTGAAGATTATTTCACATAGCAGGATTCTGGATCGAAGCTTAAAGCTGTGTCCAGAGCATTTATAGTCTTCCGCTGTGTTAGTTTATTTGTTTCCGCTGCATTGTATTACATTTACTGTAAATTTATTTTCCGTTGTAATTTATTATTTTCGATACCCTGATATTTTGTACTCTGATGTAACATTATTATGATGTTTATAAAAGTCTTTTGTTGTTTGTTCTGATGTGTTGTGCGTCCAAAGTTAGCGTATCCGCCTTTTTGGTTTGATTTAAGTCGGTTTGTCGGTCGATTACGGTATCAGAGCTTTGGTTTACAGAGCTCGAGAACGGGACACATTAGAACCAAATGAAAGAATTCATCAGAGATAGGATTAGTAACATCCTATGAGAATAACTCGCTAGAGATAGGATCAATAGCATCCTAGAATGAGTTGTAGAGTGCTATTTCTAAAAACAAATTTAGTTTTGAAAATTATACCTTATCATACGTATTTGAGTATTTTATTTTTAAATGATTTTGTACTATCGGTATAAAGAGGTTTTTAATATATGTCTGATCCACGTGTATGAAGTCTCAAGTATACTAGGTAGATATAGAATTACACTCTAGTCGCCGAGGGATGATTCTGATGATGGGGCCCCATCATCAGTATTTATGTTCGAGTTTCGAAGGTGGATATCTATATATTTCCAATTGACTAGTATGAGAACCAAAACATAGTTAGAATTTATTGTACGTAATTTGGCACTGAAAATATGATTTTTGAGTATATCAAAATTATATGTTTGAAAATTTAATCAAAGAAATGATTGTTGGTTGTGTGTGCGATTATTAATTTAACTAATAATAAAATGTTGGAACGATAATTAATTTATCCAATATGAGAATGAATGATAAGTAAAGCCAAATCGGATCACATATTGAACTGAATTGAAAATTGATTGGAATTGCATATATGTACTTGTGTATATAATGAACAGGTCATAGTATGGAAGCTAAGAAGAGAAATAAAATTGTATACCCGACAAATAGGTGCATATTTACGGTATTTATTGGGTTTTGATGATTTTATGAGTCGATTGGCAAGCCGCTTGGCTTTTTCTTTTTCTTTTTGATTGATCAGGGCCCTACGAGGCAAGTTGCAGTTTTACCGATCACTACGTACAAAGGAGGTCATGGCGAAATTTTTTGAAAATTTAGGATGTTAGCCAATTTTTTGAGAAATTAGAAAATTCTTAAAAACCGAAAAGTTGAATAATGAAAGTTGAGTTGGTTAGTTAAACAACTTTCAGCTCCAATCCTTTCCGATGACGAAAAGATTTTAAGTGGGGGAGATTGTAACAACACGGAATTTTTGAACCAATTTAAAAATTTTATTTTAGCTATTTTGATGAATTTTGAATATTTAAAATGATTCATTTTAAATAAGAACGACTAAAAATTTATTTATTTCGAAGTTAGAACATATATATTTAATTTAGTTATAAAAGGAGTTTGAAATGGAGCGGTAGTTTGAAAATTCGATTTTAAATTTCAATTGAATGTACAGAATTAAAAATAAATCGGATTTTCGTAAAACCAGAAACATTTAAATCTGTTTAATAATATCTTTCTAATAAATGTGAAAAACTGAGATTTCATAATACAAATTGAAAGATGTCCAGTTTAAAATTTAAAATAGTCACTATGGAATTTATATATTTTTTAGTATTATATATAGCCCTTAAAAAATAGCTGTTTTGCAAATGACCTCCGTTTTTGATGAAACCACTTTTGTTGGATCCAGAATGTCAAATTATTGTTAGGTTTCAAATTTCATAATTTTTGGAAGTAATATGTGAGCGTGGTAGATTTAAACGTGTTTTGTCAGTTATAGTTTAAATTTAATCGACTATAAAAGGACCGTTTTTCAAACGATCTCCAAATTCGACGAAATTAGTTTTGTTAGGACCGTATCGTCAAATCCTAGCTAGATTTATTTTTCTGTGATTTTAGGAATCAGTATGTGGCCTCGGTAAATTAAAATATACGTTTAAAAATCAATATATTGATTTGTATTTTAATTTGAAGAAAAAATGACTAAAACGATTGAATTGGCTTACGTAACATATCTCATTGTGTCCGGAATTGGGGTATTTAGCTGGGAACAATAGTCGTTAGGTTTGATTTGGAGTCGGATGCAAAATCATCAAAATATAAAATTAAATAATAATATAAATTATTATAAAAACACTAAAATCTAAACCCTGACCCCCATTTCATTTGAGCCGCCAACCCTAAAGAAACGAACAGCCGATGGTTCCCGAATCCTTCCTTAATTTTCTGACAAATCTTTCACCAATTCAAGAAATCGTTAACTGCAAATTGATAGAGAGCCATGAAATCTTTACAACCAACAGTCATGATCGATTATAATATGGTGGATGTTGTGAATTTCTAGCTCAAAACCGTGGTTTTTGGAGTGGGATTAGAGGCGCTACAGGGGATCGAACTGGGCATGGTCACCGACGTGGGGGGCTCTCGTGTAGGCGGAGGAGGTGGACTTGTCAGATCGGCGGATAATGGTTTGGGTGGCGAGCGGTTTCAAACCCTACGAAGTCGACATGGGTTTCTCCGATGGGAATGATACTGGAAGGTATACGGGAAAGAAGATGAAAGGAATTAGCAGCGTTTATTTTTAAACGTAATTAATTGTAGTTAATAATATTTATTTATATCTGATTTGAATTAAAGGTTATATAACGTCATAACTCTTTCATACGGTGTCGGAATCCAATGAAATAGGATCCGTTGCGATCGTAGAGACGAAGGCTTCACAACAAACTAACTGGATCCAGTTAGGAGCTTGTTAGAATTTGGGGCAAATACAAATCTGAACGGTTCCAAAACCATCAATTAAAGACTGGCGGAGTGGAAATCAATGTGAGGCCTCTTTCTCACTCAACTATTTTGTTATATAATTATATCATAGGTTGCAGACTAGGCTTAGTAGCTCCTGACACTATTTCTTGCAAACCATGGTTAAATGTTTGTTTGGATTGTGATTGGGATTGTCATGGATTGATATGGTTGTATATAAAATTATTTATATAAAATGTATATAAAATTATCATGAAATGAAATTGGAATAAATATTCATTTACAAGTCGGACGGCTTGTTTATGTATACCAATTTAACTGATATTGATTCGGACGATAATTTTTACACATCACCCAACTACATAAATAATAATCATTATTTGTTGTTTGAAAACCTCACACAGGTATTGTGATGATATTTTCCATAAATGAATCTCAATAATTAGTGGTATGTCAATCGTGGGTTGACAGGCAGTGATGAGCACTATTTATTTATTTTAATGCTTAGACGGTTGTAAATTGCACCCTAGATGATGTTTGAATGTTGAATGATTATTTATTGTTATTGTTGAATACATGCAGTGTATGAAATCCATATAACTGAGATTATTTGGTAATTGATTGAGTCGCATTCTGATTCAAAAAATAAGAAATATTTAAAAATAAGGAATGTTTTAAAATAACGAATATTTTAAAATAATATTCAATGAATAATCAAAATATGATTTTGATGTCCAATTTTGGATGGACACAAAAACAGGGAAATATATGAAGCCGAGTTAAGTAGAGACGCCATTTTAACTCGAATGGGTTTATCGATCGATTTTATTCATTTTATTACGAATATCGAAAAGAATTGATTTCAAAATCTTATATTTTGAAAATTTTATCATTTTAATATTATAATGATATGGAATATTAAAAATTGATTTAAAATTGAAAATGAAGTAAAAATCAATTTAAAATGAATTTATAAATAATTTATAAATTACATTTTAAATAGAAATTGAAGATATATGTATATTATATATAATGGCCTAAATAGAACGCCCTGCGCAGCGACCGTTCGCGAATATCGACCATTAACTTCAAATGGATGTAACCGGAGATCCGACCATCGGATTCTCCTAAAACTGGAACCGTTGGGTTTGTATCGAAAAGATCTTTCCAATGAATATAAGAGATTTGAAATCTAACGGTTATATTCGGAAATATGTCCAAATTAATTTCAGAAAACGTCGCTATGGATGCAGTTCGGTGGCCGTTATTGGAAACCGACTGTAAAGGCCTTAATAGAATTTTTTATGGAAAAATTGTGTAAAATCATAATAAATGATTTGGAAAGATTTATCATGAAAAATTCCAAGTTTTGAAAAGATAAATGATATTTTTATCAAGACGAACTAGTTACTGACTGGTATAAAAATTCAATGTTTTTAAATAAATAAATTAGATCTGTAAATGGTTTTGAAATAAGCAGGAATTCCAATGTATGAGTTGGAATGGATTTGAATAGAAATAATCTTCGAAATATTTCGATATTGGATTCCGTGATTATACAGATATTGTTAAGGAATTTGGAAGATACAGATATCGTTATTCCCAATACGATATCCGTTAGTTTCAAAATTTGATATTGAATATAAGCCGATGTAATTTCTATTTAGAGCCTTCTTTTTAATATCAAATTGGATTTTGGGTTTGTCGTGAATAGTGTCTTTAATAACACTGTTCTTAAACCCTAATGAGAAAAGAATAAATCTTTTAGTTAAGATTTAGAGAAATTTACCAATTAATTAATATTTAACTGGAATTGAATTGAAATGAGATTTTGGGTTTATCATGAACGGTGTTTTAAATAACATTTGTTTTTTAACCCAATTAACAGTTATGAGATGATTTGGAATTTATAAATCTTTTTATTAAGATTTAATGGAAATTTTTTGTAACATTCCGGAAAATCAGAACCAATTTAAAAAAAAATATTTTAAGAAATTTTAACAAAAAATATGTCAGAATTTAAAAATTCCATTTTTAAATAACAACAAAGTTATTAAAAATAGCCGTTTTGCAAACAACCTCCTCTTTCGACGAAACCACTTTTGCTGGATCCGGAATGTCAAATTATTGCTAGGTTTAAAATTCCCTAATTTTTGGAATTAATATGTGAGCGTAGTAAATTAAAACGCATTTGGTATTTTCTGTTGAATTGGATAGACCATTAAAAAGGCTATCATTCAAATGATCTCCAAATTCGATGAAATTAATTTTTTTAGGGCGTATTGTCAACACATAGCTAGATTTATTTTTCGGGAATTTTTGGAATCAGTATGTGGCCTTGGCAAATTAAAATGTACGTTCAAATTTAATATTGAATGTCTTATATTTTAATTTAAAGAAAAACAGACAGAAACAGTCAAATGGGTTTACGAAACATAGTCC
This sequence comes from Allium sativum, assembly GCA_030737875.1. Classification (NCBI taxonomy): domain Eukaryota; kingdom Viridiplantae; phylum Streptophyta; class Magnoliopsida; order Asparagales; family Amaryllidaceae; genus Allium; species Allium sativum. The sequence continues at coordinate 1,019,650,657 of CM060926.1, forward strand.
ATTATGTCCGGAATGGGGGCATTTAGCTAGGGGTGATAGTCGTTGGGTTTGATTTGGAGTCTATATAGATTAACGGGCCTTTTTGAAATTAAAGAATTGAAAAATTTTAATTATAAATACAAGGACCAATAGAAATTAGCCTAACCCTAATTCTATTATTGTGTAGCCACAACCCTCTTTTCTGTTCAATGCGATAAAACACTCCAAACTCCTCCTCTTAAAATCTTTTAATCCGTTCAATGAATCCCAGCAATTCTTAAGTGAAATTTGTTGAACGTGGAGAGATCTATAAATCTATACGGTGAGATTGTCTGGAGTTCTATATTTTGCTCGAACCACCCTCGAGAACCTTCACCGTTCACACCCGTATTGCCCCCTCCAGACCCCACCGAGTTCATCGTGGTGGGTCCCCTTTGGCGCGGCTTACGGAGTACTTCCGCGAGGTAGCATCTTATCGTCAGCACATGGCACGGTTGGAGCGAAAACCTGAACCCTAGTTTTGAACAGAAACATAAAACCAACGGCCTGAGGTTCTAAAGAGGAAGAAGGTTATTTAATTAAACTAATTTCTTTGTTAATTATTTTAAAATTGTCGTGGACCTTTAAAAATTCACAACTTGTTCATACGATGTCGAAATCACATGAAACAGGAACCGTTCGGATCGTGACAATGTCCACTACATTCTAGAAGTGACCGGAGAAATTTTAGAGCTATCTACAATTTTGGAAGAAGTAAAACCAATGTGAGATTTCTAAATTTAAAATAAAACTGATTGTGATTGTGTTATTAAATTTATTTATATGCTATATAAAATACGTATATGCATTGGATAAAATTGGAATTGATTGATTGTGGTTGCGATGAATTGATGTATTGAATTGTGTAGTGAAAATAAAATGATCATGTGTTGAATTATGTATTTGTTTTAAATAAAATGATTGGATAATAAAAAATACATTTTTTATTGTGTGCTTGATTCATTAAAAAGATTCATGTTTTAAATAAAATGATTGGACAATAAAAATTACATTTTTATTGTATGTTTGATTCATTAAAAAGATTCATGTTTTAAATAAAATGACTGGACAATAAAAATTACATTTTTATTGTATGTTTGATTCATTAAAAAGATTCACGTTTTAAATAAAATGATTGGACAATAAAAATTACATTTTTATTATATGTTTGATTCATTAAAAAGATTCATGTTTTAAATAAAATGATTGGACAATAAAACATTTTTATTGTATGTTTGATACATTAAAAAGATTCATGTTTTAAATAAAATGGTTGGACAATAAAAATTACATTTTTATTGTATTTTTGATTCATTAAAAAGATTTTGCTAAATAAAAATGTAATCTTTGACATGTTAGTAAAGTTACCAAGAATCATTTGTTAAATATGTTTTGTTAGATTAAAATATTATCATTAACATGTTAGCGATGTTGTATAAAAAGAATCATTTGTTAAATATATTTTGTTAGATTAAAATATTGTCATTAACATGTTAGCAATATTAATATAAAAAGAATCATTTATTAAATATGTTTTGTTAGATTAAAATATTGTCATTAACATGTTAGCGATGTTAATATAAAAAGAATCATTTGTTAAATATGTTTTGTTAGATTAAAATATTGTCAATGACATGTTAGCAATGTCAATATAGAAATAATCATTTGTTAAATATGATTTGTTAAATTAAAATATTGTCATTGACATGTTAGCGATGTTAATATAAAAAGGATCATTTTTTAAATATGTTTTGTTAGATTAAAATATTGTCATTGACATGTTAGCGAAGTCATTAAAAAGATTCAAGTTTCAAATAAAATGTTTCAACAATAAAAGTTACATTTTTATTGTCTGAATGAATAATAGAAAACTCAAGTTTGAAATAAAATGTTTTAACAATAAAAATCACATTTTTATTGTATGTATAAACCAATAAAAAGAACCATGTGTTAAATTACATTTTTGTTAGATAAAATAAAAATGTCATCTCTACATGTTAACAAAGTTATAAAATAGACATATGTTAAAATATATTATTGTTAGAAAAAAATGTCATCTTTAACATGGTAATGAAGAATAAAAGAATTATGTGTTAAATATATCTTTGTTGATTAAACATATTCTTTTTAACATTAATAGGAAGTGCATAAAATTTACATGTAACAAAATATATTTTTGTTCATTAAAAATATTTTTTTAAAAATGTGTATGTGAAGTGTGTAAAATTTACATGTCTAGACATAAATGTGTGTTCATTAAAAATATAATATTGAACATGAATATGAAGTGTACAAAATTTGTATGTAATGGAATAAATGGTTTTGAAATCGTCGAAAGAATTATATATATATATATATATTTAAATAAAACGAATCGCGCGCGATAGTGCACGTTTCGAAATCACAACTTTAAACGATTATACGGAGAAATCCGACCGTCGCATTTTCCCAAAACTAAAACCGTTGGGTTCGCTTTGGAAAGATCTTTCCAATGATATTAAATTTGTTAAGATCCAACGGTTAGATTTCGAGAAATATGTAATTCAAATCCAAATAAAAACAGCGCCAAGGCCGCGTAATGACCTGAAACGTCGTTCGAATTAAATGGGCTATTTTTATATAAATTAAAATAGCGATAAATCATTATAAAATAATATAAACAATATGGAATGAAAATAAACCAACTTCCCTTGGTTTATAAAGTAATATGGACGGTTAGATTTATCTGACATTAATCTATAGAATTGAGTTAAATTTAACCAAAGTAAGAAATGATTTGAATTATATATATTCGAGGATTATTTGAAAAGGCCGAGTTAAATCTCATTTAAAATAATTATACGACGATTAAAAGTCGAAGACATTGAAGACGGTAGTTGAAGACCGATGATCTTTACATTGAATGGATGACTACTGATGCCCTGGATTGGGTAGCTCCCATGAAAGGATTAAAGTGGTAGTTGCACGGACGTACTTGTTGATTGTCCGGATATGCGAGAACCTCTCTTCCGTATTGGACATATGGATCGAGGAATAAGGTGTCTCCAGTTTTGTTCAGACCCAGAACGGATTTGTAAATGGATGTGTGTCTGACAATGGATTTCGTTCTATGTTGATTGATTTCTATTAAATATATATCTGTTTGGTGGCGGAGAATTTATTCTCTTGCTTAACACCCTTCTCTGAGGCGTACGAGCTTAGAGGTTATATATCGATAGACATCAGTCGTATGGCGTGGATTGTCAATGTGGTATGCTAAGATGCAAATGATCAAGACCTTTGTTGAAAAGTAGAGCCTTGTGGTTGATGATCAAAGCACATATTTAATTTGCATAGCTTTGTGTATAGCGTTACTTCGCGAGCCTCACATCCCGGTATAAGTCAAAAACGGGATCGTAACTGCAGCGAGTGCACGACGTTTATTTATAGCTAGAAGTGGTGTCATGGTATGGTGCCTAGACATTTTTACTTATGAGGATGATGGATTGCGAGGCCTCATATATTGGTCGCTATTGGTCAAGTGATACGTCCAATAGGACCGGGAAACATGTGTTCAGGAATAATTAATCCACTAAAGTATGTGTGGACCGGCCCTGAAGATCCACGGGTCCACTACGGCGGACCCTGAGGCATTTGCTAGAGTGTCTCGAATCGGAAGGAGCCATCCCTAGCCTCGACTCATGATGGAAACCCAATTTCCAATACAACATTACGGATTTGATTGTAAACCTATATATGTCGGCATAGTAGGATGGAGTATTATGCCGTCTAGGATTGATACATTTATATTGAAAAGTGTTTTAAACTGACTAGACACTAATAATAATATCAAATGATTTTTGTTTTATACGTATCAATCATATTTGACCATTACAAGGTAAAACTTTATCCTCTGGTTTGCGTTGCATTATGTGATGGGACTTGAGTCTTATAATGGTTTCATTTTTCTAAAAAGCATTGCGTTGTTTAAAAGATTTACTTCATTTTATGCATTGGCAATCCAATGGAGTAGACCCGTTCCACGTTAGCGGCGTGGTCCTGTGATTAGCCTTATTATTAAATAAGTTAAGTAAGATTTCTCATACCAGTCCTATGACTAACTCGTAGTTTGTTTTCACTTGCAAACTCGGGTGCCCTTATTTTTACACGGGCAGCCAAGTAAACAGGTAACAGACTTTATTTTGGATATGCACCGCAGCATGGGGTGCTCTTTTGGTTGAAGACGAAGACCATCTTTTATCTCTTATTTTGGAGACATCACCTTATGTATGATGTATTTGATGATGTTCTAGACTTATTATCTACCTATTGGAAACTTTTATGTACTAAGTAGTATCCTATATTTGTGCAACTCTGATGATGATGACATTTATGATTCCGCTGTCATGGTGATGAATATTATTCTATGATTTCATGTGTTATGCTATTATCTATAATCTACTGATGTGATAAATGTGTTATATTCCAATGATTATCCTTGCCATCGTGGTACGGGGGTTTGGGTTGTCATGTTTTCCAATGTAAAGTTTTCCAATTTAATGTATTAAATTGGAATTGAATGGAATTTGATTTGGTAATAATCGAGATGAGCTTCTGTGAAGGACGGCCGTTACTATATATGGAATTTAAAAGGCTTTTCGTTATTCCATTTGTTGTAATGATTGGATACGGAAATTTATATCGATTGTATATTGATCTATTTTCCGTGAAGATTCCATGGTTGATGGAAGTTGATTTGGGTTTATTGTGAATTGTGTTTTCAATGATATTAGTTCTTTATCCCAGTTAAAGATAAGATTAATTTCTTAAATTTGAATAATCATTAAGAAATTATTTTTGAGATTAAAACTGAATTAGAGTTTTAATGAATCTTTAATTAGATTGGAATGAGAATAAGGTAATTAAATTTATCAAATTCATGAAATGGTCGAGAATAAAGTACCATCAGTTTTACTCCAGGCAGTAGTTAAATCTTTAATTAGATTTGAACGTGAAATTGTAATTAATTTTACTGATAACACAGTGGGTGTTAGATACGGAGTATTACCAGTTTTGCTCCATGGGATGAATAGGTTGGGATTGGAAATATAAAATAAATGATTACTACGGTAAGGCGATAATCCCGACTAGTTTTATAAACCTTAATTTGGTTTGGAATCATCAAAGGATAAAATAAATCTTTTGAAAACGATATCAAAAGGAAAATTAAAGAGGAAATTTAAAATAATTTATCTTTGATAAAATTAATGGGAACCTTTCCGAAAAGAAAAGAATATTTGAATAAAAGAATATTCTAGATTGGAATGAGGCGTATTATGTGTTTATTATAACACTTGATTACAAAATACGCGAGATATTCGGAAAGACAGGGTTTTACCCATTTTGAATAATCGATACGGCGACTAAATGTCGATGATATGAAGACGGTGGTTGAAGACCAGAGATCTTCACATCGTTTGGATGATTATTGATGTCTTGATTGGGATGTACACCCAAGACAAGGTAATAAGTGGCGATCGTCCAGACGTACTTGGAGATCAACCGGATATGTGAGGGCCTCTCTCATGTATTGGACATATGGGACGAGGAACAAGGTGCCTTCGGTTTTTCAGACCCAGAATGGACTTGCAAATGGATAGTATGTCTGACGTTGTATTCCTTTATACCGTATTCGTTTATCTCTGCTAAATATATATCTGTTTGGTGGCGGAGAATTTATTCTTTCTTAACACCCTTCTCTGAGACATACGAGCTTAGAGGTTATATATTGGTGGAAATCAGTGGTACGGTATGGATTGACAGTGTGGCATGATGAGTTGCATGGATCAAGGCTTTGGTTGAAAAGCAGAGTCTTGTGGATGTTGATCAAAGCACAGCTTTAATTAGCATAGCTTTATGTGGCGTTAATTCGCGAGCCTCACACCCCGGTATGAATCAAAAATGGGATAGTGACTGCATGGAAATGGACATATGTTAGTTCTAGCTTCGAGTAACGTCATGGTACGGAGCCCCAGTCTGTTTACTTATGTGGATGCTTCATATTATTTGATGGAAAGCGAGGTACCTCGGAATTCGGGCCGATTGAAAGGCTCAGATATGATTTGAGTCCCTAGTGGCTCTAGAGTGGTCGACATTACTGACCCATTTTGGAGGTTCGATAAAACCGGCAAACATATAGTTTATGGTATAACTAATCATCAACGGATGACCGGCTATGAAGATCCAAGGGGTTCACTGCAGGGGATCCTGAGGCACTTGCTAGTGTGTCTCGAAATCAGTAAGGAAGGTCCCTTGCCTTGGTTCATAGATGGAAACCCAATTTCCAATACGCGATTTTACGGTTTTAGTTGTAAACCTATATGGTGACATAATATAATGGTCCCAATGCCGCCTATGATTGATACATTTATATTTGAAGTTGATTTCTTCACTTATAGTAATAATAAAAGATGAAATTTCGCGTATCAAGCATATTTGATTATTATAAGGGAAAACTCTATCCTCGACTGCGTCCATTGTGTGATGGGACCTAAGTCTTATAATAGCTTCATTTTTCTGTTTAGCATTGCGTTGTTTGTTTTATACATTGTATTCATGGGGGATAAACCCGTTCCGTGTTATACGGCGTGGTCCCGTGATTTACCTAACTTTAAAAAATCAAGATAATAACAGTTTTAATTCTCACACCAATCCCATGACTGACTCGAAGTTTATTGTTTCTACCTAAACTCGAAGTTTATTTGTTTCTGCTGCATTGTATTACATTTATTGTAAATTTATTTTCCATTGTAATTTAATATTTTTGATACTCTGTTATTCTGTACTTTGATGTAACATTATTACGATGTTTATAAAAATCTTTTCTTGTTTGTTCTGATGTGTTGTGCGCCCAAAGTTAGCATATCCGCCTTTTTGGTTCGATTTAAGTAGGTTTAACGATCGATTTGGATCGACCGAGAGGGAGGGTCACTACATTGAAGTTGTAATAATATTTATAAATTGAAATCAAGTTTTGATTTGATAAAACAAGTTCAGTTTCTGTAAAGGAATAATATTCACGTTTTAAAGTGAATAATGATTTAAATGCAAACGTCTTGCAGATTAAAACGATTATAAAAGGAAATGGTTAAAGAATTGAAAGTGATAAATTCAAAGGTAAATTTAAAATGAAAATGGAAACTGAGTTAATCTAAAATGGTAATTTATTCCAAAGTTCGGAACGTTAATCGAATAGCGATTATTCGAAGGAGAGTTATCGAATAGAGATTATTCGAGAGAGAATTATGCTTTAGAATTCGACTGTATCGAATGTAGGAAAGTACTATTTACTTTCCCTCTTTAAATCAAGATTTATTTATTTATTAATAAACTAGTTGTTTGTTTATTTTTTCAAATTAAAGAATAAAAGTTATATTTTGAGGTTATATATTTCGGAAGTAGGGATTATAACACTACAGTTATAATCAAATGTTTTCATAAAAGAAGTGGAATTGTAAATTGAATCCGAGAGTTGCGTAATAAATGATTTGATAAGAAGTTGAGAAATGGAGTTAAGGAAATTAGAAACTGACTGCAGATTTGTTAAGTTGAATCGTTTCCTAAGTATCGATTTGATGTTGGTTTCGGCCTTCGGGGTTGATACTTAGGAAATTGCTCTCTTACTAGTTTATAGTTAGGGATTGATGAATGGGGAAGGATAATGAGTGTGAATAAGAAATGGAAATATTCCAATGTTAATAACGTATATTTTCTAATTATAGAAAATAAGTAAAGATGTGAATATATATATATATGAGAATGTTTTCCGATGATTTAAAAAGAAATACTTTCTGGAATATAGATAATAAATAGTTTATAATAGATGGGAACGTTTCCGGTAATCGTGAGGGGTTAAACGAGTTTTAAGAAATATGCAGAAAAATGGGAAATGGGGAAATGAATAAATTATTGATAAATTAATTTAAAGGGATAAATATTGATTTATGATTGATTGATAGAATTTCCATTTGGAAATAAGATCTTTGTTTGTATGGGTGTTTTCCTTTAATAGTTAAATAATTGGCTATCAAAGTTTTTACCAATTTTCCGTCCTCAATGCGGCAGACCGGGATCAGATTTATTATCTGAAAACCACTTCGTGTTGGCATTAGCGTTGCGAATCAAATAAGATGAGGAAAACTGAAGACGGAGTTTATGCATTGGGTTGTTCTGGCAAATCCTAGGTATAAATTGCTTAAGATGGGTTTACATAATAGCGCCTTTGGTTTGTCCAGTCCTAGGACAACTTGTATGGAAGAATGTTTGGCATAGTATATTTAATAGATCGCGTAAGTTAATCTCTTCAAACGTACTTACGTTTAGTGGCAGCAGAATTCATTTCTCTTAGCTGTATACCCGTGGTATTTTTGGACAAATCAGTTTGTGATTTGGCGGGTATGATGATGTGGCATTCAAAATAAATATAGGTGTGATCTGTTAAAAAGATACGTTATGACCTTAAGCCTCACAACCAGGAAATGGTATAAAATCTGGTACGCCACATAGCTAATTGGGTAGCTCCCAATTAGGGTGTATTGTCACCTGAGCTAGAGAAAATCCATTTGCTTCTTTAATCTATTTAGATGACGTCCCTTTTGGGAAACGGTTACTGATCCCAACCATCTGTGATAATCCATTCGGTACACTCAAGCGAAATGAGTGACCGGTCATGTTTAGCCTGGGTTGCAAGATGTTCTCGTTGAACCCAGTGTATTCCTCTCTAGCGATACACTGTCAGAAGGTGGTCCCATACCTTGCCAGTCGGAATCCATTACCCAATAAGCGCCGCGATTTTTTATTATATATTATGTATGTGGAACGTGAAATGAAAGTGTTCCGCTAGATTGCTATTTATTTGATTTAGGCATTATGATAATAACAGAAGAGTACTAATTTTAAAGATTGTTTTGGGTTATCATAAGGTAAAAACCATCTGTGTTTACGTGTGGATCGATATTACCAATATCCCTTCTTTTAAAAGGATTTAAAAGTTAAACCAAGTGGTTGGATTTTACTCACATCAGTCCTTATTGCTTTCTTAGTGCTTCGTACGCATGATAGGGGTTCTCGCTTCGCGTTAGGTGGCGCACGGGAGACTCTTACCTATACATGTCCCGAAAATGTGGGTTAGTTATGAGTCGAGAGGTTAGCCGTAAAAGAAGGTGCTGGGTGCCTTTGTAAGCCATGGTGGGATGTTAGCCAGCTGACTTGGAGGTAGATGGATGGTTGAAAAGCCTACCGTTTTCGACCTGGGTCATTACAGTGGTATCAGAGATGAAAGTTAAGTGACTACCTTGGCTCTATGGCGTAATTCAATAGAGATTGGGTTAGTAATGCCCAGATTGAGTTTGAGTGTATATATACAAGAGAATGTATTTGTAGATTTTATAAAAAATTGTTTAATATTGTGGAGATTTATTGGTTGAGTTGTTTATTAGTTCCGGTCGATCAGTTTGATCCACTGTATCGGCAGGGGTTTCTAAACACTCAAGTACGATGAACCGACACTGTATGTTTTGAAAGAGGGTAAATGAAATAATTTTACCCATAGTATATTTTGATATAAAGATAATATTTATCTTAAGATTATTTTTAAGTATATTGGGTGTGTTGGTTGTTATTATAATCAAATAAGATTATAATTGGAATGGTTATAATAGCTTATCAGAATTCACATAAGGGTAATATATAAATCAGATGGATACAATCTGAATTTAAACCAGGATTGGAATTAAAACTTTGGAAATTTGAATAAGTGTTTATAAATGGATTTGGATTAAATATACAACAATTTTAAAATCTTGGATAAGTGTTTATAGATGGATTTGGATTAAATATACAGCAATTTTAAAATCCTGGCAGATTTTGGAAATGTTTTTGAGCATTGTGAAGGATATTTTAAACTAATTTCAAAATGGAAGTGTTTGAAGATGGTTTTGAAAATGTTATAGTATTAAACTCACTTCAGTCGCTGGAAAATAACCTTGATGATGCTGGCCATATCATCAGTGTTCATTTTCGAGTTTCTAAGTGACGGATTACTACTAAAGATTTTGTTTTTGAATTATTTTGGGAAGACAAGTTGTTTGAATTTCGAAGAGGATTGTTTGATTTTAGAAAAATCAAAGCAATTTAAAATTTCCAAAGAGAGATAATTGAAATCAAAAACAAATTAAACAGAAATTTGGGAAAGCAAATTGAAATTGAATTAAAGTTAAGTGGAAATTGAATTGGAATAGAATGATAAGTCCAGTATAAACATTGGAGTCAAATCCTCTTCCTATTTTATATTAAAAGAAAAGGTGTTGGACTTTCCAAATGAATATCTGGGGATCAACTAATTAGTATACTGGTCCAGAGCCAAATCCAATATACCGGGTTCTTAGCAATCTGAGGATCATTTTTGAAAGTGGGGGTAAGGGATCTCTTTTCTGCAATGGAAAAAAAATAAGAATGAAAAATTGGATTCTTGAATATAATTAGACTCATGTGAGGTAAAATGGATTGAGCTTTGAAATAAAAAGCAAAATTTGAATTTTGAGATAAAGATAACTGATTAGAGAAATTAATAGTTAACAAAATTTGTGGAATGGAACTTAACTGGGTTAAGTTTATTCGATTGTGAGATACGAATTTGAAATAGATTTGAATTGAATAGTAAGAGTTTGGAATCAAGAAGGGAACTTGAATTTGATATTGAATTTGGCTTGGGTACAAGCGAATGATTTGGTTTTGAGGATAAACTGATTGGAGATCTATTAAAAATGCATTTGTATATGCTAACTTGATAGCATATGGAAGAGATATAGTTGAATGCCTGACAAAAAGGTACAAGTTTATATTTATATTGGGTATGAGATTTTTATGAGCCGAATTGGCAAGCCGCTTGGCTATTTGATTTTCTTTTGGATTGGAGAAGGCCTAGATAGGCAAGTTGTAGTTGTACCGATTAAGCCGTGCAAAGGAGATGCTAGCGAAATTTTTCAAAATTTAGGTGTTAGAAATTTTTCAGAATTTTTGAAAATTTTCATTAGTCAAAATAAATTAATATCTTAGTTGAGATTAATTAGTTTAGTTGAAACTGAAGTTAAGAAGTAAAACAATAGATTTTTAATCTAGTTATTAGGGTTGGCGGTATTTTTTCCAGCTTAGTAATTTCGGGGAATTCTTTTATGGGAGAAAGAATGTAACGTCCCGTAATTTTAACAATCGAATAATTAATTAATTTAATTATTTAAATAATTGTTCGGTAATTTAAATGGCTTAAATTAAATAATATTGAATATTTAATTATTGGGATAATAAATTTTAAAATCCAAAATATGGGAATAGTAGAATTCACAATATTGTGTGAATTGGTTGATATAACTAATTTAATTTAGTTTAGAATTTAAATAAAATAAAAAAATTATTTATAAACAATGTTTGAACGTATTAATTTTATTATAATTATAATCGAGCTCATAATGGTGCGGTAGTTCGTAGTATTACGTTTTGAACTTTAAATGAATATACAGGAGTCGTTATACGTCAGATTTCTTTGAAACAAGAAACGTTCAAATCTGTTGAACGATATTTTTCTAATGAAAGAGAAAAATCAAGATTTCGCCTTTTATATTGTAAGTTATGTCCACATCCAATTTTTAGAAAGTCGCTATGGAATTCATTTATAAATTATAACGATTTATTTATATAGTAAAAGGATTTTTGTATAAATCGACTACAGATTTAATTCAGATTTTGAAATACCGAGTAATAAATCCAGATATGTTTATTTTGAAGTTGTATGATATTCTATGTGAATACATACAATAATATTAATTTATTAATATTAAATTAATTTTTTTTTGAATATATTAATATTTTATTGGTTTATTTGGAGCCTTAAAAATAGCCATTTTTACAAACGACCTCCGTTTTCGATGAAATTAATTTGTTGGATACAGAATATTGAATTGTTGTTAAATTCAAATTTTTTAATTTTTGGAGTCTGTATGCAGTCATATGCGATTTTAATGTCAAAACAGTCAATAATTTGACTTTAAAAATATGTTGTGTGAGCAAACAGACTCGGATTTAACAAAACAAGTTTCGTTGGGTCCGTAGTGTCGAGCCACAGGTGTGTGTGTGTGTGTGTGTACATTTTTACTGAAATTGGATATCATATGTGACTACACGGATTTTTAATTGATGAATACAAACAGCGATGGACTATAAATCAATAAAATAACTAAATATAAAAATATATAAATCTACTATAAATACGCCACATTCCTCTCTAACCCTGAAAACTTTGTTTCTCTAATCAATGGATTTATGCCGCCAGACTTCTCTTCATAAACCAAAATCGTGAGCTAAAGAAAATCAAAACAAAACGTATACATCGCTATAAATCATGTAAATGATATATTTGAATTCCCTAGAGAAAGAGCTTCAGCCTCATATAAATATTAGTGTGTGCGATCAAATGTTTAGGGTCTCAACATTTTGTACAGCGTGTGTATATCCTCTTAGGGCTGAGAATTGGAGGAGACTGAAGCATCGATTCATGCTTTCGAGGTTGTAATTGAAATGAGAAGATGATTTGGAGTTCCTGTGCAATAATTCAAGGAATTCGACGTGAAATGATGTCGCAAGTACCACTGTGTATCGTGGAAAATGTTGTTCGATGCATTTGAGTCCATGAGCGCGAGTTGGATGAGGGGTGCACGAAGTTGAAGAGGAGGTTATGATAAGATTTAAGGTAATTTTGGTTTGATTTTTAGTGGATATGAAGAGGAGAACGGGAGGCAAGAAGAAGGCGCAATGGCCATGACAACAGCAGACGTCGGTCTGAAAGAGAGCAAGAAAGAATTCCTTTTATTTACGGTCGTGGGTTTCCAGAGAGGGAAGGTGGGCTGGATTTTTAATTGTTGGCCCAAGTGTTAATTTTGTTAAGTTTAAATTTAATTTAAATAACATAATAACTTATAAAAACAATACCTTACTCATACGTCATCAAAATTCAACAAAACAGGATCCGTTGGGATCGCATGGACGAAGGCTACAAAATGGAAATGGTTTGGAACGATTTGGAGTTCGTCTCAATTTATGTCGAAATAAAACTCATGATCGGAACTATTGAACAGTTATCGTTATTAAACGATAAATTACCAAAAGTGAGTAAACTCACTAACTCTTTCCAGCTTATATTTTTGTAAACGTAATTTGGTATTGATAAATGATGATTGATTGTTGTGTGATGATTGTTTGGATGAACTGCTAATTAATTGGTTGAAATTATAGATCTAACTATATATATATCATTAAGTAAATATTGATTCTATTTATCAGAATATTTCATATTGAAATGAAATTGATGTTATTTATGTTGTTTAACATCTGTGGATGCAGGGAAACAAAATAGAGGGATCCAACTGGATTCCTCAATATTTATAATATTGTTATTCATATATTGTGATATATGATGTGATATATAATTCGTGATTGATTTTTGAGGTATTTGGATGAAACTAGTCTTTTTAATTGGTATTTTAAATACCATAAGTAATACTAGGATGTATAAAGGAAAATATTAAAGTGTATATTGAAATAAAAATATTTGTGTATAATCAAAGGATTTTATGGAAAGGAATTTTTTTTTAAGTGGATATTGAATTTTAAGAATTTTATAAAATCAATGGATTTTATAAAAAGAAATATTTGGAAAATTAATAGAATTATAAAAGGGAATTTGCGGGTTATAAAAGACTTATGAGAAGTTTCATATTTTTAAATAGAAATCTATTTTAACAGATAAGTTGAGAAGATTGATTTATAAGCGATAATTATAAATTAATTAAAATATTTATTATTGGGTAAATTGAATATACATATAAGTCTGAATTTGTATTAAGAAGTAGAAATCGGTTTTAACATTGATATTTTTATGGAATATAAACTTAACATTTATAAAGGAAATTATAAAGGAGATTATATGTGATTGGGAATAAAAATAGGATTTTGTATGAACAATTCTATAAATAAACGTATAATAAGAATTTGGATTTGAGATATTGTTTTAAATGTGAAATCAAACTGATTGATTTTATAAAAAGAAATATTATTCACGTTTAAAGTGAATAATTGGTGGAAGTAAATATTTTGCAAATAAAAACATTTATAAAGGTAATTGGAATTTGAAATCGGGATACAAATAGAAATTTGAATGAGATAAAAAATTGTGTTAAAATAAAATAGTGGATTCTATTTTGGGAAAAATAGATTAGTTGTGGATTTTTAAAATAACTCAATAAACATAATTTGAACCTGTAATAATATTTATAAATTGAAATCAAGTTTTGACTTTATAAAACAAGTTCAGTTTCTGCAAAGGAATAATATTTACGTTTTAAGGTGAATAATGATTTAAATGCAAATGTCTTGCAGATTAAAACGATTATAAAAAGAAATGGTTAAAGAATTGAAAGTGATAAATTCTAAGGTAAATTTAGAATGAAATGGAAGCAGAGTTAATGTAATAACCCGGAAATTTGGGCCAATTTAAAAAATTTATTTTGGCAATTTTAGCGAATTTTGATTATTTAAAATGAATTATTTTAAATAATATCGACGAGAAACTTATTTTGAATAGAATTCGAACGTATATATTTATACAGATCGTCATTAGAATATAAATAATTATTTATAATTATAAAAGGAATTGAAAATGGCGCGGTAGTTCGATAATTCGATTTCAAACTTCAATTGAACATACCGGGTTCAAAATAAACCGGATTTTAGTGAAACCAAAAATATTAGAATCTAACTGAGAATATCTTTCCAACAAATCCGAGAAATCAAAATTTCGTAGCGGGAATCAAAAGATATGTCCAGTTGAAAATTTAGAATAGTCGCTATGGAATTTCGGGCCTTAAAAATAGAAACTTTGCAAACGACCTCGGATTTCGACGAAACCACTTTTGTTGGATCTGTGATGTCAAGTTATTGCTAGATTTCAAATTTCGTAATTTTTCGAATCAATATGTGAGCGTGGCGAAGGAAAACGCGTTTGACCAGTTTTAGTTGATTTTAATCGACTGGAAAATGGCCATTTCTCAAACGGTCTCAGAATTTGACGAAATTAGTTTTGTTAGGACCGTATCGTCAATACGAAGCTAGAAAAGATTTTTATGGGATTTTTCGAGTTAGTATGTGAATCCAGTAAATTGAAATGCGCGTTCAAATTCAATATATAGAGTTATATGTTGATTTTGACGTAAACTGATCGAAACAGTCAAATTAGCCTGCGAAACATATCCCATTGTGTTCGGAATGGGGTTATTACCCTAGGGCGACAGTCGGTGGGTGCGATTTTGAGTTCGAAATAAAAAGTTGCTTTATGGAATAAATTAAACAAAATAATATAAAACTTTTCGCTTATAAGGCCCCCTCCCTCTTACCTTTCTCTCTCCTTTCATTCAGCCGTAATAAAGAAAAATAAATTAAAAAAACCCTCCTGCTCGTCAACGATCGACGATCGCGACCCCCCTTTGGCGACGGCGCTACGCCCAGGCTCCCCTCCCCCTTCCGCCTCGATCTCGTTTGGCCCAAACCCAACCCCCTGAGCCTCTAAAAACCCCAGACCGCCGCTAGCACACCCGGCCACCACCGCGACCGCCAAACTCCAGCGCCACCTTGGCGAGCGCATCCCCCCTCCGCCAATCCGACGTCAGCACCAACCCCCCCTTTCTTCCAGATTAAAAACTGTAAGTTTTATATCCTATTTTTATTCGTTTTCCTTTATTTATTTTGTAAATGGGTTTTTATAAATTTAAAATTCTGGGTTGTTAGCATAAATTAAAGTCAGTTTTTATATATATTATAGCATTAAAAAGAACTGATTTTTAATGAAGAAAAGAACTGATTTTTAATGAAGGAAAGAAATGATTTTTATCATATGAGAAATACAAAAATATGATCTTTATCATATAAGAAGAACAAAAATATAATTTTTGTAATATAGAAAGAGTAAAAATATGATTTTTATATTATAGGAAGATTAAAAATAGGATCTTTGTTTATGTAAAGTAATAAAAATATAATTTTTATATATATGGTGAGTTAAAAATATAATTTTTATTATATTACTAGCAAGATAAAAATGTAATTTTTATCATGGAAGTAGCGGTATAAAGGAGTGATTTTTTTTATATGTGATAGAGATATAAAAATTCGATCTTTATATATGAAATAGAAATATAAAAATATAATTTTTATATAGGAGGAAGCGTTGTAAAAGTATATGAAGTAGAAATAAAAATAGAATTTTTATCCAGATAGCATGATTATAAAAATGTGATTTTTATATATGTTGAAAATACGGGCAACGAAAGTGATGAAAGGCGAGCACGACGAAGATTTCTACATAAGAAGAGTCGTGGCGTTGGATTAGCTAGTCGGTGAGAACTTCTCACTTTAAATCTTCTTTTCTAGTTATAAATATATACTAGGATGCAGACGGTGTTTAGTAGCACCCGACACCCGTCGTCCATAGACCATGGACGGCTTGTATGCTTGTTTGTTTGATTTTGTTGTGTAGTTGATTGTGTGATGTGATGTGAAATGAAAATAAAATATTTATATAGTTTTATAGTTGAAAATAGAATTTTTAACGTGTATTTAAAATGAAATAAATAGTTATAAACAAATCGAACAATTTGTTTATATACACACATTTGACTGATATTGATTGGGACGATAAATTTTACACATCGCACAACTGCACAAATAAAATCTGTGTTTAATTGTTTGAAAACCCCACACGGGTATTGGGGTGATATATGACATACACTAATCCCAATAGTTAGTTGTATGTCGATCGATTGATTGACAGACTGTTATAAGCGTTAAATATTTATATTTGATGCTTATACAGTGTAGAATGCACTTTGGATGATGGTTGATGATTTATCGTTGTTGTTATATACGTGTGGTAGAAAATCCATATAATTATCATTATATGGTAATTGATTGGGCCTCATTCCAGTTTTGAAATAGAATATTTGAATAAGAAATATTTGAAAAAGAAATATTTGAAAAGGAATATATGAATAGGAATATTTGAAAAAAAAAGAAATATTTGAATAGAAATATTTGAGAAAGAAATATTTGAAATAGCATATTTGGAAAAAGAAATATATGAAGCCGTGTTGATTAGATTGACGCCATTTTGTCGTGAACGATATTTATATCGATTTTATTCATTTTACAATGAATATCGAAAGTGATTTCAAAATCTGATATTTTGAAAGGAATTGAAATTCGAATTAGACTGAATTGAAATGAAATTCGAATTAAACTGAATAGAATTGAAATTCGAATTAGATTGAAATAGAATTGAAATTGTTTTGAATTGAATTTAAAATGTATTGAAATTGAACTGAAATGGATTTGAATTGAAATAGAATTGAAATGAATTTTAAACGAATTTATATTGGAAGATTCAATTTTGATTTGAATTTGAAAAGAAAGTTGAAATCGTTTTGAAAACGAATTTAAAACGATTTATAAAATATGTTTTAAAAGGAAATCGACGAAGTATATATTATATATATTATATATATAATATAATGGCCTGAATAGAACGCGCCGCGCTGCGATAGTTCGTGAATTTCGACCATTGACTTCAAATGGATATTGCGGGAGATCCGACCGTCGGATTCTCCTAAAACCGAAACCGTTGGGTTTGTATCGAAAAGAGCTTTCTAAAGAATATTAGAAATTAGAAATCTAACGGATGGATTTGGAATTATGTCCAAATAAAATTTGGAAAAGGTCATTGTAAGTGCAGTTCGATGGTCGTTGATGGAAATCGACTGTACGGGCCTTGATAAAATTATTAAAAATATCAATAATTTGTGTAAAATCATAAGAAATGATTTGGGAAGAATTGAGATGAAAAACTCCATATTTGAAAAGATAAAAATAGATTTTTATCGAAATGAACTAGTTTTGAACTAGAATTATAATTCTATTTATTTTTAAATAAATAAATTGGATTTGAAATGGTTTTGAAAATAACCAGAATTTCCAATAATTATATTGGAATGGATTTGAATCGAAATTGTCTTTGGAATATTTCGATGTTGGATTTCGTGATGATACAGATATTGTTATGGGAAATTGAAAGATATATATATCGTTATTTCCAATACGATATTTGTTGGTCGTAGAATTTGATATTGAATATAAGCCGATATATTTTCTATTCAGAGCCTTGTATTTTATATCAAATGTGATTTGGGTTTGTCGTGAATGGTGTCTTCATTAACACTGTTCTTAAGCCCAGTTGAGAAAAAGATTAAATCTTCTTATTTAGATTTAATGAAGTGTACCAATTTAATAATATTTAATTGGAATTGAATTGGTATTGATTTTTGGGGTTTATCGTGAACAGTGTTTTAAATGACACTTGTTCTTTAACCCGATAATTATTGGAATGTGATTTTCGGTTGTCATGAACGGTATCTTCAATAATACTGTTCTTAGACCCAAAGGAGTAAGAAAATCAGAAACTAACTGGAGATTAGTTAAGTTGAATGGTTTCTGGGGTATTGATCTAATGTTGGTTTCGGCCTTCGGGGTTAATACTTAGGGAATTGCTCACTTGCTAATTTACGGTTAGGGACTGATTGAAATGTGATGTGATTTTGGGGTTTATCGTGAACCGTGTTTTAAATGACACTGATTCTTTAACCCAGTCAAAGATTAAAACTAAGTGGAGTTTTAATGAATCTCTAATTAGATTGAAAAGATCGAGAATGGAGTATCACCAGTTTTGCTCCAGGCGATAGTTAAATCTTTAATTAGATTTGAACGGGAAATGGTAATTGAATTTACCGATAACACCGTGGTGTTAGATATGAAGTATTACCAGTTTTACCTCATGGGATGAATAGGTTGGGATTGGGAAATTAAAACAAATGATTACTTCGGTAAGGTTCGTTAATCCCGACTAGTTTGAATTGATATTCAAAGGAAGATTAAACAATAAATTTGAAGAATTTATCTTTGATAAAATTAATGGGAACCTTTCCCTAGGAATGTAAAATTTAGAAACTAACTGTCGGTTAGCTAAGCAGAATGGTTTTCTGGATATTGATCTGATGTTGGTTTCGGCCTTCGGGGTTAATATTTGGGGAATTATTCTCTTGTTAATTTAAGGTTAGTGACTGGTGAATTGGAATGAGGCTTATTTTGTATTTGTGTAACACTTGTTTATTATATATGCGAGTTATTCGGAAAGACCGGGTTTATCCCATTCTGAATAACTGATACGACGATAAGTCGAAGATGAAGACGGTGGTCGAAGACCGGAGGTCTTCACGTCGTTTGGATAATTACTAATGATCTTGATTGGATCGTACACCCAAGAGGAGGGAATCAGTTGGTGATCGTCCAGACGTACTTGGAGATCGATGGATATGCGGTGTACTAGGTGCCTCCGGTTTCATTCAGACCCAGAACGAACTTGTAAATGGACTGTGTGTCTGACATTGGATTTCAGTCTGTGTGATTGATTTCTATTAAATATATATATGTTTGGCGGCAGAGAATTTATTCTCTTGCTTAACGCCCTTCTCTGAGACGTACGAGCTTAGGGGTTATATATTGATGGATATCCATCGCATGGAGTGAATTGCCTGTGTGGCATGCCTAAGTGACAATTGATCAAGGCTTCTGTTGAAAAGCAAAGTCTTGTGGTTGATGATCAAAGCACAGCCTGTGTGGCACAGCTTTGTGTAGCGATAATTCGCGAGCCTCACACCCTGGTTGTGAACCAGAAACGGGAGAGGACATCAGGGAGGACATGCGTTTCTTTCTAGCTAGAAATGGCGTCAGTGGTTTTACACGCCCTAACGTGTTTGACTTATGTGGTTGTTGCTGTTGCGAGGCGCCTCGGATATACCGGTGACTATGTGAAGCCGATGGAGTCATTTGTTGGCTCATTTACACCCCAAAGGGTGGGGAAACGCAGTGTTCAGGCATAATAATCCACATCGGTGGACCGGCCCTGACGATCCAAGGGGCAGTTACGGCTATTCCTGAGGCGCGGGCTAGAGCATCTCGAATCGGTAGAGGACTATCTTTTGCCTCGGTTCACGGATGGAAATCCAACTTCCAAATACGTGACATTTGCGGTTTTGATTGTAGAGCCTAGTATGGCGACATGATATATGGTACCCATGCCGTCTATGATTGATATTTATGATTGAAATTGTTTTAAACACTATACACTTATTATAGTATCAAATGACTTGTTTTAAACGTATCAAGCATGCTTTGGCTATTATAAGGGAAAACCCTATCCTCCGGCTTGCGTTGCATTGTGTGATGGGACCTGGGTCTTGTAATAGCTTCATTGTTTCTTTATTTAGCATTGCGATGTTGTTTTATGCACTGGTGTTCTTGGGAGGAAACTCGTTCCGTGTTATACGGCGTGGTAAACCTGATATGAAGATGGCGACTAAGGTTGCTATTTCCATTTTTCGAAAATTTCAAGATTATAATGGATCTACGATAAGATCGTTTATTTATTTACAATTACAACGGAATAGTATACAAAGTCAACCGATCTCAACCAATGATTAAATAGGATTTATGGTTACACAAACCGTTGAGTGTAGTTCTAGATCTAGGCCAAGACAAACTACTGTAGGGAGTTTATTGAAACCATTGAATTCAGAATATGGTAAAGTAGCTCCGGGCTGAGGGACTACACCACTTATGGGAGTTGCAATAGCTCTATTTGCAAAATTCCTATCTATTATTTTGGAAATTTATAATTCTTCCGTTTTACTGGATGGAATTTCAATGAGTTAGGTTCATAAGAACTATGAACCTCTAGTTTTTCAATAAAAAATTTTTTATTGAAAACTTGGATTTAGAGACCTTTTTGGTAGTTCGACTGTGGTATTTCTTTTTTCGGTAACCTAACTTTAAAATAAAGATTAATAACTGTTTTAGTTCTCACACCATTCCCATGATTGACCTGGAGTTTATTGTTTTAACCTAAACTCTAGGTGCCCTTATTTTGACACGGGCAGCTAGTAGTTTTGGTTTTGCAGATTTATATTCACAGGATCCTGGTTTACAGCTGGAACGATATCCGGAAAGCTTTGTATCCGTATATCTCCTTCAGTTGTTTTTGTATTATTTTCCGCTGCTATGTAATGTATTGTAATCTCTGATATTTTATAATGTGTAATATTAATTCATACTCTGTATATTCTTGTATTCTGATGAAATTGTTGTAATAAACAATGAAATGTTCTTCCGTCTGCGTTCTTTTGTGTGTTGTTCTCGAAGTATCCGTTCTTTCCCTTCACGGGGAAGTTCCGGGTCTTTACATTTGGTATCATAGCTTTGGTCTACAAAGCTTAGAGAACAAGACACGTTAGAACCATAAGAAAGGATTCATTAGAGATTGGACTAGTAATATCCAATGAGAATGACTCGTTAGAGATGGGATCAGTAGTATCCTAGAACGAGTGTGGAGAGTATATTTTTAAAAAGTGAAAACAAGTTTTGTTTTGAAAATTTAAATCAATTATTCGTATTTGATTATTTAATTTATATTGATTTGGACAATGCAGTATATAAAGATTTTGCATATATGTCTTATCCACGGGTATTCAAAGTTTTAATATAGTGGATAGATATAAAATCGCACTGTAGTCGCTCGGGGATAATTCTGGTGATGTCGCGACATCATCAGTATTAGGGTTTGAGTTTCGAAGGTGTGATATTTATATATTTCCTATATACTGGTGTGAGAACCAAAATTAGATAGGGCTTATTGTTGTGATTTGGCATCAAAAACATGATTTTTCGACTATATATCAAAATTATGAATTTGAAAAGCTAATTAACTAATTGATTGATGGTTGTGTTGTTTGATTACTGTTTTGATTAATTGAATGTTGAGTCGTTTAGCCAAATTGAACCAAATAGTGAATTGTATTGAAAATTAGTCGCATTTGCTTGCATATACATGTACTTACATTGAACAGGTCATAGCAAGGAGGCTAGAGCAGAAGAATAAAAATTTTTGCCCGACAAATAGGTACATGTTTACCATAATTTACTGATTTGTTTGGGTGATGATGATTTTATGAGCCGATTGGCTAGCCGCTTGGCTTTTTCTTTTTCTTTTTGAGATCAGAAGGCCTATATGGCGATTTCGGGATTTTCTCGGTGCTCCCGGTGCAGGGGAGGTTATGGCGAAATTTTTGGAAAATTTAGGGTGTTAGCCAAATTTTTTGAAAAATTTGAAAAGTTCTTAGAAACTGAAAAGTTGAAGAACTTAAGGCGTAATGAAAATAACGAAAGTTGAGTTGATTTGTTAAACAACTTTCGGCTTCGTTCCTTTTCGGGGACGAAAAGTTTTAAGTGGGGGAGATTGTAATAACCCGGAAATCTGGGCCAATTTAAAAATTTTATTTTGGCAATTTTAGCAAATTTTGATTATTTAAAATGAATTGTTTTAAATAATATCGACGAGAAACTTATTTTGAATAGAATTCGAACGTATATATTTATACAGATCGTCGTTAGAATATAAATAATTATTTATAATTATAAAAGGAATTGAAAATGGCGCGGTAGTTCGATAATTCGATTTCAAACTTCAATTGAACATACCGGGTGCAAAATAAACCGGATTTTAGTGAAATCAAAAATATTAGAATCTAACTGAGAATATCTTTCCAACGAATCCGAGAAATCGAAATTTAATAGCGGGAATCAAAAGATATGTCCAGTTGAAAATTTAGAATAGTCGCTATGGAATTTCGGGCCTTAAAAATAGAAACTTTGCAAATGACCTCGGATTTCGACGAAACCTCTTTTGTTGGATCCGTGATGTCAAGTTATTGCTAGATTTCAAATTTCATAATTTTTCGAATCAATATGTGAGAGTGGCGAAGGAAAACGCGTTTGACCAGTTTTAGTTGATTTTAATCGACTGGAAAATAGCCATTTCTCAAACGGTCTCAGAGTTTGACGAAATTAGTTTTGTTAGGACCGTATCGTCAATACGAAGCTAGAAAAGATTTTTCTGGGATTTTTCGAGTTAGTATGTGACTCCAGTAAATTGAAATGCGCGTTCAAATTCAATATATAGAGTTATATGTTGATTTTGATGTAAACTGATCGAAACAGTCAAATCAGCCTGCGAAACATATCCCATTGTGTTCGGAATGGGGTTATTACCCTAGGGGCGATAGTCGGTGGGTGCGATTTTGAGTTCGAAATAAAAAGTTGCTTTATGGAATAAATTAAATAAAATAATATAAAACTTTTCGCTTATAAGGCCCCCTCCCTCTTACCTTTCTCTCTCCTTTCATTCAGCCGTAATAAAGAAAAAGAAATATATAAAAAACTCCTGCTCGTCAACGATCGACGATCGCGACCCCTTTTTGGCGACGGCGCTCCGCCCAGGCTCCCCTCCCCCTTCCCCCTCGATCTCGTTTGGCCCGAACCCAAACCCCTGAGCCTCTAAAAACCCCAGACCGCCGCTTGCACACCCGGCCACCACCGCGACCACCAAACTCCAGCGCCACCTCGCCCCTCCCCCCCCTCCGCCAATCCGACGTCAGCACCAACCCCCCTTTCTTCCAGATTAAAAACTGTAAGTTTTATATCCTATTTTTATTCGTTTTTCTTTATTTATTTTGTAAATGGGTTTTTATAAATTTAAAAATCTGGGTTGTTAGCATAAATTAAAGTCAGTTTTTATATATATTATAGCATTACAAAGAACTGATTTTTAATGAAGAAAAGAACGGATTTTTAATGAAGGAAAGAAATGATTTTTATCATATGAGAAATACAAAAATATGATCTTTATCATATGAGAAGAACAAAAATATAATTTTTATAATATAGAAAGAGTAAAAATATGATTTTTATATTATAGGAAGATTAAAAATAGGATCTTTGTTTATGTAAAGTAATAAAAATATAATTTTTATATATATGGTGAGTTAAAAATATAATTTTTATTATATTACTAGCAAGATAAAAATGTAATTTTTATCATGGAAGTAGAGGTGTAAAGGAGTGACTTTTTTTCATATGTGATAGAGATATAAAAATTCGATCTTTATATATGAAATAGAAATATAAAAATATAATTTTTATATAGGAGGAAGCGTTGTAAAAGTATATGAAGTAGAAATAAAAATAGAATTTTTATCCACATAGCGTGATTATAAAAATGTGATTTTTATATATGTAGAGAATACGGGCAACGAAAGTGATGAAAGGCGAGCACGACGAAGATTTCTACATAAGAAGAGTCGTGGCGTTGGATTAGCTAGTCGGTGAGAACTTCTCACTTTAAATCTTCTTTTCTAGTTATAAATATATACTAGGATGCAGACGGTGTTTAGTAGCACCCGATACCCGTCGTCCACAGACCATGGACGGCTTGTATGCTTGTTTGTTTGATTTTGTTGTGTAGTTGATTGTGTGATGTGATGTGAAATGAAAATAAAATACTTATATAGTTAAAATATTTTATAGTTGAAAATAGAATTTTTAACGTGTATTTAAAATGAAATAAATAGTTATAAACAAATCGAACGATTTGTTTATATACACACATTTGACTGATATTGATTGGAACGATAAATTTTACACATCGTCCAACTGCACATATAAAATCTGTGTTTGATTGTTTGAAAACCCCACACGAGTATTGGGGTGATATATGACATACACTAATCCCAATAGTTAGTTGTATGCCGATCGATTTATTGACAGACTGTTATAAGCGTTAAATAATTATATTTGATGCTTATACAGTGTAGAATGCACTTTGGATGATGGTTGATGATATATCGTTGCTGTTATATATGTGTGGTAGAAAATCCATATAATTATCATAATATAGTAATTGATTGGGCCTCATTCCAGTTTTGAAATAGAATATTTGAATAAGAAATATTTGAAAAAGAAATATTTGAATAGGAATATTTGAATAGGAATATTTGGAAAAAAAGAAATATTTGAATAGAAATATTTGAAATAGAATATTTGGAAAAAGAAATATATGAAGTCGTGTTGATTAGATTGACGCCATTTTGACGTGAACGATATTTATATCGATTTTATTCATTTTACAATGAATATCGAAAGTGATTTCAAAATCTGATATTTTGAAAGGAATTGAAATTCGAATTAGACTGAATTGAAATGAAATTCGAATTAAACTGAATAGAATTGAAATTCGAATTAGATTGAAACAGAATTGAAATCGTTTTGAATTAAATTTAAAACATATTGAAATTGAACTGAAATGGATTTGAATTGAAATAGAATTGAAATGAATTTTTAACGAATTTATATTGTAAGATTCATTTTTGATTTGAATTTGAAAACAAGGTTGAAATAGTTTTGAAAACGAATTTAAAACGATTTATAAAATATGTTTTAAAAGGAAATCGACAAAGTATATATTATATATATTATATATATAATATAATGGGCTGAATAGAACGCGCCGCGCTGCGGTAGTTCGTGAATTTCGACCATTGACTTCAAATGGATATTGCAGGAGATCCGACCATCGGATTCTCCTAAAACCGGAACCGTTGGGTTCGTATCAAAAAGAGTTTTCTAATGAATATTAGAAATTAGAAATCTAACGGTTGGATTTGGAATTATGTCCAAATAGAATTTGGAAAAGGTCGTTGTAAGTGCAGTTCGATGGCTGTTGATGGAAATCGACTGTACGGGCCTTGATAAAATTATTAAAAATATCAATAATTTGTGTAAAATCATAAGAAATGATTTGGGAAGAATTGAGATGAAAAACTCCATATTTGAAAAGATAAAAATAGTTTTTTATCGAAGAACTAGAATTATAATTCTATTTTTTTTTTAAATAAATAAATTGGATTTGAAATGGTTTTGAAAATAACCAGAATTTCCAATAATTATATTGGAATGGATTTGAATCGAAATTGTCTTTGGAATATTTCGATGTTGGATTTCGTGATGATACAGATATTGTTATGGGAAATTGAAAGATATATATATCGTTATTTCCAATACGATATTTGTTGGTCGTAGAATTTGATATTGAATATAAGCCGATATATTTTCTATTCAGAGCCTTGTATTTAATATCAAATGTGATTTGGGTTTGTCGTGAATGGTGTCTTCATTAACACTGTTCTTAAGCCCAGTTGAGAAAAAGATTAAATCTTCTTATTTAGATTTAATGAAGTGTACCAATTTAATAATATTTAATTGGAATTGAATTGGTATTGATTTTTGGGGTTTATCGTGAACAGTGTTTTAAATGACACTTGTTCTTTAACCCGATAATTATTGGAATGTGATTTTCGGTTGTCGTGAACGGTATCTTCAATAATACTGTTCTTAGACCCAAAGGAGTAAGAAAATCAGGAACTAACTAGAGATTAGTTAAGTTGAACGGTTTCTGGGGTATTGATCTGATGTTGGTTTCGGCCTTCGGGGTTAATACTTAGGGAATTGCTCACTTGCTAATTTACGGTTAGGGACTGATTGAAATGTGTTGTGATTTTGGGGTTTATCGTGAACCGTGTTTTAAATGACACTGATTCTTTAACCCAGTCAAAGATTAAAACTAAGTGGAGTTTTAATGAATCTCTAATTAGATTGAAAAGATCGAGAATGGAGTATCACCAGTTTTGCTCCAGGCGATAGTTAAATCTTTAATTAGATTTGAACGTGAAATGGTAATTGAATTTACCGATAACACCGTGGTGTTAGATATGAAGTATTACCGGTTTTACTTCATGGGATGAATAGGTTGGGATTGGGAAATTAAAACAAATGATTACTTCGGTAAGGTTCGTTAATCCCGACTAGTTTGAATTGATATTTAAAGGAAGATTAAACAATAAATTTGAAGAATTTATCTTTGATAAAATTAATGGGAACCTTTCCCTAGGAATGTGAAATTTAGAAACTAACTGTCGGT
This sequence comes from Allium sativum, assembly GCA_030737875.1. Classification (NCBI taxonomy): domain Eukaryota; kingdom Viridiplantae; phylum Streptophyta; class Magnoliopsida; order Asparagales; family Amaryllidaceae; genus Allium; species Allium sativum. Next base: position 1,019,677,730 of record CM060926.1, read on the forward strand.
TAGCTAAGCAGAATGGTTTTCTGGATATTGATCTGATGTTGGTTTTAGCCTTCGGGGTTAATATTTGGGGAATTATTCTCTTGTTAATTTACGGTTAGTGACTGGTGAATTGGAATGAGGCGTATGTTGTGTTTGTGTAACACTTGTTTATTATATATGCGAGTTATTCGGAAAGACCGGGTTTATCCCATTCTGAATAACTGATACGACGATAAGTCGAAGATGAAGACGGTGGTTGAAGACCGGAGGTATTCACGTCGTTTGGATAATTACTGATGATCTTGATTGGGCCGTACACCCAAGAGGAGGGAATCAGTTGGTGATCGTCCAGATGTACTTGGAGATCGATGGATATGCGGGGTACTAGGTGCCTCCGGTTTCGTTCAGACCCAGAACGAACTTATAAATGGACTGTGTGTCTGACATTGGATTTCAGTCTGTGTGATTGATTCCTATTAAATATATATCTGGTTTGCGGCGGAGAATTTATTCTCTTGCTTAACGCCCTTCTCTGAGACGTACGAGCTCAGGGGTTATATATTGATGGATATCCATCGCATGGAGTGAATTGCCTGTGTGGCATGCCTAAGTGGCAATTGATCAAGGCTTCTGTTGAAAAGCAAAGTCTTGTGGTTGATGATCAAAGCACAGCCTGTGTGGCACAGCTTTGTGTAGCGATAATTCGCGAGCCTCACACCCTGGTTGTGAACCAGAAACGGGAGAGGACATCAGGGAGGACATGCGTTTCTTTCTAGCTAGAAGTGGCGTCAGTGGTTTTACACGCCCTGACGAGTTTGACTTATGTGGTTGTTGTTGTTGCGAGGCGCCTAGGATATACCGGTGACTATTTGAAGCCGATGGAGTCATTTGTTGGCTCATTTACACCCCAAAGGGTGAGGAAACGCAGTGTTCAGGCATAATAATCCACATCGGTGGACCGGCCCTGACGATCCAAGGGGCAGTTGCGGTTGTTCCTGATGGGCGGGCTATAGCGTCTCGAATCGGTAGAGGACTATCTTTTGCCTCGGTTCACAGATGGAAATCCAACTTCCAAATACGTGACATTTGCGGTTTTGATTGTAGAGCCTAGTATGGCGACATGATATATGGTACCCATGCCGTCTATGATTGATATTTATGATTGAAATTGTTTTAAACACTATACACTTATTATAGTATCAAATGACTTGTTTTAAACGTATCAAGCATGCTTTGGCTATTATAAGGGAAAACCCTATCCTCCGGCTTGCGTTGCATTGTGTGATGGGACCTGGGTCTTATAATAGCTTCATTGTTTCTTTATTTAGCATTGCGCTGTTGTTTTATGCACTGGTGTTCTTGGGAGGAAACCCGTTCCGTGTTATACGACGTGGTCCCTTGATTTACCTAACTTTAAAATAAAGATTAATAACTGTTTTAGTTCTCACACCAGTCACATGACTGACCTGGAGTTTATTGTTTTAACCTAAACTCTGGGTGCCCTTATTTTGACACGGGCAGCTAGTAGTTTTGGTTTTGCAGATTTATATTCACAGGATCCTTGTTTACAGCTGGAACGATATCCGGAAAGCTTTGTATCCGTATATCTCCTTCAGTTGTGTTTGTATTATTTTCCACTGCTATGTAACGTATTATAATCTCTGATATTTTATAATGTGTAATATTAATTCATACTCTGTATATTCTTGTATTCTGATGAAATTGTTGTAATAAACAATGAAATGTTCTTCCGTCTGCATTCTTTTGTGTATTGTTCTCGAAGTATCCGTTCTTTCCCTTCACGGGGAAGTTCCGGGTCTTTACAGTTAACCTGAAACAATAATTTATTTCGAAGTACGAAACGTTACTCGAATTGCAATTATTTGAAGGAGAGTAATCGAATAGAGATTATTAGAGACAGAATTATGCATTAGAATTCGACTGTATCAAATGTAGGAAAGTACTATTTACTTTCCATTTTTAAATCAAGATTTGTTTATTTATTAATAAATTAATTGTTTGTTTATTTATTCAAATTAAGGGATAAAAGTTATATTTTGAGGTTAGATATTTCGGAAGTAGGGATTATAATGCTATAGTTATAATCAAATGTTTTCATGAAAGAAGTGGAATCGTAAACTGAATCTGAGAGTTGCATAAGAAATGATTTGTTAAGAAGTTCAGAAATGGAGTTAAGGAAATTAGAAACTGGCGGGAGATTTGTTAAGTTGAATGGTTTCCTAAGTATCGATCTGATGTTGGTTTCGGCCTTCGGGGTTGATACTTAGGGAATTGCTCTCTTACAAGTTTACAATTAGGGACTGATGAATGGGGAAGGATAATGGGTAATGAAGCGCGAATAAGAAATGGAAATGTTTTCCAATGTTAATAACGTATATTTTATAAATATAGAAAATAAGAAAAGATGTGAATACATATGTATATATATATATGAGAATGTTTTCTGATGATTTAAAATGAAATACTTTCTGGAATATAGATAATAAATAATTTATAATAGATGGGAACGTTTCCGAGAATCATGAGGGGTTTAACGAGTTTTAAGAAATGTACGGAAAAATGGGAAATGGGGAAATGAATAAATTGGTGATAAATTAATCTAAAGGGATAAATGTTGATTAATGATTGATCGATGGATTTTCCATTTGGAAATAAGATCGTTGTTTGTATGGGTGTTTTCCTTTGATAGTAAAATAATCGGCAATCAAAGTTTTGACCAATTTTCCATCGTCAATACAGAGAGACCAAGATCAGATTTATTATCTGAAAACCACTCCGTATTGGCATTAACGTTGCGAATCAAATATGATGAGGATAATTGAAGATGGAGTTTATGCAAGGGCTATCTGAAAAATCCAAGGTAGAATTTGCCTAAGGTGGGTTTACATAATAACGCCTTTGGTTGGTCCAGTCCCAGGAAAACTTGTATGGAAGAATGTCTAACGGATTATATTTCATAGATCGCGTAAGTTGATCTCTTCAAACGTATTCACATTTGGTGGCGGAGGAATTCGTTTCTCCTAGCTGTATACCCGTGGTATTTTTGGAGAAATCAATTTCTGATTTGGCGGGTATGATGATGTGGCATTTAAAGTAAATATAGGTGTGATCTTTCAAAAATATACGTTATGACCTCAAGCCTTACAACCAGGAAATGGTATAAAATCCGGTAGGTCGCATGGCTGAGTAGGTATCTCCCAAATAGGGTGTAATGTCACCTGATCTAGAGAAAATCCATTTGCTTCTTTAATCTATTTCGATGTAGTGCCTTTCGGGAAATGGTTGCTGATCCCAACCATTGGTGATAATACATTCGGTACACTCAAGAGAAATGAGTGACCGGTCATGTTTAGCCTGGGTTGCAAGATGTTCTTATTGAACCGGTGTATTCCTCTGCAGAGATACACTGTCTGAAGGTGGTCTCATACCTTGTCAATGGGAATCCATTACCCAATAAGCATTGCGGTTTTTGATTATTTATATTATGTATGTGGAACGTGAGATGAAAGCGTTCCGCTAGACTGCTATTTATTTGATTTAGACATTATTATAATATCAGAAGAGTATTGATTTAATAGGTTGCTTTGGGTTATCATAAGGTAAAAACCATCTGTGTTTATGTATGGATCGGTCTTGCGATTATCCCTTCTTTTAAAGGATTTTAATAGTTAAACCAAGTGGTTGGAATTTACTCACACAAGTTGTTCTTGCTTGCTTAGTGCTTAGTACGCATGATAGGGGGTTCTCGCTTTGCATTAGGTGGCGAACGGGAGACTCTTACCCCCACATGTCCTGAAAATGTGGGTTGGTTGCAAGTTGAGGGGCTTGCTGTAAAACAAGGTGTTGGGGTGCCTATGTAAGCCACGGTTGGATGTTAGCCCGCTGACTTGGGGGTGGAGGGATGGTTGAAAAGCCTATCGTTTTCGACCTGGGTCGGTACAATGGTATCAGAGCTGAAGGTTAAGTGATTACCTTGGCTCTATGGCGTAACTCAATAGAGATGGGGTTAGTAATGCTCTAGATTGATTTTGAGTGTATATATACGAGACAACGTATTTGTAGATTTTACAAAAAAAATTGTTTTATATTGTGGAGATTTATTGGTTGAGTTGTTTATGAGTTTTGGCCGATTAGTTTGATCCACTGTATCGGTAGGTCTTTATAAACAACCGAGTATGATGAACCGACATAGTATGTTTTGAAAGAGGGTAAATGAAATAATTTTACTCATAGTATATTTTGATATAAAGAAAATATTTATCTTAAGATTATTATTAAGTATATTGGGTGTGTTGGTTGTTATTGTAATCAAATAAAATTATAATTGGAATAGTTATTAAGAGCCAACAAGAATTCACATAAGTGTAATATATAAATTAGACGGATACAATCTGAATTTAAACCAGGATTGGAATTAAAACCTGGAAATTTGAATAAGTGTTTGTAAATGGATTTGGATTAAACACAAGGCAATTTTAAAATCCTGGGAGACTTTGGAAATGTTTTCGAGCAGTGGGAAGGATATTTTGAACTAATTTCAAAATGGAAGTGTTTAAAGATGGTTTTGAAAATGTTATAGTATTGAACTCACTTCAGTTGCTCGAAAATAACCCTGATGATGTTGGCCACATCATCAGTGTTCATTTTCGAGTTTCTAAGTGACGGATGGTTTCAATATTAATTTCTTTATTGCTTCATGGGACATTATTTCAGCGAATTTTTGCAAAGCTATTCATAATTTCTTTGAAAAGTTTAGGATGCTTTCAGAAGTTAACAGCACTAATCTTGTTCTGATTCCCAAGGTTAAGCATCCGAGTTCCGCGACCTCTTTCCGTCTGATATCTTGCTGTAATGTCACCTATAAGTGCATTTCTAAAATCTTATCTAACAGGCTGCTTGTTGTTCTTCCAACACTAATATCTGCAAATAAATCTGCTTTCCTCCCTCAAAGAAACATTATCGATAATGTTTTATTAACTCATGAGTTAATTAAGGGGTATTCTTGTGCTAATGCAACGCCTTCGGCTATGTTGAAATTGGATTTAAGTAAATCATATGATTCCATCCGTTGGTCGGCCATTGTGCGTATTTTAGCTAACATGAAATTTCCGAAGGCCTTTGTTGCTTGGGTGTACTGCTGCATTTCCACTCCGCATTTCTCTCTTGTTTATAATGGCCGCAACTCTGGGTACTTTAAAAGCAGATAGGGGATCCGTTAGGGCGATCCGATTTACTATTATATGTTTATAATTGTAATGGAAGTGCTTACTACCTTGTTCAAAGACAGGTTCGAGCGTGGGTTAATTCGCTATCATCCTAAATGTAAACACGTTGCTATCTCCACCCTATTATTTGCAGGTGACATTCTCGTTTTTACGAAGCCTGATGATAGTTCCCTGTTGGCTGTTCTTGATACGTTGCATACCTTTTACATCATGACTGGTTTAAAACTTAACGCCAACAAATCTAATGTTATGTTTGCTGGCATTCATGAAAGCATTGCTGATAGGCTTTACTCCCTAATTCAAATGCAACCTCTCCTGAGGGGTACCAGCTATCTCGGTTTGCCATTATGTACTGCAAGGATATCCAAAGCTAATTGTTTGCAGTTGTATGATAAAATAACTACGACATTAAATAATTGGGCTAACAGATTTTTATCTCAAGTCGGTTGTCTCACGCTCGTCCATAGTATTGGTTTCTCCATCTCTGTGTACTGGACCGACTTTTATGCTCCCCAAAGAACTTTTGTCAATGATTACTTGTAACACCTCATAATTTTATAACATTAAAATTCACAAATTAAAGTATATTTAATTTTTTGAAGAAGAATTAAGTGAAATGGGTTGCGCTATTATGTTCGTCTCAAAATTTTGGGTCAAGATAGACATTTGGTTTGCACAAAACGGATACCTTATGAAGATGTTATTAAGCCTTGAAGTTTGTATGCATAAGAGAGAAATATATATATAGATATATAAATAAATTAAATAAATAAATATTCAAAAAAAGTTCAAAACAGCAAATCAGGAGGGGGAATAGCCGAACATCACCATTTTTGGAGTCGACCCGAGCTCCACTGGGTCGACTAGGGGTCGATCCAGGGTGTTTGGCTGTCAACCCGTGGCCCGATTCACGCTAAGGGCTGATGCTGCATCTGAGTGGTCCTGATGATTTCTGGGTTAATCTAAGATCTCTAATCGATCCTAGACATCTATATATACACCCTAAGACCTAACCCTAATTCATAAAATATTATCTATGACACCATTATGCTGTCAAGCTCTCTCTTAAACCCTAGCCGCCGCCTCTAAATTAAATCTCAAGTGTTCATACACAATTCAAATCAAAGTTTAGAGCTTCAACAACAATTAAAGAAGATCAATCAACATCACCACAACGTTTCTACACCAATTTCAATTCGTTAATCCCTTTCTTAAGCCACGAAAGGTGAGTACAGTAATTTTCACAAATTTAATGGGATTAAAGTAACATGAAAAAGTTGTAAAAAGGATTCATATATATGTTTGTAATGAAAATCTCACCAAGTCTTCACCTTTTTGATTCATGTCATCATATGCCTATGTTTCTATGTAAAGTTCATACCTTTTATCAGTTTATTCATGTTGAATCTTTTATTATGCCTCTATGCCAGTCTATATGCCTCTTTATTTCATGATGTTGTTTTATTCCAATTTTCTATGAATTGATTCTCTCTTCTTACCCCTATTCCTTTTATTTGTGGATCTATGCTACCTTTGAGTCTATATTGAAAATACGCGCGAGTGCGAATACATGGAAACGATGTGGAATATTGGGAATATGGGAAATTAGAAATTATTGGATATTTTGGATAATTGGATAATATGTGAAATTGGCATATATGGGTATGAATTATATGGAATTGATGAAATTTCCTAAATTTGTAATTGAGGTTAATTAATGTGTAATTAGTGACACTTTGGAATAGGCAATATTATAGACATGATTATATTTTTAATTGGATATATATGACATGAAAATTGGGTATGGGTGAAATACGATGCTAATGAACCTTTGACACGAGGTTAGGCGCAATTGTGACGTAAGACTGCCCGAAACCGCCCGGCAAATCCAGCGGTCACAATTGGATGTCTAATGTGAGAGGTCAAAGGAATGAATTGTAGGCGTAACGGTTGAGGTTAGACCCGATTTGTGGCGTAAGACTGCCCAGAACCGCCCGGCAAATCCAGCGGCCACAAAGTGTTCGGTCTAATGTGAGAGGTCATGCACCGTTCGTTATAAGGAATGAATTAAAGAATACCAACTATAATAAGACATGGGTATGGTTAGAGGGTTAAGTGGGGATGACATGTAAATATGGACTTAACCGGAATAAGATAGGACATGTAAGTATGGACTTAGTCGTAGCATGTGTAAGACATGGACATTTTAATTAAAATGTTAAGTGGGGAAAACCTAGTGGGGACCAAGCATAGGTGGGAGGCTTGTGTCGGATGGGGACTGTTTCAACCAGTAACCCGTTTGAGTGTCTAATTGGGCTCGGTACTAGGCCGGGGTTGGGGCACGCTTACTGGGCTTGAATATAAGAGGTCAAAACGTGAATAGTGGTAGCAACGCAAGTCCAACGAGTTCATGTGCGTGCATGGGTCCGGGCTGGTAAGTAAGATGTTGTTGCATCGTGTAGGTATGGCCGTGCATTTCATGTTGGTATCGGGGTTGCCACTTTGGGGAGTGATACACCCCACTGTGGGGCCAGCACGGGTGCTTATTGGGTTTAGGGAGCCGATCGAATGGGTAGATTAAGGGTACCTTAGCGGTGGTAGAAGCAAGCCGGCACCTACGATAGCAGCTAGGTACAAATAACTACCAAGTTTGTCATGTGGGTACAGTTAGTGGGAAGGGATCAACCTCTAGTAAAAAGAGACTAGTAGATGTGCGGTGTAATTAAGTAATGTGGTGTAACTTAGCAAAAGTGCGGTGTAACGAAATATATGTTGGTTGAGTTGGATAGTCATTTGGGTGCTAGTCTGATGTTGACTTCGGTCTTTGGGATTAGTACTTGGAGGGTTGTTCGCTTAGCCAAGGTGTAGGATTGTCTTAGTACTTAGGAACGAAATCATCTTGTCCATCCTTTTTATCTACCTTATCTAAGTTACAGCCATATCATGATGCCTATTTATGTCTTGATCATTTACCTTACCTATTATTTGTTAAAATTACTGGACTTGCTAAACTTTATGTATGATTCGTTTGTTTCCACCTCTTTTCTTTCCTTTCCCCCCTCAGGTTTGCAAGGAGTGAATACTACAGCTTAGTGTCGATTTCTTTCAGTTACTTGAAAAGAGTAGATGTATCGCTTTGGACTCTCTCATCTTTATGGCTTTGCTTATGCTCAGTGGGGATTTATGCATTTATGTTATTTAAGTATTTGCTTCTTTATGTACTTTGAATTTTTTGGAAAAGACTATTGATCCTGTTGTAATGGTTTTGGGAACTACTTATGCAAGCTTGTTTTGAGTTATGATGCTATGAAATAAGTTTTATCTTCCGCTATGTTGTTTTATTTATTTATTCTTGTAATTTATCTGTTCTATACAACAATAGCGCTTCATGGACATTGATGCATTCCCTTTGTGAGTGACATTAATGGACATGGGGTGTTACATTACTGTTGCAATGCTGCGTTTCGTGTGGACTGGAAGTGTTTCCGGATGGAAACTAATTCCTTGCTCTTTTAAAAAAATGCTTATCCCTAAAAACAAAGGTGGCCTAGGTCTCTTCGCTCTTCAGCAACGGATTGTGGCAGCTTTGAGCTCACAATTCAACAATTTTATTAGTCGCAAGGACAGCCTTTGGGTAAAACGGATCTGGAAATACAATGTTCGCAATGGTAGATTCTGGTCTATGGAAGCCCCGTAGTCTTGTAGTTGGGGATGGCGTAGTATCTTGGCACATAGGCATAAGTTTCTGCCTTATATTCATTACAATATATCTCCCTGATGTCGTGTTTCCTTCTGGGATGATCTATGTATTGAGAAGGGGATTATTTTATCATAGGTGGTGGACTACAATGTTTTAGTGCAGATGAATATTCATAGGGATGCAGCAGCGTCAAGCTTTTTGGTGAACGACAAAGTGGTGCTGTCGTTTTTTTCTAATGCCATGATGAGAAACATTTGCGGAAATTCAGTCAATTCCATTTCTTACAATACTGGGAACGATATTTGTTGGGATGGTGGTGTTCACATCTTTAATCATGCTTGTTGTTAACTGGGTACAAGCTTTTACCTGATTGTAATTGGCATAAGATTGTCTGGAGTAAATATGCGGTGCCAGGGGAGAATTTCATGTTTTGGAAGGCAATTAAAGGTGCTTTTTTAACCAAGTCCAGGCTACTTCAGATGGGAATGAGTGTGAGTACTTCATGCCTTCTTTGTGGTAATCATGATGTAACTATCGCTCATATTTACTTTGAATGTTGGTATTCCAGTGTTTAGTGGAGCAAAGTTTTAATGTTGTTTGGTAATCTTGTGCACCCTTTGTCGTCTGACGAGCAGTGGCATTGCATCCGTATGACTACTCTATGGAGAAAGCAAGAGCACGTTCTCTTCATTCCCTGCATCTAAAAGCTTGTGAGAATGCTTTGGGAAGAAAGAAATTTGCGAGCTTTTTAATCAGAAAGGCGGTGTACTAATGAGCTTTGGAGGATGTTGAAGCTTAAAGTCGGTAGGGATCTGACTTCTTCATTATTTCCTTTTTGCAGTGCTTTCTTGATTTCTTGGTTCAGCTTCTTGTTGTAGGTTGTAGATTGTTTGTGTGTTTTTGGTTCCGTCTTGTGTTTTCTTGCTTGTCGTTTCTCGTTGAGTTTTCGTTTTGTATGTATGTTTTCCTATGTCTAATAAATGTGGAAGGGGTCCACTCAACCCTGCTTGCCTTGCAAAAAAAATATTCATAAAAGGGAAAGGACTGCGCCATTGCGTCCGTCTCGAAATTTTGGTCAAGATGGACATTTGTTTGCATAAAAAGGACACCGTACGAAGAAGTTATAAAGGTTTGAAGTTTGTATACGCGCAAGACAATTATATATATAAGGTCCAGTATTCAAAATCAGGTTCAAAAAGAAAAATCGCAGAATTTCAGGTGAGCGAGAAAAATCCCACCCAGGGGAGTCGACCCCTTAAGGGGGTGTCGACCCCTGGGTCGACCCCTCAAGGGGGGTGTCGACCCATGGGTCGGGGCTGACATGGCAGGCCGGTTCTGGGGGCTGGCAGCTATATTTACGGCCTCAATTTTCTAGTTTTCTCGCGCTGAAATCAATGGAGGCCTAAATGTTGTTGGTGCCTGGACTGAATCAAATCATTTTCTTCTTCTGCAATCAAAGTTTAGAAATTTAAGTGTAGATCTGTGATTCAGCCTCCACTTTTCTCCTTCTACTATTCTAGATCCGAACACTGTGGGTTTAAATAACTTTAGATTTAAATGACTAAAAGTAAAACATGATATGGCTGTAATTTGGATCTATCCCTGTGACTGAATCATGCCAGATCTATTGTAATTTATGAATCCATGATATTCAGAATTAACTGTGACTTGGATCTTAACCTTTATCCTATCAGATCTACTATTGATTATAGATCTAATTCGCTATTTGGATCATCTTGTACCTATCATGTTGCGGTTAATTTGGATTTGTCATTAGTTGGACATCTAAATCCTTGTTTAGATCTAATCATGTCTATTATGATATCCCTACTATGTTAGAACTAGTTTTACTATCACAAGTTCACCAGATCTGTTCTTGTATGTCCATCTTAACATTATTCCATTAAATGTTTATGTCAATTTTGCTAGAATAATAATTTTTGTCATCTTCCCTTCACCCTTTCCCTTTTAGTTTATATAGCCTGGTTACTTTCGAGCCTAAGCGTGCCACTAAATTATGCAAATGCGTTAGTTTGGGAACGAGGGGAAAAACATTGAAATTGGGCATAACTTGTAAAGGGGAAAATTGGCATAACTTGAATAATGATTATGAATATGAATTTAGGGCACATAATTCATTATGAACATATTTGGGGTAAAGGGGCATGAAACCTATAACGACATAGGTAAAAATTGGCTAATAATGGAATGCCTAGGATTACAGTAATTAGAAATGGTAAATGCTCCTAGACACGAGGTTAAATTACACTTGTGGTGGAAGTATGCCCAGAACCGCCCGGCATATCCAGCGACCACAAGTGGTGAGTCTAATGTGAGGGGTCTAGATGCACAAATATGAGACGTGCTAAGACACGAGGTTAAGCCCGACTTGTGTAAGAAGTCTTCCCGGAACCGACCGGCGTATCCAGTATCCACAAGTGGTAGTCTTAATGTGAGGGGTCCAACACATTATAACCATAAATTGATATGGTAATGAATTGGAATACTTAACCTAGTTGAATCCATAGGGATTGTATGAACATGAACTAGAATAGGGGTTGAGTAAATTTGGTTGAACAGTGGGTGGGTTAAGTAAATCTAAAGGGGTAGGTAATATTTATATATTGGCCCACAAACTTAACCTAAAGGTTATGTAATTAAAGACACCAATAGGTATACATAACCGGAGGAAATCCTAGTGGGGATACAAGACAAGGGGGAAAGCTTGTATCATCTTGTGTATGGGACTCATTTCAGTCAGTAACCCATATAACGGTATCGAACGAGTACTCCGCCCTAGGTCGGAGTTGGGACATGCTTATTGGACTGATTATAAGAGATCCAAATGTGGAGAACGGTGTGGGCGGCGCAAACCGACCAGGGACATGTGCGTGCATAGGCCAGGAAGAAGGGGATAAGATGACCGTGACACCAGTAGATATGGTTGTGCACATCACGAAGGGTTTCCACTTTAGGAAGTGATACCTCCTACTGTGGGGCCAGCACAGGGTATCTACGGAGTAGGGAGCCGATCGATTAGGGTAGTAGTTAGGGTACGTCTAGACTCGAGTAAAAAGTTTAGGAGTCTATTAGGTTGGGCTGCCTATGGATTGTATGAGGTTAACACCTCTCACCAGAAGTACACCTAAGTCTACCATCTTATGGTTGTTGGGATCATTTAATTCTGGTTATACTAGTATCAGTGCAGAGTAATCATTAGGGAAGCGTATACACTCTATCATGTTTACCTTGTCATACTTACCTTTTATGATGTTATCTTTCTTATCCACCTTATATGCATGTCATGATACTTTTACTTATTTACTTGCTAAAAGTAACTAGACTCGCCAGACTTTATGTCTGACCTTTTTTGTTTCCTCTTCTCTCTTTCGTTTCCCCCCAGGTTCGCGTGGTGGGAATACTCAGGCTTAATCAGGACCCGGTTATCATCTCGCTAGGAGCTGCTTTTGAAGTATTTCTCAAATTCCTGTCTTTACTACTATGGCTTTGTCTCTTTTGGGGAATTATGCCTTTTCTTTTATGTATTTCTATGGTATAAGACAAAAGCTTTATATTATTGTAATGGTTTTTATGTAGTTCCGGACTTGTGAAATTTTGGACCACAGATGCGATGAATTATGTTTTAAATAAAAAATTAAATTCCACTGCTATCTTTTATATTTGACTTGTATTGTTCTGTGTCTGTTTACCTATAACGCTTCACGAAACTTAATGCATTCTCTTAATGAGTGACATTAACAGACGTGGGGTGTCACACAAGCTGGTTAAAACTTCCAAAGAGAGATAATTAAAATAAAAAACAATTAAACAGAAATTTGGGAATGAAAATTGAAATTGAATTAAAGTTAAGTGGAATTGAATTAGAATAGAAGGATATCAAGAAAAATTGGATTCTTGAATATAATTAGACTCATGTAAGGTAAAATGGATTGAGCTTTGAAATAAAAAGCGAATTTTGAATTTGGACGTGAAGATAACTGATTAGAAAAATTAATAGTTAATAAAATTAATGGAATGGAACTTAACTGGGTTAAGTATATTGGATTGTGAGATAGGAATTTTAAATAGAGTTGAATTGACTAGTAAGAGTTTGGATTAAGAAGGGAACTTGAATTTGAAATGGAATTTGGCTTGGGTATAAGTGAATGATTTGGTTTTGAGGATAAATTGATTGCAGATCAATTAAAAATGCATTTGTATATGCTGACTTGATAGCATATGGAAGAGATAGAGTTGAATGCCCGACAAAAAGGTACAAGTTTATATTTATATTGGGTATGAGTTTTTATGAGTCGACTTGGCAAGCCGCTTGACAGTTTGATTTTCTTTTAGATTATAGAAGGCCTAGAGAGGCGAGTTGTAGTTGTACCGATTAAGCCATGCAAAGGAGACGTTGGCGAAAAATTTCAAAATTTAAGGTGTTAGAAAATTTTCGGAATTTTTGAAAATTTCGTTAGTCAAAATAAATTAATATCTTAGTTAAGATTAATTGGTTCAATTGAAACTCAAGTTAAAAAGTAAAACAAAAGATTTTTAATCTTGTTAGTAAGGTTGGCGGCATTTTTCTAACTTAGTAATTTTGGGGACGAAATTCTTTTAAGGGGAAAAAATGTAAAGTCCTGTATTTTTAACGGTCGAGTAATTAATTAATTAACTAATTTAAATAATGGTTCAGTAATGTAAATGGCTTAAATTAAATAATATTGAATATTTAATTAATATAAATAGTGGGACAATAAATTTTAAATTCTGAAATAATTGGGAATAGTAGAATTCACAATATTATGTGAATTGGATGATATAACTGATTTAATTCAGTTTAGAATTTAATTATAATAACAAATTTATTTATAGACGGCATTTGAATGTATTAATTTTATTATAATTATAATCGAGCTCGTAATGGCGCGGTAGTTTGTAGTATTACGTTGTGAACTTTAAATGAATATACAAGAGCCGTTATATGTCGGATTTTTTTGAAACAAGAAACGTTTGAATCTGTTGAACGATATTTTTCTAATGAAAGAGAAAAAACAAGATTTTGTCTTGTAGATTGTAAGTTATGTCCAAATCAAATTTTCAGAAAGTCGCTATGGAATTCGTTTATAAATTATAACGATTTAATTATATAATAAAAGGATTCATATATAAATCGAATATCGATTTAACTTGGATTTTGAAATATCGAGTTATAAATCCAGATATGTTTATTTTGAAGCTGTATGATATTCTATGTGAATATATACGATAATATTAATTTATTAATATTAAATTAATTTGTTTTTGAATATATTAATATTTTATTTGTTTATTTAGAGCCTTAAAAATGGCCATTTTTTCAAACGACCTTCGTTTTCGACAAAATTAATTTTGTTGGATCCAAAATATTAAATTATTGTTAAATCTCAAATTTTGTGATTTTTGGAGTCAGTACGTGGCCGTGCGCGATTTTAATGTGAAAACAGTCAAATTATTGACTTTAAAAATATGTTGTGTGAGCAAACAAACTTGGAATTTGATGAAACAAGTTTCGTTGGGTCCATAATGTCGAGTCATAGGTGTGTGTCCATTTTCATTGAAATTGGATATCGTATGTGACTACACGGATTTTTAATTGATGAATATAAACAGCGATGGACTAAAAATCAATAAATAACTGAATGTGAAAATAACCACATTCCTCTCTAACCATAAAATTTTTGTTTCTCTGGTTAATGGATTTGTGCCGCCAGACTTCTCTTCTTAAACCAAAATCAATGCAAAACGTATACATCACTATAAATCATGAAAATGATATATTTGAATTCATTAGAGAAAGAGCTTCAACCTCATATAAATATTAGTGTGTGCAAGCAAATGTTAAGGGTCTTGACATTTTGTATAACGTGTGTAAATCTTCTTAGGGCTGAGAATTTAAGAAGGGTGAAGCATCGATTCATGCTTTCGAGGTTGGAATTGGAACGAGAAAATGATTTGGAGTTCGTGTGCAATAATTCAAGGAATTCGACGTGAAATGATGTCGCGAGTTCCATTGTGTAACGTGGAAAATGTTGTTCGACGCATTTGACTCCATGAGCGCAAG
Organism: Allium sativum; assembly: GCA_030737875.1. Taxonomy (NCBI): domain Eukaryota; kingdom Viridiplantae; phylum Streptophyta; class Magnoliopsida; order Asparagales; family Amaryllidaceae; genus Allium; species Allium sativum. Next base: position 1,019,692,758 of record CM060926.1, read on the forward strand.
TTGGATGAGGGGTACACGAAGTTGAAAAGGAGGTAATGAAAAGAATTATGGTCATTTTGGTTTGATTTTTAGTGGAGATGAAGAGGCGAATGGGAGACAAGAAGAATGTGCAATGGCCATGACAACAACAGGTGTCGGTCTGAAAGAGGAAGCAGGAATTCCTTTTTATTTGCAGTTGTGGGTTTCTAGAGAGGGAAGGTGAGCTGGATTTGTAATTGTTGGCCCAAGTGTTAATTTTATTAATTTTAAATTTTATTTAAATAACGTAATAACTTATACAAACAATATCTTGCTCATACGTTATCAAAATTCAATTAAATAGGATCCGTTGGGATCATAGGACGAAGGCTACAAAATGGAACTAGTTTGGAGCGATTTGGAGCTCGTCTCAATTTATGGTGAAATAAAACGCTTGATCGGAACTATTGAACTATTATCATTATTTAACGATAACCTACCAAATTGGGTAAACTCACTAACTCTGTCTAGTTTATATTTTTATAGATATAATTTAGTATTGATAAACAATGATTGATTGTTGTGAGATGATTGTTTGGATGAACTGCTAATTAATTGGTCGAAATTATAGATCTAGTTATATATATACATATCGTTAAATAAATATTGATTTTGTTTATTAGAATATTTCGCATTGAAATGAAATTGATGTTATTTATGTTGTTTAACATCTGTGGTTGCAGGAAAACAGATTGGAGGGATCCAACTGGTTTCCTCAATATTTATAATACTGTTTTTCATATATTGCGATATATGATGTGATATATAATCCATGATTGATTTTGATGTATTTGGATGACACTGGTCTTTTTAATTGGTATTTTAAATACCATAAGTAATACTGGGATGTATAAAGGAAATTTTCAAAGTTTATATTGAAATAAAAATATTTATATATAATCAAAGGTTTTATAGAAAGGAATTTTTTTAAGTGGATATTGAATTTAAGAATTTTATAAAAAGAAATATTTGGAAAATCAATAGAATTATAAAAGGGAATTTGCAGGTTATAAAAGACTTATGAGAAGTTTCATATTTTTAAATATAAATCTATTTTAAAAGATAAATTGAGAAGATTAATTTATAAGCGATAATTATAGATTAATTAAAATATTTATTATTGGATAAATTGAATATATATATATATATATAAGTCTGAATTTATATTAAGAAATAAAAATCGGTTTTAACATTGATATTTTTATGGAATATAAACTTAACATTTATAAAGGAAATTATAAAGGAGATTATAGGTGATTGGAAATAAAAAATAGAATTTTGTATGAACAACTGTATAAATAAAAGTATAATAAGAATTTGGATTTGAGATATTGTTTTAAATGTGAAATCAAACCGGTTGATTTTATAAAAAGAAATATTATTCACATTTGAAGTGAATAATTGGCGGAAATAAATATTTTGCAAATAAAAACATTTATAAAGGAAATTGGATTTTGAAATCAGAATTCAAATAGAAATTTGAATGAGATAGAAAATTGCATTAAAATAAAATAGTGGATTCTATTTCGAGAAAAATAGATTAGTTGTGGATTTATAAAATAACTCAATAAACATAATTTGTACATGTAATAATATTTATAAACTGAAATCAAGTTTTGATTTGATAAAACAAGTTCGGTTTCTGTAAAGGAATAATATTCACGTTATAAAGAGAATAATGATTTAAATGCAAACGTCCTGCAGATTAAAACGATTATAAAAAGAAATGGTTAAAGAATTGAAAGTGACAAATTCTAAGGTAAATTTAGAATGAAAATGGAAACTGAGTTAACCTGAAACGGTAATTTATTCCGAAGTTCGGAACGTTAATCGAATAGCGATTATTCGAAGGAGAGTTATGGAATAGAGATTATTCGAGAGAGAATTATGCAATGGAGTTCGACTGTATCAAATGTTGGAAAGTACTATTTACTTTCCGTTTTTAAATCAAGATTTATTTATTTATTAATAAATTAGTTCATTGTTTAATTATTCAAATTAAGGAATAAAAATTATATTTTGAGGTTAGTTATTTCGGAAATAGGGATTATAACGCTATAGCTATAATCAAGTGTTTTCATAAAAGAAGTGGAATTGTAAACTGAATCCGAGAGTTGCATTAGAAATGATTTGATAAGAAGTTGAGAAATGGAGTTAAGGAAATTAGAAACTGACTGGAGATTTGTTAAGTTGAATCGTTTCCTAAGTATCGATCTGATGTTGGTTTCGGCTTTCGGGGTTGATACTTAGGGAATTGCTCTCTTACTAGTTTACAGTTAGGGACTGAGGAATGGGGAAGGATAATGAGGCGTGAATAAGAAATGGAAATGTTTTCCAATGTTAATAACGTATATTTTCTAAATATAGAAAATAAGAAAAGATGTGAATATATATATGATAAAGTTTTCCAATGATTTAAAAAGAAATACTTTCTGGAATACAGATTATAAATAGTTTATAATAGATGGGAACATTTCCGAGAATCGTGAGGGGTTAAATGAGTTTTAAGAAATATATGGAAAAATGGGAAATGGGGAAATGAATAAATTAATGATAAATTAATTTAGAAGGATAAATGTCGATTGATGATTGATCGATAGAATTTCCATTTGGAAAGAAGATCGTTGTTTGTATGGATGTTTTCCTCTGATAGTTAAATAATCGGTTATCAAAGTTTTGACCAATTTTCCATCGTCAATACGGACAGACCGGGATCATATTTATTATTTGAAAACCACTCCGTATTGGCATTAGCGTTGCGAATAAAATATGATGAGGATAATTGAAGACGGAGTTTATGCAAGGGTTGTTCTGGCAAATCTTAGGTAGAAATTGCCTAAGGTAGGTTTACAAAATAGCGCCTTCGGTTTGTCCAGTCCCAAGACAACTTGTTTGGAAGAATGTCTGATGGAGTATATTTAATAGATCGCGTAAGTTGATCTCTTCAAATGTATTTACATTTGGTGGCGGAGGAATTAATTCCTCTTAGCTGTATACCAATGGTATTTTTGGAGAAATCAATTTGTGATTTGGCAGGTATGATGATGTGGCATTCAAAGTAATTATAGGTGTGATCCATCAAAAGATACGTTATGACCTCAAGCCTCACAACCAGGAAATGGTATAAAATCGGGTTGGTCGTGTGGCTAAGTGGGTAGCTCCCAATTAGGGTGTGTTGTCACCTGATCTAGAGAAAATCCATTTGCTTCTTTAATCTATTTCGATGCTGTCCGTTTTGGGAAACGGTTGCTGATCCCAATCGTTGGTGATAATACATTCGGTACACTTAAGCGAAATGAGTAACAGGTCATGTTTAGCCTGAGTTGCAAGATGTTCTTGTTGAACCCAGTGTATTCCTCTCTAGAGATACATTGTCGGAAGGTGGTCTCATACCTTGCTAGTCGAAATCCATTACCCAATAAGTGCCACGTTTTTTTATTATATAATATGTATGTGGAACCTGAGACGAAAGTGTTTCGCTAGATTGCTATTTATTTGACTTAGACATTATTATAATATCAGAAGAGTATTGATTTTTAAGATTGTTTTGGGTTATCGTAAGGTAAAAACCATCTGTGTTTATGTGTGGATCGGTCTTACGATTACCCTTCTTTTAAAAGGATTTTGAAAGTTAAACTAAGTGGTTGGAATTTACTCACACTAGTCCCATGACTGACCCAGAGTTTATTTTGTTTTGTTTTACCCTAAACTCTTGGGTGCCCAAATTCGTACGAGAAGTCAAGTAGTCGAGATTTTTGAGATGTACTTGGAAGAGCTTGGAGCAGGAGGCTTCAGAATTATACAGATGTTGTTTATTTCCGCTGTGATGTTATGTGTTGTACTCTGAAATGGTATGCGAGATTTTTGAGATGTACTTGGAAGAGCTTGGAGCAAGAGGCTTCAGAATTATATAGCTGTTGTTTATTTCCACTGTGATGATATGTGTTGTACTCTGAAATGGTATGTATATACAGTTATAACTTTGTATTTCAAAAGTTATGTTATATAATATATTTTATTCGTTTCGTTGTGAGATTCGTGTTTATTCTGATTTTGTTCTATTATGATCTTCTTCTATTCTAACTTTTCTTTCTTTTTATTTCTCACCCCTCTAACTTCTTTCTATCAATGTTCTGGTATGTTCGATGTTTGAATAGTTGACATGAGTTATGTTGATTTTTGGGGTCGAAAATCCTTGGGTGTTGTAGTTTTCCTTAAAATTAAAATATGAGTCAATAACACGTCAAAAATTGAATTTCAACGTACATTTTAATTTGATGTAACCACACACTAACTCCAAAAATTACGAATTTTGAAATCTAACAATAATTTGACGTTACGGATCTAATAAAATTAGTTTTGACGAAAACAGAGGTCGTTTGAAAGATAGCCATTTTCTAATGCTTAGATAAAACAAATAGTATATAAATAAAATGAAAAACAATTCGATTAAATAATAATAAATTGATATTGTTGCTTATATCTTAATAGAATATCAGATAGTTCCGAAACAAACATACTTGGGTTTACAAATCGATGCTTTCAAAATTTAAGTCAAATCAATATCAGCTTCATACTAAATCCTTTTATTTTATTTAATAAATTGTTATAATTTATAAACGATTTCAAAGCGACTATTTGAAATTTTGAATTGGACATAACTTACAATATATGACACGAAAACTTGATTTCTTACTTCCATTAGCAAAATTATAGTTCAATATATCCTAACGTTTCTTGTTTTATAGAAATCCGACATATATTGAATTTTGTATACTTAGTTAAAGTTCAAAACCAAATATTTCGAACTACCACGACATTACGATTTTAATTAAATTTTAAATCTTTACATTCAAACTTCGTTCTAAATAATTTTTAGGTTGTTAACTCTCAAAATAAATCGTTTTAAATATTTAAAATCAACTAAAATTCATATTTTAAATTGACCAAAAATTTGGCTCGTTACACATCCTTTCGATGGAGATTTATGTATTTTTGGCAGTAGTACTATTATTATTGTTGTTATCACGTATTCTGGGATAATTATTGATGTGCCGGTTATCTTTTGAGACTTGTTGTATTTGACAATTATGATATCATCTATGGTACATCTGTTTATGAGATATTATATTTTATTACTTCCGTTGTGCGAGATTCTGATTTCATTTAAATTGCTCTAAAATATCAGTTTTTAGTATTTCCTTACAGGAACAAACGATCCGTTTAGAATGACTCTAAGTTCTGATGGGCCTTTTCTAGATCTGAATTTAGGCCCATTCCAGGCAGGTTTTTACCATAATCATCATACAAATCAATTTTTAATGTTACTTGGGTTAGACGGTTCACACATGTACGATACGGAAGCAAGTAACATCCAAAACATTAAGGAATCTTGTTGGATCCTCCAACCTGTTCTCCCTGCATCACAGCTCAAAATATCATTTTTTATATGGATATAAAATAGAATAATCTAATTCAGTTAAGATGAATCTTCCGCTAAAAAGTAGGTAGAGTTAAAGGTTTTCCGTTCACAGATATATATATACTGACAATCACCAACAAAGCAATAATCATCCAAAGCATCCAAGCTGTAACGATACGGATTTCGCCCAGACCTAATCGATCGCTAAACCAACCAAGACCGTTCAAATCCCGTATACGCTAACTCTGGGCATACAACACATCAGAACAAATAACAGAAGACTTTTATAAACATAATAATAATGTTACATCAGAGTATAGAATATATCAGAGTATATCGAAATATAATACATCGGAAGATTTATTTACAATAAATGTAATACAATGCAGCAAAAATATAAAATAACACAACGAAAGACGATAAATGCACTGAATATAGCTTAAAGCTTCGATCCAGAATCCTGCTCAATATCTGCAAAATAAAACTATTCGACTGCCTGTGTGGAAAATAGGGGCACCCGAGTTTGCAAGGGAAACACAAACTACAGGTCAGTCATGGGACTGGTGTGAGAAAATCTAAACAGTTATAAACTTATATAAATGATAAGACAAATCACAAGACCACGCCGCTAACGTGGAACGGGTTTACCCCCATGAATGCCAGTGTATAAACGACAATCAATAGTTATGGATCTACTATGCATCAATCAACATGCAATATCCCAATCTACCCATTTAGATTAATCACCACATTTAGATTTTCCAAACCCAATTCAATTTACAGAAATGATTCCTTTGGACTTTATTTCCCGATTTCTTATTTCAAATCATTTGAAATGCATATCTAACTTTCTATATCAAAGTAGATTTCACTTCGGGATCTCAAATCAAATCATTTGGAAATATGAATTCCAAACCATAACAATGCATACAAACAAGTATGCAACCAAATATCGGGATCCCCCTAGACAAGGCAAAGGGAACACACCTAAGCTACTCGATATATATATATGTGCACCTCCCACTATGGAGCAGGCTACACCGACGATGCACCTCCCACACATGGAAGCATATACTGTCCATCTCACCCATACTTTTAGTCGTCCGGGTTACCAGAATCTTTAGCCACATACTAAATCAATTTTATATCCCGAAGTGGGGAAAACCATTTCACAACACAATAATCACAAGTACTTTCAAAATATAGTACTTCACATCAGCAATTCATACATATGATCAGCCACTATTAATCACATAACCTTTGAGCTCGTACATCTCAAAGAAGGGTGTTAAGCAAGAGAATAAATTCTCCGCCACCAAACAGATACATCATTAATAGAAACTAATCGAATATGTGATGAACTACAATGTAAAACCATAATACATTTCCAAATCATTTCGAAATCATCGGGTTTTAGCCCTTGAAATCCTTTTTGTTTTATAAAACATTTTTATAAAACATTCCCTGTCCAAAATCGGGAATACATTTCTTTTCACTCAAGTAAAACATCATTTCAAAATCATTCATTAAATTTGAAATGAACACAACTCGCTAAACACCTTATCGTCAAATCATGAAGTGTTTCACAAGGTATTAGCACACAGATATTCTTACCCAATGCTAACTGTAAAAGCATATTTTGCTCATAAACTGGTCGAGCACAATCCAAACAATCAACCAGTCCAATTTGACATTAAATATAAGGTTTTGAATAGAGATAGTATTGACTTATATTTAACATCAAATCCTGAAACCAACAGATATCATATCGGGAATAACGATATCGATATCTTCCAAATTCCCATCACAATATCCATATAATCACGGAACCCAATGTAGAAATATCCGAAAATAATTTCCATTCAAATCCATTCCAATTCATATATTGGAAATTACGGTTAAATTAAAACCATTTCTCAATCCAAATTATTTATTTAAAAATAATCGGATTGTAATTCTAGATAATAACTAGTTCATTTCGATAAAAATCTATTTTTATCTTTTCAAATATGGAATTTTTCATCCCAATTCTTTTCAAATCATTTCTGATGATTTTACACTAATTATCAATATTTTTAATAATTTTATCAAGGCCCGTACAGTCGATTTCCATAAACGGCCATCGAACTGCACTTACAACGACCTTTTCCAAATTTGATTTGTTCATAATTCCAAATCCATTCGTTAGATTTCTAATTTCTCATATTCGTTAGAAAGCTCTTTTCGATACGAACCTAGTGGTTTCAGTTTTAGGAGAATCCGATGGTCGAATCTCCCGTAACATCCATTCGAAGTCTATGGTCGAAATTCGCGAACGGTCGCTGCGCGGCGCGTTCTATTCAGGCCATATAATATATATATTATATATATTTCATCGATTTCCATTTTAAAACATATTTTATAAATCGTTTGAAAATGATTTCAATATCTATTCTGGCTCAAGTTCTTCAATTTTTCAGTTTCTAAGAGCTTTCTAATTTTTCAAAAATTTGGCTAACACCCTAAATTTTCAAAAAAATTCGTCATAACCTCCCCTACATGGGAGCACCGGGGAAATCTCGAAATTGCCATACAGGCCTGTCCAATCCAAATAGAAAAAGAAACAGCCAAGCGGCTAGCCAATCGGCTCATAAAATCATCATACCCAAACAAAACAGTAAATATGTACCTATTTGTCGGGCATACAATCTTATTCCTCTTCTCTAGCCTCCTTGCTATGACATGTTCAATATATCGTATATGTATATTTTCATACAACGCCCATATATGTATATTTTCATGCGACGCTTTTAAATATATTCATTCAACGCATATATATTTCACACAACGCATATATAAGCCAAAAATAATATTATTTGCGAACTAATAATATTTCCATCGCATGACAATTTTATATATTCCATATATACGCAAAAAATGATAATTTTAGCAAACTAGTATTCATTTCAAGGTATGACTATTTTATATACTCATATATGTGTTAAAAATGTTATTTTTAACAAACTAGAATCCATTTCAACGTATGACTATTTTTATTACTTCACATACATGATAAAAATGTTATTTTTATCGTTCACAGAATTTATTTCAAACATGAATATTTCATAAACTTCAAACTACAATAAAAATGTTATTTTTATTGTTCAAACAATTTATTCAACATATGAATGTTCCATTTACTTCATATATACGATAAATGTGAATTTTATCATTCAAACAATTTATTCAACGTATAATTGTTTCATTTATTTCATATATACGATAAAATGTGAATTTTATCGTTCAAACAATTTATTCAACATATGAATATTTTATTTACTTCATATATACGATAAAATGTGAATTTTATCGTTCAAACAATTTATTCAACATATGAATATTCCATTTACTTCATATATACGATAAAATGTGAATTTTATCGTTCAAACAATTTACACAACACAATCAAACAAACAAGTCGTCCATGGTCTGTGGACGACGGGGAACAGTTCATATACGCAGTTAAGAAATAAATAACTGTATGAAAATAATTTTGGTGAGAAGTTCTCGCCTTTGGTTTCCACTCCGCCAGTCCTTATTGTCACTCAGATTCACTGTTTTGATTCCAAAGCAATCTGTTTCACGCGGTATATATATTAAAAATCTCATTTTTATTTCAATGCTATAAAGATAAAAATCTCATTTTTATAATGCTATATATACATTAAAAATCATATTTTTAATTCGCTACATATATATTATAAAAATCCTATTTTTATATGCTATTCAAATAAATAAAAATCGTATTTTTATTCCATGATATTTTATATAAAAATCACGTTTTTATATATTGTTATGTCTAATAGAAATCATTTCTTCGTATGTTAGAAAATCCAATCTTTATGTGGTAGAAAATCAGATCTTTATGTTGTAGAAAATCAGATCTTTATGTTGTAGAAAATCAGATCTTTATGTTTTTTTAAACCATATCTTTTTATTTAAGATTATTTTATAAAATCTGAAAATAAAATAATGCGGTCCTATATAAAAAAACTGAAATTTTAACATGGTTTTATATAAAAAAACTAAATTAAACAATGCTATTTAATTTAAATAAAATAAAAGAAATCACCCTTTCTTTCTCAATCTCTCAGGCCACTGTCGAACAACACTGCCTCCAAACCTCCCTGACGCGCGCCACATCGGAGCTCTGGCCATCGATCAGAGGCCACTCCGTGAAGCGCCTTACCACCCTCGACCCATGGCCCAACCATCTCGTCATTCGGTCCACTTCCTAGCCCTCACGAGCTCAACGAACTCCTACCATTCGAGAACAAAATCCAACCATTCCAGGTTTCAAGAACCCATCTCCATCATTGGACAGAGACTTCTCACTTAGCTAAACAAGTTGCGGGTTGAAGATCTATTAAATTATTTCATTGATTTAGAGAAAATTTGAGAAGAAATCAGGAGTTTTCCGCCGTTCGAAATAAACGGAGGCGTTGGAGGGTTATTTGACCGCGGTTTGAAAAATATAGGGTTTTGACTTCATAATGTTATATACATATATAATATTATTTTCTTTTAAAAATGCAAGTTTATCAACACCAACTTCAAATAAAACCCAACGACTATCGCCCCTAGCTAAATACCCCCATTCCGGACACAATGGGATATGTTTCGCAACCTGATTCGGCTGTTACGATCAATTTTCTTTTGAATTAAAATATAAATCAATATATATTTAATTCAAACGTACATTTCAATTTACCAAGGCCATATACTGACTCGAAAAATTCCAGAAATATTATTTGTAGCTTTGCATTGACGATACAGCCCTAACAAAACTAATTTCCTCAAACTTGAAGACCGTTTGAAAAATGGCCATTTTCTAGTCGATTCAAATTGACTGAAACTGTCAAAACACGTTTTCCTTTGCCATACTCACATATTGATTTCAAAAATTACAAATTTTTGAATCTAGCAATAATTAGACATCTTGGATCCAACAAAATTGGTTTCGTCGAAAACAGAGATCGTTTGCAAAATTTCCAATTTTAAGGGCCAGAATTCCATAGCGACTATTCTGAATTTTCAACTAGACGTAATTGTTGATTCCCGCTATGAAATTTCAATTTTTCGGATTCGCTGGAAAGATATTCTCAATTAGATCCTAATATTTTTGGTTTCGCTAAAATCCGTTTTATTTTGAATCTTGCACATTTATTTGAAATTTGAAATCGAATTTTCGAACTACCGCGCCATTTTAAATTCCTTTTATAATTAAAAATAATTATTTATATTCTAACGACTATTCAAATAAATATATACGTTCTAATTCCATTCAAAATAAATTTCTCATCGTCATTATTTAAAATAATTCATTTTAAATATTCAAAATTCATTAAATTCGCCAAAATAAAAATTTTAAATTGGCTCAGAATTTCCGGGTTGTTACAATCTCCCCCACTTAAAACTTTTCGTCCCCGAAAAGGAATGAAGCTGAAAGTTGTTTAACTAATCAACTCAACTTCCATTATTTTCTTTACGGCTTTAATTCTTGGGCATTTCTAACCCCATCTCTAATGAGTCACTCACTCTAGAATGCTACGGATTCTATCTCTAATGAGGATTCTTCTATAGGATATTACTAATCCTACTTCTGATTAGTCTTTTATTATGTTCTAAATAGTTGCACCCCAAAGATTTGAGTTAACCAGTGCTCTGATTCCAGTTGTAACGATACGGATTTCGCCCGGACCTAATCGATCGCTAAACCGACCAAGACCATTCAAATCCCTTATACGCTAACTCTGGGCATACAACACATCAGAACAAATAACAGAAGACTTTTATAAACATCATAAAAATGTTACATCAGAGTATATCGAAATATAATACAGTGGAATATTTATTTATAATAAATGTAATACAATGCAGCAGAAATATAAAATAACACAGCGAAAGATGATAAATGCATTAAATACAGCTTAAAGCTTCAATCCAGAATCCTGCTCAATATCTGCAAAATAAAACTACTCGACTGCCCGTGTGGAAAATAGGAGCACCCGAGTTTGCAAGGGAAACACAAACTACAGGTCAGTCATGGGACTGGTGTGAGAAACTCTAAACAGTTATAAACTTATATAAATGATAAGACAAATCACAGAACCACGCCGCTAACGCGGAACGGGTCTACCCCCATGAATGCCAGTGTATAAACAACAATCAATAGTTATGGATCTACTATGCATCAATCAACATGCAATATCCCAATCTACCCATTTAGATTAATCACCACACTTAGATTTTCCAAATCCAGTTCAATTTACAGAAATTATTCCTTTGGACTTTATTTCCCGATTTCGTATTTGAAATCATTTGAAATACATATCTAACTTTCTATATCAAAGTAGATTTCACTTCGGGATCTCAAATCAAATAATTTGGAAATATGAATTCCAAATCATAACAATGCATACAAACAAGTATGCAACCAAATATCGGGCTCCCCCTAGACAAGGCAAAGGGCACGCACCTAAGCAACTCAATATATATATATATATATATGTGCACCTCCCACTATGGAGCAGGCTACACCGACGATGCACCTCCCACGCATGGAAGCATACACCGCCCATCTCACCCATACTTTTAGTCGTCAGGGTTACCAGAATCTTTAGCCACATACTAAATCAATTTTATATCCCGAAGTGGGGAAAACCATTTCATAATATAATAATCACAAGTACTTTCAAAATATAGTACTTCACATCAGCAATTCATACATATGATCAGTCACTATTAATCACATAACATTTGAGTTCGTACGTCTCAAAGAAGGGTGTTAAGCAAGAGAATAAATTCTCCACCACCAAACAGATACATCATTAATAGCAACTAATCGAATATGTGATGAACTACAATGTAAAACCATAATACATTTCCAAATCATTTCGAAATCATTGGGTTTTAGCCCTCGAAATCCTTTCTGTTTTATAAAACATTCCCTGTCCAAAATCGGGAATACATTTCTTTTCACTCAAGAAAAACATCATTTCAAAATCATTCATTAAATTTGAAATGAATACAACTCGCTAAACACCTTATCGTCAAATCGTGAAGTGTTTCACAAGGTGTTAGCACACAGATATTTTTACCTAACCCAATGTTAACTGTAAAAGCATATTTTGCTCATAAACTGGTCGAGCAATATCCAAACAATCAATCAGTCCAATTTGACATTAAATATAAGGTTTTGAATAGAGATAGTATCGACTTATATTCAACATCAAATCCTGAAATCAACAGATATCATATTAGGAATAATGATATCGATATCTTCCAAATTCCCATAACATTATCCGTATAATCACGGAACCCAATATAGAAATATCCGAAAATAATTTCCATTCAAATCCATTCCAATTCATATATTGGAAATTTCGGTTAAATTAAAACCATTTCTCAATCCAAATTTTTTATTTAAAAATAATCGGATTGTAATTCTAGTTAATAACTAGTTCATTTCGATAAAAATCTGTTTTTATCTTTTCACATATGGAATTTTTCATCCCAATTCTTTTCAAATCATTTATTATGATTGTACACTAATTATCGGTATTTTTTAATAATTTTATCAAGGCCCGTACAGTCGATTTTCATAAACGGCCATCGAACTGCACTTACAGCGACCTTTTCCAAATTTGATTTGGACATAATTCCAAATCCAACCGTTAGATTTCTAATTTCTCGTATTCATTAGAAAGCTCTTTTCGATACGAACCCAATGGTTCCAGTTTTAGGAGAATCCGTGTAACAACCCGAAATTTTGGGGCAAATTTAAATTTTTTATTTTAGTTAATTTAAAGGATTTAGTATATTTGAAATAATTTATTTTAAATAATAACAACGAAATAATTTATTTTAAATCGAAGTTAGAACGTATAATTTATATTAATTATATTTCGAGCCTGAAATGGCGCAGTAATTTCAATATTCAATTTTGAAATATGAAAAAATATATAAAATTCATTATAATTCAGAATTGGACGAAACAAAAAACGCTAGGACCGTATTGACGATATCTTTCCAATGAATTTAAGAAATTAAGATTTCAGTTTATAATTTTAAGTTATGGCAAATTTAAAATCTCAAAAAAAACGCTATGGAATTTATATATATATATTAATATATATGACCCAAAAGGCTATTTTTGTATACGAATGAATTTGGACTCGAAACTACTTCCATTGAGTTCAAAATGATGTTTCTGTACTGAAAAAGTATAAACACTTATATATTTCGAGTTTTGGAAATTATTCATATTTATTTGTAATTTTAATATTAAATATATACGCCTTAAAAATGGGAATTTTGCAAATGACCTCCGAATTCGATGAAACCACTTTCTATGGATTTGGAATATTGAATTATTGCTAGATTCCAAATTTCATAAGTTTTGAAGCTAGTATGTGGTCGTAATAAATTTTACAGTGAAAAACAGTCAATTTTCAGAATTTAAAAATTCGCTATTTATTCATACAGACTCGGAATTCATCAAAACCAGTTTCTATGGATTCGTAATGTCAAGAAATAATTTCGTTTCAATTTTCATAAAAATGGAATTCGTAGGTGTTAACACGCATTTTTAAACTGAGAAAACAGACAAAATTTGAAGAAGATAAAATACATAAGAGGTTAAAATAAGGGTAATGGGCCTAATTAAATTATTAACCCATATAAAATATCATAAGGGCTGTCATTAGCTAAACCTAAGACAAAAAATAGCCTCCTTCTTCTTCCTCTATTCCATGGCGGCTCCCTCCTCTAAAATTTATTTTGCAAATTAGCCTCTGAAAACAAAATAATTTATATCTCTCAATCAGGACAAAATTAGACCAAACCCTTTCTGGGTTTTATTCATCTTCTTATCCTCTATCTACCATGAAAAATTCAAGACCTATCATCGCACGGATTCGCCGAGATCTAGCTTGAAAGACAGAAAGCTGATTTCGGTTATTTGTTCGCTGCGGGCCCCACGAACAGAGTTAGGTCGAGCGACTTTAGGTAGTGGTGGAGACGAAGCATACGGTTCTTTTGGCGGTGGTGATATGCTCCCAGGTGGCTGGAGTTGGCCGGAATGTCAATTCGATTGGAGGGGTGCTGAAAACAGGACAGTCACAAAGATGAGCAATTTTCCGTCGATCCGTGCATTTTCAGGCGAAGTGACCCAAAGAGAATTTGTTCGAGAGGTCGAGATCTAGCTACTAACAAAAACTGGTGGCATTTGGAGTACCGAGGCGGCCGCAACACTAAGATGAACAGAAACTGCACTTTTCCGTTCAACTGCAGATCGTGGGCCCCACGTGGCGAACTGGAGGGGGACCACCAGGCGTGGAAAGAGGGGGAGAAGCCGGAGAGAATGACGCTGGTTTCGTGTAATTCTGACTTACGGTTTGGCCGTGGCGAGCATTTTAAGTTCACGGTGGTGTTGGAAAAAAAGTTGAAGGGCTTAAACGCAAAACATTTATTTCAATTTTATATTCAATGTTCGTAATGCAATATCTTTTACATACGAGATCGAAATTTGACGATATCAGTTCCGCTAGGATCGTGGCAACGAGATCTTTGCAATGACACTACTAGTTCAATTCTGAGCAAGTTGAAATTTTGGGTAATTTTTACCATTTAAATTAATTATTTAATTTGGTCAAACTTCGAAAATTCATATCTTTTTTATACGAACTCGAAATCGCACGAAACAGGATTTGCTGCGATCGTAGGGTCGAGAGCTTCGCGTGGACATCAATTTTGTCAATTTTAGAGCATGTTGGATTTTGGGCTAAAAATTCGACCTAAACCGTCAATTAAAAGCATGACCAAGGTGAGAACTTTATCTCACTCAAATTTTTTGAACAACTATTTATTTTATTATTAAATATAAATTAATTATCTGTGTTGGAACTATTGTTTGTTGGATAAATGTTGATTTGAATGACTGTTGGGAATTGTTCGAAATTTGAAATATGTGAACATGTTAAATAATGTTATGTTATTTATAATATATAAAAATATGTTTACACTGCCATAAACAAGTTTCCTGACTTGTGTATGTTGATTGGACGATAAATTTTCACATGTCGCCCAAGTACACAAATATATGTGTTGGCTGAAACCCCGCACAGGTCTTGGGTTGATATTCTGATTTCACATCACCCTTGGATTTATTGTAAAATGTACTTTGGCTGTTATTGAATGTTTTGTTGTTATTTTGAAATGAATACGATGCACGAAATCCATATTATTCAAATGGTATGGTAGCTGATTAAGTCTCATTCCAATTTTGAATTTAATGAATATTTAATTTAATATTCAATTCAAGGAATTAAATGATGTTTTCAATTGAAAAGATTATAGCTTTATGGTTGAAAGTTTGAATTGAAAAGAATACGTTTTTATGGACAATATGTTGAAATAAAAGATTTGAATTCAAAATTTAACATTTTGAAAAGATTATTATTATATTATTATAATAATATGGAAAGTTCAAAATTTTATCATGAATTGGAATGTAAGTCAGAAGGTTTGAAAAACAAAGGATTTATGAATATTAAAAACAATTTAATATGGAGACCCTTTATAGTATAAAGAATATTTTAATTAAGGTATTTTAAATTAGATGATATTTTGAAATTAAGTTATTTTAAAATTAAGGACATTTTAAGATAATATATTTCAGTTAAACAATTATAATTATAAATTATAATTGTACTTGGACACGAGGTTAGGTTACATTTATGGTGGAAGCCTGTCCGGACCCAACCGGCATATCTTGCAGCCGCAAATGTTGGGCCTAATGTGAGGGGTACAAGTGAGCAAGTACGAAATGGGCCATGACACGAGGTTAAGCCCAACTTGTGGGATAAGTCTGCCCGGAACCAACCGGCATATCCAACATCCACAAGTCGCAGGCTTAATGTGGGATGTCTGGCCCAGTATAAAGTTTGAAATGAAAATATTACATTTTCCAATGTAATAAAGATTGAATTGAAAATAAAGTTGAAATGAAAATATTACATTTTCCAATGTAATAAAGTTGAAATGAAAATATTACATTTTCCAATGTAATAAAGATTGAATTGAAAATAAAGTTGAAACGAAAATATTATATTTTCCAATGTAATAAAGTTGAAATGAAAATATTACATTTTCCAATGTAATAAAGATTGAATTGAAAATAAAGCTTGAAATGAAAATATTACATTTTCCAATGTAATAAAGATTGAAATGAAAATATTACATTTTTCAATGTAATAAAGGTTGAATTAAAAAGATTACATTAAAAAGATTTCATTTTTATTTAAAGTTGATTACATTAGAAAGAATACATTTTTATAGTTAATTTGCTTCATTAGAAAGATTAGAAAATAAGAATGACATTCTCACTAGAATATGTTTTTCAAGTAAAAGGGTAGAAAATAAAGATTATATTTTTATTATGGTCTTGCTTCTAGTTATAATGAATCATGTTTTTAAGAAAAGATTTGACTACGAAGATTATATGTTCATTGATTGTGTTGCATTAAAAAGAATTTGATGTTAAAGTATGATTTGTGATTTAGAAATATTTTAATTAAAATCTAATTGAAATTTCTAAAGAGAAGTTTTCCAATTCAATATATATTAAATTGGAATTGAAAGAGAATAATTAGATTTGGGGTTGTCTTGAACGGTGTCTGTAATAACATTGTTCTTCAACTCCGATTAGAAAAGAATAAATTTTTTAAATAAGAATTAATGGAATTTTCCAATCGATATTTAAATTGGAATTAAATAGTAAATATAAATTTGGAAAAAATTAATCTTTTAATTAAGATTATTAGAGTTTCAAATTATATTTAGTAATTGGAATAAATTGAAATGTAAATTTGGTTTATCGTGAACTATGTTTTTAATGACATTCGTTCTTTAACCCGATTTACAGTGAAAATATGATATGGAATTTATAAATCTTTTATCTAGATTTAATGAAAATTTTCCAAAAGTTTTCTAATTTAATATATTAAATTGGAGTTGAATGGAATTCGATCGGTTAATAATTGAGATGAACTTCTAAGGATGAAGACTGTTACTGTATATGGAATTTAAAAGGCTTTGCCGTTATTCCATTTATATTATTATTCTGATACAAAAATTTATATCGATTATATGTTGATCTAATTTCAGTGAAGATTCCATATTTTATGGAAGATGATTTTGGGTTTATCGTGAACTGTGTTTTATTGACACTAGTTCTTTAACCCAGTTAAAGATAAGAATTATTTCTTAAAATTGGTTATCATTAAATAATGATTTTTGATATTAAAACCGAATTGGAGTTTTAATAAATTCTTAATTGGATTGAATAGAATAAATTCAAAGGATTTTATCTTTGATAAAATTAATGGGAATCTTTCCTTAAAAATAAGAATATTTTATTAGAAAGAATATTCTGGATTGGAATGAGGCGTTTGATGTGTTTTTATAGCACTTGATTATAAAATACGCAAATTATTCAGAAAGACCGGGTTTAACCCATTCTGAATAACTAATACGACGATCAAGAGTCGAAGATAAAGACGGTGGTTGAAGACCGGAGTTCTTCACATCGTTTGGATGGTTATTGCTATCTTGATTGGACCGTACACCCAAGACGATGGAAAAAGTGGTGATCATCCAAACGTACTTGGAGATCGATGGAAATGCGAGGAATAAGGTGCCTCCGGTTTCGTTCAGACCCAGAACGGACTTGTAAATGGATTGTGTGTCTGACATTGTATTCCTTTATATTGTATTCATTGATCTCTGTTTAATGTATAGTTGTTTGGTGGTGGAGAATTTATTCTTCGCTTAACACCCAGTTATATATATATATTGGTAGATGATCAATGATATGGTATGGTCTGACAATGTAACACGCCAAGATGCAATTGATCAAGGCTTTTGTTGAAAAGCGGGCCTTGTGGGATGATCAAAACATAGCCTGTTTGGGTGTAGCTTTGTGTATAGCGTGACTTCGCGAACCTCACACCCTGGTATGAGTCAAAAAGGGGATATGGACCGTAGGGAGTGCACACGCTTCTTTCTAGCTAGGGTAATGTCAGGGACCTATCAGCGCTGACATTTTTATGTGGATGATGGATTTTGAGGTGCCTCGGATTTATAGGTCGTTAGTGGTCATATGGAGGTCCAAAAGGACCGAGAAGCGTGTGTTCAGGCAAAACCAATCCACTTTCGACAGGTGTGGACCGGCCCTATCGCTCCAAGGGTTCACTGCGGGGGATCCTGAGGCATTTGCTAGAGTGCCTCCAATCGGAGAGGACGATCTCTAACCTCGATCTCATGATGGAAAACAAATTTCCAATACGACACCATGCGGTTTTGATTGTAGAACTAGTATGGCGACATGATATATGGTACTCATGTCGTCTATGATTTATACATTTACTTTCGAAATTGATTTCTACACTATGCACTTATTGTAATATCAAAAGGTAAATTTCGCGTACCAAGCATATTTGGCTATTATAAGGTAAAACTCTATCCTCTGGCTTGCGTTGCATTGTGTGATGGGACATGAGTCTTATAATAGCTTCATTTTCCTTTATTTAGCATTGCATTGTTTATTTTTATGCACTGGTATTCTTGGTGGTAAACCTGTTCCGTGCTGGCGTGGTCCCTTGATTTACCTAACTTTAAAATCAACTTAATAATTGTTTTTTGTTCTCACACCAGTCCCATGACTGACCTGGAGTTTATTGTTTTAACCTAAACTCTGGGTGCCCATATTTTCCACACGGACAGCTAGTAGTTTTGGTTTTGCAGATATTATATTTGCAGATATTTCTTTCAGTTGTGTTTTCGTACTATTTTCCGATGCTATTTAAATGTAATTTAAACTCTGATATTGTATTTTCATTGTATATTATTCATTCATACTCTGAAATATTCTTGTACTCTGATGTAATTGTTGTAACAGCAATAAAATGTTCTATTTGTTTGTATTCTGCTGTGTATTGTTCTCAAAGCAATCCGGGCTTTCCTTTATGGGGAAGTTCGGGTCATTTCATTTGGTATCAGAGCTTTGGTTTACAGAGCTCGAGAACAAGACACATTAGAACCGAACGAAAGAATTCATCAGAGATTGGATTAGTAATATCCAATAAGAATAACTCGTTAGAGATAGAATCAGTAGTATCCTAGAACGAGTGTAAAGAGTATTAATTTTTAAAAATAAAAATGAAACAAATTTAGTTTTAAAAAGTTTTATCATAAAGTACGTATTTGAGTATATTATTTTATTTTGGACAATCGAGTATATAAAGATTTTGAATAGACGAGTAATTAACGGATATTCGAAGTTTTAACATACTGGATAGATATAGAATCTCACTCTAGTCTCCCGGGGATAATCCTGATGATGACAGCTGCATCATCAGTATTTATGTTCGAGTAACGAAGGTGGAATATCTATATATTTCCATTAACTGGTGTGAGAACCAAAACTAGATAGGGTATATTGTTGTGATTTGCACTAAAACAAGATTTTTGACTACATATATTAAAATTATGCCTTTGAAAAGTTAATCACCTAATTGATTGCTAGTTGTGATGTTTGATTATTAGTTTAAGTAATTAAAATATAGGAATGATAATTAATTTAACCATTATATTAAAGAATGATAAATTTAACTAGATTAAATTTAATACTGAACTGAATTGAAAATTTAGTAGAAATGAAAATTGAGTAATTAAATAAAAAACTTTTAGCTCCGTTCCCTTTTCGAGGACGAAAATAATTTAAGTGGGGGAGATCGTAACAACCCGTAATTTTGGGGCAAATTTAAAATTTCTATTTTAGTTAATTTAAAGTATTTAGTACATTTAAAATAATTTATTTTAAATAATAACGACGAAATACTTTATTTTAAATCGAAGTTAGAACGTATAATTTATATTAATTATATTTCAAGCCTGAAATGGCGCAGTAATTTCAATATTCGATTTTCAACTTTGGAATAATATATATAATTCATTATAATTCAGAATTGGATGAAACAAAAAATGCTAGGACCATATTGATGATATCTTTCCAATGAATATAAGAAATTAAGATTTTAGTTTATAGTTTGTAAGTTATGGCAAATTTAAAGTCTCAGAAAAACGCTATGGAATTTATATATATTAATATATATGACCCAAAAGGCTACTTTTTGCATATGAATGAATTTGAACTCAAAACCACTTCTATTGAGTTCAAAATGATGTTTCTGCATTGAAAAAGTGTAAACACTTATATATTTCGAGTTTCATAAATTATTCATATTTATTTGTATTTTTAATATTAAATATATATGCCTTAAAAATGGGAATTTTTCCAACGATCTCCGAATTCGATGAAACCACTTTCTATGGATTCGGAATATTGAATTATTGCTAGATTCCAAATTTCATAATTTTTGAAGCTAGTATGTGGTCGTAATAAATTTTACAGTGAAAAACAGTCAATTTTCAGACTTTAAAAATTCGCTATTTATTCATACGGACTCGGAATTCATCGAAACCAATTTCTATGGATTCATAATGTCTAGAAATAATTATGTTTCAATTTTCATAAAAAATGGAATTCGTAGGTGTTAACACGGATTTTTAAACTGAGAACAGAAACAAAATTTGAAAAAGATAAAATACATAAGAGGTTAAAATAAGGGTAGTGCGCCTAATTAAATTATTAACCCATATAAAATATCATAAGTGCTGTCATTAGCTGAACACTAAGACAAAACATAGCCACCTTCTTCTTCCTCTATTCCATGGCGGCTCCCTCCTCTAAAATTTATTTTGCAAATTTGCCCTGAAAACAAAATAATTTATATCTCTCAATCAGAACAAAATCAGACCAAACCCTTTTGGGGTTTTGTTCATCTTCTTATCCTCTATCTACCACGAAAAATTCAAGACCTATCATCGCACGGATTCGCCGGGATCTAGCTTGAAAGACAGAAAGTTGATTTTGGTTATTTGTTCGCTGCGGGCCCCACGAAGAGAGTTAGGTCGAGCGACTTCAGGCAGTGGTAGACGGGAAGCATACGTTTCTTTTGGCAGTGGTGGCATGGTCCCAGGTGGCCGGAGTTGGCCGGAATGTCAATTCGATTGGAGGGGTGCTGAAAACAGGACAGTCACAAAGATGAGCAATTTCCCGTCGATCCGTGCATTTTCAGGCGAAGTGACCCCAAGAGAAGTTCTTCGGGGGGGTCGAGATCTAGCTATTGACAAAAATTGGTGGCATTTGGAGTACGGAGGCGGCCACAGCACTGAGATGAACGGAAACTGCACTTTTCCGTTCAACTGCAGATCGTGGGCCCTATGTGGCGAACTGGAGGGGGACCACCAGGCATGGAATGTAACAACCCGAAAATCTGGGCCAGTTTAAAAATTTTATTTTGGAAATTTTAGCAAATTTTGAATATTTAAAATGAATTATTTTAAATAATATCGACGAGAAATTTAATTTGAATAGAATTCGAACGTATATATTATATACGTCGTCGTTAGAATATAAATACTTATATATAATTATAAATAGAATTGAAAATGGTGCGGTAGTTCGATATTCGATTTCAAACTTCAATTGAATGTACCGGGTGCAAAACAATCCGGATTTTAGTGAAACCAAAAATAATAGGATCTATTTGTGAATATCTTTCCAACGAATCCGAAAAATCGAGATTTCATAGCGAGAATCAAAAGATATGTCCAGTTGAAAATTCTGAATAGTCGCTATGGAATTCAGGCCCTTAAAAATAGCCATTTTGCAAACGACCTCGGATTTCGACGAAACCACTTTTGTTGGATCCGTGATGTCAAGTTATTGCTAGATTCCAAATTTCATAATTTTTCGAATCAATATGTGAGCGTGGCAAAGGAAAACGTGTTTGACCTGTTTCAGTTGATTTTAATCGACTGGAAAATGGCCATTTTTCCAACGGTCTCAGAATTCGATGAAACTTGTTTTGTTAGGACCGTATCGTCAATACGAAGCTAGAAAATATTTTTCTAGAATTTTTAGAGTTCGTATGTGACCCCGGTAAATTGAAATGCGTGTTCAAATTCAATATATAGAGTTATATGTTGATTTTGACGAAAACTGATCGAAATGATCGAATCAATCTACGATATATATCCCATTGTGTTCGGAATGGGGGTAATTAGCTATGGACGACAGGCGGTGGGCCTCATTTAGAGGTCGTATGTAAAAGTCAACTTTTTTTGAAATTAAAATAGTAAATATAATAAAATAAAAACTCTCCCCTTAAATCCCTCTGCCCCCCCCCCTTTTTCGTTCATTCAGAATGAAAAAAAAACGAGAGAGAGCAGGCGACGGGGGGGAGGGAACCACCGCCGCCTCCATCGCGCCCCCCCTGGTGTTCGCCGCCGCCTAGGGCAGGCGTCCTCCTCCCCGTTGAAACCCGCGAGCCACCCAAATCCCGTCGCTCCCTCCTGACCCCCGCCTGCCACTCCCACCGCCGCCCTGAAACCCTAGCCGCACCGCCTCCCTCCAGTCGAACCCAGTCGCGCCCCCCCTCCCCTTCTTCTTCTACTCGATTACTCGATTTCAGCCCCCCCCCTCTGAAAATCGACTGCCGCCCAACCCAAACCCCCCGACGAGATACTCCCCCCCCCCAATATCCACTGTAAGTTTTTTTGTTTCCTTTATTTGTTTATTTATGTTTTGTTTTAATTCATTTTAAATGTTTAGCTTAGGTTAATCATTTTTAAAAACTGATTTTTAAGATTAGATTTTTAAAATAGAAAAGATTAGATTTTTAAAATAGAAAAGATTAGATTTTTAAAATAGAAAATATTAGATTTTTAAAATAGAAAAGATTATATTTTTAAAATAGAAAAGATTAGATTTTTAAAATAGAAAAGATTAGATTTTTAAAATAGAAAAGATTAAATTTTTAAAATAGAAAAGATTAGATTTTTTAAAATAGAAAAGATTAGATTTTTAAAATAGAAAAGATTAGATTTTTAAAATAGAAAAGATTCGATTTTTAAAATAGAAAAGATTAGATTTTTAAAATAGAAAAGATTAGATTTTTGAAATTTGAAAAGGCGAAATCTTTATATTTGAAAAGGCGAAATATTTATATTTGAAAAGGCGAAATCTTTATATTTGAAAAGGCGAAATCTTTATCTATATAGTAGCGTTGTAAAAATATAATTTTTGTCTATATAGTAGCGATGTAAAAATAGAATTTTTATCCATATAGGGTGATTATAAAAATGGGATTTTTATATACATGGCAACTAAGTAAAAATTCGATTTTTATATATTGAATAGCAAAGTAAAAATGTGATTTTTAAATATGTAGAGAATACGGGCAGTGAAAATTGACAAAAGGCGAAAACAGCGAAGATTTCTACAAATGAAGTGTCGTGGAGTTGGGATAGCTATCGATGAGAACTTCTCACCTTTTAATTTTAGTTTTCGAGTTATAAATATATACTAGGATGCAGACGGTGTTTAGTTGCACCCGACACCCGTCGTCCACAGACCATGGACGGCTTGTATGCTTGTTTGTTTGATTTTGATGTGTAGTTGATTGTGTGATGTGATGTGAAATGAAATAAAATATTTATATAGTTAAAAATATTTTATAGTTAAAAATAGAATTTTTAACGTATATATGAAAGGAAATAAAAATAAACAAATCAGACGATTTGTTTATATACACACATTTGACTGATATTGATTGGGACGATAAATTTTACACATCGCCCAACTGCACAAATAAAATCTGTGTTTGATTGTTTGAAACCCCACACGGGTATTGGGATGATATTTGACGTACACCCCGATTGTTTAGTTGTATGTCGATCGATTGATTGACAGACTGTTATAAGCGTTGAATATTTATATTCGGCGCTTATACAACGTAGAATGCACTTTGGATGATGGTTGATTATTCATCGTTGTTATCGTATACATGTGTTGTAGAAAATCCATATAATTAACATTATATGGTAATTGATTGGGCCTCATTCCAGTTTTGAAATAGAAATATTTGAAAAAGAAATATTTGAAAAAAAAGAAATATTTGAAATAGAATATTTGAAAATAGAAATATATGAAGCCGTGTTGATTAGATTGACGCCATTTTGACGTGAACGATATTTATATCGATTTTATTCATTTTATAATGAATACCGAAAGTGATTTCAAAATCTGATATTTTGAAAAGAATTGAAATTGAATTCGAATTGAAATTGAATCGAATTGAAATTGATTAGAAATGAATTCGAATTGAAATTGAATCGAATTGAAATTGAATAGAAATGAATTCGAATTGAAATTGAATCGAATTGAAATTGAATAGAAATGAATTCGAATTGAAATTGAATCGAATTGAAATTGAATAGAAATGAATTCGAATTGAAATTGAATCGAATTGAAATTGAATAGAAATGAATTCGAATTGAAATTGAATCGAGTTGAAATTGAATAGAAATGAATTCGAGTTGAAATTGAATAGAAATGAATTCGAATTGAAATTGAATATAAATGAATTCGAATTGAAATTGAAATTGAATTTAAAACGAATTGAAATGGAATTGAAATCGATTTGAATTGAAATTGATTTGAAATGGATTTAAAACGAATTTATAGTGGAATATTCATTTTTGATTTGAAATTGAATATGAAGTTGAAATCGTTTTGAAAACGAATTTAAAATGATTTATAAAATTCGTTTTAAATAGCAATCGATGAAATATATATTATATATATTATATATATAATATAATGGCCTGAATAGAACGCGCCGCGCTGCGGCAGTTCGTGAATTTCGACCATTGACTTCGTACGGACATTGCGGGAGATCCGACCGTCGGATTCTCCTAAAACCAGAACCGTTGGGTTCGTATCGGAAAGAGCTCTTTAACGAATGTAAGAAATTAGAAATCTAACAGTTGGATTTGGAATTATGTCCAAATCAAATTTGAAAAAGGTCGCTGTAAGTGCAGTTCGATGGCCGTTGATGGAAATCGACTGTACGGGCCTTGATAAAATTATTAAAAATAGTAATAATTTGTGTAAAATCATAAGAAATGATTTGTGAAGAATTGGGATGAAAAACTCCATATTTGAAAAGATAAAAATAGATTTTTATCGAAATGAACTAGTTTTGAACTAGAATTATAATTCTATTTATTTTTAAATAAATAAATTGGATTTGAAATGGTTTTGAAAATAACCAGAATTTCCAATAATTATATTGGAATGGATTTGAATTGAAATTGTCTTCGGAATATTTCGATGTTGGATTTCGTGATGATACAGATATTGTTATGGGAATTTGAAAGATATATATATCGTTATTTCCAATACGATATTTGTTGGTCGTAGAATTTGATATTGAATATAAGTCGGTATATTTTCTATTCAGAGCCTTGTATTTAATGTCAAATGTGATTTGGGTTTGTCGTGAATGGTGTCTTTATTAACACTGTTCTTGAACCGAATTGAGAAAAGATTAAATCTTTTATTTAGATTTAATGAAGTGTACCAATTAAATAATATTTAATTGGAATCGAATTGGTATTGATTTTTGGGTTTATCGTAAACAGTGTTTTAAAATAACACTTGTTCTTTAACCCGATAATTAATGGAATGTGATTTTGGGTTGTCGTGAACGGTATCTTCAATAATACTGTTCTTAGACCTAAAGGAGTTAAGAAAATCAGAAACTAACTGGAGATTAGTTAAGTTGAATGGTTTCAGAGGTATTGATCTGATGTTGGTTTCGGCCTTCGGGGTTAATACTTAGGGAATTGCTCACTTGCTAATTTACGGTTAGGGACTGATTGAAATGTGATGTGATTTTGGGTTTATCGTGAACCGTGTTTTAAATGACACTGATTCTTTAACCCAGTTAAAGATTAAAACTAAGTGGAGTTTTAATGAATCTTTAATTAGATTGAAAAGATCGAAAATGGAGTATCACCAGTTTTACTTCAGGCGGTAGTTAAATCTTTAATTAGATTTGAACGTGAAATGGTAATTAAATTTACCGATAACACCGTGGTGTAAGATATGAAGTAAGACCCGTTTTACTTCATAGGATGAATAGGTTGGGATTAGGAAATTAAAACAAACGATTACTTCAGTAAGGTTCGTTAATCCCGACTAGTTTGAATTGATATTCAAAAGTTGATTAAAGAATAAATTCAAGGAATTTATCTTTGATAAAATTAATGGGAACCTTTCCCTATGAAAGTGAAATTTAGAAACTAACTGTCGGTTAGCTAAGAAGAATGGTTTTCTGGATATTGATCTGATGTTGGTTTCGGCCTTCGGGGTTAATATTTGGGGAATTATTCTCTTGTTAATTTACGGTTAGTGACTGATGAATTGGAATGAGGCGTATGTTGTGTTTGTGTAACACTTGTTTATTATATACGTGAGTTGCTCTGAAAGACCGGGTTTATCCCATTCTGAATAACTGAATCGACGATAAGAAATCGAAGATGAAGACGGTGGTCGAAGACCGGATATCTTCACCTCGTTTGGATGGTAACCGAGGTCCTGATTGGGAGGCCTCCCGAAATATGGATAATGAGTGGTGATCGTCTAGACGTATGTGGTGATCGATGGGTTTGCGAGGTATTTAGTGCCTCCGGTTTCGTTCAGACCCAGAATGGACTTGCAAATGGAAAGTGTGTCTGACATTGGAATTTATTCTGTGTGATTGATAGCCCTCAGTTGCACGGTGTGAATTGCCTGTGTAGCATGCTAAGATGTAGTGATCAGGGCTTCTGTTGAAAAGCAAAGTCTTGTGGTGATGATCAAAGCACCGCCTACGTGGCGTAGCTTTGTGTATAACGTGAAATCGCGAGCCTCACACCCCGGTATGAACCAGAAACAGGAGAAAGGACCTCAGGGAGGGCCTGCGTTTCCTCCTAGCTAGAAGTGGCGTCAGTGGTTTTACACGCCCTGACGAGTTTGACTTATGTGGTTGTTGCTGTTGCGAGGCGCCTCGATTAGATCGGACGATCCGGGTCCGATGGAGTCATTCGTTGGCTCGCTTACGCCCCAAAGGGCGGGAAAACGCAGTGTTCAGGCATTTTAATCCACATCGGTGGACCGGCCCTGACGATCCAAGGGTCGATGTGTTCTGATCCTGAGACTCGGGCTAGGCAGTCTCGAATTCGGTAAGGACTATCTTTTGCCTTGGTTCATGACGGAAATCCAATTTCCAAATACGTGATTTTGCGGTTTTAATTGTAGAACTAGTATGGCGTCATGATATATGGTACCCATGTCATCTATGATTGATACTTATGATTTGAAATTGTTTTGATACTATACACTTATAATAGTATCAAATGATTTGTTTTAAACGTACTAAGCATGTTTGGCTATTATAAGGGAAAACCCTATCCCCCGGCTTGCGTTGCATTGTGTGATAGGACCTAGGTCTTATAATAGCCTCATTTTTCCAAAAAGCATTGCGTTGTTTTGTTATTTGCACTGGTATTCTTGGGAGGAAACCCGTTCCGTGTTATACGGCGTGGTCCCTTGATATATCTGATTTAAAGTAAAGTTTTAAATAACTGTTTTAGTTCTCACACCAGTCCCATGACTGACCTGGAGTTTATTGTTTTAACCTAAACTCTGGGTGCCCCTATTTTGACACGGGCAGCTAGTAGTTTTGGTTTTGCAGATTTATATTCACAGGATCCTGGTTTACAGCTGGAACGATATCCGGAAAGCTTTGTATCCGTATATCTCCTTCAGTTGTATTTTGTATTATTTTCCGCTGCTATGTAATGTATTGTAATCTCTGATATTTTATGAACTGTAATGTTTATTTGTTTATACTCTGTATATTCTTGTATTCTGATGAATTGTTGTAATATACAATGAAATGTTCTTCCGTCTGCGTTCTATTTTGTCGTGTTCTCAAAACAATCAGGCGTTTCGAACGGTCTAGTTCGGTTTAGGACTGATTCGGATCGAGCGAAATTCCTTTTCGTCACATGGAAAGAGGGGGAGAAGCCGGAGAGAATGGCGCTGGTTTCATGCAATTCCGACTTATGTTTTGGCTGTGGTGAGCATTTTAAGTTCAGGGTGCTGTTGGAAAAAAAGGTGAAGGGCTTAAACACAAAACATTTATTTCAATTTTATGTTAAATGTTCGTAATGCAATATCTTTTACATACGTGGTCGAAATTTGACGATTTCAGATCCGCTGGAATCGTGGCGATGAGATCTTCGCAATGACACTAACTACGTTCAATTTTGAGCAAGTTGAAAATTGGGTAATTTTTACCATTTAAATTAGTGAAAATTAGGCACACATCCCTAAAAGCAAAGTTAATTAGGCGTACATCCTTCTGTTTCAAAACATAGAAATTTCATCCCTGTTTTTGAATCGTGGATAATAATTTTCCTGAACTGCCCTTTTGTTAATTTACGGCGTAATTAACGCAGGTTTAAAAATACATAATTATTTTTCAGTCCTTTCGATTTCATAAATATATCTTTCTCCATGGCGGCGCGGTCATTCGAATAAATTGTTGAATATCAGAAATTCTTCGATCGATCATTCTCTTCACACAGGATTTTTTTCGAGATAGAATTAGATCGATCCTTGTTTTATTCGATGGATGCATCTTCTTCAAGGTTATTTTTTTGCTTTTGAATAATTTAATATCTATACAGATATCATTTTTTTTTGGATTTTTGTTGTTTGATTATTCTGTTTTTTAATTGTTTAGTTTTGTTGATGGATAATGTAATTATTGTAGAAAATTGTAGGCTTTTTATTGATCAAACAGCCGTATGTATTAATTTTTATTTTATTTGTTTTTCTGTTCTGAATACGTGTATAAAAATATGCATATATTGTGAGTATTATCATATTTGTGTGCAAGTATTTTTAGAACACGTGCATACTGGATTGGTTATTATCAGGAAAGTTGCATATAAGTATGCACATATTCTGTATATATGCATAATTCTACACAGATCTATTAAAAAATTGTTTTTGTCTTTTTGCTGATTAGTTGCATACAAATATGCATATATTCTTAATATATGTGTAGTAAAAAAAATTGAAAGTTATTTTGAAACTTTGCATACAATTATGCAGCTATTACTGATATATGCATATAATTATGCATCTATTTATACTTATTTGTGTTTGTAGATTACTGATATGCAACTTATTCATCTATTTGTAATTATTTTTATACGGTTACTGCACAATTCTGAAACTATGCATGTATTTTTATTTGTAGTTGTTTGTGTAGTAAAAGTTTTTTGCATATCTAATTTATAAAAATATTTGCAACTTTTCTGAAAATTTTCATACAAGTATGTACATATTAATGATATATACGGATTTGTATGCATCTATTTATTATTATTTGAAGTTTTGTATTTACTTTTATACAATTACTGCACAATAGGCTTATTAATGTTGATTCTCATGTTTTGCATAATAGTGCTCCTGCCATTATCGGTGTACTGGTGCAGTTGAAGTTTGGGAATGATGGTTGTTCTATTGGTGTATCGGTGTATTGGTTCTCTTAATACTGTTTTCCTTGTGTTCATGCCGTTACATGTATTTTTGTATCATCTGAACTAGTATTTTTGTATAGATGTATAAATGTGTGAAACAAATCGTATTTATTGCATACGTGTACGACAGTTTTTTTATAACTGGATAATGTATACAAGTATCATGTATTGTTGCAAATAAGTATGCAATTATTCTTATTACATGATTGTTAGTATGCAGTTGTTCAGCGTGTATGCATATTTTTCTGTTATCGTTGAATATATTTTCCTTTTTAAAATCATTAACCATTTTTACCTGTGTATGTTCCAGTTTAAAATTTCATATCCAAAAACATAGGCAACATCGACTATTGGATTGATTTTGCAAATACTTGCACTTATGTAAGCATTTATACAGAAAAAATGCATATATGTACGAAAATATGCAAAATATAAAAAAAATACAATATTTGTTTTTTCGTATGAAGCTAATAACAATAATTTCATACAACCATGAAACTATCCTGATTATTTTTACAATACAAATATGCATAACATTGAACAATTTTTGCACTTATGTATGCAAGTATTATAAATAACTGTATATCGGAAAGCAACAATTCATAATAACGTGTAATATCAGCAGAAATAATTTCAGTACACAAAATTCAACTGTATTCCATCACAGAAACTACAAAATCATGTCATAGTATTTTGACAACAAAAAATCAATCAACGCATTTTTACAAAAATCCAAACACCGTTTTCAATAATTTTAAACAACTTTGTTGTCATCTGATAGCATCCATGCCTATGTCAGGTCATCACCTACAATCCAACTGTAAAGTTTACAATTGAGAATTTGATCTGCAAGCACTGCCCGTTGTAGGTAAACAGAACCAGCCTTGTATATTTCATCATCCTTCTCGAGTTTTTGTCCTCACTTCTCTGTTTCATTATATTAATTACGAACTTTCCACAATCGACGCTGCAAACATAGTAAAAAATTATCAATTTGTTTGAATAATTGTATTTGATATGAAAATATGCATACAAATAAGCTAACATTCTCAATAAGTGTATACCAGTATATGTATGCAAATTTTCCGAAAATATGCATAAAAATATGCTAAAAATTACACAATCTGCAAGTCTTCATATTTTATGCAGACAAGTTTGTAAATAATATTTATTCATGCATACAAGTATGCACTTATTAAGCGTACATGCATTTTTAAGTATTATAAATATCTGCATACAAGTATGCAACTATTTATATTACTAACATACAAACATATAAATATTTTTACTACTCACATAAAAATGCGCCAATGTTTTGAATTTTGGCATATTTGTAAGCTAATGTTCTGAATATTTGTATACGTGCACAGAATTATTTTGATTTTATTGACTTACGTATGGCCTTGTTGTGGGCAATTAGCGAATTCCAGTTGTTCGTATTTCTGATAATTTTTGTTTTCCAACCTCCTCACCACTGCATTGATGTACATTTTCAGTATACAAAAAAAAAATAGATAAATGACGTAAACAGTTTACATACCAAATTGCATTAAAAAACTTTTTAATTTACATACCAAATCTCTTGCTAATCTTTGGGCAACTATTCTAATTTCATTCATTCCAATATGCAACTATTCTATACACATTCTTGGTTACATGCAAGTTTTTTGATAATATGCTTCAATTAACCAAAAGTTTTGAATATATCCACGACTGTGGGCAAATGTGACAAAAAAATATCGAAATTTTTGTTTATTATGTGTTAGAAGCCTTCTAATGCATATGTTACACAACTATTTTTTTAGATGCATCCAATTATGCAACATTTCGTTTATAGTTGCTCACTGACGTATTAAAATGCATATAATTATCCAGCAATTTGTCGATATTCGTATAGTTGCATTTAACAATCATAATTCCATGCATAGAATATTGTAACAAGCATGTGATATAATCACACTTGCATGCAATATTTTAGGATAAATACATACTGTTATTCATCATTCATTTGACAATTGCACAATTTCATACACTAATTTTGATTAACTACATAAAATTATGCACGAATTTGCTTATTGTTGCACAATTAGATACAACAGTTCCAACAAATGCATGTAATAATGGAGCAATCATCTGATAAGTTCACAATTGCACGCGACAGTATTGAATAAATGATTACAATAATGAATTAATATGGTGATGAATACATACAATATTTAATTCCAAGAATAACTCAAAATTTCTAATTATATTCACAAATATATGCAACTGTGTTGTTTACAATGTTGGTTCCATGCAAGTTTTATGAAAATAGGCATCTACTTATGCAAAATTTCGAATATTTCCACGGATGTGGGCTATTGCAACAAAAAAAAATCACAATCTTTGTTTAATATGTGCTAGGATCTCTTGTATGCATATATTACAAAGTACTGCACGGATTTAAAATATAATATGCATAGATTAGCAATTCTTGAAAATAACATAACAAACAAAAAATTATACCTTCGATCTCACCATTCCGATCCAATTTTCTGACAAAATCGACAACTATTTCCCTTTTTTTTTAAGAATCGACAGCAAAACAACGATCGTTGCCTGTGAATTTTTTATTTTCTTGTTTGATCGACTACGAATATTGACCGAGTGTTTTTCAGAATCCTGGAATTTAGGTTTTGAGCGAGAATATAGGGGCGATTTGACTGATTAAATGATGAAGAATCGTTAATGGAGGGTTTTGTAAACTGCGCAAGGGTAGAACAGTATTTTTTTCAGCTGTATTTCAAAAATAAGGATGTATTCTACATTCTTTTTATCAGCGGGTTTTTTTCTATTTTGAAACTTAATAGGGACCTGTAAAAAACGCACCCTTAAATTAATTGTTTAATTCGTTCGAACTTCGAAAATCATAACTTTTTGATACAAAAATCGCACAAAATAGGGTTTGCCGCGATCAGCGCGTCGAGAGCTTCGCGATGACACCAATTTCGTCAATTTTGGAGCAAATTAAATTTTGGGCCAAAGTTGGGCCCGAACCGTCAATTTAAACCCGACAAATTGAAAACCAAGGTGAGAACTCTTTCTCACTCAATCTTTATTTTCAGTTATTATTTGTTTTCATAAATAACTATTATTAAATGTCTGTAATGAAATATTTATACTTATTGTGTGTATATGTTGATGTTCGGATGTGATGTGATGTTTGAATCTGAAAATATATGACATGTTAATTAATGTTGTCTTATTAATCATCATTAAATTAATGTTACACTACCATTAAGTTAAATTAATGCACTAATATTATTTAATTATTTGTTGGTTGAAACCCCACACGGGTTTTGGAATATATTGAATATATTCTGACTACACGTATTCCTTGGGATTAGTTGTCAATTGCACTCTGCATGTCATTTGGATGTGATATGAATTGTGACCATTATGGCTGAAATTTATGTTATGAATGAAACCCATATAAATAAATTATATGGTAACTGTTAAGCCTCATTTCAATTTAGAATTTAATTTGTTACCATTTCATGTTGATTAAAGAAAGAAATGAAAATTTTACATTTTTAATGTAATAAATGTTTGATTTGAAATTTTACATTATTATTAATGTAATTGAAAGGAAATGGAATTTTACATTATTTTTAATGTAATTGATATGAAATGAAAGAGTACATTATCTTTATTAATGCAATTTAGAAGAATGAAAACTTACATTTGTATTTATGTAATAAGATATGGATAAGCATTTACATTATTAATGTAATAAGTTAAATTTTATATTTTTATGTAACTAAGATGAAATGGAAGATTTACATTTTTATTAATGTAATAAAGAAAAGAAAAGGAAAGATTTGATTTTAATGTAATTTATTTACATTAAAAAGAAAAGAATTGAAAGAGAAGTATATTTTTATCAAAATGTATGTTTACACGTAATTTTGTTATGAAATGAAACTGTATATTTTAAAGTATGAGATGTAATGATATATATTAATGTATGTAATGTAATGATATATATTAATGTATGTAATGTAATGATATATTTTAATGTATGAAAGGAAATGATATATTTTAACGTATGAATTACATTTATAATGTAATTAAGATGATGAGGTATAAATCTTACCTTTATTAATGTAATAAGATATGAATACTTACATATTTATTAATGTAATTTAAATTAGAATGAAAACTTACATTTTTATCAATGTTGTAACACCCCACCTCCGCCAGGGTGGCTCTTGCAAGCACTCTGACTTTGGAGGGGCGTTTGAATCAGGTAAACATGCATAATGATATATCAAGGCAGAACAAGAACATATGTATATATGTAAACAGAGTAAATAAGATAAGTAAAGCAGCGGAAGATTTCAAACTATTTCAAAACAAGTCTGATACAACATAATGTCAACTTTCCAAATACACAAGTCTAGATAAAAACAACATCACTGAAAAACTGAAATACATAAGTACTACCCCCAAAATAAGTGATAACCATAGCTAGCTTCATGTCAAGACCGTACATGAGCTAAATCCCACAAGCAAGCGATCAGAAATCCAAGCTAAGCTCCAACGTTCCCACCCTGAGAACCTGGGGGGGGGGGGGACGGAAGAAAAGAGGCGAAAGAAAAACAGGTCAGTCAAAAAGACTGAGTAAGCCCTACTACAATCAATGTAAGATGATAAAGTTAACTGGCATGAGAAGCAGGGATGATCATAAGGATAACAACATACTAGCATGATGATTAACTAACAAGGTAGATAAAGGTGTCATCGCATAATCAGGTTTAAGGTTTTGCACCACAGGTATACTAGCAAACTAACATGACTTGAATAAACAAGTATTGATCCCTTGGCCCAAGCTTTGGCCCAATAACATGAAGTGACCCCAATTCGAGGTCCAACCAAACGGTCTAGTCGATCGGCTCCCTATAAGCCTAACTCGTCACGTGTTGGTGTCCATACGGCCCAAACTTAATTGTAGTCAGACTGTGTCGGGTCTCCCGTCGGGTGTATCAAGCCCTAGGGTGTTAACCCCTGGACACCATAAACATGCGTGCACAGTCTCGATCTACTGGTACCCGTGCATGTTTTCCCCGGCTTCGGACTGTGTGCACGACCATAGTCCGTCCGGAACTACACCGGCGTACCCTTCTGCCGTCGTTTTTGGTCACTTACCTCCAGTCCAGTAATCGTGCTCCCTCCCTAGCCTAGACCCTAGGGTCTTAATGATACAAACTTGGGATTACTGCTGGAGTGGACCCCCATTGCTAGGATTTTTCTAGTGGGTTAAGTACGGTTTAACCCTCTTGCTAATCATGGATTAACTTGGTTAAGTGTAACGATGAGTTCACGACTTAACCCTGATTAATCTACCAAGCCCAAATTGGTTAAGTATTAAGTGGACCATGACTTAACCCTAATCACGAGGCATTAATTAATTTAATGCGCCTTAACCTCTCACATTAGACCTTGTTGTGGTTACTAGTTAAGCCGGGCGGGTCCGGGTAGCTTTACACCACAACTTGGTCTAACCTCGGGTTCAAGGTACAACATGACCAACTTCTCACATTGGGTCCTATTGTTTGTAGCAACTAGTTAAGCCGGTCGGCTCCGGGTAGGTTTACGCTACTAACTCAACCCAACCTCGAGTTGGTCACACTTATCTTTTCTAAGTGCCATGTCCATCATGTTTCCAAAACATATTACACTTTTCAAGCAATTGGGTAGACCTAACTTAATAGGTAAATTCCCAATGGGTAGACCTAACTTAATAGGTAAATTCCCAATCTTATGTTTTTATGTCTTTTAAGTTTACCCAACCCCAAACGCAATCCCATCGCTTACATATCGCAATTAGCGCATAAAGGATAGAAAGAGGGAACTTGGCATAATCATGACATAAAGGTGTTGAAGCCACAAGTTCAACATGGTGGCATATGAAATGTACACATGTTCATATACTTGCATATTACATTTTTAGGCCTCAAAAGCATGCATAAAACCAAACTTAGCATATTGGTGATACATGGTGATAAATGACATGTAAAAATGGCCATAAGCTCGCATTTAGCCTCACATGCAAGTTATCATAAGGGATATGATAACTTACATGTTGCCAAAATGCAACCTTTAGCATAAAGCTTGAAGCTTTATGTTCATATACTCAAGATAAGCTTGCATAACATGATAACATGAACAAAATGATCACCCCAAACTTGCATAACATACATGGCAAACTTGCATATCATAACATAGCAAACTTGCATAACATAACATGGCAAACTTGCATATAAACTTGCATATTATAACATGATAAACTTGCATATCATAACATGGCAAACTTGCATAACATGACATGGTTAACTTGCATATCATATCATAATGATCAAACACCACTTGCATCATTCATTAACTTTAGAGTTTAAATATGAAAGTAGAATAGGGCTTACAATGCTTAGGAAGTCACAAAAATATGACAAAACCCTTATGCAATCAATTAAATCCCAAAATGCAAGCTTCAATAGAAAAACCCTTGAGCCAAAATGATCAAAACCCTTGCTTTATGATGTAAATATGGAAACTTGACTTGAATGCAAGCTAATGATGCTCATACAAGCTTGAAAACACTTGTATGCATGGAAAATCTCTCATAGAAATAACTTAGGAATTTTATGAAGAGAGTGGAGGCCATGAGAGGAATGATTTTGCCATAGTTTAGTTACTTGAATGAATAATGATGATTTAGGGTTAGGTTAGGGGCTTATTTATAGAGATTAGGATTAGTTCTAGCCTTAGGATTAAACCCTAGTTCCAATCTCAGCCCTCAAAACCGAATCTGGCCCTAAAACCTAACCAAGACCCCAAATGGTGCACCAGGCAAAACTGGCCGGCTGAACCAAGTCGACAGCCAAGTCGACAGGGCTGTCGACTTGGGTCCAACCAAGTCGACTCCCAAGTCGACAGGGCTGTCGACTTGGGTGCTCTGACGGGAACTTTCCCGCCTAGCCCAATATGACCTAATTTCCAAATTCAAACTTGAATTTGAAATCTGTTTTTACTTTGAAATTTTCTGAAAACTTCGTTGGGCCTTAATCGGGTCATACGGACTCCGATTTTCGAAAACTCGGACTCTATTTCGCGTATTTTTCCGAGACGAACGCAATGGCATATCCCGTTTCCCTTGATTCAGATTTATAAATTAAATTCTGCCTCGATTTACGTTATAACAGGTTATTGAAAATACGGGTTGTTACAAATGTAATAAGAAAGGAATGAGAAAAATACATTTACAATGTATTAAATAAGAATAGAATATATATTGTAAATTAAAGTTACATTTTATTATGCAATTAAGAATAGGATATATATTGTAAATTAAAAGGACATTTTTTTATGTAATTAAAAATAGAATATATATTTGAAATTAAAATTATATTTTTATATGTAATTAAAGAATATGTTTTTGCATGTAAAATATAATTATATTTTTAAATGTAATTAAGGAAGAAGAATTTGCATTGAAAATAAAATTGCATTGTTACATGTAATTAAAGATTAAAGATTTACATTGTAAATAAAATTACATTTTTAAATGTAATTAAAGAATAAGTTTTTACATGTAAATATAATTACATTTTTATATGTAATGAAAGAATAAGAATTTGCATAGTAAATAAAATTACATTTTTATGCGTAATTAAAGTATTAAAAATTACATTGCAAATTAAAAAGTAAGAAAAATACATTTATATGTAATTAGATTTATAGAAAGATAAAAGTTACATTTTTATGTAATTAAAAGTGAAAACTGAGATTTTCATTAAAAGAATAAAGGAGTGATATTTACACTTTTATGTAAATAGATTGTCAATAAAAGAATTTAGATATGATATTTACCTTTTTAATGTAAATAGGTTTTCAATAAAGGAAATTAGAAAAGAAATTTACATTTTTATGTAGATAAACAATGTAAGAGGAAAATTTACTTTTTAGGTAAATAAGCAATGAAAAGGAAAATTACATTCAAAATGTAAATTGGAATATAAAGGACATTTCCTAAATGTAAATTAGAATAAAAGGGACATTTTTGTTAGAAATTGTAAATCAGAATAAAAAGTATGGAAATAAAGATTAAATCTTTATTGACCTTTTATATGCAATAAAAAGAAGTAGATAATTAGAGAAGTTTTACATTTTTCTTAGTGTAAATAAGAATTAGAAAAGTTACATTTTCTTAATGTAAATAAGAATTAGAAAAGTTACATTTTTCTTAATGTAAATAAAAATTAGAGAAGTTTTATATTTTTCTTAGTGTAAATATGAATTAGAAAAGTTACATTTTTCTTAATGTAAATAAGAATTAGAAGAAAATTAAATTTTTATGTAATTAAGTTAAAGGACATAAAAATTACATTTTTATGTAATTAAGTCAATCATGTGAATTAGGTGAAAAATTTTCATTTACCATGTAAATTAAGATAAAGAAGAAAATTACATTTTTATGTAATTAAGTTAAAGTTTATATTTTCATGTAATTACGATTTAAAGTAAGAAAAATGCATTTTTATGTAATGAAAATATTAGATTTTGACATTGCAATGTAGATTATATTAAAAAGACGAGTCACATTTTTAATGTAGATTATATTAAAAAGAAAAGTTTACATTTTTAATGTAAATAAAAATAATAGAATTAAAATGTATATTTTTATCGTCATTTTAGATGTGATAAAAAGAGTAGAAATGAAATGTATATTTTTATCGTCACTTTAGATGCGATAAAAGAATAGAATAAATGTTATATATTTTTATCATCATTTTAGAGACGGTAAAATGTAGTTACATTTTTCAATGTAAATAGAAGAAAAATAGTAAGTTACATTTTAATATGTAATTAGAGAAATATAGAAATTTACATTTTCCAATGTAAATAGAAAATGAAATAAAAGTTTACATTTCTCAATGTAACTAAAATAGGAATAGAAAATTACATTTTTCAATGTAAATAAAAGGATTAGGAATTTATATTTTGATGAATGGATTTTCATTAAAAAGAATAATGAAACCAAATATACATTTGGTGTAAATTGAAAGATGAAAGAAAAAAATGCATTGTTGGATATAGCATGTGTATGTGAATAAAAATAAAATAAACATTACGGTGTGCCATGTTATACCTCGACATTATATATACAAATAGGGATATTCGATGTTAGCAAAATATAGTGAAATGAAATGGATGACGGAATTATATATAATTATATATATATAAAAATTAAAATCAAACGAACCGAGCGTGGTAGTTCGCGTCTTGGAATCGTGTCTTTAATTGATTATACCGAAATATCCGACCGTTGGATTTTCCCAAAATTGAAACCGTTAGGTTCGCCTCGGGAAGACCTTTCCAACGATATGAATTATGTTAAAATCCAACGGTTAGATTTAGAGAAACGTGTAAAACAAATTTGAGTAGAAATAGCGCCAAGGTCGCCCATTGACCCGAAGCGTCATTAAATTAAATTTAGCTATTTTTATATAAATAAAAATAGCGATAGATCGTTATTAAATACTAATAATGATATGAAATGATTTTAAAATATATATATATATATATGCAAGGATCATTTGAAAAGTCCGAGTTCAATCTCATCTCAAATGATTATACGACGACCTAAGTCAAAGAGTTGAAGACGGTGATTGAAGACCGGTAATCTTCGACATCGAATGGATGACGGCTATTGATGCCCTCGAATTATTTGCTACCTTGAAAGGGGTTTCGGTGGTAGTTGTCCAAATGTACTTGGAGATCTACTGGATATAGTTTTGTTCAGACCTAGAACGGGCTTATAAATGGAATGTGTGTCCGACATTGTACTCCTTTATATTGTATTTATTGATTTTCTGCCGAATGTATGAATGATTGGTGTCGGAGAATTTATTCTCTTGCTTAACACCCTTTTGTATATTTTGGCAAAGGATTAATAGTATGATATGGATTGACAGTGTGGCATACCAAGATGCAATGATCAAGGTTTCTTGTTGAAAAGCAGAACCTTGTGGTGACGATCAAAGCACAGCTTGAATAAGCATAGCTTTGTGTATTATGTAGCTTCGCGAGCCTCACACCCCGGTTGGAGTCTAAAACAGGAGAAGGGAACACAGTGAGAGCAGCACGTTTCTTTCTAGCTAGAAGTGGTGTTTGGGTTTTGCACGGCCCGACATTTTACTTATGTGGATGATGGAATGAGGCACCTCGGATGTTAGGTCCTATAGGACTGGGAAACGTGTGTTCAGGAATAACTAATCCGCAAAATCGTATGTGCGGACCGGCCCTGCAGGATCCAAGGGTTCACTACGGGGAATCCTGAGACATTAGCTAAAGTGTCTCGAATTGGTAAGAAGCTCCTCCCTAGCCTTGACTCATGATGGAAACCCAATTTCCAATACGACCTCATGCGGTTTTGATTGTAGAACTAGTATGGCGACATTGTAGGATGGGGTACTATGCCGCCTATGATTGATACATTATGATTGAACTGTTTTTCAAACTTATATACACTATAATAATATCAAACCCCTTTTTTATCGTATCAAGCATTTTTGACCATTATAAGGTAAAACTCTATCCTCCGGTTTGCGTTGCATTGTGTGATGGGACTTGGGTCTTACAATGGTTTCATTTTTCCAAAAAGCATTGCGTTGTTTAACGATTTACTTTAATTTATGCACCGGCAATCCATTGGAATAAAACCCGTTCTGCGTTAGCGGCGTGGTCCTTGGATTTGCCTTGTTACTATTAGTTAATTAGTTAAGAATTCTCACACCAGTCCCATGACTGACCCTTTGTTTGTTTCCACCTTTGCAAACTCGGGTGCCCTCTTTTCCACACGGGCAGTCGAGTAGTTTGTCTACAGGTCCTTATCTCGAGAAGGATTCTGGATTGAAGCTTAAAGTTGTGTCCAGAATATAGTTGTCTTCCGCTGCCTTAGTTATTTTACTTCTGCTGTACTGTACTGTACTGTATTATAATTTGTCGTAATTTATCTTCCGCTGTATTTTAAATCGATGTACTCTGATATATTCTATACTCTGATGTAACATTATTGTAATGTTTATAAAAGTCTGATGTTATTGTTCTAATGTTGTTGTATTCCCAAAGTTAACGTGTTCGGGATTTGAACGGTCTTGGTCGATCTAACGATCGATCGGGTCGGGCGAAAACCTGGGCCGTTACATAGTTTGCTTGCGTTTTTATTTTCCTACTTTACTTTGGTTTAACTATTAGTAATAGTACCTTTCCTGAGTAACGTCTGTTGTATTTGTATCGGTCTACTTAATATTAGTTGTATCGTTATGTTTATGAGCAACTATTTTCTTATGCTTTATTATCAGTTGTATCGTGAGTTTTATATGTATATTCAAACGTTTTATATCAACCTAAACCACTAAATAAACCTAAAAGGGACAATAAATCAAGTTTCACAGAATAATATAGTTTAGTGGTTAATATATTTTGAAATGACCCGCAAATCCGTACCCTTGGAGTCGACTAATAACACCACACGTCCAACCCAAATGACACAGAAATACGAATCATTAGTAGAAAGAAGTTAGAGGATGAGAAATAGAAAGGAAGAAATATCAGAAGAAAACCGAAGATCACAAACTCACAGCGGAACGAATAAAATATATTAGATAACATAAACTTTTGGAATACAAAGCAGTAACTGTATATACATACCATCATCAGAGCACAACAGTCATTCCTGGAACAGTTATAAACTCCTGTCTCCAGATACAACATAGTACACAGCGGAAAATATGATAATCTATAGCCAACTGGAGAAGCCACCTGCTTCGAACACCTCCAAGTGAATATGTAACATCCCGACTACTTGACTGCCCGTACAAATTTGGGCACCCAAGAGTTTAGGGAAAACAAAACAAAATAAACTCTGGGTCAGTCATGGGACTGGTGTGAGTAAACTCCAACCATTTGTTTAACTTTCAAAATCCTTTTGAAAGAAATGATAATCGTAAGACCGATCCACACGTAAACACGGATGGTTTTTACCTTACGATAACCAAAAATATTTTTGATATCAAAATCTAGTGATATTATAATAGTGTCTAAATCAAATAAATAGAATCTAGCAGAACGCTTGCATCTCACGCTCCATATATAATATAAAATCAAAAACCGCATGGCGCTTATTGGAGATTGGATTTCCAACATGACAAGGTATGGGACCACCTGCCGATAGTGTATCTCTAGAGGCGAATACACTGGATTTCACAAGAACGTCTTGCAACCCGGCCCACACATGACCGACCACTCATTTCGCTTGAGTGTATCGAATGTATATCACCAACGGTTGGGATCAGCAACCGTTTCCTGAAAGGGACAGCATCGATAGATTAAAGAACAAATGGAATTTCTCTAGATAGGTGATTATACATCCTAATGGGAGCGACCCACTTAACCATGTTGCCTGCCCAATTTTTGTCAATTCCCAGTTGTGAGGCTTGAGGTTTGAATTATCTTCCAACACATCGGGCCACCATTCACTTTGAATGCCACATCGTCATACCCGCCAAATCACAAATTGATTTCCCCAAAAATACCACGGGTATAAAGCTAAGAGAAACGAATTCCTCCGCCACCAAATGTAAGTACGTTTGAAGAGATCAACTTATGCGATCCGTTAGATATACTCTGTCAGACATTCGTCCATTCATGTTGTCCTGGGACTGGACAAACCGAGGGCAATATCCCGTAAACAGAATAGCCCTTGCATAACTCCGTCATTAATCTTTTTCATCATATTTGGTCGCAACGCCAACGCCCATACAGAGTGGTTTCCAGATAATGAATCTGATCCCGGTCTCTCCATATTGACGACCGAAAAATGGTCAAAAACTTCGATAGTCGGTGATTTAACTATCAAAGAAAAATAAGTGTGCAACCAATGATCTTATTTCCAGGTAGGAATTCGACCGATCAATCATCAATCAACATTGGGGCCCTTTAAATCAGTTCCTTATTATATTATCATTTCCAATTCCCTTTTCTTAATTCCTCATTTTATTTGGGGAAAACATTTCAAATTCTTTAAATTAACGTGATGTTATAAAACATCGTTATAATAACCCCAACCACTAATCATTTATTAGCTAACCATGTTACTAACCATGTTTCACTATCGAACCTTAACCATTCCTCCATCGATCATGAAGTCAATCAAGTTAGGGTATAATTACCTCTCAGACCTTAATTGAACAACATTCTCAACTTTGAAATAGTCAAAGCTCACAACTTTAAAAAAACGTCGCTTACACGACTCTCGGGTTCGATCTAAGAACACACTTCCTTTACAGAAAAATATTGATTATAACGGTAGCGTTATAATCGCAGTTTCCAAATATTTGATTTATAAAACGTTGCTTTTAACAATAGCGTTACAAACACTGTGTAATATTATAGAACATTTATTATAACAGCGGCATTATAATCGCTGTTTATATTTATAAAACATTTATTATAACGACAGTGCTAAAATCGCTGTTTAGATTTATACAACATTTATGATGACGGTAGCATTATAATCGATGTTTATATTTATATTTCAAAACTAAATTCCTTTAGAGATAATTTATTTTCATATTATTTGCTTTAAACTAATATTCACTTCAATCGTGAATATATTCCTCCTTTATGATTATACATTAAATACTTTGCTTATAAAACAATAATTATAACATTTTAAATGTTATAGGCTCTTATTCAATTCTATAGCTTCCATCTATAGATTTGCTTTGCTTATAAAATTCGATTATACGTTTCCATTTTTACAAATCTCGTTTAAGGCCCAAGTTATTTATGATTTGTTTTATAAATTCTAAATTGACTTCAAATTCCATTACAAAATTATTGGTTTAAAACCAATATAGACCTGCTTACAAAATCTCCATTTTTACTTCATTTTATACATAACTCGTTTATAACTATTTGGTTATTCTACTTTCCTATTCGATTTACATATCCAATTCTACTATTTACGTATTTAACTAATTCCCATTGGGTATTCATGTTATACAAGTAAATTATAAATCCATTTATAGCTATCTGTTTATAAAAACCTTACCATGTCAATTTAAAATACTTGGTTTCTATCTTTTCTAACCATAAATATCATCCTTTGAGAAATAATTCTCTTTAAACGGAAAATTCAATGTTGTCGAATTCCAATTGTAAATACATGTGGATTTATTTCTATTCAGTTTACATCCCGATTTTTATGAAACTCATCGTTTTTGTCATGCCGACTTCCAATTCCACTTCCTAAATTCACGCTTGAATTTATATTATTACATTATCCAATGCCAGTTATTTTACTTTATCTGAAAACATTATTATAAACAACTTCTTGTTTAATCACTTAAACAAGTTTCTGTTTCTAATCCATTTGAAATCAATTTCTAATTTGGAAATGATTTCCTTTTAACACCTCAATTTCTTTTCTGCATTCTAAAATAATTTGCGGTATTTAAATACCAAAATTTTGGGCTAGTGTAACAAAATCAATCACCGGTCGGTATCACATGATATATCACAATAGATAAATAAACAGTGGATTAAAATGTTGAGGAATCCAGTTGGATCCCTCTAACCTGTTTCCCTTTATCCACAGATATTAATCAATATTTATTTCACACAAATATGAAATATCATAGTGAACGGTATAACTATATCTACCATTTCAACCAATTTTATCAACCATTCATCCAAACAACCATCACACAGTATAAAATTACTATAAATAAATTTAAAACTCGTTTATATAAAAAATATAACGAGGCAGAGTTAGT
Organism: Allium sativum; assembly: GCA_030737875.1. NCBI lineage: Eukaryota > Viridiplantae > Streptophyta > Magnoliopsida > Asparagales > Amaryllidaceae > Allium > Allium sativum. The sequence goes on from CM060926.1 coordinate 1,019,737,686, forward strand.
AAGTTTACTCACCTTGGTTTGCAGTTGGCGATTCTGCTTTTATTTCGTTTAAAATCAAACAGGCGTTTGATTTTATCACGAGTTCCAGTATCTATGTTCTTAGTAAAATTAGCTCCACAACGTAGATCTCGTCATTTTGGTTCCAATGAGTCCGATCACATTCAATTCTATTTACGTTGTTATAAGTTTACTTATGAATTAACTTAACATATATTGACTAATAAAAATTCAAATCCGTAATTACCTTTTTCCTTTTTTTGTTCTAACTTTAATCACGTTCCCCTAACACACGGTTGTTTGCAATACTTATTCCTCTCAGTAGGTTCGGAACTGAGCCACTTTCCTTTTCCATGGCCTTAATTCATCATCATTTCAGTTCAAAAAAAATGCCAGCTTAAACTAAAACTACTAGTCATGATTCAACACCAGCTTGGGAAAAGTTATTGCCAAACGCCCCCTTGCCATTGGCGTCACTTACCCCGTAACTCCCTCCCATCTTACATTACTATAGTGAACTTTCAGCTCTCAACCAGCACACTCTTCTCCAAACAGATAGATATAATTCCTTCTTTGTGCAAATACCAAAACTTTAAACTAACCCGCAGGCTTCATCTCCATAACCATCTTCTTCTACAGGCAAATTTGAAACCATGCTTTCCCTAAAACACAGTAAACCCCACAATAAAAACCCTCCTTTCTTTCACGTTAACAAGGCCAAAAGCCTGTAGCAGCTTCATAATACCAATCTTTATTTTAATATATATTGAACCCTTCACCAAAGCAATTCGAAACCACCTAAGGCAAGACCAGATTCCGACTTCCCAGAAAAATTCGAACCACCATCCTCCATTTCACGATGAACAGTAGCCATCCAACAAAAATAAAACGGAGTTCCATTAAACCATCATGCCAGATGCGGTTTAACTCCAGGAATTCAAAGGGGTATCGATTTTATGAACACAAGCTTTATTATCTCCTAAAAATAATCGGAAACCTGGTGGTGTTGTATGTATTTTGGATAGCGAGCACAATGATCGCACAACATCCCAGTTACCCGCGAGCTCTTCTACCACCGCGGATTATCAAGCCAACATCTATTTAGCTTCTACCTCCGCCCAGCTCTGGCAACGTCAACCCAAGTTTCGCGCTGAAGTGAAGTAAGCAGCAACAAATTTGTCGATAAAACCAGTATCACCATGAAGATTACGAACTCATGACTCCAACAATTAAAAATATGTTTGATTTAAATTTGTTGCTAATTTTATTTTATTGTGAAGAGATTTGGAAGGCTGTTGACAATGAAAAACGAGAACGATAGATTTGGATGTTAGGGATTTGGTATTATATAGAGAGGAATAATATTATTTTATATTATAACGAAACTTCACCGGGAAGTATCAAGTAAAACTAACCACAGTCGACTTCTGTCTACTAATAAAAAAACTAATCTTGGTGTAAAAAGGTATTCCGGACCCAATGGGACAAGTTTCGTCGAATTCCGACATCGTTTGAAAAAAAAATTCCTTTATAAAACCAGAAATAAACACGCGTTTAATTTTCCCACGATCACCAGATAAATCCAAGCAACTTTGAAATCTTTCAATAATAGATCAATACGAACCCAACGGCACCAGTTTCATCGCATCCTGATACTGTTCTCCCGGTAGGCTATTTTTACAAATACCGCAATGCCATTCGGAACACCAAATTTGCCGGTCTCTAAAAATAACAAACTATATACCTATCCTGACTTTAATCGACGATACGAACTCAACGGTACTGGTTTCGTGGCCTAATTCGATCGTCTGCTCAAGTTACACTCAAATAATCCTTTATTAAATTAATTACGTGTTATAGAAATTGAACGAGCGTTTGTGGCTGCCATGGTCACATACGACGTCGGTTTGCCACGCAACTCAACACCGTACAATAATTCAACGAAACGGTTCTAATGAAACTAGTTTCGTCGAAAACGGCCTCTGTTTGTAAAATGACTATTTTAAAGGCCTATAAATTAAATAACGATTTTTATAGCGATTATTTCAAAATTTGATTTAGCCATAACTAACAATATATAACATGAAATATGGATTTTTCTCTTTCATATGAAAATTCTCATTAACACGGTTCCAATGTTTCTCATTTCATAGAAATCTGACTTATATCGAATCATGTATTCTCATTTGAAGTTCAAAACTCCAAATTACGAACTGCAGCGCCATTTCGAGCTCGTTTTATAATTATATATAAAAATTATACGTTTTAGTCGTCGTTTTAAAATAAATAAATTCGTTAAAAATCATTTTATATTTCTAATATCATTTAAAACAAATTTAAATGTTTTAAATTAACGGCGAAAAATCCAGGTCGTTACATTTCTTCCCCCTTAAAATAATTTCGTCCTCGAAATTGCTAAGGTAGGAAAAATGCTACATACCCTATTAACTAGGTCGAGAAACCCTTTTGTTCACTTCTTAACTTCAGTTTAACTGGACCAATTTATTTCAATTAAAGTATTTATTTATTCTTACTAACGAAAATTTTCAAAAATTTGAAAATTTTCTAACACTTTAAATTCTGAAAAAAATCGGTAGCATCTCCTCTGCACAGCTCAATCGGTACAACCACAACTCGCCTTTTTAGGCCTTTTCCAATCCAAAAGAAAAACAAAAAGCTAAGCGGCTTGCCTTATAGGCTCATAAAATCATCAAACCCAAGTAATATTGTAAACATGTACCTGTTTGTTGGGCGTTATTCTTTCTCTTGCGTTCGCGCCCATTCAATATCTACTCAACATACATATATCCATTTCCAGCTGGCTTCAAACCAATCCAACTTCCAGTTTTTAGATTAGCTAACTTCTATTTACTAATCCAACTAAGTTCTGTTTTCAAAAATCAACCCTCTTATTCTGCTTGAGTTCAATTCCATCACGGTTTAATTCCAAACAACAGCATCTAATATATTTTCAACTTGTTTTATTTCATTCTGGATTATTTTTAATCCAGACCAATTTTATTTAAGTTAAATTTCAATTCATTTGATACATTTTTACCATTTTCAATCTATTCAACTTATACGAGTTAAATTTTAATTTTAGAATTTAAATTTCCGGGTTTTATTTCAAACTAGTTTGAAATCATATATTTATATACATATATTTATAATAAACTCAATTCAAAACATTTGAATTTCTAAAACAACCTGTCTTTTTCAAACAAACTTATATGGTAGCAATACGTCACTTAGAAACTTGAAAATGAATATCGATAATGTCGCAACCCATTATCGGTACTATTTTCTCGCCACTGAAGTGATTTCAATGCTTAATCCCTTTAAAAATCCATTTAAACCATTCTTATTCAAAAATACTTTCAAAGTGATGTTATATCACTTTATAATATTCAGAAAATATTTTCTAAACATTTGGGATTCAAATTCCCAAATTCTGGCTTGAATTTAATTTCACTTCATCCTATTTATGTATATTTCCCATATATAAGTTATATTTGGTTATATATAACCATTTCAATATTTATAATTCCATTTGATTGTAATAACAATCAACACATCTATATACTATAATGTTTCAGAAATTATTTCTTTTATATCAAAATAACTTTTGGGCAAATCATTTCATTTACCCACTTCAAAACAATACTATGTCGAATTGTTCTGTTCGAGAGTTTAGAAACACCTATCGATACAGTTGTACATCCTGTATCGACCAGAATTCATAAACCACTCAACAAACCAGTCAACACAATATAAAACAATTTTATATCAAATATACAAATACGCACTCATATATATACATTCAAACTCAATCTAGGGTACTACTAACCCTATCTCCATTGAGTCATGCCACATTGCCAAGGTTATCACTCAACCTTCAGCTCTGATACCAAATGAAATGACCCACAAATCTGTACCCTTTGAGTCAACTAATAACACCACACGTCCAACCCAAATGACATAGAAATACGAATCATTAGTAGAAAGAAGTTAGAGGATGAGAAATAGAAAGGAAGAAATATTAGAATAGAAGAAAAACGAAGATCACAAACTCACAGCGGAACGAATAAAATATATTAGATAACATAAACTTTTGGAATACAAAGCAGTAACTGTATATACATACCATCATCAGAGCACAACAGTCATTCCTGGAACAGTTATAAACTCCTGTCTCCAGATACAACATAGTACACAGCGAAAAATATGATAATCTATAGCCAACTGGAGAAGCCCCCTGCTTCGAACACATCCAAGTGAATCTGTAACATCCCGACTACTTGACTGCCCATACAAATTTGGGCACCCAAGAGTTTAGGGAAAACAAAACAAAATAAACTCTGGGTCAGTCATGGGACTGGTGTGAGTAAACTCCAACCATTTGTTTAACTTTCAAAATTCTTTTGAAAGAAATGGTAATCGTAAGACCGATCCATACATAAACACAGATGGTTTTTACCTTACGATAACCAAAAATATTTTTGATATCAAAATCTGGTGATATTATAATAGTGTCTAAATCAAATAAATAGAATCTAGTGGAACACTTGCATCTCACGCTCCATATATAATATAAAATCAAAAACCGCATGGCGCTTATTGGAGATTGGATTTCCAACATGACAAGGTATGGGACCACCTACCGATAGTGTATCTCTAGAGGCGAATACACTGGGTTCAATAAGAACGTCTTGCAACCCGGCCCACACATGACCGACCATTCATTTCGCTTGAGTGTATCAAATGTATATCACCAACGGTTGGGATCAGCAACCGTTTCCCGAAAGGGACAGCATCGATAGATTAAAGAACAAGTGGAATTTCTCTAGATAGGTGATTATACATCCTAATGGGAGCGACCCACTTAGCCATGCTGCCTGCCCAATTTTTGTCAATTCCCGGTTGTGAGGCTTGAGGTTTGAATTATCTTCCAACACATCGGGCCACCATTCACTTTGAATGCCACATCGTCATACCCGCCAAATCACAAATTGATTTCCCCAAAAATACCATGGGTATAAAGCTAAGAGAAACGAATTCCTCCGCCACCAAACGTAAGTACGTTTGAAGAGATCAACTTACGCGATCCGTTAGATATACTCTGTCAGACATTAGTCCATTCACGTTGTCCGGGGACTGGACAAACCAAGGGCACTATCCCGTAAATAGGATAGCCCTTGCATAACTCCGTCTTTAATCTTTTTCATCATATTTGGTCGCAACGCCAACGCCCATACAGAGTGGTTTCCAGATAATGAATCTGATCCCGGTCTCTCTGTATTGACGACGGAAAAATGGTCAAAAACTTCAATAGTCGATGATTTAACTATCAAAGAAAAATAAGTGTGCAACCAACGATCTTATTTCCAGGTAGGAATTCGACCGATCAATCATCAACCAACATTGGGCCCCTTTAAATCAGTTCCTTATTATATTATCATTTCCAATTCCCTTTTCTTAATTCCTCATTTTATTTGGGGAAAAACAATTCAAATTCTTTAAATTAATGCGATGTTATAAAACATCGTTATAATAACCCCAACCATTAATCATTTATTAGCTAACCATGTTACTAACCAAGTTTCACTATCGAACCTAAACCATTCCTCCATCGATCATGAAGTCAATCAAGTTGGGGTATAATTACCTCTCAGACCTTAATTGAACAACATTCTCAACTTTGAAATAGTCAAAGCTCACAACTTTAAACAAAACGTCGCTTACACGACTCTCGGGTTCGATCTAAGAACACACTTCCTTTACAGAAAAATATTGATTATAACGATAGCGTTATAATCGCAGTTTCCAAATATTTGATTTATAAAACATTGCTTTTAACAACATCGTTACAAACGCTGTGTAATATTATAGAACATTTATTATAATAGTAGCATTATAATCGTTGTTTATATTTACAAAACATTTATTATAACGACGGCGCTAAAATCGCTGTTTAGATTTATACAACATTTATGATGACAGTAGCATTATAATCGCTGTTTATATTTATATTTCAAAACTAAATTCCTTTAGAGATAATTTATTTGCACATTATTTGCTTTAAACTAATATTCACTTCAATCGTGAATATATTCCTCCTTTATGTTTATACATTCAATACTTTGCTTATAAAACAATAATTATAACATTTTAAATGTTATAGGCTCTTATTTAATTCTATAGCTTCCATCTATAGATTTGCTTTGCTTATAAAATTCAATTATACGTTTCCATTTTTACAAATCTCATTTAAGGCCCAAGTTATTTATGATTTGTTTTATAAATTCCAAATTGACTTCAAATTCCATTACAAAATTACTGGTTTAAAATCAATATAAACCTGCTTACAAAATCTCCATTTTTACTTCATTTTATACATAACTCATTTATAACTATTTGGTTATTCTACTTTCCTATTCGATTTACATATCCAATTCTTCTATTTACATATTTAACTAATTCCCATTAGGTATTCATGTTATACAAGTAAATTATAAATCCATTTATAGCTATTTGTTTATAAAACCCTTACCATCTCAATTTAAAATACTTGGTTTTTATCTTTTCTAACCATAAATATCATCCTTTCAGAAATAATTCTCTTTAAACGGCAAATTCAATGTAGTCGAATTCCAATTGTAAATACCTGTGGATTTATTTCTATTCAGTTTACATCCCGATTTTTATGAAGCTCATCGTTTTTGTCATGCCGACTTCCAATTCCACTTCCTAAATTCACGCTTGAATTTATATTATTACATTATCCAATGCCAGTTATTTTACTTTATTTGAAAACATTATTATAAACAACTTCTTGTTTAATCACTTAAACAAGTTTCAGTTTCTAATCCATTTGAAATCAATTTCTAATTTGGAAATAATTTCCTTTTAACACCTCAATTTCTTTTCTGCATTCTAAAATAATTTGCGGTATTTAAATACCAAAATTTTGGGCCAGTGTAACAAAATCAATCACCGGTCGGTATCACATGATATATCACAATAGATAAATAAATAGTAGATTAAAATGTTGAGGAATCCAGTTGGATCCCTCTAACCTGTTTCCCTTCATCACAGATGTTAATCAATATTTATTTCACACAAATATGAAATATCATAGTGAACGGTATAAATATATCAACCATTTCAACCAATTTTATCAACCATTCATCCAAACAACCATCACAAAGTATAAAATTACTATAAATAAATTTAAAACTCGTTTATGTAAAAATATAACGAGGCAGAGTTAGTAAGTTTACTCACCTTGGTTTGCAGTTGGCGGTTCTGCTTTTATTTCGTTTAAAATCAAACAGGCGTTTGATTTTATCACGAGTTCCGGTATCTATGTTCTTAGTAAAATTAGCTCCACAACGTAGACCTCGTCATTTTGGTTCCAATGAGTCCGATCACATTCAATTCTGTTTACGTTGTTATAAGTTTATTTATGAATTAACTTAACATATATTGACTAATAAAAATTCAAATCCGTAATTACCTTTTTCCTTTTTTTGTTCTAACTTTAATCACGTTCCCCTAACACACGGTTGTTTGCAATACTTCTTCCTCTCAGTAGGTTCGGAACTGAGCCACTTTCCTTTTCCATGGCCTTAATTCATCATCATTTCAGTTCAAAAAAAATGCCAGCTTAAACTAAAACTACTAGTCATGATTCAACACCAGCTTGGGAAAAGTTATTGTCGAACGCCTCCTTGCCATTGGCGTCACTAACCCCCTAACGTCCCCCCATCTTGCATTACTATAGTGAACTTTCAGCTCTCAACCAGCACACTCTTCTCCAAACAAATAGACATAATTCCTTCTTTGTGCAAATACCAAAACTATAAACTAACCCGCAGGCTTCATCTCCATAACCATCTCTACAGGTAGATTTGAAACCATGCTTTCCCTTGAACACAGTAAACCCCACAGTAAAAACCCTCCTTTCTTTCACGTTAACAAGGCCAAAAGCCTGTAGCAGCTACATAATACCAATCTTTATTTTAATATATATTGAACCCTTCACCAAACCAATTCGAAACCACCTAAGGCAAGACCAGATTCCGACTTCCCAGAAAAATTCGAACCACTGTCCTCCATTTCATGATGAATAGTATCCATCCAACAAAAATCAAAATGGAGTTCCATTAAACTACCATGCCAGATGCGGTTTAACTCCAGGAATTCAAAGGGATATCGATTTTATGAATACAAGCTTTATTATCTCCTAAAAATAATCGGAAACCTGGTGGTGCTGTATGTATTTTGGATAGCGAGCACAATGATCGCAGAACCTCCCAGTTACCTGCGAGCTCTTCTACCACCGCGGATTATCAAGCCAACATCTATTTAGCTTCTGCCTCCGCTCAGCTCTGGCAACGTCAACCCAAGTTTCGCGCTGAAGTGAAGTAATCAGCAACAGATTTGTCGATAAACCCAGTATCACCGTGAAGAATACGAACTCATGACTCCAACAATTAAAAATTTGTTTGGTTTAAATTTGTTGCTAATTTTATTTTATTGTGAAGAGATTTGGAAGGCTATTGACAATGAAAAACGAGAACGATAGATTTGGGTGTTAGGGATTTGGTATTATATAGAGAGGAATAATATTATTTTATATTATAACGAAACTTCGCGGTGAAGTATCAAGTAAAACTAACCACAGTCGACTTCTGTCTACTGATAAAAAAACTAATCTTGGTGTAAAAAGGTATTCCGGACCCAATGGGACAAGTTTCATCGAATTCCGACATCGTTTGAAAAAAATTCCTTTATAAAACCAGAAATAAACATGCGTTTAATTTTCCCACGATCACTGGATAAATCCAAGCAACTTGAAACTTTGAAATCTTTCAATAATAGATCAATACGAACCCAACGGCACCAGTTTCGTCGCATTCTGATACTGTTCTCCCGTTAGGCTATTTTTACACGTACCGCAATGCCATTCGGAATACCAAATTTGCCGGTCTCTAAAAATAACAAACTATATACCTATCCTGACTCTAATCGACGATACGAACTCAACGAGACCGGTTTCGTGGCCTAATTCGATCGTCTGCTCAAGTTACACTCAAATAATCCTTTATTAAATTAATTATGCGTTATAGAAATTGAACAAGCGTTTGTGGCTGCCGTGGTCACAAACGACATCGGTTTGCCATGCAACTCAACACCGTACAATAATTCAACGATACGGTTCTAATGAAACTAGTTTCGTCGAAAACGGCCTCTGTTTGTAAAATGACTATTTTAAAGGCCTATAAATTAAATAACGATTTTTATAGCGATTATTTCAAAATTTGATTTAGCCATAACTAACAATATATAACACGAAATATGGATTTTTCTCTTTCATATGAAAATTGTCATTAACACGGTTCCAACGTTTCTCATTTCACAGAAATCCGACTTATATCGAAACCTATATTCTCAGTTGAAGTTCAAAACTCCAAATTACGAACTTCAGCGCCATTTCGAGCTCGTTTTATAATTATATATATAAATTATATGTTTTAGTCGTCGTTTTTAAATAAATAAATTCATTAAAAATCATTTTATATTTCTAATATCATTTAAAACAAATTTAAATGTTTTAAATTAACGGCGAAAAATCCGGGTAGTTACATATTTATTTTCCTAAGAAAAAAAATTAACCTAAAACCTAAATTACATGATTTAAAAATTCTTCTGACAAGGTTTAAAAAATTAACCTAAACCACATGAACCGAAACTGATAAATATACCTAAACTAATTAATTAAAGAGTAAATCAGACTAAATAGGTTAATTATCATGAAATATAAATAATAACCCGACTAAATTAGATTAAGAAGTTTAAGTCGTCAATATATTTATTAAACTAAACTAATAAATTAACTTAAAAATAAATTACAATGTATAAAAAAGGCTACAAACCCTAGCATGTCGATTTTATGCATACGCGATGATTTTATGCATACGCATCGATAATATCGGCGCGCTTTGATAAAATTGCAGTGCGCCGATGAAATCGAAGCGCATCTGTTGGGAGATTTAAGCAAATCTCCCCAGGATCTTATGAGTTATAATATTACGACCCATAAAACAGTTGTAGTTGCTCTTATATTCAACTAAAAAGTCAACCTAATTTTATAAACTCACTACGCCATAGATGACCTACTGCAACGAAAATCCAAGGTGTTGCCAGCTAAAATGTTGCCACAGCTATGCTGATTTTTGTCTATTGCAATACACTCTTCAATGTGTTGGCATAGATATCAAATTATGTTGTAGTAGCTACAGTTATAAACTTATAAGTTTAATTTGCCACGTCATCAATCTGCATCTATAAAAAGATGCGTATATATCCGTCAATTTACCTTTTAAAAACAACATCTGTAGTTGACACCTCACTAATCTGTTATAATCCTCTACCACCAATAGGAAATCAACTTACGTTACTTATTCCATTCCTCTTTCTCAACTTCTCAGATCTGTTCGTTCTCACCCCCAAATTTCCAATTTCAATCCCGAATTTTCATTTACGTACTTCTTCCACTCCAACCCTCTTTGCTTCCTCCACTTATTCCAGCTAGTCCTTGACCCCAGCTCCAAATGCACCCACTTCTCCCCTTCTCCATCATCAAACGACAGTCAGTCCAAGAAGAAAGGTGCTAGCTTTTTATCCTTTGTTTCTCATGTACGTTTCTGTTGCTTTTTTATCACTGCTATTTATTAGCCTACCGAGAAACTGAAATTATTATCACCATGAGTATAATTGGTGTCAGGTGGTTAACAATTCTTGTCTGCTATTTATCAATGAATCCACACTTTTTTCAGTTTGAAGTTGTATACAATTAGTTTCTGTCATTTGTGGTTCTTTTGTATGTTGATTCGCTGAAATGTTCTTTGAGCAGCTATTGGGTTGTTAATCAATTTAATAACAAGAACTTTCCTAGTGAAGTGTGGTTGTGAACAATTAGACCATCGACCTTATATGAGCTACATGTTCTAAACAACTGCTCAGGTTTTCCAGGTTGTCGTTGCCGGTGATGATTGAGACATGATACTGCTAGCTTTTTCAATAAGATATACAGTGGTTTATGAAAATGTTTTCATAAGGACGCTTACATATACATGATACCATTCATTTCTTAAGTATTTCATGTTTGTCATATGCATGATTTTTCACCTAGTTCCCAATCAGATAAGTTCTGTATGCATAGTTAGAAATTATGTGCAAATTCACTTCATCTGTGAATGTTTACACCTGTTGTACATTATGTGTGCATCACCATTGACATCATTGTATGCCAGTTAACCAAGCATTGTTTAAGTAATGCTTGGATATGCTTCAAAGGTCATACAATGATATATCTGCAAACATGGATCAATAAATTGCTAATGGGTGATTATTTCTTCATAATGCATGCTTCTAAAATTTAATATGAGCTTTGTTTTGGTGTGTGTATAAGACTGTCTAATAAATATATGCATGTTTTGTTTTAGTTATACACACAAGTACTGAATGCATGAAATACATGCCTGAAAGCCTACTGAATGAAATTATGATATGGAATATATACATAATCATTTTTTGTTTGTGATATTACTAAAATGATTTGCAGTTTGTGATATCACTTCAATTCGAGTTCAATGACCGCTCAATCAATTTCTACTTCAAATTGATCAACAGCAGCTGCAAGAAAGAACTTCCACCACAAAATCCCAGCGAAGATGAGGACTGTGAAGGTAGGGTGTAACGTCCCGTATTTTCGGTAGTCAAATATTAATTTCCTTTCATATGAAGAAACCAGGATAAGACTCGTGCTTCGCACACGGTCGGCTATGAAACTGAAACACATTGAACGTTAGTGGTGAAATTAACTTGGTGGTATTTTGATTTAGCCGGTTGTATAGTTTTGCTTTTGAGTATGAGTTAGTTATAAGCATATCCCCTAGCACTCAACATGCACATCTTCATTCTTGTCTCAGTGCACAAGAGCATTCCCACGTGTAGAGAGTTCCTCACTAAAGAAAGGAGATAAGCATACTTAAGCAAGATTTCATTCGGGATAAGGAAACAACGTGAGCTTTATTTGATGCCTACATGTGTAATTACTGTCCCCGATTAAATAAACTATTAGATTTCACAAGGCAGCTGGATAAGCAGTACATAGGATTAGCGAAATATTATAAGGACATATACGTGTAATGAAATCACTAGTTTCGAATTGTATTCGTATATCGAATCACTCCTAGGTATAAACTATTCATAGCCGTCACTAGAAAACCCTAGATTCCTTATATGCCTTGTTCTTACGAAAAATAGCATATAATACGTAAAATTATGTTTTGTTAAACCGACAGTTGCTAAGTCTACTATACCAAGTTGCATTACTCTTTTCTATATATATATAATAAGCAGGCTACCCTGTTTCTTAATTGCTAAGAAAACTCAAACAAGACTGAAATGACAACACAATGTTCACTTATCCTACACTGTAGGCCTACTGAAGCTAATACATAGCAGCCAAGGCTTCTATTTATATAAATAGTCCTAACTAATTATTTGCCTCACCTCGTTTCTTCCCAAAGAAATTAAACCAAAAGCTTCCATGGCCAAAAGAGAACGCTAATCCCAATCGAATAAAGATTTAAAACCCAGTTTCCCCTCACACGGTGAGACCGCAAGCTTCCAAACAAAAACAAACCATCTGACAGTTTTGTTTCCGTAAGCAAACAGGCTGAGAACAAAAGGCATGATCATTTGCTAATTGGGTACAGGAAAAATGTGATGCAACTGTTTGAAGCATGGGATGACATGACTTGCGAACAGAAGATAGTGTTTGGCATGAAGGGGCATTTACGTGAAGTCTGGGTTCCGAAAGTTTGATGATGGTTTGCAATGAAGTATGTGTGAAGGAAGATAAAGTTTGGGGAACCTGATTATATGGTTTTTGAACGATAGGGGCAGAGTATGGGTACACTATGAAGAGCAGTCTTTAAACGAGAAGCAGGGTGGGTTATATTTGAAGGAAGAAACTACGGAACAGTGGCATGTTCAATCATTTTTAACGCGGAGCAAACAGGGTATTTCCAATAATAAAGTCGGCCACAACGTTTTTGATGAAGCACAGCAGCAATTCGTGAAACTAGGAGTAGAATGGAACATTGGAAACAAATGGGATTAGCCATTTTTCAACGTGGACAGTGCAAAAAGTGGTGGGATAAATGGGATTGGTTTGAACAATACAGAGCATACTGGGTGGAAGACATGTAAGCATGAGGTAGGGTAGCAAATGGAAATGTGGGAGGCCCGTGGTTTTCAAGTTTTCAAAATAAGGATGTTTTGAACTGTGCATGGAGTTGAGTATATAACGCAAGGCTTGGGAACAGATTTGGAACACAACAAATCAAAATGAAAAAGGAACGAAGAACAGTGAAGAAAAAGGGGACCGTATTTTTTCCAATGATTGCAAGCAGGTTTACACAAAGGAGTACAACGGTTTTTGAACGAGCACGAGAAACAATAGTATCGAACCACATACAGTTCGGACCAAGTACATAATGTATGTAGATTTAATTAAGGAAATTGAATTATTAAATGTAAACGTGAGTTAATATTAATTTTAAATCGTTCAAATGTTATCAGAATTTAATGAAACGAAGTGCAACCGGAGTCATGGCGACGAATGCAACAATTTGGAACTGATCTAGACAGATTTGGGAATAGCTGGAATTGTCGTTAAATTAAACATTTGTTTAATTAAACCACAACCGAACCGTTCCAGAAACGGATCAAATCAAAGTGAGTTTAACTCACTCAGTTTACCCACTTATATTTTATATAAGTTGGGTTTTTATTTGTGTGCGCTATGGTTGCTAATGGTTGATATTAAATTGTTGTTATTGACCGATTATTAAATTTATATTGATATATTGAATTGAATGATTACAGTGAGGTAACGTATTTGATGCAGGGAAAAATAGGTTGGAGGGATCCAACTGGATTCCTCACAGTAGTTGTTAAATTTCATTATATTATAATATATGTTGAATGGTATGAAATTGTAATGCAGGGATTGACAGGTTGGAGAAATCCAGCAGGATTTCTCAATAATATTGATAATGTTTATCAATATGCTTCGTTGTGTTCATTTGGATGTGAAATGAGTTTATATTTCACGGTTCGGTACTTTAGCAGATATTTACCACTTTAGTATCGTCAATAAAGAAATGATTTGTGAAATCGATATTAAATCGATTTCAAACATTTTTCAAAGATGTGTTCACATACGGTTTTGAAATATGATTTATACAGCGAATAGTTAATGATTTATACAGAGAATAGTTAATGATTTATACAGCGAATGGTATATGGTTTATAAAGAGAATGATATATGGTTTATAAAGTGAATGGTTAATGTTTTATAAATGAATAGAAATGGATTTGTAAATGAAAGGTTAAGGATTTTGTAAAGAAAATGTGAAGGGTTTTGAAATGGAATTTGTAATATTATTTACAGAAGTTAAGTTGAGATATTTTAATTAATTTTGGGAAATAATATTTAAATAATATTGAAAATGGTTTGCGAGATTATAATAATATAACACTTTAAAAATGTTAAAGGGAATAGATAGGGTTTTATGAAATTAGAACTTGTTGTACGCTGGTTGAGTTGAGTAATTTTCGAGGTATCAATCTGATGTTGGTTTCGGCCTTTGGGATTGATACTAAGAGATTTATTCACTTACCGATTTACAATGAGGGTCTAATGAGTAGAAGTGAATTAATAATGGAATTTTCTTATTTCTAATAAGAAAAGGGAAATGTTTTCCGAATCAACAGTTTTAATATTTAATTACCGACAGGTTAATTAAAGAGGTTAAATGATTCTAAGTATTGAATGAGTGAGTTCATTTTATATATTATGATTGAATGGTTATTTATTGTATAGTTAAATAACCGACTACCAAATCTGGCTTATACGATTGTTGGTACGGAAAGACCAGGATCGAATCTATATTCGAAAACCATTCCGACCAGCAAATACGAAATGTTAAAGATATCAGATACTGATCGAGATAGAGAAATTGAAGACCGTGGATATTTATAAAACGTTAGAATTACTTAAAATCTCGGGTTTGGCGTCCGGAGATATACTGTAATCCTATCGTGGTTGAAATCTACGGATTTTCAAGGACTACTTGCTACCAATCCATAGGTTGATACCTTGGATGTGGTAGGAGAGTGCCTTCGATTCATCATGTTACTGGATTGTAACAACCCGCATTCTACGCATCGGAGGATCGTAGAACATTTATTTCTTTCCCATATGAAGTCGTGTGGTCATGTAACTTTGGGAAACAACCACTAGAGTCACTTCCTATGTTCATGATTTTTGTCGATTTCTAAATGACCGTTTTGCCCCTAGCTGATCTTGTTTTGGCCATAACTTTTGACTGGAAAGGAATTTTGACCTGAAACCACTTCCATTAGATTCGTTTGATGGTTTACCTTTCCGTAGAGTGGTCATAATAGCCAAACGGACTCACCGTTTGGGAGATATGGCTGAAATAAGGTTTGGAAGGTGAAAAACTGCTTAACCGGGTCAAATAGGGTGATTAGTGAATGGGCCCATAACCCATTTCGGGATTAGGGTTATGGGGAGGCAGAAAACAGTTAGAGATTCATTCCATTTCAGTTTTCTAGCCTACACTTATCTCTTAGAAACCCTAAAAATGGCCTCCAACCTCTAAATCACCTACTAAATCAAGGATTAAGCTTACCAACGTCAAATCAAGGGAGAACTTCACCAAATCAACATTAGAGATGCTGTTTAGCATTGAGTTTCGCACCAAATCAGAGATTTATTTCAGATCTAAGTCTTATTTGTGGCTAAGGTGAGTGATTTGCATAGTTCCTCACTAATTATGGCTAATTAAGAGTAATTAGTGTTAATTAGCGGATTTAAGCATGATAAAATTCTGGAAAAATATTTATAAAATTTGAAATGATGTTTTAGACCTCTGATATGAATTTGGGTTAATTTGGTTAAGTTTTGCTAATCATATCACTAGTTTCACCTAAACATGTTTAAGGGAAAATATGGGATTTTGGCTATG
Source organism: Allium sativum (assembly GCA_030737875.1). Classification (NCBI taxonomy): domain Eukaryota; kingdom Viridiplantae; phylum Streptophyta; class Magnoliopsida; order Asparagales; family Amaryllidaceae; genus Allium; species Allium sativum. Next base: position 1,019,753,813 of record CM060926.1, read on the forward strand.
TTTGATCTGTTTTATCCTATCACATTTGTGTTTGATGTTTGTGGTTGATTATACATGTTGCTATGACTGTATGGTATGCTTTATGATTGATTAGAATAGTTGGAAGGGTCGAAAACGTCATCGAGTGGCGTAAACTGCTTGCTGGAAAAAGTGCAGGAAGACATCTGAACCGGATCGGATCGGTTAGGAGGACCCGAACCGAACCACCTCCCACGCGAGTTCAGCAGCTCCGACCCGATCCGCTTGAAGATGGTGAGCACGAATCGTTGTACTTGGCCTGGAGGAGAGTACCCCGACCCGAATCGCCAGAAGGACCCCGACCCGATCTGTTTAACTACCTCCGAACCGATCTATGGCGATGGAGCTTGGAGACCCGACCTGACCCGATGATAGTGGTGACGATCCGAACCATGGCGTGTTGGAGAACCCGATCCGATCCAGTGGAGGATGTTGAAGACCGATCCGAACCGCTATGACATGAAGGCGACGATCCGAACCGATCCGGTGATGACCAATAACCCAAGATGCAAAGGTAGTCCAAATGGAAGTTAGAGCTCAGGATCCAGTTGGGAACCAATGAGTTCACTTCATGGTTAGACTTTGCTGCGGGACGTGTGCTAAGGAGTTGTCGACATTCATAACTTCGATTCACCACTGAAAATGGATGATGGGCTACTTATCAATGCAGTAGAGTCACTATGACTCGAGGGGCAAGGTGATGGTAGCAAGACTACGTTATCAGTGCAGTAGAGTCATTATGACTCGAGGGGCAAAGTGATGCATAGTAAGACTATGAGCTAGTGCAGTGGGGTCATTGTGACTCCATGGGGCAGAGTGGACATAGTAAAGGATTAGTAAGGCTTTGAGCCAGTGCAGTAGGGTCATTGCGACTCCATGGGGCAAAGTGGACATAGCGAAGGATTAGCGGCTATGGATCAGTGCAGTGAAGTCATTGAGACATCATGGGGCAAAGTGATCATAGCAAAGTATATTGGGTGATCGAAGTGGTGGATATCGTATGCTTTACGCACTGAGTGAGAGATGTGTGGATGGTTGTTATGCTTGATTGTTTGCCATCACTATGACATGCACACCCCCACCCCCGTTATCTTTACACCATTTGAAATGGCACCTTAGAGTGTTGTACAGTATGTAGTGCTAACTCTTTGGTTGCAGGTCCAGGTTCAGGTATGGTTTACCTGTTATTGTTCTGTTTAGATGTTTATCGCTCATACCAGACTTTTTGTCTGACCCGGAGTTTTATGTCTCTTCTTATTACTCTGGGTGCTCACACGAGCAGACTAGAGACAGGTTAGCTAGTGTTGCGCGAGTAGCTGATTCGGAGGCGAGCAGGAGGCTTCCACGTATGATATATAGATATTCTCCATGTGTCGTTGGTGGTCGCTACTTGGGCATTAGTAGTGTACCTCCCTTATCTTGCTTTGGCTTTTTGAGACAGTTTGAAAAGTTGTAATAATGTTAGCTTTGGATCATAAGCTGTACTTGGATTTTCCGCTGCTATGTTAGTTTGTTTTCAGCTTATGCACTGTCTCACCTGTTTTATGTCAAGTATGTTGTATTATATTTTGCACCATGCGCTGTGAGACATTTTACATGTTCCTAGTTAGTTCATTCTCTTCTTTCATTTCCTTCTGACGACCGTCCCGTGCTAACTGGACATGTGTACATCGCACCTTTGGAGTAAATGTCGGTTGGTGCGGGGCGGGCCGTCACACTTGGTATCAGAGCTCTAGGTTACGTAGTTAACTTAGGGAAAAACACTAGGGAGAGATAGTATGTATATGAGAGCGCGTATTTGTGATTACTTTGGTTTTCAAAAGCTATATATATACTATTAGTAGTATAAGAGTGAAGTCGTACTGCACTAGCACCACTATGGGGTCATTAATCGTTTCCTCTTTACAGATTGAACGATGAGTCGATACGCCGGAGGTGCTGGTAGAGGGACCAATAATGGGGGTGCTCCTGACATGAGGACGATGTTCACTAACTTCATGAGGGTGATGCTTAGGGATGTTCAAGGGGCAGTTCCCAATCCTGGAAATGGTGGTGGTCCAGTAGTGCAGGCGCCTAGGGCCGATTTCGCCAAGTTGTGCAAGGATTACACTAACCTTAGTGGGAAGTCGTTCCACGGAACGGAGTCGGCCACAGATGTTCAGGATTGGTTGGATAGTTGTGATCGTATCTTCGACGACTTGGGTATCGAGAATGCGATGAAGAGAAGGCTAATGTCTCGTCGGCTGCAAGGGCGAGCGATGAATTGGTGGAATGCCATTAGAACAGCTATTCCAGAAGATCAGGTTACTTGGGATCAGTTCAAGGCTCGCTTTAGCGAGAAGTTTATTCCAGCTGCCCAGAAGTCAGTGTTGTTTAAGAGATTCTTGGAACTCAAGCAGAATGGTAGGGCAGTCTCGGACTATATTGTTGAATTCGACACTTTGTTGAAGTATGGGCTATCTCTTATCGATACTCCTGAGAAGAAGAATGAGAAGTTCATTACTGGGTTGGATGGATACTTGGGCGAAAGGCTTATCAATCACATCGATGAGACTTTTGAATCGATTATGGGGAAAGCTTTGAGATCAGAGAGTCTTTACCCTAAGCCAAAGACTGAGGCTGCATTTGCAAAAGGGCTGAAGCCGCGAGCAGGCGGTGGAGGCAAGAATAACTCTCAGAATAAGAGGAAGCAGAACCAATCTAAGGATGGCCAGAAAAAGAGCAAGAAAGATGTTGTGTGCTTCAGCTGTGGTAAGAAGGGCCATTATGCTAAAGAATGTCGGGCCAAGCCAGCGGATAGGAAGTGCTACAACTGTGGCCAAGTGGGACATCATAAGGATAAGTGTCCATAACCTCTTAAGGAGAAGCAGATTGTGAAAGCATATGCTATCGATGTTGTTCCTTCTTCGTCGAATGCCCCTACTGCGGCGGAGAAAGGAAAGAATGTTGTCATTCAAGGTATGCTTTCTATTTATGATGTACCAGTTCGAGTTTTGTTTGATACTGGGGCTTCCCGTTCCTTCATATCTAGTGACATGGTGGATAGGTTAGGACTGGAACCCGAGATAGTTGATAGACCGTTGGTTGTGACGAACCCGATTGGTGGTTCGACTAACCTTAGTATGATTTGCATAAATTTGGTCTTATCGAGTCATGGATGTATGTTTGTTTGTGATTGCTTTGTTTTGGGCTTTACTGGGTATGGCATTATATTAGGAGTCGATTGGCTCCAATGATACGGGGTGGTGTTAGACTGTGAGGGCTTTTTGGTGACAGTTAGAGCGGATGATGGGCGGAGGGTAGTGTTTGGTAGTCTACCTAGTGATGGGGTGATGGCCAGTTTTATAAATTCCCTCGACATCCCACATGGTGAGTTGTCAGATGTGCCCGTGGTTGGCCAGTATCCGGACGTCTTCGAGGAGGTGACCGGGCTTCCACCACACCGAGAGATTGAGTTCCATATTGATTTAGTGAAAGATGCCAGACCTGTAGTGATGCCACTTCGTCGTATGGCACCAAGGGAGCAGCGAGAGCTCGGGGTGCAAGTCAGCGATCTTTTGAAGAAGGGATTTATTAGAAGAAGTGTCTCCGAGTGGGGAGCACCAGTTGTGTTTGCCACTAAGGCAGATGGTTCCCTTCGTTTGTGTGTGGACTATCGCGAGTTGAATAAGGTAACGAGGAAGAATAAGTATCCTCTACCATGGATAGATGATTTGTTTGATCAACTGGAAGGAGCAAGAGTGTTCTCCCAGTTGGACCTCGCGACAGGATTTCATCAGCTCCGAGTAGCGGATGAGAGTGTTCCGAAAACGGCATTTAGGACGCCGTCTGGATTCTATGAGTGGTTAGTCATGCCATTTGGGTTGACCAATGCACCAGCCTATTTTGTGGATCTTATGAATCGAGTATTCAGAGATTAATTGAATAAGTTTGTTCTTGTGTTCATAAACGATATCCTTGTTTACTCTAGGACAAAAGAGGAACACAAGGGACACTTGAGGATAGTGATGGAGGTGTTGAGGAAATACCAATTGAAAGCGAAAATCTCTAAGTGTCACTTCTGGAGGAGGGAAGTGAGATTCTTGGGCCATGTTGTTTCAGAGAATGGTATTGCCGTGGACCCTGCGAAGGTGGCTACGGTACAGGATTGGTCTACGCCCAAGAATGCAACAGATGTAAGAAGTTTCTTAAGGTTGGCTGGATATTATCGTAAGTTTATCCAGGACTTCTCCAAGATAGCAGCACTGTTGACTCAGTTGACTAAGAAGAATCAGGCCTTCGTCTACGACGGAGTGTGTGAGAATGCATTCAGAAGTCTAAAGGAAAAGTTGACGCGTGCGCCAGTATTAGTCATTCCTAAAGGGAATGAAGAGACGAAGGTATACACGGATGCTTGTGGTACCGGACTAGGTGCTGTATTGATGCAAGGAGGTAGGGTTGTAGCTTATGCTAGTCGACAACTAAAGCCACATGAGAAAAAGTACCCTACCCATGATTTGGAACTAGCAGCGATCGTGTTTGAGCTAAAGATGTGGAGACATTATCTCTCGGGAGAGAGATTTGAGTCGTTTACCGATCATAAATCGCTAAAGTATCTCTTCTCTCAGAAAGATCTGAATCTCTGCCAGCGGAGATGGTTAGAGTTCTTGGCTTCGTATGATTTTGATATCGCATATACACCTAGGAAGGGCAATGCGGTAGCCGATGTCTTGAGTAGGAGACATGCCAGTTTAGGGGCTATGTTTCTTGAATGGAAGCAATTGGAGTATATCGCAGGGTTTGATTTCAGACCAAAGTGTGAATTGGATCCAGAAATGTTAGCTAGTTTGGCGATCAGACCCACTTTGATAGAGCGGATTGGTTCCAGCCAGAGGGACGATCCTAATCTATTGGAAATCATCTCCAAGTTAGAGATGAACATCGACGGTGAGGAGATGAATTTGTATGGGCTTGATCGAGAAGGATGGCTTCGAAAGAATGGAAGACTAGTTGTACCCAACGTGAATTGTTTGAGAGATGAAGTGCTTAGGGAATGTCATCACTCAAAACTGACTATACATCCCGGTGATAATAAGATGTATTGAGACATGAAGCAGACTTACTACTGGGAAGGGATGAAAAGAGATGTTGGGAAGTTTATATCCAAATGCATGAATTGCCAGCTAGTTAAAGCCGAGCAAAAGAAGCCTAGTGGTTTGTTGCAACAATTAGAAATTCCCGAATGGAAATGGGAGTAAGTCTCGATGGATTTCATTGATGGGTCACCAAGGACGAGATCGGGACAAGATAGCATTTGGGTAATTGTGGATCGATTGACTAAGAGTGCAAGATTTATACCCGTCAAATCGACCAGAACGGCAGCTAAATTTGCAGAATTGTATATGAAGTGGGTAGTGAGATTTCATGGAGTACCTAAAAGCATTGTGAGTGACCGAGACCCGTTGTTCACTAGTGGGTTTTGGAAGAGCTTACAAGAGGCTCTAGGGTCAGAATTACGTCTCAGTACCGCATATCATCCTCAGACCGACGGTCAGACGGAGAGGGTGAATCGTATATTGGAAGATCTCTTGAGAGCATGTATACTGGATTTTGGTGGATCATGGGATGACCATTTGCATCTAGTAGAGTTTGCATATAATAATAGATACCAATCCAGTATCGGTATGGCTCCATATGAGCCTTTGTACGGAAGACCATGCAACTCACCATCATGTTGGATAGAGACTGGCGAGAAGTTTATGCTTGGACCAGATGTGGTGAGGGAAACGTCAGATAAGATTAAGACCATTCAACAACGAATGAAGGATGCCCAAGATAGGCAGAAGAGTTATGCTGATAAGAGGAGAATGGACTTAAAATTCTCTGTTGGTGACTTGGTGTTTATCAAGATTTCTCCGTTGAAAAGCGTGATACGATTTGGCAGGAGAGGCAAATTGGCACCAAGATTTGTTGGCCCATTCCCAGTTCTTGAACTAGTTGGGAATTTGCCATATAGAGTTGACTTACCCGAAAAGATGGCGGGAGTCACAACGTATTTCATGTCTCCCAACTAAGGAAGTTCGTGCACGACCCAGATATGACTATTTCACCTGATCAGTTAGAGGACTTCGAAGTAGAACCCGAGGCCGTTGGGAACCGCAAGCTGATTCGTATTGTCGAGCACGATACGAAGCAACTTCGAAGGAAGGCGGTGAAGCTAGTCAAGGTTCAGTGGGGCGAGAACGAGAATGACTGTACTTGGGAGACAGAGGAGAGCATTAGGAAGACGTATCCAGAACTCTTTGCCTGGTAAAATTTACTTTGCAATTTAGTTATTCCACATGCTAGGATAGACTTGTTTTGCATGTTTAATTGTTGTTTTATGGTTGATAGGCATGCGGGACCCTTTGTGTGTTTCAGTTAGGGAATTTCTTAAGGGGGGAAGAATGTAACAACCCGCATTCTACGCATCGGAGGATCGTAGAATATTTATTTCTTTCCCATATGAAGTCGTGTGGTCATGTAACTTTGGGAAACAACCATTAGAGTCACTTCCTATGTTCATGATTTTTGTCGATTTCTAAATGACCGTTTTGCCCCTAGCTGATCTTGTTTTGGCCATAACTTTTGACTGGAAGGAATTTTAACCTGAAACCACTTCCATTAGATTCGTTTGATGGTTTAACTTTCCGTAGAGTGGTCATAATAGCCAAACGGACTCACAGTTTGGGAGATATGGCTGAAATAAGGTTCGGAAGGTGAAAAACTTCTTAACCGGGCCAAATAGGGTGATTAGTGAATGGGCCCATAAACCATTTCAGAAATAGGGTTATGGGGAGGCTGAAAAGAGTTAAAGATTCATTCCATTCCAATTTTCTAGCCTCCACTTACCTCTTAGAAACCCTAAAAATGGCCTCCAACCTCTAAATCACCTCCAGATCACCTTCTAAATCAAGGATTAAGCTTAGCAACATCAAATCAAGGGAGAACTTCACCAAATCAACATTAGAGCTGCTGTTTAGCATTGGGATTCGCACAGAATCAGAGATTTATTTCAGATCTAAGTCTTATTTGAGGCTAAGGTGAGTGATTTGCATAGTTCCTCACTAATTATGGCTAATTAAGGGTAATTAGTGTTAATTAGCGGATTTAAGCATGATAAAATTCTGGAAAAATATTTATAAAATTCGAAATGATGCTTTAGACCTCTGATATGAATTTGGGTTAATTTGGTTAAGCTTTTCTAATCATATCATTACTTTCACTTAAACATGTTTAAGGGAAAATATGGGATTTTGGCTATGTTTGATCCGTTTTATCCTATCACATTTGTGTTTTGATGTTTGTGGTTGATTATACATGTTGCTACAACTGTACGGTATGCGTTATGGTTGATTAGAATAGTTGGAAGGGTCGAAAACGTCGTCGAGTGGCGTAAGCTGCTTGCTGGAAAAAGTGCAGGAAGACATCTGAACCGGATCGGATCGGTTAGGAGGACCCGAACCGAACCACCTCCCATGCGAGTTCAGCAGCTCCGACCCGATCCGCTTGAAGATGGTGAGCATGAATCGTTGTACTTGGCCTGGAGGAGAGTACCCCGACCCGAATCGCCAGAAGGACCCCGACCCGATCTGTTTAACTACCTCTGAACCAATCTATGGCGATGGAGCTTGGATACCCGACCCGACCCAATGATAGTGGTGACGATCCGAACCATGGCGTGCTGGAGAACCCGATCCGATCCAGTGGAGGATGTTGAAGACCGATTCGAACCGCTATGACATGAAGGCGACGATCCGAACCGATCCGGTGATGACCAATAACCCGAGATGCAAAGGTAGTCCAAATGGAAGTTAGAGCTCAGGATCCAGTTGGGAACCAATGAGTTCACTTCATGGTTAGACTTTGCTGCGGGACGTGTGCTAAGGAGTTGTCGACATTCATAACTTCGATTCACCACTGAAAATGGATGATGGGCTACTTATCAGTGCAGTAGAGTCACTATGACTCGAGGGGCATGGTGATGGTAGCAAGACTACGTTATCAGTGCAGTAGAGTCATTTTGACTCGAGGGGCAAAGTGATGCGTAGTAAGACTATGAGCCAGTGCAGTGGGGTCATTTTGACTCCATGGGGCAGAGTGGACATAGTAAAGGATTAGTAAGGCTATGAGCCAGTGCAGTGGGGTCATTGCGACTCCATAGGGCAAAGTGGACATAGCGAAGGATTAGCGGCTATGGATCAGTGCAGTGAAGTCATTGAGACTTCATGGGGCAAAGTGATCATAGCAAAGTATATTGGGTGATCGAAGTGGTGGATATCGTATGCTTTACGCACTGAGTGAGAGATGTGAGGATGCATGTTATACTTGATTGTTTGCCATCACTATGTCATGCACACCCCCACCCCCGTTATCTTTACACCATTTGAAATGGCACCTTAGAGTGTTGTACAGTATGTAGTGCTAACTCTATAGCTGTAGGTCCAGGTTTAGGTATGGTTTAGTATACCTGTTATTGTTCTGTTTAGATGCTTATCGCTCATACCAGACTTTTTGTCTGACCCAGAGTTTTATGTCTCTTCTTATTACTCTGGGTGCTCACATGAGCAGACTAGAGACAGGTTAGCTGGTGATGCGCGAGTAGCTGATTCGGAGGCGAGCAGGAGGCTTCCACGTATGATATATAGATATTCGCCCTGTGTCGTTGGTGGTCGCTACTTAGGCATTAGTAGTGTACCTCCCTTATCTTGCTTTTGCTTTTTGAGACAGTTTGAAAAGTTGTAATAATGTTAGCTTTGGATCATAAGTTGTACTTGGATTTTCCGCTGCTATGTTAGTTTGTTTTCAGCTTATGCACTGTCTCACCTGTTTTATATCAAGTATGTTGTTATTATATTTTGTACCATGCGCTGTGAGACATTTTACAGGTTCCTGGTTAGTTCATTCTCTTCTTTCCTTTCCGTCTGACGACCGTCCCGTGCTAACTGGACATATGTACAACGCACCTTTGGAGTAAATGTCGGTTGGTGCGGGGCCGGCCGTCACATGGATGACTGGTATGGACGAGTGTCTGACAGAGTATTTCATAAGAGTCACATACATTGGATTCTACAAACGTACTTCTGTTAGCTGCAGAATATTTTTGGGTTCGTCAATTAGTGATTTGATAGATCTGACAAAGCTGCATTCAAAGTGAATGGTGATGTGGTGTTCTAAAGGTAGTGTTAAATCTCAAGCCTCTTCGACTGGGAAATGACAAAATCGGGCAGGTAGCATGGCTAAGTGGGTAGCTCCCAAGTAGGGTGTATAATCACATATCCAGAGAAAATCCATTTCATTCTTTAATCTATTTCGATGTTGTCCCTTATCGGGAAACGGTGGGTCGCCCCAACCGTTGGTGATATACATTCGATACACTCAAGCGAAATGAGTGGTCGGTCATGTGTGGTCGGGTTGCAAGATGTTCTTGTTGAACCCAGTGTATTCGCCTCTAGAGGTACACTATCGGAAGGTGGTTCCATACCTTGTCATAGTTGGAAATCCAATATCCAATAAGAATCCACGGTTTTTGATTGTATACAATATATGTGGAACGTTAGATGCAAGTGTTCCGCTAGATTAATATTTATTTGTATTTAGACATTATTATAATATCAGAATAAGTTATGATTTAAAAGGAAATGGTTTGACTTTAAAATCAAGTTGGGTGATGTCTTTAAACTTAGTGTGTATTCTCACTCTGGATCACCAGACTGATCCGGCGTTTTGTAAATGCTCGGGTTAGACCGGGTTGTACAGGTTCAGGTTATCGGAGGATATGAAGTCCGAAGATAAGCCGGAGGAGTTTAGACGTATGATATCCAGTATTTATTCCGCTGTGTGTTGTATATGAGGACAAATTATTATAACTATCCAAATGGGTTGATGTACTCTAATGATTGTAAGTTCTATTTCAAAGCTTTTAATAAAGTTTTATTTCTATATTATGTTTTGTTCCGCTGCGATGTGAGACTCTGATGTTATTGTGTTCTTCTTCTTCTTCTCCTATTCTAATATTTCTTTCTTTCTTATCTCACCTTCTATTTTCTTTCATTAACTATCTGGTGTTTTCGATACTTGAGTTTTGGCAAGTAATACTGGGTTATGTATTATTGTTGGAATTCGGGCGTCGAATCCCCCGAGTTGTTACAGTGGTATCATAGCTATTGGTTTAGTAATAACTTTGGCTTTGTGGTGTAACTCGATAGATATAGGGTTAATATTACCCTAAATTGAGTTGGAGTGTATATATATGAGAGCGTATTTGTAAATATTATATACAGATGTTTTGTATTGTGTTATTTGTTCGGTTCATATGTTGAGAAGCATTTGAACTAACAACTAATATGACATTGTTTTGTAAAGGGGGTAAAATGAAATAATTTTACCTGAAATATATTTTATATAGAAAAGAAATAATTTTATCAAATTATCTAAATATTGATTTGTCTGATCGGTTTGAATGGAATTCAAATTGGGTTTTGAATTTGAATGGTTTAATATAACCCGGAGAGATTTCACATATGGAGGTGTGAACGTGAATTTTAATTTGAAATTAAAATGAATCAGGATTCAATTTAAAACAAGTTAAATAAAAATTTGAAGATGAATTTGGATGATTTTTGGAATGAAAATCAGAATTTGGAATTTAAAACTAAGGTAAACTAATTTGAAAATTAAATTATAATGAATGAGAGCTTAACTTGGTTGGATAAAGTTAAGAATGAATATCGGAGTTAAAATAGATTAATTTGGAAATAGGAATCGATTTGATAATGATGAAATGGAAATCAATCGGATATTAATTGATTGATAATTACAGTCTGAAAAACCTAAGTTAATATTAATTAAAGTTAATCAAAGTGAATGATTGGTTATATTGGGTGTGCGTTGTTTGTTGATTGTTGTTTGATAGATTGGATATATAATTCATCAGTGATTTAATAAGAAACGGAATGAACTGTAAGCTAAAGAAAAGAATTCATGTATTATAAATTGGAATTGTATCGTACATAAACTGAAATGGGATGATTTAATCCTTGTTTAGTTTTGGAATTTGTGAAGTATACTTGTTGATAGATGAATTATCATCTAGAATCACATATATTGATTACTTACAAGATGCATTGAGTTGAGTACAGGTGCCAGAAGGCTTTGAGGCTGATTATGGTTGAGAATATCGTAATGAATTGGGAAAGTATGCTCAATAGCGCACGTAAAAGGTACGCTTATGCAAAGATATAATTTTTGGGTTTTGTATTTTGTTTTGCGATAGTGTGGGTCGATGTATATATTATTTGATTATGCGATATCGTAGAAGTCACTCCGTACAAGGGAGACGCTGCCGAATTTTCCAGAAATCAAATGTGTTAGAATTATTTTCAATATATTTGAAATTTTTTATTTACAGTAGTAAATTGGTTTTCGATTTGAAATAAATTGGAGTTTGATAAGTTAATGGGAGATGTAACATTTCTTCTACCTTAGTAATTTCGGGGACGAAATTCCTTTAAGGGGAAAGGAATGCAACGTCCCGTATTTTCGATAGTCAAATATTTATTTTATTTTATTAAATATTGATTTAGAATTTTAAATGAATTTAAAATATATATTTCGTTTATATAACGAAGTTTAATCGTTTAATTTATATATAGTTATAAACTGAGCTCATAACAGCGCGATAATTCGTAAATTGCAATTTCGAGAATATACCGGATTTGATATAAGTCGGAATTTTGTGAAACAAGAAACGTTTGAATCAATTTGATTATAATTTCCATATGAAAGAGAAAAATCCAGATTTCGTGTTATAGATTGTGAGATATGTCCAATTCAAATTTTTGAATAATCGCTATGGAATTCACTAATAAACGATAACGTTTATTAAGGATTTATATATATATATATCTGAATATCGTTTAGAGTTGAATTTTTAAATATTGGGTTTAAATTCTATGTTGGTTCATTCTGAAGTTGTGTAAAGTTTTATTTGGAGATATGATAATAATAACTTATTATTATTAAATATAATTATTTTGAATTTAATTATATATTAAATACCGTATAAAAACAGCGTATAAATCAAAACTAAATAAATATTAATTTCCTTTCATATGAAGAAACCAGGATAAGACCCGTGCTTCGCACACGGTCGACTATGAAACTGAAACACGTTGAACGTTAGTGGTGAAATTAACTTGGTGGTATTTTGATTTAGCCGGTTGTATAGTTTTGCTTTTGGGTACGAGTTAGTTATAAGCATATCCCCTAGCACTCACCATGCACATCTTCATTCTTGTCTCAGTGCACAAGAGCATTCCCACGTGTAGAGAGTTCCTCACTAAAGAAAGGAGATAAGCATACTTAAGTAATATTTCATTTGGGATAAAGAAACAATGTGAGCATTATTTGATGCCTACACGTGTAATTACAGTCCCCAATTAAATAAACTATTAGATCTCACAAGGCAGCTGGATAAGCAGTACATAGGATTAACGAAATATTATAAGGATATATACGTGTAATGAAATCACTAGTTCTGAATTGTATTCGTATATCGGATCACTCCTAGGTATAAACTATTCATAGCCATCACTGGAAAACCCAAGATTCCTTATATGCCTTATTCTTACGGAAAATAGCATATAATACGTACAATTATGTTTTGTTAAACCGACGGTTGCTAAATCTACTCAACCAAGTTGCATTACTCTTTTCTATATATATATATATATATATATATATATATATATATATATAATAAGCAGGCTACCCTAATTCTTAATTGCTAAGCAAACTCAAACAAGACTGAAATGACAACACAACGTTCACCTGTCCTACATTGCAGGCCTACTGAAGCTAATACTTAGCAGCCAAGGTTTCTATTTATATAAATAGTCCTGACTAATTATTTGCCTCACCTCGTTTCCAGAGAAATTAAACCAAAAGCTTCCATGGCCAAAAGAGAACGCTAACTCCAATCAAATTAAGATTTAAAACCCATTTTCCCCTCACACGGTGAGATCGCAAGCATCCAAACAAAAAACAAACCATCTTTGCAAATATAACATAACGTGAGCAGTGGCCAGCGGCGTGAGCGGTGGACGCGGATCTGGTGACCGCAGCAAGGTGGAGTCCCAACGATGTGAACAGTGGGGTACTGCTAGAGATAGGCGAGCTTGGATGCAAAGAATCGGACAGTTTTGTTTCCTTAAGCAAACATGCTGAGAACGAAGGGCATGATCAGTGGCTAATTGGGTACAGGAAAAACGTGATATAGACTATTTGAAGCATGGGATGGCGTGACTTGCGAACAGAAGATTGTGTTTGGCATGAAGGGGCATTTACGTGAAGTCTAGGTTTTGAAAGTTTGATGATGGGTTTGCAACGAAGTATGTGTGAAGGAAGATAAAGTTTGGGGAACGTGAGTATATGGTTTTTGAACGATGGAGGCAAAGTATGGGTATACTGTGAAGAGCAGTCTTTAAACGAGAAGCAGGGTGGGTTATATTCGAAGGAAGAAACTATGGAACAGTAGCATGCGTCAATCATTTTAATGTAGAGCAAACAGGGTATTTCCAAGAATAAAGTCAGCCACAACGTTTTTGATGAAGCACAACAGCAATTCGTGAAACTAGGAGTAGAATGGAACGCTGGAAACAAATGGGGTTGGCCATTTTTCAACGTGGACAGCTGTGCAAAACGTGGTGGGATAAATTGGTTTGAACAAAACAAAGCATACTGGGTGGAAGACATGTAAGCGTGAGGTAGGGTAGCGAATGGAAATATGGGAGAAATTTTGAACTGTGCATGGAGTTGAGTATATAACGCAAGGCTTGGGAACAGATTTGGAACACGGCAAATCAAAATGAAAAAGGAACGAAGAACAGTGAAGAAAAAGGGGACCGTATTTTGTCCAATGATTGCGAGCTGGTTTAAACAAAGGAGTGCAACAGTTTTTGAACGAGCGGGAGAAACAATAGTATCGAACCACATACGATTCGGACCAAGTACTTAACGTATGTAGATTTAATTAAGGAAATTAAATCATTGAATTTAATCGTGAGTTAATATTAATTTTAAATCGTTCAAATGTTGTCAGAATTTAATGAAACGAAGTGCAACCGGAATCATGGCGACGAACGCAACAGTCAGGAACTGATCTGGACATATTTGGGAATAGCTGGAATTATCAGTTAAATTAAACATTTGTTAATTTAACCACAATCGAACCGTTCCAGAAATGAATCAAATCAAAGTGAGTTTAACTCACTCAGATTACCCACTTATATTTTATATAAGTTTGGTTTTTATTTGTGTGCGCTATGGTTGCTAATGGTTGATATTAAATTGTTGTTATTGACCGATTATTAAATTTATATCGTTATATTGAATTAAATGATTATATTAGGGTAACGTATTTGATGCAGAGAAAAATAGGTTAGAGGGATCCAACTGGATTCCTCACAGTAGTTGTTAAATTTCATTATATTATAATATATGTTGAATGGTGTGGAATTGTAATGCAGGGATTGACAGTTTGGAGAAATCCAACAGGATTTCTCAATAATATTGATAATGTTTATCAATATGATTCCTTGTGTTCATTTGGATGTGAAATGAGTTTATATTTCATGATTCGGTACTTTAGCAGATATTTACCACTTTAGTATCATCGATAAAGAAATGATTTGTGAAATCGGTATTAAATTTATTTCAAACATTTTTCAAAGATGTGTTCACATACGGTTTTGAAATATGATTTATACAGCTAACAGTTAATGATTTATACATCGAATAGTTAATGATTTATACAGCGAATGGTATATGGTTTATAAAGCGAATGATATATGGTTTATAAAGCTAATGGTTAATGTTTTATAAATGAATAGAAATGGATTTGTAAATGAAAGGTAAATGATTTTGTAAAGAAAAGGTGAAGGGCTTTGAAATGGAATCTGTAATATTATTTACAGAAGTTAAGTTGAGATATTTTAATTAATTTTGTGAAATAATATTTAAATAATATTGAAAATGGATTGCGAGATTATAATAATATAATCGCTTTAAAAATGTTAAAGGGAATATGATAGGGTTTTACAAAATTGGAACTTGTTGTACACTGGTTGAGTTGAGTAATTTTCGAGGTATCAATCTGATGTTGGTTTCGGCCTTTGGGATTGATACTAAGAGATTTATTCACTTACCGATTTACAATGAGGGTCTAATGAGTAGAAGTGAATTAATAATGGAATTTTCTTATTTCTAATAAGAAAAGGGAAATGTTTTCCGAATCAACAGTTTTAATATTTAACTACCGACGGGTTAATTAAAGAGGTTAAATGATGTTGAGTATTGAATGAGTGAATTCATTTTATATATTATGATTGAATGGTTGTTTATTGTACAGTTAAATAACCGACTATCAAATCTGGCTTATACGATTGTTGATACGGAAAGACCGGGATCGAATCTATATTCGAAAACCATTCCGACCAGCAAATACGAAATGTTAAAGATATCAGATACTGATCGAGATAGAGAAATTGAAGACCGTGGATATTTATAAAACGTTAGAATTACTTAAAATCTCGGGTTTGGCGTCCGGAGATATACTGTAATCCTATCGTGGTTGAAATCTACGGATTTTCAAGGACTACTTGCTACCAATCCATAGGGTGATACCTTGGATGTGGTAGGAGAGTGCCTTCGGTTCATCCTGTTGCTGGATGACTGATATAGACGAGTGTCTGATAGAGTATTTCTTAAGAGTCACGTACATTGACTTCTACAAACATATTTCTGTTAGCTGCAGTATATTTTTGGGGTCGTCAATTAGTGATTTGACGGATCTGACAAAGTGGCATTCAAAGTGAATGGTGATGTGGTGTTCTAAAGGTAGTGTTAAACCTCAAGCCTCTTCGACTGGTAAATGACAAAAATCGGGCAGGTAGCATGGCTAAGTAGGTAGCTCCCAAGTAGGGTGTATAATCACCTCTCTAGAGAAAATCCATTTCATTCTTTAATCTATTTCGATGTTGTCCCTTATCGGGAAACGGTGGCCCGCCCCCAACCGTTGGTGATATACATTCGATACACTCAAGCGAAATGAGTGGTCGGTCATGTGTGGCCGGGTTGCAAGATGTTCTTGTTGAACCAAGTGTATTCGCCTCTAGAGATACACTATCGGAAGGTGATTCCATACCTTGTCATAGTTGGAAATCCAATATCCAATAAGTAAACCACGGTTTTTGATTATATACAATATGTGTGGAACGTTAGATGCAAGCGTTCCGCTAGATTGATATTTATTTGTATTTAGCCATTATTATAATATCATAATAAGTTATGATTTAAAAGGAAATGGTTTGACTTTAAAATCAAGTTGGGTGATGTCTTTAAACTTAGTATGTTTTCTCACTTTGGTTGACCAGACTGATCCGGCGTTTTGTTAACGCTCGGGTTAGATCGGGTAGTACAGGTTCAGGTTATCGGAGGCTATGAAGTCCGAAGATATGCCGGAGGAGTTCAGACGTATGATATCCAGTATTTATTCCGCTGTGTGTTGTATATGAGGACAAATTATTATAGCTGTCCAAATGGGTTGATGTACTCTGATGATTGTAAGTTTTATTTCAAAGCTTTTAATAAAAAATTTATTTCTATATTATGTTTCGTTCTGCTGCGATGTGAGTCTCTGATGTTATTGTGTTCTTCTTCTTCTCCTACTCTAATATTTCTTTCTTATCTCACCCTTTATTTTCTTTCATTAACTATCTGGTGTTTTCGATACTTGAGTTCTGGCAAGTAATACTGGGTTATGTATTATTGTTTGAATTCGGGCGTCGAATTCTCCGGGTCATTACATAGGGTCGAATGCGGGGAATAAGTTTTTGGTTGCTCCATGTGGCCAGTAAGTATAAATTAGGTTTTTTTATTGCTTTGTCGATTATCATATCTTTCGGTGATGTTTTAATCGAGAATTTAAGATATGTGCAGAATGGCGATTGCGGATATTTTATGTGGCATGACGAAGTGTATGAAATCAATAGCAATGCGAAACTGGATGATACTATTGTTAAATTAATGGAAAAGGAAAAGACTATATCGCAATTGCTCGTGGAAAGGAAGACAATTGAAGAAAAGCTCCTTAAGTAGAAGCAAAAGAGGGCAAAAGCCGATGAATTTGTGGCAGATATGGAGGAAGAGTTGGCCCTAATGCGCATTAAATGTGGAAAACACGAGAAATGAGAAAAATTCTTTGCAATAGCATTAGCTATGTCCTGGATCATGTTTGGAGTTCTTTTGTGTGTTGTTATGGCAATGTAGTGCGATGAAATAACATGAAATAACATGCATGGACAGTTTCTCAGTTATAATTTTAAATTTTGTCACATTGTATATTAGTGATAGTTTTTGCTATATTGCAGATTAGTGATAATTTTTTGCCACATTGACCATTAAACCAAAAATGCTGATTAGTGATAATTTTATCCACATTGTAACAGTCTAATCGTTTACTCAGTATCATTTGTGCTTTGAACAAATTGAGTCATTGCTTTAATTTGCAACTGAGGCATGCATGCCATAAACTGAGGTATGCAACTGAAATATCTTTGTACTGAAATGCAACTGAAATGCAAATGAAACTCAATTATGCAACTCAGTTATGCAACTCAGTTATGTAACTCAGTTATGCAGCTGAAATGAAAATGAAACTCAATTTGTGCTGAAATGCAAATGAAACTCGGTTTGTATTGAAATGTAACTAAGACATGCAGGTGAAGGAGGTAGTGATTAGGTTGATCAAGAACTAGTTACTGAAGGCACTAAAGGTACTCGAGGCAGTAGAGGCACTGAACACGTTGGAGGCTCGCGCTATATTTTGAAACTGTTTTAGTTTGATGTAAACATAAATTTAGTATTGGCTGTGCTTGTAACTGAAATATCTGTAAAATTAAATTTAGTGGCCATGTTTTGTTATTTTGTAGTTGACTAAGTAGTACTTTTGTTGTTGGTTAATTTGAAATAAAAAAGTCTTTGTTAATTTCAATGTGATGTTAATTGCTGTTACGTTGTAATATGGTATGTAATGTTGTCATAGCTATGATATAATGTTGCAGTATGTGACGTTAAATGTTTCCATAGTTATGATATAGTATTGTCATTGGATGGTAAAAGTGTTGCCATAGATTAATGCATGTGGGCCCCACAACAGGATCCCGTGAACCCGGCCTACAGATTTTAGTGGGGATTCCGTGAACCCGGGATGCAAAATTTAGTAGACCCCATATTTTTGTAAATTTAGTACATTGGCAACACTTGTACCGTTGTTGCCTTAGGGTCGCAAAGATGTTGCCTTTGACTCTAAGGCAATGCGGCAAAACGCAACACCAAGAAAGTGTTGCCACAGATAATTTTTGGTCTATAGCAACATTTTTGGCACTTCCTGCATCACTTCTTTGGTGTTGCAGTATGCAATCTATGGCGTAGTGAATGGAAATAAAATATTTCACTACATGGCAATGTTGTGTATGATAATTCAACTATTTCAAGTATGATTGACTTATAGCATTCTCAACCCAAGGTTGGGTTGGGAACCAACCGACCCCCAACACGGGGTCGATTGGAGCTTAGGGGATTGATTTAGCAACTCCAAGGTTGTCAGAGCAACCATTTGGTTGCATGGAAAACTGTGCCTTAGCCAACTTTTAAAAAGACGAATAAGGTCAAATTAACCATTAAATGTTGACGTTGCCCTTAGTCGGCTTTATAGAAGCCGGCTAATGTCGTTGCCCTTAGCCAACCTTTTAAAAGCCGGTTAAGGGGAATGGTCTTCCTAATGACCGTTGTCTCCCTCATTCCTTCCCAAATAAGTTTAGTATCGCGGGTTGTATATATTTAAAAAAGCTTGTATCTTTAAATTAGTAGCGGTTGTATTTGTATTGAACTTTATTAATGTTTGTATCTTTAATTTATTAATGTTTGTACTTGTCGGCAGTTGTATAAATCTTGGTGTGTTTAGTAAGAAAGTTCAAACAATTAAACCCGTACTTCTTTGAAAACGATATTTGAGAAACAAACATACAGATCATAAAACAGATATTACAACTACATAAATGGTCTTCCAGATTATGACTGTCTTCCAACATGATCCCAGCTGTGTTCCACTATATTTTCTCTGAGTTCAAGATGAGCCTGTGGATCTCTTATATCTCCAATTCGCTTCATGAACTAGGCAAATGTATTAGGGTCTTTGTATGGTTTTTTTTTTTTTTTTTTGAAATGCAGCAGCAATATCAGGATAGCTTCGAAGTTGAAGCTCATATCCACCAATTCTTCTTCGACAATCATATTATGTAAAATTATACAACAATATATGATATCAGCTAACACTACAGGGTCATGGTAGTATGATTCATTCGTTAATATATGAAATCTTCCTTGAAGCACTCCAAAAGCTCGTTCAACATCTTTTCTCAAACTTTTTTGCTGTTTGGTGAAAAATACCTATAGCATTAATAGGACTTTTATAAGCTTGCACAAGTGTTTTCCACTTTGGATAAATTTCATCTACCAAGTAATAAGCTATAGTATAATCAGTGGCATAGCCATAATTTTTTTCCTGGCGAGGGCACAATGGAATTTTAGGCCTTGAAGGAAGCTATTTTGGATTCTTTTTGCTACAGTTTGCAAAAGTTTGGACAATGAAAAACTAAAACTAATGTGTCTTCCTAGGCTTAATAAAATACTAATTTGTAACAGTTTGGAGCTTTCAGGGTTCTAGATAGGAGGAGTGCATGTTATATGCATACTCCTGTTCTTCTCAGTTAGCCTCTTGCACTTAAAATAAGGTTGTGAATTAGCTAATATCCAATTCATATTTTCAGACTCTATGTTGTTTTCTAATCTGTCTCGGTATTCTCACCAGACACCAAGGTATAAACAGTAAAACTCAAACTTGCAAGGAAGTTTTCAGAATTCTGTTACTGTATTCAATTAACAACGAAAAAAGAATCTTAAATCCCTGGTGGGGTCATGTGACCTCCCCAGGCTTAATGTGGCTCCGCCACTGAGTATAATCTACACCTCCTATTTTGTAATTGCATGGATACGAGCATTGGTGGGACGAACGGATAACAAAATTTACTTCATCTAAAAAAATGTCGATTTCTTATCCATCCTCATACAGTTACACTGATATTATTTATGGACCATCACCTCCAAATCCGTCTACACCAAGAGAACCGACCGAATGGTACGTCAAAATGGAAGAGTGACATCACGAGGAATTGTGAGAAATGAATATGGATGCAAGGATGCAGCATATGCAAATAGGCCATCGACGTCAACCTCAAACCCATCAACAACAACCTCAAAACCAAACAAGACACGTTGTAATTCCTCATGTCCAAACTTCAGATGAAGACGAAGAGGTGCAGCACCAAATACTGTATGTTTTTTTGGTTTTGAAGCACCACAATTAGTCGTCTGACATGGAAACGACATTGGCCGCCGATATTATTATTGTCCAATATGTACAAACAGATGCACATTCGGACAGTGGGCAGACGAACATTTTCCTCCCAAATCTATTACGTATGCTTTGGAATTGGAAGAAGAAATACGAAAGCGACGCAACCAACTCAATGATCTTAGTCAAGCAAACATCCAACTTCGTCATGGTTTAAATTAGAAGTTTAAGTATTTTATGTCTTGCTGGTCAGAAAAGTTTATAATCAGTTATTTATGTTAAGTAATCATGTAGTATGGTCGTTTAAGTTGTAATGCGCTTAACATCCATTGTATCCTAAGTTGTAGTACCTATTTCTTTTATATTTCCTATCTTCTATGAATGTAATCAACTTATTTATATAACTGAATGAATTGATATAAGTAAATACGTCAACACACAATATTAAACAAATAAACAATAACATTAAAATCACACTTTGGATCAAAAGGCAACTACAGTCGTTGACATGACTTGACACTGCTAAGTAGTACATACACGTTGTTGAAAGGACGTATGAAACACATTGTAACAAAACAAACTAATGTTTTAATAACAAACATTAATCAACATAAAAACACCTCTGATAAACAAGAACTAGTCAGAACCGTAGCACGTTAGCCATCTATAATGAAGTTCGTAAGCTTCATGGCCGATGAATTCCAATCCGTGTTCGGGTAGGTAACGCGAATCAAAAGTGGAAGGAGTAGCTTTCAAAATATCTTCATCTTCTACCTCCTTGATAATCTCGTGGTAAGAAGAACAAGTATCCCAAAAGTTGCTATATTTTTTATGAATTTCTTCGGTAGACCACCAAGAGGGACATTTGGGGTTGTCTTTGTAAGTTTTTTGAATTAACTGCCAGAACATTTTTTGGGTTACTCCTCCACCTTCTTGCAGCATTTGTCCATGCCTTTCTTCGAAGTTGATATACGATTCCACGAGTAGAAGTAACTCAGATGGAGACCAATTAACAGTGGACATGGAGGAAGGGGATGGAAATTTTTGTGTGAAAATAAGGATCTATAGCCGACCTTTTTATAGCCGGCTATGAACGACTTAGCCGGCTTTCTAAAAACCAGCTAAACTGACGGTCTAGAATTAATTTCAAACGGTCTCGTGGATTACAATCCAATGGCACTGGATTGTAATCCATGAGATACTCTTAGCCTGCTTTAAGTGTCGACTTTAAGAAAGCCGACTAAGGGTAACACAGCAACCCCGACTGGGTTTGCTGTGTTTCTCCCCCTTGGGGTGGGTTGGGTGTCAACCAACCCAGATGGGACACCCAACCCAACTCATTGGGATTGGTCTTAGTGGGTACGGTGAGTATATGCACACAAAACATGTGAACAAAGGCATTTCTGACAGCATAACCTTACGATAAATCGTCCTAAACTGAATTACAGCACGACATGATGACAACTTACAGGTAAACGGTTCACTAAAATTGAATTTGGGAAATGCAGCTCTTGGTGTACATGTCAGCTACTCAGAAAAAGCAATTAATTATTTCAAAGCAAACAATGTGAAACCCATCAGGTACTGCGAAAATTAAAGGAAAAAAAATATAAAATTAAAATTTTACTTTATTGATACATGACAAGGCTATCAAACTTTTGTTTAGTTTAGAAATTGAGTTGAAACTGAAATGGGAGCACAGATAATAAACTGCCATAGATTTGTAAAATGACTAATTCCAATAACAAAAATACATGCTCGAACGACATAGCCGTACAACATTTGTATTCAAGGACAATAGCCAAACAACACTATTTCAAATCAAACTGATAAAGGCGAGGTTATTATCCTTCTTGTAGAAAATCTGCACAAATATTCTAGAAGACTGCAAAACATAGTCAACTAATTACCCATTTATTTATTGAATTCAAGGAAAATCTGCTATGAACACTGATACAGAGCTCGGGGAAGACAACCATTAGAAGGAGAAGAGAGTAAGAAAACTGAAGAAGGGAGAGTATTTTTTTTCTAAAATTACTTCCCATTTATAACGGTGGTGCATACATTTATAAGACTACTGCTAACAAACTTCTACTGAATCTGTCAAGCTACGTGGTATCTGAGGACCACTACTTTTTGCAATTTGCAGTAAAGTGCTAACAGAAAATAACACAAGGAAAACATAAAGTAACCAAAGGAAAAAAGATAATAACATAATGCAACATGTCCTGATATTTCCTTGTAGCCTTGGCCATTAGTCCAGGAATCTTCTAGAACTGTGTCATTATCGACCCCTCGGAAACAACCTTGTCCTCAAGGTCGAAGGTGCACTCAAGCTTGAATATACCACTAGGATCGAAGATGAAAACTTTGCTTTCACATTTCAACCTGTTCATTTCAGCAAAAACACTTGATGCATCAGCCTATTCCAGCTTCAACTTGGTCATTTCAACAAACTTGTTGTGTGCACCAATCCATTTCTGCTCCATATGCCATGTAGAGTTCAGTGCTTGTGTGACACCCAAAGCCTTAAAAAGTGCAGCTATGGAGTAGTACGCATCTGACAGCCGCATCGCTTTCGGATCTGAAGCATGGTTGAGGGCATGGAGTGATATATCTTGGTTGCTAGGCTGCTCTATGACTGTTGGTGCATGTATCTTCATAGGTTGTTGCTCGGTATTTGGATCTTCATCAAGCAACACAAGAATGATTCTCTTAACAAGACAGCGATGGCTAGGGTTGTCTATGTTGCTGCAGCTGAGGCATAATCCTTGGTCACGGAGCTGCTGCATCTCTAAGTAGGTAAGGCATTTAATGGGGTATGGTGATGGCAATGTTACTTTGATTTTAGCGATAACTCGAGGGTGGATGAGAGTGGTTTCGGCCATGATTTTAATGGGGTATGGTGATGGCAATGTTACTTTGATTTTAGCGATAACTCGAGGGTGGATGAGAGTGGTTTCGGCCATGATTTCTGCGATAACTTGGTAGGTGAAATGATGAAAAAGAGATGAGATATAGAAGGAGGTGAGAACAAGAGTGAAAGCACCAAATTGATACTGAGCAAAGCAAGGGGAAGACAACCATTAGAAGGAAAAGAGAGTAAAAACTGAAGAAGAGAGAGTATTTTTTTTCTGAAATTACTTCCCATTTCAAATGGCGGTGCATGCATTAATAAGACTACTGCTAACAAACTTCTACCAAACCTGCCTACGTGGCATCTTAGGGCCACTACCATTTACAGCTTGCAGTAAAGTGTTAGCTGAAAATAAAAAAAGGAAAACATAAAGTAACCAAAGGAAAAAAAGATAATAACATAATGCAACACCTCCTGATATTTCCATGCAACCTTGGTCATTAGTCCAGGAATCTTCTAGAACCGCATCAAACACTATAATATTTGTGCATGAAAACTGATAATAGTATACTTAAGATTACATGAAAAATATATAACTGAAGTGATGTACTACGAAAGCAAATGCAGTAGTGTGGATTCTAATCTTTTAACCCAGTACTCGTTGCTGAAGGATCCATGTAACTAAATCATTTAGTGACAGTATATTAAAAAATAACGGTATTATTTGCCAAAATTTGTCCATTCGTCTAAGAGGTTAGAAATGAGCATGTGTAAAGATAGAGGGAAAAAAAACCTCATAAAACCACGAAGAACAATCAAGGAGTCTAAGAGTTCACACTTTACTTTATCTAAACTCGAAGAGCGAAAAATAAATGTGTAGTTGATAATATATATATATATATATATATATATATATATATATATATATATATATATATTCTTAATAATTGCCAGGTACTGGTTCTGTTTCGACAACATGTTTTAAAGTGATGAACCAAAAGGCCAAATTTAAATTATTCCTCCTTCACTATTGAATCATCATGACTTTTTATTTATCCATAGGCTATGCACGTAAAAAAAGCATACGCATCCGAATCTACAGCTACTTTCTTTGATGTGATTCTTCCACATATGCGTAGTGGTTTGATGAACTGTTGGTGGCCATCATCCTCTGCTTTGCGTCTCACATACGTCGAATATTTTTCGTTACTGGTGCAGCCAAGACCTTATCGAGCACAGGATAGACAATTGAGAGATAGAGTTAGCATATTCGTTATGGGGTGCATGTTCTTTCCAAATCACCTTCGTAATCATTGCATAATTTAAAAAATTTGGAGTAGTATCGTCTTATTATTCTTTGTACGTTAATCTACTGTATTTCTTTCTATAAGAGCATCTCCAACAGAGAGCAATTACGCCTTTGAATGCTGAATTAAAAGTAAAAACATGATCCAACAGATATCCTTACCCTGAATATTCAGGGTAAAATTCAGGGATTAATTCAAAATGAAGAATAAATCGCGGGCGCCGATTTTTTCGGCGCCTCACGCGACGAGCTGAAAAAATCGGCTCACGACTGAAATTTTCAATTCTTCAACGCACCGAAAATAGGGAGGAGACAGCACTATGCTTGTCGCGTGTTATTTGAAATGGGACCAGCTTTCTTTTGCAGGCTTCCAGCAATTGTATACTTCCGCGTGTCATATGGGTTGGGACCAAATTTCTGGTGCATGCTAAGGGTGCGGAATATATATATTACTGTTGGGTTTTTCACTTTGCATTACGTGAATAATTCAGATTCGTATTATTATGAATCTGAACTGTGTTGAAGATGCTCTAACAGTTTATTTGACCAAAATTACCACTGTATATGGTCAACCAAATTAACCAATTTCATGCCTTTCAATACCTAGAAACTCCAAACGGCAAGGAATTGAAAAATATTCATACTGTATGTTAATAAGTCTGAGTGCAACAAAAGTATACAAACACTGAGTTGCTAGACCGCAGCCAAGCATTTCAATACCATTCATCTTTAATCACAATCAAGCCTAGTCATGTAGCAATAATGGGATATAATTATTTTTTGATAAGAACTAAGCATTACATTCTGAATACAATTGAACAATTTTGTTAAAACATTACATAAACTGCAATCTTTACATTTGTCAGGGTATACAAATATGCAATATACAACGGATCAGACAGAACAAAAATATGCGCAAACCCAATTGGTTGTATTGCAGTAGTAATATTTGTTTCCTTTTTTGAAACACGTACCGAAAATATAAAAGCTCATTTTCAAAGTATCCTTATTTTGCATATATCCGCAGCATAGTCCAAGAAATTAAAATGTTATTTTAAATGCAAAATTTGAATTAATGTTTTACATAAATCAATTAACCCCATAAATCCGATTTTTAGACCGCTTTAATAGTCTCTGTAAATAATGAAGATATGTTGATTTGGAACATAAACTTTTGTTGGGACTATTGAAGTTAATATCCGTAAATTAAAAAGTTTCAGCTATATTTAAACTTTCAACATGCCCAAATTCATGAATTTAACGTGTTTCATAAACAAACCTAAACTGGAATTTTAAATCCAATGGCGGTAAGTAGAAGTTGTCCTAATTAAATAGTTCCCAAAAAGAGGTAGATTGATTTGGCACAATGAAATAACATTAGGCACATGGTATAAATGTTATAAAATAAACCTGTAAATTGAAAAAAAATACTTATTTTCATGCTGAATACTAACATATTTACATAAAACTTGAGTACTAACATATTTACATAAAACTTTAAAAAAAGCAGCAAATGAGTTAACGTTGGATAAGCTGTGAATTTTAGCATTTTTAAGCAAGCAGCGCTAAAGGTATGGTTGTAAGGAAGAATCAAAATTTTGTTAAAGAAAAAAGCTCAGACAATGGATATAAACCAGCTGACGTCCTCTACCTGACCTTCAGCAATGAGTATCTCATCTCCAAAAATGTAGACGTACGTCAATAGCGAGTCAATGATTTCCATATACTTCGTTAAAAATTGGTACACAATCTTGACAACGTAGGTTGAACTAAAGGTATGCAAATTTAAGGATGAAAATGACACGTAGAATAGAAAATGGGTACTTACGGTATGGTGTTTAAGTTGACGGTGGATATCAGACTTGTTTACCTGTCATCCAGTGATTACAGGTGAGTGTTATGGGCTCAAAAGAAAAATTAAAATAATAATAAAAATAAAAATAAACACGACTTCTTGTAGAAATGACAATGGAGCGGTTTTCTCGTGTCTTAGACTCGACCCGAACTTTCTAAACCCCGCTCCAGACCCGCCCCGTTGACCTGGTGTGAATCTGGAATTTTGCCATGTACCCGAAACCCGTACGGGTCAGATAGACCTGACTCGCCCCACGATCCAGCAGTGATATTGTGTTCTAATACACACAAATTTTATACTTATATTTTTATTGCTAAATGATGAATTATATACATATTATAATAGTCTCATAAATGATAAAAGAATTTATTAAATTGAGTTGTAAGATAATAGTTCAAAATATATGCATTTGTTATTATATAATTATCATTGATGCAACTTAATAATATGAAATTATAGTTAGTTGATTGGAAAAATATAGTATTCAAGTTATAACAATGTAAACCTAAGAAGATTAACAAAAAGTCATTATAATTACAAAGTGTTTTAATAATGTTTCAACTATGCGGGTTGGACTAAGGCGGATTAACCATGCCTCAGACCCGATCCTAGATTCGGGCCTCCAAAAGCAGATCGCGGATCTATCCATTCCGAAGACCTTATGAAACGGATCTAAATGGATCAAAATAGGGACAGATCAAGCAAGTATGGACCTGGACTCGTTCCATTGTCATCCTTAACTTCTAGGCAGCATGCAAACTCCATCCCATTTGCGGTTAACTGCATTGATAACCCATAACATTAAAGAAAAATGAGTGCTGCAACATGCAGTGTTGCAAAATGGGTAAAATATATTTCTTTCTGTCTATGTTTTGTTAGACATAAGCAACACAAGGCATATAATGTAATCTTTTTTCCCTGTAGTTTTGCATTGCATCTTTTGACGTTAGGGTTAATAGCCCAGAAACCAGTTCATCCGAAAATATAATTTCTTATACTGTAAAATAATTCTCCAATAATATATAATTTTATTGAAAATGGAAATAACAAACACTGTTGCAATATGGATCAACATTGCAAAATAAAGAAGAACGTGTTGGATTACAATTAGATTATTACTTGTATTTAGAAAATTGAACCAATAACTGAAATCGGGTTAGTGGAGATTTGAGATTTTGAAATAAAAACTTTTATAGAACGGATATTTTAAAAAAGGCTCACCTTGGCAAATCTGCTTCGGACGACGAAGAAAAAGGACAATCGACGATTTTACACCCACGGCGCGTGGATGACTGTCGGAGTGAGGAGGAAGACGTACGATTTGTGAAATCTACTGCAGTACGAGGAACAGAACAGCGGTGTGATCAGAGCTACTAGTATTTAACGTCAGGTGTTCGATGGGTAGATAGTGATGGGAAAATTGTAATCAAGAGACTAAGATAATTATTAATCTGTTAAACCAATTATTTTCAATTCTAATGATGAAATACATTACAGACTAAACACAAGACGCTACTGCCTCAGCAACAACTAATTAAACCATCAAGGATTTTTTAACCACCGAAGCCATAAAGAGTCCTTCCTTGCCTCTTGAGAGCGTATACAACATCCATGGCCGTCACAGTCTTCCTCCTTGCATGTTCAGTGTAAGTGACGGCATCCCGGATGACATTCTCAAGAAATATCTTCAAAACACCCCTCGTTTCTTCATAAATCAGACCGCTGATTCTCTTGACACCGCCACGGCGAGCTAGACGGCGGATGGCAGGTTTGGTGATTCCTTGGATGTTGTCGCGGAGCACCTTTCTGTGCCTCTTCGCTCCACCTTTTCCCAGACCTTTTCCTCCCTTTCCTCTTCCTGACATTGTCGTCTAGTTTGCGTTTAGAACGAAATGAATTGTCTTCAGATATCGAGATTATCGGTGATTTGTGATGATTTGAGAAATGGGGATCTAGGGCTTTTTATAGATTTATGGGAGCTAGGAGGGTAATGAAGGAATCGTGAATGGTGCGGCTCTTTTTCATCTTTGCTGTGTTTCTTTCAGGAGTCTCTGGCCGTTGGATTTTGTACTAATCCGTAGTTAATGATATTGACTATTCTGGATCGTTGAATTTAGTGTCATCTCTACTCATTGGCTAAAGGGATAGGTTAAGGATCCTGATCATGTTGGGCTATGCGCCCCTGTCAGTGCATTGCAAGTATCCCCAAAAAAAAAAAAAAAAAAAAAAAAAAAAAAAAAAAAAAAAAAAAAGTTTGAATAAATAAACTCTGAAATATAGAAATGGTTGATTCTTCTAACTTGGTTTTCATCCATTGAAGTAAATATAAAAGAGAAATTAGTTACTTTTATAAATAGCAGTGGTCTTTGATTAATTAGATTAGAAATATTTTTCAAGAATATTGTTCTATTTTTAATAGATCAGTAGGAGCATGGGAAAAATGAGTTTGATAAGAGATGGAAATATACATTTTGCTTTGAAATAATAGTTATAACAAGTTATTATCGATCATACCAAATATAAATTTTGTGTGGTGCTAAGGGCACCCCAATATGTTCTTTCTAATACCGCAATTAAAATAATAAAACTCATTAAATTTTATATTCTTCCTAATACCACATTTTTTCTTTATTTTAATCTCTCACTCAATCATTATTTGCCGAACCAATCACGTAATAAGCTAATCTAAAAACTCTAATCTCGCGTAATCATTGTCTTCTTCGCATCTCTCACGGAAAAAAAATCAAATTCGTACGGTAATCTCTCAATTATTTGGTGATCTGAAAACCCTAATCTCTCATTTTCTCTTCTAGTTTGCTTAATTCAAACCTTACTAATAGCTTTTGTATATTACTCGGCATTGCGGCTTCGAATTCGTTGATTGCTTATAGATTTAGGGTTTGACTCGTTGATTGGTTTTAGAAATGAGGACGAGTGAATATTGAGCGAAATAGAAATAGGGTAAAAAGTATGTTAGCCCCTATTCATTAAGTGCGTGGTATTAAGAAAAGTGTAATACTAATTCTTGTGGTATTTTTTAGTCGTAGTGTTAGAAAAAATATATTGAGGTGTCCTTAGCACCACACTAAATTTTAAAATTAACATTAAAAGAGTAGTTAAAACAATGTTTACCAATATTACGAAAGGGGCCATCCTTTGGATAAGGTAACAGAGAAACAAATGGAGGTCTTACAAAACACTAGTTTTAATTTAGTTTTGATTTAAAGAAAATATGATTATTTATAGTTTTATTCAACCGTTAGAATAGTATATTTATTTTTATTTTTTACTGAACTATCAATTTGTGATTGATTTTCTCATTTGCCCAACATTGATAACTTTCCAGAATATAGCACTAGGAAATAAATAATTTAAAATTGGCATCTTTGATTGTTCTTTTGAAACAAATCAACGCTTGTGAGTTAACAAACTGTACTATTAAATTGGTTTTCGTGTGAGTACCCAATTAGCAATTAGTCTTATTGGATTACCATAATTTTCTTAATAAACTTAGAAAGCAACAACGAATTACCATAAACCTGCCTTTGCATTTACCATAACACCATATGCTATCTACTATAGTGAAGATTCCAAAACTGAAATTAGGAAATTGCCAAAAAGTGTACTACCAAGATGGATGTTGAAGGGCACCCTAAGGCCAAAAAAAGGAAATTAGTAGCTGAAAATATTTATGTTTAAACAAGACAACCACCGTATGTTTCTCTCACTCTAGTGTCCTATCGCGACGTAGAAAAGAAGACTATAACGTGTTAGAAATTGATTCAGAGAGAAAGGGAAATTAAACATAAAACAATTGAAAGACTACGTTGTTATTCACTACATATAAACTGAAATTACAAAGGTATTTATAGGGTACTAAGCACTACCAAGAAATAGGATCTCTCCTACGTTATTACTAATGATCGGGACAAACAAAATTAAACGTGCTAACTATCTCTAAAGAACAAGATAAATAATGAAAAGGTCATTATTTCTAACACCCTCCCTTAAACTAGAAGTGCTAACATCTAGTTTATAAGGCAATGAACTACAATTCTTATTTTCTTCATCGTCTTTGCATAGATGAACTCCAACACAATTTCCATCTCTAACTGATGGGATATGCTCAACTATTTCATGTTGATTGGTACTTTAACCATCAACAACTGTTCTATTGGTTCCCTTTAAGGGATCTTCTTGGTCTCTGTATATGGACCGTCCCTTGATACCGCGGTATCTGTCATCCCTCCAACAAGCTAGAGCTGCGGCTCTTCCTCACTTTCTTGTTGGATGACACCAAACCAAGTCTTCTTCACTCACAAACTCATCTACTTCACTTGTAGACACTATTCTCTAATAGGCATTTCATCAAACAGTTCTCTCGGGCATTCACATATATCCAACCCACTAAACGATGTGACACCCTTTCGTCGTCTTCATCTTCATCGCTGTCACATTAGCAACCAACGTCATGCTGAACGTCTTCTTCAAGTTAACATCAAACAATATACTATCCACATACTGATCACTTAGCGCCATCATGCAACTCATCACGGTGATCAACTCACTGACATTACCAAGGAAGCATCATCCTCATCCCATTCTGCAAACACCATTGATTTTGTACTGTGAATGTTTTGTTTCTTCACCTCCTTGCAAATTCTCTTTACCATTTCCTATTTCTTCTAGTTCCTGATCACTTTTTATCCCCTGATCACCACGGTTCTTCTCATTGCTACTGCAACACTCCTGGTTTTCAACAGTGATAACTTCACACAGTCATTCATCTACAACTGAAGGCTGTTTCCACCATACCCTCAGTACTACCACCTACTGACATGCTGCAAACCACCTATCTACTTCTTCCATCGACTCCTCTTCTCAACTATGTTCACAAATTAAGCAGCAATTCTAACCCATATCAAAACTTCACTGCTAAATATTCTCCATATATCAAATAATCAACTTCTCTGCTATCTGCTCCATCCTCACATTAAATAATTCACACAATCCAACAAATTCCATCCTCTCACAAACAAATAAGCACTTTCTGTCACACCATTTCACCACTTCAGTTAACCTTTACCCACTTTCTTTCACATTCACACTCCCCTACAAAACAAACTGCTCATCTAAAAGCTTGCATCACCCATTTACATACAACTAGAAACTCATACAACCGAAAACTTCATACATTAGGTCCTCACCAAGAAACCACACAACTTTTCAAGCAATATCCTATAGTTAGTTCATCAACTACATTTTCACCAACATTCACTGTGCACAGCCAATGCAATTTGCATCACAACAAGCCCGAACCACCGGCCACTTCTGTCAAACGACAAACCAAAACTAAACCATCCATCTCCATTGCAATTACACACCACAATCAGATTCATTACATACAATACCATCCACACCTCGGACCATCTACGGTTATCACCAAAGCTACTTCACCGTCAGTTACTTCCTCTTGGAACAACCCATGATTATGATTGTTTTTATCTTTTGACAGCATAAATCCCTCGGGGACAATAAAACATTTTCTAGTGCAATATTTCTCCCATCTCTCCATCTTTTTATCAACCACGGAATGTATCACTTGACGAATCATAGTAATAACACCTCTTACTAAATCATCGGATCTCGTGCATGAGCCTATTTGATATTTGTCTGATCTGAAATTTGTACACAGTTTCACATTGCATGCCTGTGCTCGATACTTGCCATGGCCTTTGTACTTGTGTAATTGACCTACTGCATGCTTGCCAATAATCCGAAAGAGTTGGAACTCATCGCTTTTGCATGCCATGAACTGCACATTTCTTTACCTGTTTTGTGCATGGCTCCTTGCTGCATCTTTACTTGCCACACTTGGCCATGTTGCTCCCTTGTTTTGAATCTACTACATTTGTAGGCTTTCTTTGAATATTTTTATACCGGCAATAAGATCTGCAACTCCGCCTCTAAAGTTTTTTTTTTCTTTTTTTTCCCCTTTTTTTTGGCCTCTATTGCCCACAATAGCAATGCACCAACGTTCAATATGCAGTAAAGCAGAGCTAATTTTCAAGAACAACAAGTAACAATATAACAGCATGTTCCAAGTAGGACAGCTGTTTATGCAACCGAACAATCATCATTGCTAATCTTCATCTTGAACTCCTTCATCACCCGAACACCATCACATATAACCATGCACTCACTGTCTCTGTTTCTTTCTTCAAAAATGTAGTCATTGTTTGCACCTTTTTTTTTTCTTTCACTTGAAAGCTCGTGCAGTGCTCCACATAAATCCTCTAAACATCTCCCTCATCAAAACAATACCCAAAACTACACTACATCACCTCGTTCAAGCTTCATTAGAAACTCTCCAAGCTCCCTTTTTAATCTCACCTTTCCACTTCACTCTTCTAGGTCTGTACCCAACACAAATCAATTTGCATCAGCGTTTCTTCATCCAACCATTCAACTATAATCAACTAATTCAACATCATCAAAATTTCCCTCTTGATCGCATGCATACACCACTCTCAAACATGCACTACATTACTGTCTACAACAACTCCTAACTAGAGTGCCATGTTCAAATTCATTACTGCAGCTATCACCGATACCATACCAACTCCCAAGCCTTTCCTTGCCAACTCCTATTCTCCTCTACAGATTCACCAAAACAACATCCATCTCCTACTCTTGCTTCTTCTCCATTCTTGACTACTTCACTCATAAGCGCTAGGTTCTTACCGGCCACAAAATTGCAGCCTCTCATTTTATCATGGGTTCATCAATTCACCATGGCCGCATGACCCTCAGCTCCACATGGTTTGGTTACTGCATTGCAACTATTAGTTACTACATCACCAATTTTTGTGACCTTTCTTTATCAATGAAACTGTCGTCATTTGTCTTTCCAGAATGACCCTCCAACTTTACTATTGGAACTTTTGAATTCTGGAAAATAGCCGTTAAAACTGCGCAATGCTGGGATGAATCTCTGCAGTATCCATGTCTGAGACTCTCAGCAACAGACCATCTCGCTTACGCCTTTTTCTCTGCCATCTTCTTCTTGCTTACGCCATCTTTCCAACTTCGCTTTGCAAAATCACCACTCTACATTAAAACCGCGAGCTCCATCACCTTCAAATCAAGCTCCGACCTCACCAATTTCTGAGAAATTCCAGCGAGCTGCATCCCCAATTTAATCGCAAATCGCCCAAACGCAACAGCAGCACCGCCCGCGCAAACCGAGATTATCTACCAATTGGAATTTCAAATCATGATTTTGATTATCTCTGATTATTTTTACTTTGCATAATCTATGGCCTTTTTTTTTTGGTCTTGCTCGTTTTGATTTATCTTTATTTTAATATTAGAGAAATAAAACGGTAAAAACTCACTCCAACTCTCTATTCTCTCCCCCCTTCTCTCTGCCCTAGCTCCGATACCATGTTAGAAATTGATTTAGAGAGAAGGGGAAATTAAACATAAAACAATTGAAAGACTACATTGTTATTCACTACATATAAACTGAAATTACAAAGGTATTTATAGGGTACTAAACACTACTAAGAAATAGGATCTCTCCTACATTATTGCTAATGACCGGGACAAACAAAATTAAGTGTGCTAACTATCTCTAAAGAATAGGATAATTAATGAAAAGGTCATTTTTTCTAACATAACGAACTGGATTTTTAATGATGAATATTTAATTTATTTAAATATTTTAAACGATTAATTTTGAGAGTCAAAGACTTGGAATTAATTCAAATGAGAATTTGGATGTCGATTTAAACTTGAAATTCAAAATGTTGAATTTAAAGTCCGAATTTGTTTAGTTTGAAGCTATGTAAAATTCTATTTGAATACATATGATAATAATAACAACTTATTATCAATGAACTTGAGTGTTTGGGAATCAATTTATATTTTATTGATTTGATTTAAGACATGAATATAGCCATTTTTCAAAACAGTCTCGCACTGCTTTCATTTCGTATCAATCAGAGTTTTATGTGAGCGTGTGCAATATAAACACGTATTGATAAATGATTTGAATTTATAATTTGATTTTAAGAATAACTGTTAAATGTGATCGAATTAATGTAACGACCCGGGGAAACTCGACGCTGGAATTTTCAACAATAATACATCAATCCATATTACTTGCCAAAAACCCAAGTATCGAATCCCAGATTGTTATTAGAAAGAAATTAGAGGGTGAGAATAGAAAGAAAGAATATTGGAACAGAAGGAAGAAGAAGAACCACCACATCAGAATCTCACACCGGAACAGATAAAATATAATATAACAAAACTCTTTATGCAAAAGAACTGTATATACATACCAATCATCAGAGTACAACATATATCAGTCACAGCGGAAAATAATTTTATATAACTAGCGGTGAAGCCGCCTGCTTTTAGCTCCTGAAAACTCCAGCGAACCTAACCTGGAAATATACTCGATCTGACCCGAGCACATTTGAAGCAAAGCAAAATACACCGGGTCAGTCTGGAATACTTTCAGTGATAAATTCACAGCACACAAAACTTGTTTAGCTTTGGAAAATCTTTTATGAAATCAAAGGTAATAGTAAGACCAGCCCACACATAAATACGGACGGTTTTTACCTTACTATAACCCAAAACGTTTTTGAAATCATAACTTATTTTGATATTATCATAGTGTTTAAATATAAATAATTAACAATCTAGCGGAACGCTTGCATCTCACGCTCCACATATATATTATACAATCGAAAACCGCTGGAGCTTATTGGATATTGGATTCCAACTTGACAAGGTATGGGTCCACCTTACGAATGTATATCTCTAGAGGCGAATACACTGGGTTCAACAAGAACGTCTTGCAACCCAGCCCACACATGACCAACCACTCATTTCGCTTGAGTGTATCGAATGTATATCACTGACTGTTGGGATCAGCAACAGCCTCCCGAAAAGGGACAACATCGAATATAGATTAAATAAGAAAATGGAATTTCTCTAGATAGGTGATTATACATCCTAATGGGAGCGACCCACATAGCCACGCTGCCTGCCCGATTTTTGTCATTTCCCGGTTGATGAGGCTTGAGGCTAGAATTTATCTTTATAATATCTGGTCATCATTCTCTTTGAGTGCCACATCGTCAGATCCGCCAGATATCACTAATTGACGTCCACAAAAATACTCTGCGGTTAGCTAAGAGAAGGTGTACGGCCTTCTCCGCCATCAACAGAAATACAATTGAAGAAATCAATGTACGTGACCCCTTTGGAAATACTCTGTCAGACACTCGTCCATACAAGTCATCCAGGAACAGGATGAACCGAAGGCACTCTCCTACTGCATCTCATATAGGAATCACCCAAATGATCAGTAGCGAGAAGACCTTGCAATCCGTAGATTCCAACCACGACAGAATCACAGTTTATCTCTGCTTGCAAGGCATAGAATCTTAGTGGTTCTTCCGTTTATGAAGATCTACGGTCTTCAACGCTCCATCTCGATCTTCTTCTAATATCTTCACGTATTTGTTGGTTGGAATGGTTTTCGAATATAAGTTCGATCCCGGTCTTTCCATACCAACAATCGTATTTGGTCAGGTTTGATAGTCGGTGATTTAACTATCAAATATCAATAGTGTGAATGAATTGAGTTTGCTGATTCGGTACTTAGCATGACTTGGCCTCTTTAAAATATATTTAACGAATTTGTTAATAACTTAAAAATCTTCCTATATATTCAAAACATTTTATTTTATTCTAATTTTATCTTTACCAAACTATTTTCTATAGTTTAGAACATGTATATATACCTAACTTTCTATTTCCATTTCCATCGGAAATACCATTTTATTCTACAAAACCTTTTTCCACATTTCTTTAAATGATGGCATCACGATGTATATTTATAATATGAAATATTTAATGGTATAAACCCAAAGTTTAAATTTACATAATTTAAAATCAAATATTCTTATTTGCCGTGTGACCAACATTTATTCAAAACCTTGTACTCATTTCAATATTTCTCGTATGGAATAATTAACCAATTCCAACACTTTGCACTCACCACAAACGCATATCATTCCTCGATAATAGTGAAGCCGTTCAAGTTGGGGTATTTTATTTACCTCTATGACCATGATCGACAACGTTCTTACCTTAGAATAATATTAGTTCGTCACTTAATCATTTCACTAAAATCTTATTTACCATCTCGATTTCAACCAGATTTTATGAATCGTTTCTTACATTTGAAATCCTCGTTCTATATAACCTCTTTTCTTAATTCCTTTAATTAAGTAAATCTTCACCAATCATAATCTTTAACTTAAAACCTTACTACACTTATAACCCTTGAATTTTAAATGAAATCCCATGTCTAATAATCAATTTCCATTTATTCAGGCATTCTTA
Source organism: Allium sativum (assembly GCA_030737875.1). Classification (NCBI taxonomy): domain Eukaryota; kingdom Viridiplantae; phylum Streptophyta; class Magnoliopsida; order Asparagales; family Amaryllidaceae; genus Allium; species Allium sativum. Next base: position 1,019,790,768 of record CM060926.1, read on the forward strand.
AAATAAAACTTTTACTTGGATTCCATAACTGAATCTGCCTATTTCCTTCTTTACAATAAAACCCCTTTAATTTGGATTTTATTTCAAAAATTCATTTATCAATATTTAATACCAAAGTTGTTGTATGTAATTTACTTTGTGTTTGAAATCCTTGCTTCAATTACCTTATTTCGCTTAATTCAGTCCTTTAACATTTTTGTCATCATTCTCGTTTAATCCCTTTTTGAACCTTGTTTAAATTTCTTTCAAATCACCTTTTCTAACCCGTTTAACATTTTAAAATACTTAGCTTAGATCTAATCCAAATCATATCCCTTACTAACCTCACAACCTTGCCTGGTGTAAAGACCCCCTTTTTAATTACAAAGTTGATTTTGTCAATCGTACACATTAGTTAGCAGTTAACTAATTTTCATTTGTCATTTCCCCTTTATAAATTAATTAAATAACTTAATTAATTTATAATCACTATTTAACTGTTTTAAAAACAATTATTCTATTTTACCAACCCATAGGTAATTTCTTTGGATTTTCCGCTTTATAACTTGTTTGTATTATACGATTTTGCTACATAAACCATTTAAATAATTATTTTATAAACTTGATTAAAATATTTATTTATAATTTTCTAATTAAATTAATTATATAAAATGACTAAAAGGTTTCAGTTCAGTTATAAATTAATTTATAGCTTTAAACTGCGTCGTCTCACCAAATGGTCGAACGACGTCTAAAACAACACGTTTATGGCCATTCACTGCCAATTACCCAATCAACACTGTCGATTGATTTTGAACACAACACAGGTGAATATCTATTCAACCATCATATGCGCAAATTGGTTTTCTACCATATGAGGTTCAAGCAGTTCAAATATCAACAATATAAAACAAACAAACAACATATATAATATTTGAGGAATCCGGTCGGATCCCTCCAACCTGTTCTTCCCTGCACCACAGCTCGTTATACATTTCACAATAATATATGAAATAAATTTCAACCATCTATAAATTTAAAAACGATGTAATGTAAGTAACAGCAACCAGTCAAACAATAATCAGCCAATAGCAACCAATCAACCAATTTATATTTTTAAATGGTAAATTATATTTTAATATGAATTTACCACATCAGAGGATTCCAGAAGATGTGAGAATTAACTCACCAGATTATTCAGTCGACAGTTGATGCATTTGTTCCTTTTAATCTTGAACGAACGTTCAAAATTAACTGAAATTTCAACTGCATCAGATCAGTGCCTAGTCAGTGCCATCGTCTAGGTCTCGTCCTGCGATCCCAATGGATCCAGTTTCGTCAGATTTCGTTAACGTATGAAAAAGTTATCGCGGTTTTCAAGTTTATATATTTTATACGATTTACTAACTAACTATTTACTCACTAATTAATAAATTAATTAAATATTCACCTTAACAATGTTGTCCACATCATCCTGGTATAAACGAAAAAATGCGTTTCTCCCTTCGTTGCCCACTATAACCTGATCCCCTCAAATACTCCATCGTTCCACATCACACCTGCCATCAACCCACCAGAAACCCGCCACCGTCACACCTGGGACCATCGCAACCTCGCCAGAGCCACTGCCTCCGACCCAGTCCCCCTCGTCCAAAACCCCGACCGTTATAACCTCCGCCTCCGCCTGAATTTTTGATTTGCCCCAGATCCATTCATGTGCCTCCTGCCACCGCCACGAGCCACGTGGCACCATCGGACCACCGTCGACTAATGCGGGCGCCTCCGCTCCTCCACCTGACTCAGACCCGACAGTCCCTCGATCACCCTATCGCCAGAATTTTTCCCAAAACCCATCGCCACTTTCAGAAATAAACCCAAAAATCAGTTCTCCGTTCATCTCAACCCCCACGCCACCACAGACCACCAGAGACCCTGAGACTACAGCTAAACGAAAGCCTGGTCTTCCGTCTTCCATTCCCCCAAGGTCCCGTCTCCTCAAATCAACCCAATCCCCTTAATTTCTGAAAAGGACGAAACCCATTTTCTACGGTTTTACACCGATTCCGGCCACCACAACCCTCCGATCACCCCCAATTTTTCTCAATAAGTAGATACGGACCCGATCTACAACTTTACTTCAGGTTGCCCCTACTGATTCAATACAGATTTGAAGATATAATTGATTTTGCGTTGAGGGGCTTTTCTGCAAAACTGAAGTGTATTGAATGGAAAGGGTTGGTTTTTCTGGTTTGGGGCTGATAAAAGTTTATATTTATAAAACAAAAATATTATTTATTTATCTCGATGTGACAGGCAATATTTTATTTCATGTCTATCGCGTTTTCGAACGTCGTTTATTCGCTCCTGCGCTCACATACAAACCCCGTTCGAGATGCGAATGGACGTCATCGTATAATTTGACGATACGGTCCTAATGAAACTTGTTTCATCGAATTCCGAGTTCGTTTGCTCAAACAGCGCTCGTTCACGTTCAAATAGTCGTTTTTATTTGTATTTTATTTCGCCACGCTCACAAATTAACCCCGATTAATGCGCCACTTGAAACCTAGCAATAATTTACTGTTACGGTCTCAATAAAATTTGTTTCGTCGAAAACGAAAGTCGTTTGAATAAAGTCCCTTTATAACTGCCCAATTCCAATAAAATAAACCAATTTTAAAATACCTCAATATAATAATATTAAAATATTATAATTGGCCATACACGACCAGAATTTCGTATACTACTCAAATAAAATAGCTCGGGTTGAGTTTGAAGCCAAATCGATATTATAAATATTTAAAAACCCCTTTATTTAATTTAAATAACGTTATAATTTATAAAGGAAATTCCATAGTGACCTTTTCAAAATTTGATTTGGACATAAAACAAAATCTACACTATGAAAACTGGATTTTTCTTCTCCATTAGAAAGATATTATCCAACAGATTCCGGCGTTTCTTGTTTCGGGAAAATCCGACTTATTTTGGATCATGTAAAGCCGTTTAAAGTTCAAAAAGCCAACTTACGAACTACCGTGCTGCTGCAGCCCGTTTTATAATTTAATTATAAATTAAACATTCTAACGTCGTTTTAATAACGAATATATTAATATAATTTAATATAAACCATTTTAAATCGCTCGTTCACACTATACGACAAATTTAACATTTTCCCAAATATTCTGAAAATAAAATATTATTATATTATTAATATAATTTAAATATTTAAATTAAAATGGTCAAATCAATTATTTAAATTTAAATCAATATTTTAAATAAATAAAATATTTTAAATAAATGGTTAGAAAATACGGGACATTACATTCCTTCCCCCTTAAAATAATTTCGTCCTCGAAATTGCTAAGGTAGAAAGAACACTACCACCCATTATCTTTATAAAAATAATAAATTTAAAACTCGATTTTATTTCCAAAACTAATCTGATTGGCCGTAAAACTAAATTAATTCAAATAAAAGAATTTTCCAATAATCTTCAAAAAAATTCTAACACCTTAAATTTTGGAAAAAATTTGGCAGAGTCTCCTCTGCACGGAGGACATCTGCAATATCGCAGGTTCAAGAAATATAAATACCTCGACCAACAGGGTCGGAAAAGTTCAAAAACCAAACTCAAAACCCAAATAAAAACCAAAATTTCATATTTGCGTAGGTGTACCTTTTTGCGAGCGCTATTACGCGATAAGCAATGTTTTATATTCGAGCTTGCTTAATTATAATGCAGCTCTTATTCAAACTGGATTCAGATAACTCCATAATTTCTCTCCTGGATGGATTTTAAAGCTGAATTGACACTTCTGCATCTGTTCTCAACTCAAACCAATTCATTAGTCCCCAAAACCAATGTCAATTATGTTCAAAACATCCATACCATTCATATCAACCCATTTTACACACAGTTCAATCCGCACGAGATTATAATTATTTATAATCACTTCATTTATTTCTTTTAGATTTGTTAAATTTGAATTGATTATCCAACTTATTTATTTCATTTTGGTTTTCAACCAAGTCGATTCATGTTCAGGTTTATCCATCGAGCGCACCATCCAAACATATCACACAATCAACATTAACAAATTCAAATAATTTTCCCATATTATAATAATTTGAAAAATCATTACTTTTACCCTTTTATAAAATAAATTAGGCAAACAAATTTCAAAAATAATTTTAATATCAAATTTACAAATACACATTTTCGTACATACACTCAAACCCAGTCTGGGGTATTACTAACCCCATCTCTATTGAGTCACACCACAGAGCCATGGTTATCACTAAACCAATAGCTCTGATACCACTGTAACGACCCCGGGAAAACATGATGCTTGAATTTTCAACAACAATACATCAATCCGTATTACTTGCCAAAAACCCAAGTATCGAATCCCAGATTGTTATTAGAAAGAAATTAGAGGGTGAGAATAGAAAGAAAGAATACTAGAATAGAAGGAAGAAGAAGAACCACCACATCAGAATCTCACAACGGAACAGATAAAATATAATATAATAAATCTCTTTATACAAAAGAACTGTATATACATACCAATCATCAAAGTACAACATATACCAGTCACAGCGGAAAATAACTTTATATGACTAGCGGTGAAGCCGCCTGCTTTCAGCTCCTGAAAACTCCAGCGAACCTAACCTGGAAATATACTCGATCTGACCCGAGCACATTTGAAGCAAAGCAAAATACACCGGGTCGGTCTGGAATACTTTCAGTGATAAATTCACAGCACACACGACTTGTTTAGCTTTGGAAAATCTTTTATGAAATCAAAGGGTAATAGTAAGACCAGCCCATACATAAATATGGATGGTTTTTACCTTACTATAACCCAAAACGTTTTTGAAATCATAACTTATTCCGATATTATCATAGTGTCTAAATACAAATAATTAACAATCTAGCAGAGCGCTTGCATATCACGCTCCACATATATATTATACAATCGGATACCACGGGCGCTTATTGGAGATTGGATTCCAACTTGACAAGGTATGGGTCCACCTTCCGAATGTGTATCTCTAGAAGCGAATACACTGGGTTCAACAAGAACGTCTTGCAACCCGCCCTCACATGACCGACCACTCATTTCGCTTGAGTGTATCGAATGTATATCACCAATGGTTGGGATCAACAATCGCCTCCCGAAAAGGGACAACATCGAATATAGATTAAAGAAGCAAATGGAATTTCTCTAGATAGGTGATTATACATCCTAATGGGGGCGACCCACATAGCCATGCTGCCTGCCCGATTTTTGTCCTTTCCCGGTTGGTGAGGCTTGAGGCTAGAATTTATCTTTATAATATCTGGTCGTCATTCTCTTTGAATGCCACATCGTCAGATTCGCCAGATATCACTAAATGACGTCCACAAAAATACTCTGCGGTTAGCTAAGAGAAGGTGTACGGCCTTCTCCGCCATCAACAGAAATACATTTGAAGAAATCAACGTACGTGACTCCTTTGGAAATACTCTGTCAAACACTCGTCCATACAAGTCATCCAGGAACAGGATGAACCGAAGGCACTCTCCTACTCATCTCATATAGGAATCACCCCAAGGATCAGTAGCGAGAAGTCCTTGCAATCCGTAGATTCCAACCACGACAGAATCATAGTTTATCTCTGCTTGCAAGGCAGAGAATCTTAGTGGTTCTTCTATTTATGAAGATCTACTGTCTTCAACGCTTCATCTCGATTTTCTTCTAATATCTTCACGTATTTGTTGGTTGGAATGGTTTTTGGATATAAGTTCGATCCCGGTCTTTCCATACCAACAATCGTATTTGGTCAGGTTCGATAGTCGGTGATTTAAATATCAAATATCAATAGTGTGAATGAATTGAGTTTGCTGATTCAGTACTTAGCATGACTTGGCCTCTTTAAAATATATTTAACGAATTTGTTAATAACTTATAAATCTTCCTATATATTCGAAACATTTTATTTTATTCTAATTTTATCTTAACCAAACTATTTTCTATAGTTTAGAACATGTATATATATATCTAGCTTTCTATTTCCATTTCCATTGGAAATATCATTTTATTCTACAAAACCTTTTTCCACATTTCTTTAAGTGATGGCATCATGATGTATATTTATAATATGAAATATTTAATGGTATAAACCCAATGTTTAAATTTACATAATTTAAAATCAAATATTCTTATTTGCCTTGTAACCAACATTTATTCAAAACCTTGTACTCATTTCAATATTTCTCGTATGGAATAATTAACCAATTCCAACACTTTGCACTCACCACAAACGCATATCATTCCTCGATAATAGTGAAGCCATTCAAGTTGGGGTATTTTATTTACCTCTCAGACCTTGATCGACAACGTTCTTACCTTAGAATAATATTAGTTCGTCACTTAATCATTTCACTAAAATCTTATTTACCATCTCGATTTCAACCAGATTTTATGAATTATTTCTTACATTTGAAATCCTCGTTCTATATAACCTCTTTTCTTAATTCCTTTAATTAAGTAAATCTTCACCAATCATAATCTTTAACTTAAAACCTTACTACACTTATAACCCTTGAGTTTTAAATGAAATCCCACGTCCAATAATCAATATCCATTTATTCAGGCATTCTTAAAATAAAACTTTACTTGGATTCCATAACTGAATCTGCCTATTTCCTTCTTTACAATAAAACCCCTTTAACTTTGATTTTATTTCAAAAATTCGTTTATCAATATTTAATACCAAAGCTCTTGTATGTGTTTTACTTTGTGTTTGAAATCCTTGCTTCAATTACCTTATTTCGCTTAATTCAGTCCTTTAACATTTTTGTCATCGTTCTCGTTTAATCCCTTTTTAAATCTTGTTTAAATTTATTTCAAATCACCTTTTCTAACCCGTTTAACATTTTTAAATACTTAGCTTAGATCTAATCCAAATCATATCCCTTACTAACCTCACAACCTTGCCTGGTTTAAAGACCCCCTTTTTAATTACAACGGTTGATTTTGTCAATTGTACACATCAGTTAGCAGTTAACTGATTTTCATTTGTCATTTCCCCTTTTTAAATTAATTAAATAACTTAATTAATTTAAAATCGATATTTAACTATTTTAAAAACAATTATTCTATTTTACCAACCCATAGGTAATTTCTTTGGATTTTCCGCTTTATAACTTGTTTGTATTATACGATTTTGCTACATAAACCATTTAAATAATTATTTTATAAACTTGATTAAAATATTTATTTATAATTTTCTAATTAAATTAATGATATAAAATGACTAAAAGGGTTAAGTTCAGTTATAAATTAATTTATAACTTTAAACTGCGTCGTCTCACCGAATGGTCGAACGACGTCTAAAACAACACATTTATGGCCATTCACTGCCAATTACCCAATCAACACTATTGATTGATTTTGAATACAACACAAGTGAATATCTATTCAACCGTCATGCTCAGATAGGTTTTCTACCATATGAGGTTCAAGCAGTTCAAATATCAACAATATAAAACAAACAAACAACATATATAATATTTGAGGAATCCGGTCGGATCCCTCCAACCTGTTCTTCCCTGCACCACAACTCGTTATACATTTCATAATAATATATGAAATAAATTTTAACCATCTATAAATTTAAAACGATGTAATGTAAATAACAACAACCAATCAAACAATAATCAACCAATAGCAACCAATCAACCAATTTATATTTTTAAATGGTAAATTATATTTTAATATGAATTTACCACATCACAGGATTCCAGAAGGAGTGAGAATTAACTCACCAGATTATTCAGTCGACGGTTGATGCGTTTGTTCCTTTTAATCTTGAACGGACATTCAAAATTAACTGAAATTTCAACTGCATCAGATCAGTGCCTAGTCAGTGCCATCGTCTAGGTCTCGTCCTGCGATCCTAACGGATCCAGTTTCGTCAGATTTCGTTAATGTACGAAAATATTATCACGATTTTCAAGTTTATATATTTTATACGATTTACTAACTAACTATTTTCTCATTAATTAATAAATTAATTAAATATTCACCTTAACAATGTTGTCCACGTCATCCTGGTATAAAAGAAAAAACGCGTTTCTCCCTTCGTTGCCCAATGTAACCCGATCCCCTCAAATACTCCATCGTTCCACATCACACCAGCCATCAACCCACCAGAAACCCGCCACCTTCACACCTGGGACCACCGCAACCTCGCCAGAGCCACCGCCTCCGACCCAGTCCCCCTCGTCCAAAACACCGGCCGCCATAACCCCCGCCTCTGCCTGAATTTTTGATTTGCCCCAAATCCATTCATGTGCCTCCTGCCACCGCCATGAGCCACATGGCACCACCGGACCACCGTCGACTAAAGCGGACGCCTCCGCTCCTCCACCTGACTCAGACCCGACATTCCCTCGATCACCCTATCGCCGGAATTTTTCCCAAAACCCATCGCCACTTTCAGAAATAAACCCAGAAATCAGTTCTCCATTCATCTCAACCCCCACACCACCAGAGACCCGAGACCATAGCAAAACGAAAGCCTGGTCTTCCCTCTTCCATTCCCCCAAGGTCCCGTCTCCTCAAATCAAACAATCCCCTTAATTTCTGAAAAGAACGAAACCCATTTTCTACGGTTTTACACCGATTCCGGCCACCACTATCCTCCGATCACCCCCAATTTTTCTCAGCAAGTAGATACGGACCCGATCTACAAGTTTACTTCAAGTTGCCCCTACTGATTCAATAAATATTTGAAGATATAATTGATTTTGCGTTTAGGGGCTTTTCTGCAAAATTGAAGTGTATTGAATGGAAAGGGTTGGTTTTTCTAGTTTGGGGATGATGAAAGTTTATATTTATAAAACAAAAATATTATTTATTTATCTCGATGTGACAGACGATATTTTATTTCATGTCTATCGCATTTTCGAACGTCGTTTATTCGCTCCTGCGCTCACATACAAACCCCGTTCGAGATGCGAATGGACGTCATCGTATAATTTGACGATACAGTCCTAATGTAACTTGTTTCCTCGAATTCTGAGTTTGTTTGCTCAAACAGCGCTCGTCCACGTTCAAATGGTCGTTTTTACTTGTATTTTATTATGCCATGCTCGCAAATTAACCCCGATTGACGCGCCACTTGAAACCTAGCAATAATTTACTGTTACGGTCTCAATAAAATTTGTTTCGTCGAAAACGAAGGTCGTTTGAATAAAGGCCCTTTTATAACTGCCCAATTCCAATAAAATAAACCAATTTTAAAATACCTCAATATAATAATATTAAAATATCATAATTGTCCATACACGACCAGAATTTCATATATTACTCAAATAAATTAGCTTAGGTTGAGTTTGAAGCCAAATCGATATTATAAATATTTAAAAACCCCTTTGTTTAATATAAATAACGTTATAATTTATAAAGGAAATTCCATAGCGACCTTTTCAAAATTTGATTTGGACATAAAACAAAATCTACGCTATGAAAACTAGATTTTTATTCTCCATTAGAAAGATATTATCCAACAGATTCCGATGTTTCTTGTTTCGGGAAAATCCGACTTATTTTGGATCCTGTACAGCCGTTTAAAGTTCAAAACGCCAATTTACGAACAGCCGCGCCGCTACAGCTCGTTTTATAATTAAATTATAAATTAAACGTTCTAACGTCGTTTTAATAATGAATATATTAATATAATTTAATATAAACCATATTTAAACCATTTTAAATTGCTCATTCACACTATACAACAAATTTAACATTTTCCCAAATATTCTGAAAAAATATTATTATATTATTAATATAATTTAAATATTTAAATTAAAATGGTCAAATCGATTATTTAATTTTAAATCAATATTTTAAATAAATAAAATATTTCAAATAAATGGTCAGAAAATATGGGACATTACAATTAACTTCCAAAACTAGTTCCATTAAGTTCGAAATATGGGGAATTTATAGGTAATGACTGTGAGCACTTGTGATTTAGAGTTTGGAATTATTTTTAACATAATATTTGGTGAATAGTGTTTAATTCTCTATAAATACACCTTAAACAGTTCACTTTTGTTTCCAAAACATTAAAACCCTTTCCCAGCCGCCATCTTCCTTAACTCTTCAACCAACGGTCGATAATACACAGGCCGATGTAGGCCAAATAGGCGAAGCCTGTAACAATCCGGAATTTTGACAATATATTAGTTATTTAATTACATTCTCAAAAATAGGAATTTTTGCAAATGATGGAATTTGACCATAAAACTTTAACTGATGCGTTCCTCTCAAAATTCTGGTCAATTTTCATGTTTAGAGTTTCGCGAACGGAGCCAGTATGAAAAAGTTACGGACGATATAAAAAAATGAACGGAAATAAAGAAATAGAATAATTAATATATATTTTTTCCTCTTCGACCAGCCTAGTGACGGCTAGGTTTTGAAGGGCAGTTTCGTTATATTATATTATATAAACGGATGGATGTTTATTATAATAAATCTAACGATTCATGGCCAATTCCACTCCTATAAAGAAAGGGGTAAGGCCTCATTCTTTTGCACACAAATCTATAGGCAACAACAAAGCTCTTTCATTTCACTTTCTCTTCAAATTAAATTTCTTAATCAAAATTATATTCATGTACAATCAATCAAATGTAAATCATACAGAATTGAAAGGTGTTAGTCCAAAAAAATGGTACTAACACCCAAATGAAGATCACAGATCATAGAATGCAGAAAACAGTAAATAAATGGAGACACATGAGGTTTTTATAGTGGTTAGGCTCAAACCAAGCCTACGTCCACTTTGTCTTTTCTTAAATCCTAAGAAGTTACAGTACAATTCTCTCAGATTTATACACGAAGTCCTCGTGTTTACAATGTGAAGGAGTAAGAAATTAGGGGATTATACATGATATCATTGTGTTATAATGTGGAATTTGGCTTCTATGTTGTGCAATAGCCTTGCGGGAAACAATGGTGGAAGCCATGAGGAGTTAGAGCTAAAAGATCCCTAAAAATGCCCTCAAATGGTGTATTTATAGGCGTTTCCTGATACCGGCTCATGAGACACATGGCACACATCCCAAAAATCTCGAAATATGGTGGAAAACTTGAATAAATCCTCTCCAAGTCGTCTTATGCCATGTGTAATCACATCCGGATTGATTGGAGTGAGATTAGCCATGAGAATATGTCAAAATCGTGCGTAGAAGCGTCAGTCCCAGGCGGTTCGTGGTCCATCCATGCGAGCCGGGATGGTGAGCCGAGGTGGAGATCTGGTGGTAAGACCACGACTGGGTCGTGGTCCAAGGGTCCTGTAATAACCCGGAAAATCTGAGCTAGTTTAAAATTTTTATTTTGGCAATTTTAGCGAATTTCGAATATTTAAAATAGATTATTTTAAATAATATCGACGAGAAATTTATTTTGAATGTAAATCGAACGTATATATTTATACGCGTCGTCGGTTGAATATAAATAATTATATATAATTATAAATAGGATTGACAATGGCGCGGTAGTTCGATAATTCGATTTCAAACTTCAATTGAATGTACCGGGCGCAAAACAATCCGGATTTTAGTGAAACCAAAAACAATAGGATCTAATTGAGAATATCTTTCCAACGAATCGGAAAGATTGAAATTTCATAACGGGAATCAAAAGATATGCCCAGTTGAAAATTCTGAATAGTCGCTATGGAATTCAGGCCCTTAAAAATAGACATTTTGCAAATGACCTCGGATTTCGACGAAACCACTTTTGTTGGGTCTGCAATGTCAAGTTATTACTAGGTTCCAAATTTCATAATTTTTCGAATCAATATGTGACTGTGGCATAGGAAAACGCGTTTGACCAGTTTGAGTTGATTTTAATTGACTGGAAAATGGCCATTTTTCAAATGGTCTCAGAATTCGACGAAACTAGTTTTGTTAGGACAATCGTCAATACGAAGCTAGAAAATATTTTTCGGGAATTTTTAGAGTCCGTATGTGGCCCCGGTAAAGTGAAATGTGCGTTCAAATTCAATATATAGAATTATATGTTGAATTTGACGAAAACTGATCGAAACAGTCGAATCAGCTTACGATACATATCCCATTGTGTTCGGAATGGGGGTAATTAGCTATGAACGACAGGTGGTGGGTCTCGTTTCGAGGTCAAAATAAAAAGGTACTTTTTTGAAAGAGAATAATAATAATAAAATAAAATATATATATATACTACATTAATTCCCTCCCCCTTTTCTTTCTGTATAAACCTAAATCGAAAAAAAAGGGAACGACGAGTTGCTCCAGCCCCTCCATCGTTCAACGCCGACCACCGCCCTGCCTACCGCCTCGTCGGAGCAGCCGCCACCCTCCGATCCTCCCCCTCTCCTCCATCATCCGACCTCCTTCTTCCCCCTTCCCTCTTCGATTTAGGACGTAGCCCCCCCCCCCCCCTCTGAAACCCCAATCCACCACCGCGCCCTAGCTCGCGCCGACTCCCTGACCAACCATCGCGCCTCCTCTGGCCCCATCCGACTTCGGCGCCGCCCCTACCCGTCCCTCTCTCTCCGTTTAAAACCTGTAGCCGCCCGAATCCGCCAAATCACGAAGCCGACGCCACTCCAGCACCTCCAGCAACTCCTACCAAGGACCTTGGACCTTCCTCCACCATAGTTTGAATTTTTAGAAGTGAGTCTTTATATTTATTTTTATTTATTTATCTAAATAAAAATAGGATTTTATCGCATATATGAGATCATGTTTAGCTAGATAAAATTGGATTTTTTTATCATATGGAGAAAAAAATATGATTTTAAGTGATTTAAAGATTTTATTTTTAAATTAGAAAAGATTTGATTTTTAAAATAGAAATGATTTGATTTTTAAAATAGAAAAGATTAGATTTTTAAAATTGAAAAGGCGAAATCTTTATATTTGAAAACGCGAAATCTTTATAGTTGAAAAGGCGAGACCTTTATATAGAGAATAGCAAAGTAAAAATTCGATTTTTATATATTGAATAGCAAAGTAAAAATTCGATTTTTATATATTGAATAGCAAAGTAAAAATTCGATTTTTATATATTGAATAGCGAAGTAAAAATTCGATTTTTACATATGTAGAGAATACGGGCGACGAAAGAGATAAGAGACAAGAACGACGAAGATTTCTACATATGAAGAGTCGTGGTATTGGATAGCTATCGGTGAGAATTTCTCACTCTTCAATTTCTTTTCTAGTTATATATATACTAGGATGCAGATGGTGTTTAGTAGCACCCGACACAATCGTCCACATACCATGGACTTGTTTGTTTGGTTGTGTAGTTGGTTAGATTATTTGGTTTGAATTGAGTTGTTTGGTGAAATGGAATGGATTTGATTGATGTGTGAATGGCGTGGGCCTTCACTAGATCGGGGATAAGGCTTGGCCTCGTCCCGTTTCTAGTATCGTGCCGTTATGCCGCCGAAATTGTCTAAAATAAGTTAGAAAAATAAAGATACCATTTTATTTGATAAATGAAATGTTCTTCTGTCTGTGTTCTGATTTGTCCTGTTCTCAAACGATCAGGGGTTTCGAACGGTCTAGATGTCCACCACGAGCCGAGTGGAGGGCAGGACCTAGAGGGTGAGCTGGGTGGTGGCCCACGAGCCGAGTGAATGGGGAGAGCCGGTCCATATATCGAGCTAGCGACGCTTCGTCACTTCATTCATGTGATGACCAATCCATACTTCTTGACGCGTTCACGGAAACAGGCATAACTTTCAAACCGTAAGTCCGATTGGGCCAAACGAAAGCTCTACTTGAAGCTAATTCAATAGGCTATGCGGTTTACCGTCCTTAGCATCATAGTCATTGTTTTTGGGCCCAAAAGAGGTCGTCTGATAGGAGTTTCAGGCCATTCTTTGTTTGTGATGTGACTTAAGCTAAGTCACTTACTGTCTTCTGATGTTGTTCTCAATACTCGGACATATTATTAACCAGAGATTTCATCTGTGACAGCTTTGACTAAAAAGAATGTCAACAAAAGGGATTATCATATCTAAATGGAAAAGAACATGAACAGACGGCTAAGCTATTCTACTTCAAATCCTCCCCTCTTTTCCTATTTTCTTGCATATCTATAGTTATGAAAGTATCCCCTTTTCAGATAAATTGTAGAATTATAATATTTTGGGAATTGTAGGTCTGAAAGGTTATTTCGATTTCAGATTTGGATGCTTTCAGGTGAGTGGGAAATTTACATACAAAATTATAATACCTATTTATCTCATTTGAATTAGATATCAAAATATATGTATATTATCATCACATCTGTTCATAATATTATTGAATTTGAATTGGCACCTATCAATTTTGTTGACAAATATTGTCAAAACATGGAAATTGTGAATTGTGGTCAAAAATAATATAAATTGTAGGTTTACCTAAATTGTTTATACATATTGTCTACAACTATGTTGGAAATTATATTGTGGTTGTTGTAAAACACTGAATATTTGGAAATCAGTCCCAATAACATTGTTTAGATGTTGTTTTCCTCCAAATCTCTAATTTCAATGTTAAAAAGAAAAATTATGTGATTTCGATTAAAAAGATGCAATGTTGAATTATGTTATTTAATTAAAAAAGACACATGCCTATCTGTGTTCAATGTTGTTGAGGTTTGGTTTAATTGTTGTAATATGTCGTTTTCCTCTTTTTGAACAAAAAGACACTATTTTGAATTCACAAGGAATATGACAAAAAGATTGAAAAAGGGAAAAGTTGTGAAAATGTACGTATAAATATAAATGTACATATTTGTGCGTATTTTGCATCAACTATTCCAAGATATACATAACATACATACATATATATATATATATATATATATTTCTTGTGATTTTGAAATATGTCTATTCTATTTATTAGGCATAGTTTACAATAATTATAACTAACCGTCTTTTTGTAAGATTTGAAACCTCTTAGCTAGATTGAATGCAAAAAGGAAGGTTTGGTTATTAATGAAACTAAACTTTTAAATCTAACAATAAATAATAATAAAGAAAGATAACTACGTTGACCGCACAAAAACATATATATATATATATATATCATCCGTCCGAATCTACGTAAAACGACAACATATACATTATATTGAATGTTTGAACGGTATTCGTTTATGGAATCATACATGTAAATGTAATCCATATTAAATTAATATATTTGTGGTGACAATTGTAGCAATTAATGTGATTTGTTGCTATAAATAAGACCACAAACAAATAAATAACCATTGCAAGCAATAATGATTTAATGTAAACTTAATAGGGAAATTAAGTAAAAAGGTTACAATTCCTAAGATATATTAGGATTAGTGTTATAAACCCCAATTAGGGAATTTAATTTAAAATGCATCTAGACAGAGGTTAGGCTCAACTTGTGGCAAGGTTTTAAATCTCCCCGAGATCACCCGAGTTGAAAACCTGAAACAGTAGCCAAAATCTGAGATTTGGCACCTTATTTAGTTATAAGTGTTTTAAATATCACTCTGAGATAGACAAGATATCAGACCGAGATATTGTCCAAAACCTGGGATTTGAAACCATAACTTGCGGTAGAAGTCTACCCGGAACCGACTGAAATATCCAGCATCCGCAGGTGGTCATCTTAATGTGAGGGGTCTAGAGCGTAAATATAAATGTACTAAGACACAAGGTTAAGTTCAATTTGTGGTAGAAGTCTGCCCGGAACCGACCGGCAAATCCAACATCCACAAGTGGTCAACTTAATGTTGAAGGTCTGGTGCACAAATATATATATATATATATATATATATATAAGCAACATGCAATAAATATATAAATAAATAAGATTAGTAATGTCTGTTGGGGTACAACAAACAGATATATTTTGGACTAATAAGATAAGGATACCCATTATGAATTAATGCCTCAGGAAAATTATGACTGTTAGGCTTATAAATGCCATTAATTATGTCAATGGTAATAAAAAGGAAATTAGGAATTTTATGATTGCCTTAGGAAAATATGACTGTTATGGTTATAAATGGCAATTTATCTATGAATAGAAGTAAATGAAATAAAAAGGGGATAAATGGATATTGATTGTTGTTTAAATACTACGTCCAATTTGGTAAATAATCAAATAAATATCCTAGGGTAAGGAGGATATAACTTTCCTTATTTATATTAATTAATATAGAACTTATAATTAAAAGTTAGGGTTAGACTTAGTAGGTTAAGGATGTGAAACATTATTAACCATAGGAACATATGATGATAAATCGTGTGCATATAGTACTTCCGTAAAGAGAAACTAAATGGGAAGACTTAATAACGTAGGCCACTATATCCCAATAGGGAAAGGTATTAAAGGCTAATAGGGTACGAACTTAATAATCTTCGCGTATAGTCATCTTCCTCGGTCTTAAATGGCTTGGGTCGATGGGTCCACCTGGGAGTAGGTCTTTCAGTTTAGGGGTCTTAAATGGCGTGTGTGTGGGGCCTACCCAAACCTGGAAACTAAAAATGTCTGATATGACTACTTATCCTATGGGAAGTAGTAAGTGACTAAGGAGATTATCCAATAAGGCCAGCTAGATGGAATAGATATCAATAAAGTACCATCTCTCACCTTACGCGGGGTATGGGTTAATGCGTGAATAACGGAAGCCTTAACTAGTAAAGCCCCATAGCTAGTGCCCTCTGGTTTATCTTAACTTTGAATATATTATCGAGGAATAATAAGTGACTAATAGGTCTGCCTAGGGTCTTAAGCGATCAGGGAGAATCCACCCTATATATCATTAATAGTGAGGCATTAAATAATAAAGGATGAGCGAATATATATATATATATATAGTAATCAGGGGTTCACCCTCGATTAAATAACCAACCATGTTCTGGTATAAAGGCTTCATAGATATATCCATAAACATTTTATCTCGGTATCATATTTTGGGAATACTACTTTGGGAAGAGTAGTAGAGTCGTTCGTAAACATTGTACAAGATTAGGCTAGAATTACTAACCTTGGTAAGCATACATCTTGGGTTGAACCAAATGGGATACATCTGTGTTATTATAATCTATGTTGTACATTTCCTGTTCACCAGAGTCTTGTTGTTCTAACCCCCTCCTCATTACAACCTCCCAGGTTTGTAGAGAAGGTCGGGTTCTCATAGGTGTTATAGTTTGGCTTTCGGTTCTCATTCTCTCTTATGCTTGGTATTGGCATAGTGACTTACTTTAGAAAGGTAGTTGCTTAAGCTAATACTAGTCTATCCTATTTTGTTTCCACTGTGAGTTATCTTTATCACACTCTGATTATGCTTATGCTCATTTAATTGCAGGTACCAAATTTACACCCTCCATGCTTGGATGTGTTCGAGTTTCGATTTTTGTCGAAATTTGGGCATAGAAAAGTGTAGGGTGTTACAAAGCCTTCAACTAGAGTTTGGTACGCGCCGGGGAGAGGAGATGATATGTGGTGGTGGCTTGACGAATGGACCATCTTGGAGGTGAAATTTGGGTCTCGAAGTAGCAGATTTTATTCGTGCTTTTCTGGCCAATGACGGAGAGGCAGGGGCGAGGTTGTTGGCGAGGGGAAACTGGCAGTGAGGGCGGTCTTTGGTGATAAGGCGGTGGCGTTCAGTGGCCTTAGTTGGCGCTGGAGATGAGTTGAAGTGGACGAGGTTTTCTGCGATGTAATCGTGATTAGGTGGGTCTAGTTAATTAATCCAGGTGATTAACTTCTTGATGATAGTAGTTAATAAATTATATTTATTTTAATTCAAGTCAAACCTTGTAACAGTGATATATATTTCATACGTGATCAGATTTGAATGAAACAAATTGCGTTGGGTTCGTATCGACGAATACTTCGCATATGTATTGGATTGGAAGCTTTTTAAACTATTTGATTTTTTACATAATTTCAAATGCTTGTTTGAAATTATATAAATCGACATGTAAATCGCCGAAATGGAATGGATGGTCAGTTAACTCTTATACTTTCTGGAAAACAGCTAAATATTATTACAATATATAATAATATTCATTATTGGTTTTTAAAACAAATGGTGCGTTTGTGTAACAACCCGGAAATTCTGAGCCAATTTAAATTTTTTATTTTGGCGAATTTGATGAATTTTGAATATTTAAATGAATTATTTTAAACAATGATGACGAGAAATTTATTTTGAATAGAATTAGAACGTATATATTTATTTGTATGGTCGTTAGAATATAAATAATTATTTTTAATTATAAAAGGAATTGAAAATGGCGCGGTAGTTCGAAAATTCGATTTCAAATTTCAAATGATTGTGCAGGATTCAAAATAAAACGGATTTTAGCGAAACCAAAAATATTAGGATCTAATTGAGAATATCTTTCCAACGAATCCGAAAAAATGAAATTTCATAGCGGGAATCAAAAGTTACGTCCAATTGAAAATTCAAAATAGTCCTATGGAATTCTGGCCCTTAAAAATAGAAATTTTGCAAACGACCTCTGTTTTCGATGAAACCACTTTTGTTGGATCCGAGATGTCAAATTATTGCTAGATTCAAAAATTCGTAATTTTTGAAATTAGTATGTGAGTGTGGCAAAGGAAAATGTGTTTCGACAGTTTTAGTCAATTTGGATCGACCAGAAAATGGCCATTTTTCAAACGGTCTTCAAATTTGACGAAATTAGTTTTGTTAAGACTTTATCGTCAATACAAAGCTAGAAATAATTTTTCTGGAATTTTTCGAGTCAGTATATGGCCTCGGTAAATTGAAATGTACATTTGAATTAAATATAAATTGATTTATTTTTTAATTCAAAGGAAAACTGATCATTACAGCCGAATCGGGTTGCGAAACATATCCCATTGTGTTCGGAATGGGGGTATTTAGCTAGGGGCGACAGTCATTGGGTTTTATTTGAAGTTCGTGTTGATAAACATGTATTTTTAAAAGAAAATAATATTATATTTATATATATATAACATTATGAAGTCAAAACCCTAGATTTTTCAAACCGCGGTCAAATAACCCTCCAGCGCCTCCGTTTATTTCAAACGGCAGAAAACTCCTGATTTCTTCTCAAATTTTTTCTAAATCAATGAAATAATTTAATGGATCTTCAACCCGCAACTTGTTCAGCTAAGTGAGAATTCTCTGTCCAACGATGGAGATGGGTTCTTGAAACCTGGAGTAGTCGGATTTTGTTCTCGAACGATGGGAGTTCGTGGAGCTCGTGAGGGCTAGGACGTGGATCGAATGGCGAGATGGTTGGGGCGTGGGTCGAGGGTGGTAAGGCGCTTCACAGAGTGGCCTCTGATCGATGGCCAGAGCTCCGATGTGGCGCGCGTCAGGGAGGTTTGGAGGTAGTGTTGTTCGACAGTGGCCTGAGAGATTGAGGAAGAAAGGATGATTTCTTTTATTTTATTTAAATTAAATAGCATTGTTTATTTCAGTTTTTTTATATAAAACCATGTTAAAATTTTAGTTTTTTTATATAGGACCGTATTATTTTATTTTTAGATTTTATAAAATAATTTTAAATAATAAGATATGGTTTAGAAAAAAACATAAAGATCTGATTTTCTACAACATAAAGATCTGATTTTCTACAACATAAAGATCTGATTTTCTACCATATAAAGATTGGATTTTCTAGCATACGAAGAAATGATTTCTATTAGACATAACAATATACAAAAACGTGATTTTTATATAAAATATCATGGAATAAAAATATGATTTTTATTTGTTTGAATAACATATAAAAATAGGATTTTTATAATAAATATGTAGCAAATTAAAAATATGATTTTTAATGTATACATAGCATTATAAAAATGAGATTTTTATCTTTATAGCGTTGAAATAAAAATGAGATTTTTAATATATATACCGCGTGAAACAGATTGCTTTGGAATCAGAACAGCAAATCCGAGTGGCAGTAAGGACTGGCGGATGGAAACCAAAGGTGAGAACTTCTTACCAAAATTATTTTCGTACAGTTATTTATTTCATAACTACATATATGAACTATTCCCCGTCGTCCACAGACCATGGACGACTTGTTTGTTTGATTGTGTTGTGTAAATTGTTTGAACGATAAAATTCACATTTTATCGTATATATGAAGTAAATGGAATATTCATATGTTGAATAAATTGTCTGAACGATAAAATTTACATTTTATCATATATATGAAGTAAATAAAATATTCATATGTTGAATAAATTGTCTGAACGATAAAATTCACATTTTATCGTATATATGAAGTAAATGAAACATTCATATGTTGAATAAATTGTTTGAACGATAAAATTCACATTTTATCGTATATATGAAGTAAATGGAACATTCATATGTTGAATAAATTGTTTGTACAATAAAAATAACATTTTTATTGTAGTTTGAAGTTTATGAAATATTCATTTTTGAAATAAATTCTGCGAACGATAAAAATAACATTTTTATCATGTATGTGAAGTAATAAAAATATTCATACGTTGAAATGGATTTTTGTTTGTTAAAAATAACATTTTTAACATAGATATGAGTATATAAAATAGTCATACCTTGAAATAAATACTAGTTCGCTAAAATTATCATTTTTTGTGTATATATGGAATATATAAAATTGTCATGCGATGGAAATATTATTAGTTCGCTAATAATATTATTTTTGGCTTATATATGCATTGTGTGAAATTATATATGCGTTGAATGAATATATATAAAAGCGTCGTATGAAAAAATATATATATGGGCATTGTATGAAAACATACATGTATGATATATTGAACAGGTCATAGCAAGGAGGCTAGAGAAGAGGAATAAAATTTTATGCCCGACAAATAGGTACATATTTACTGTTTTGTTTGGGTATGATGATTTTAAGAGCCGCTTGGCTGTTTCTTTTTCTTTTTGGATTGGAGAGGCCTGTATGGCAATTTCGGGATTTTCTCGGTGCTTTCGTGTAGGGGAGGTCATGGCGAAATTTTTCGAAAATTTAGGGTGTTAGCCAAATTTTTGAAAAATTAGAACGTTCTTAGTTAGTGGAAAGTTGAAGAACTTGAGCCAGAATAGAAATTGAAATCGTTTTCAAATGATTTATAAAATACGTTTTAAAATGGAAATCGACGAAATATATATAATATATATATATATTATATATATTATATGGCCTGAATAGAACGCGCCGCGCAGCGACCGTTCGCGAATTCGGGCCATAGACTTCGAATGGACGTTACGGGAGATCCGAATGTCGGATTGAAACGACCCAAACTTCCCCGTAAAGGAAAGCCCGGATTGCTTTGAGAACAATATACAGTAGAACACAAACAATAGAACATTTTATTGCTGTTACAACAATTACATCAGAGTACAAGAATATCTCAGAGCATGAATGAATAATATACATTGGAAATACAATATCATAGTTTAAATTACATTTAAATAGAAGCGGAAAAAAATACAAAAACATAACTGAAAGAAATACACGGATACAGAGCTTTCCGGATATCGCTTCAGCTGTAGACCAAGATCCTGTGAATATAATATCTGCAAAACCAAAACTACTAGCTGCCCATGTGGAAAATATGGGCACCCAGAGTTTAGGTTAAAACAATAAACTCCAAGTCAGTCATGGGACTGGTGTGAGAACTAAAAACAGTGCAATGCTAAATAAAGGAAAATGAAGCTATTATAAGACTCATGTCCCATCACACAATGCAACGCAAGCTGGAGGATAGAGTTTTACCTTATAATAGCCAAATATGCTTGGTACGCGAAATTTACCTTTTGATATTACTATAAGTGCATAGTGTAGAAATCAATTTCGAAAGTAAATGTATAAATCATAGACGGCATGGGTACCATATATCATGTCGTCATACTAGTTCTACAATTAAAACCACATGGTGTCGTATTGGAAATTGGTTTTCCATCATGAGATCGAGGCTAGGGATCATCCTCTCCGATTCGAGACACTCTAGCAAATGCCGCAGGATCCCCCGCAGTGAACCCTTGGAGCGGTAGGGTCGGTCCACACCTGCCGAAAGTGGATTGGTTATGCCTGAACACACGCTTCCCGGTCCTTTTGGACCTCCATATGACCACTAACGGCCTATAAATCCAAGGCGCCTCAAAATCCATCATCCACATAAGTAAAATGTCAGCCTGGTAGGTCCCTGACATCACCCTAGCTAGAAAGAAGCGTGTGCACTCCCTACGGTCCATATCCCGTTTTTGACTCATACCGAGGTGTGAGGTTCGCGAAGTCACGCTATACACAAAGCTACGCCTAAATAGACTATGCTTTGATCATCCCACAAGGCCTGCTTTTCAACGAAAGCCTTGATCAATTGCATCTTGGCGTGTCACATTGTCATACCATACCATATCATTGATCATCTACCAATATATATATAACTGGGTGTTAAGCGAAGAATAAATTCTCCACCACCAACAGCTATACGTTAAACAGAGATCAACGAATACAATATAAAGGAATACAATGTCAGACACACAATCCATTTACAAGTCCGTTCTGGGTCTGAACGAAACCGGAGGCACCTTATTCCTTGCATTTCCATTGATCTCCAAGTACGTTTGGATGATCACCACTTTTTCCATCGTCTTGGGTGTACGGTCCATTCAAGATAGCAATAACCATCCAAACGATGTGAAGAACTCTGGTCTTCAACCACCGTCTTCATCTTCGACTCTTGATCATCGTATTAATTATTCAGAATGAGTTAAACCCGGTCTTTCTGAATAATTCGTATATTTTATAATCAAGGGCTATAAAAACACATCAAATGCCTCATTCCAATCCAGAATATTCTTTTTAGTAAAATATTCTTATTTTTAGGGAAAGATTACCATTAATTTTATCAAAGATAAAATCCTTTGAATTTATTCTATTCAATCCAATTAAGAATTTATTAAAACTCCAATTCAGTTTTAATATCAAAAATCATTATTTAATGATAACCAATTTTAAGAAATAATTCTTATCTTTAACTGGGTTAAAGAACTAGTGTCATTAAAACACAGTTCACGATAAACCCAAAATCGTCTTCCATAAAATATGGAATCTTCACTGAAATTAGATCAACATATAATCGACATAAATTTTTGTATCAGACTAACAATATAAATGGACTAACGACAAGACCTTTTTAATTCCATATACAGTAATTGTCTTCATCCATAGAATTTCATCTCAATTATTAACCGATTGAATTCCATTCAATTCCAATTTAATATATTAAATTGGAAAACTTTATTTAGGAAAATTTTCATTAAATCTAGATAAAAAATTTATAAATTCCAAATCATATTTTCACTATAAATCGGGTTAAAGAACGAATGTCGTTAAAAACATAGTTCATGATAAACCAAATTTACATTTCAATTTATTCCAATTACTAAATATAATTGGAAACTCTAATAATCTTAATTAAAAGATTTATCTTTTCCAAATTTATATTTACTATTTAATTCCAATTTAAATATCGATTGGAAAATTCCATTAATTCTTATTTAAAAGATTTATTCTTTTCTAATCGGGGTTGAAGAACAATGTTATTACAGACACCGTTCACGGCAACCCCAAATCTAATTATTCTCTTTCAATTCCAATTTAATATATATTGAATTGGAAAACTTCTCTTTAGAAATTTCAATTAGATTTTAATTAAAAGATTTCTAAATCACAAATTATACATTAACATCAAATTCTTTTTAATGCAACACCATCAATGAACATATAATCTTAGTAGTCAAATCTTTTCTTAAAAACATGATTCATTATAACTGGAAGCAAGCCATAATAAAAATATAATCTTTATTTTCTACCCTTTTACTTGAAAAACATATTATAGTGAGAATGTCATTCTTATTTTCTAATCTTCCTAATGAAACAAATTAACTATAAAAATGTATTCTTTCTAATGTAATCAACCTTAAATAAAAATGAAATCTTTTTAGTTCAACCTTTATTACATTGAAAAATGTAATATTTTCATTTCAATCTTTATTACATTGGAAAATGTAATATCTTCATTTCAAACTTTATTTTCAATTCAATCTTTATTACATTGGAAAATGTAATATTTTCATTTCAACTTTATTACATTGGAAAATGTAATATTTCCATTTCAACTTTATTTTCAATTCAATCTTTATTACATTGGAAAATGTAATATTTTCATTTCAACTTTATTACATTGGAAAATGTAATATTTTCATTTCAACTTTATTACATTGGAAAATGTAATATTTTCATTTCAACTTTATTTTCAATTCAATCTTTATTACATTGGAAAATGTAATAGTTTCATTTCAACTTTATTTTCAATTCAATCTTTATTACATTGGAAAATGTAATATTTCATTTCAAACTTTATAGTGGGCCAGACCTCCCACATTAAGCCTACGACTTGTGGATGCTGAATATGCTGGTTGGTTCCGGGCAGACTTATCCCATAAGTTGGGCTTAACCTCGTGTCATGGCCTGTTTCATACTTGCGCACTTAGATTCCTTACATTAGGCCCAACATTTACGGGTGTTGGATATGCCGGTTGGGTCCGGGCAGGCTTCCACCACAAATGTAACCTAACCTCGTGTTCAAGTACAATTATAATTTATAATTATAATTGTTTAACTGAAACATATTATCTTAAAATGTCCTTAATTTTAAAATAACTCAATTTCAAAATATCATCTAATTTAAAATACCTTAATTAAAATATTCTTTATACTATAAAGGGTCTCCATATTAAATTGTTATTAATATTCATAAATCCTTTGTTTTTCAAACCTTCTGACTTAAATTCCAATTCCTGATAAAATTTTGAACTTTCCATATTATTATAATAATATAATAATAATCTTTTCAAAATGTTAAATTTTGAATTCAAATCTTTTATTTCAAAATATTGTCCATAAAAACATATTTGTTTCAATTCAAACTTTCAACCATAAAGCTATAATCTTTTCAATTGAAAACATCATTTAATTTCTTGAATTGAATATTAAATTAAATATTCATTAAATTCAAAATTGGAATGAGACTTAATCAGTTACCATACCATTTGAATAATATGGATTTCGTGCATCGTATTCATTTCAAAATTACAACAAAACATTCAATAACAGCCAAAGTGCATTTTACAATAAATCCAAGGGCGATGTGAAATCAGAATATCAACCCAAGACCCGTGTGGAGTTTCAGCCATCACATATATTTGTGCACTTAGGCAACGTGTGAAAATTTATCGTCCAATCAACATACGCAAGTCAGGAAGCTTGTTTATGGCAGTGTAAACATATTTTTATATATTATAAATAACATAACATTATTTAACATGTTCACATATTTCAAATTTCGAACAATTCACAATAGTCATTCAAATCAACATTTATCCAACAAACAATAATTCCAACACAGATAATTAATTTACATTTAATAATAAAATAAATAGTTGTTCAAAAAATTTGAGTGAGATAAAGTTCTCACCTTGGTCATGCTTTTAATTGACGGTTCAGGTCGAATTTTTAGCCCAAAATCCAACATGCTCTAAAATTGACAAAATTGATGTCCACGCGAAGCTCTCGACCCTACGATCGCAGCAAATCCTATTTCGTGCGATTTCGAGTTCGTACAAAAAAATATGAATTTTTGAAGTTTGACCAAATTAAATAATTAATTTAAAGGGTGCGTTTTTTACAGGTCCCTATTAAGTTTCAAAATAGAAAAAAAAAACCGCTGATAAAAGGAATGTAGAATACATCGTTATTTTTGAAATACCGCTGAAAAAAATACAGTTCTACCTTTATGCAGTTTACAAAACCCTCCATTAACGATTCTTCATCATTTAATCAGTCAAATCGCCCCGATATTCTCGCTCAAAACCTAAATTCCAGGATTCTGAAAAACACTCGATCGCAGTTGATCAAACAAGAAAACTAAAAATTCGCAGGCAACGATCGTTGTTTTGCTGTCGATTCTTAAAAAAAAGGGAAATAGTTGTCGATTTTGTTAGAAAATTGGATCGGAATGGTGAGATCGAAGGTATAATTTTTTGTTTGTTATGTTATTTTCAAGAATTGCTAATCTATGCATTTTATATTTTAAATCCGTGCAGTACTTTGTAATATATGCATACAAGAGATCCTAGCACATATTAAACAAAGACTGTGAAAAAAAATTGTTGCAATAGCCCACATCCGTGGAAATATTCGAAATTTTGCATAAGTAGATGTCTATTTTCATAAAACTTGCATGGAACCAACAATGTAAACAACACAGTTGCATATATTTGTGAATATAATTAGAATTTTTGAGTTATTCTTGGAATTAAATATTGTATGTATTCATCACCATATTAATTCATTATTGTAATCATTTATTCAATACTGTCGCATGCAATTGTGAACTTATCAGATGATTGCTCCATTATTACATGCATTTGTTGGAACTGTTGTATCTAATTGTGCAACAATAAGCAGATTCGTGCATAATTTTATGCAGTTAATCAAAATCAGTGTATGAAATTGTGCAATTGTCAAATGAATGATGAATAACTATATGTATTTATCCAAAAATGTTGCATGCAAGTGTGATTATATCACATGCTTGTTACAATATTCTATGCATGGAATTATAATTGTTGAATGCAACTATACGAATATCGACAAATTGTTGGATAATTATATGCATTTTAATACGCTAGTGAGCAACTATAAACGAAATGTTGCATAATTGGATGCATCTAAAAAAAATAGTTGTGTAACATAAGCATAAGAAGGCTTCTAGCCCATAATAAACAAAAATTTCGATATTTTTTTGTCACATTTGCCCACAGTCGTGGATATATTCAAAACTTTTGGTTAAATCGATGCATATTATCAAAAAACTTGCATGTAACCAAGAATGTGTATAGAATAGTTGCATACTGAAATGAATGAAATTAGAACAGTTTCCCAAAGATTAGCAAGAGATTTCGTATGTAAATTAAAAAGTATTTTAATGCAATTTGGTATTTAAACTGTTTACGTCATTTATCTATTTTTTTGTATACGGAAAATGTACATCAGTGCAGTGGTGAGGAGGTTGGAAAACAAAAATTATCAGAAGCACGAACAACTGGAATTCACTAATTGCCCACAACAAGGCCATAAGCAAGTCAATAAAATCAAAATAATTCTGTGCACGTATACAAATATTCAGAACATTAGCTTACAAATATGCCAAAATTCAAAACATTGGCGCATTTTTATGTGAGTAGTAAAAATATTTGTATGTTTGTATGCTAGTAATATAAATAGTTGCATACTTGTATGCAGATATTTATAATACTTAAAAGTGCATGTACGCTTAATAAGTGCATACTTGTATGCATGAATAAATAATATTTACAAACTTGTCTGCATAAAATATGAAGACTTGCATACTTGCAGATTGCGTAATTTTTAGCATATTTTTATGCATATTTTCGGAAAATTTGCATACATATACTTGTATTCACTTATTGAGAATGTTAGCTTATTTGTATGCATATTTTCATATCAAATACAATTATTCAAACAAACTGATAATTTTTTACGATGTTTGCAGTGTCGATTGTGGAAAGTTCGAAATTAATATAATGAAACAGAGAAGTGAGGACAAAAACTTGAGAGGGATGATGAAATATACAAGGCTGATTCTGTTTACCTACAACGGGCAGTGTTTGCGGATCAAATTCTCAATTGCAAACTTTACAGTTGGATTGTAGGTGATGACCTGACATAGGCATGGATGCTATCAGATGACAACAAAGTTGTTGTTTAAAATTATTGAAAACGGTGTTTGGATTTCTGTAAAAATGTGTTGATTGATTTTTTGTTGTCAAAATACTATGACATGATTTTGTAGTTTCTGTGATGAAATAAAGTTGAATTTTTTGTACTGAAATTACTTCTGCTGATATTACACGTTATTATGAATTGGTTCTTTCCGATATACAATTATTTATAATACTTGCATACATAAGTGCAAAAATTGTTCAATGTTATACATATTTGTATTGTAAAAATAATCAGGATAGTTTCATGGTTGTATGAAATTATTGTTATTAGCTTCGTGCGAAAAAACAAATACTATAATTTTTTTTATATATATTTTGCATATTTTCATACATATATGCATTTTTTCTGTATAAATGCTTACATAAGTGCAAGTATTTGCAAAATCAATCCAATAGTCGATGTTGCCTATGTTTTTGGATATGAAATTTTAAACTGGAACATACACAGGTAAAAATGGTTAATGATTTTAAAAAGGAAAATATATTCAACGATAACAGAAAAATATGCATATACGTTGAACAACTGCATACTAACAATCACGTAATAAGAATAACTGCATACCTATTTTGCAACAATACAGGATACTTGTATACATTATCCAGTTATAAAAAAACTGTCGTACACGTATGCAATAAATACGATTTGTTTCACACATTTATACATCTATACAAAAATACTAGTTCAGATGATACAAAAATACATGTAACGACATGAACACAAGGAAAACAGTATTAAGAGAACCAATACACCGATACACCAATAGAACAACCATCATTCCCAAACTTCAACTGCACCAGCACACCGATAATGGCAGGAACACTGTTATGCAAAACATGAGAATCAACATTAATAAGCCTATCATGCAGTAAATATATAAAAGTAAATAAAAAACTTCAAATAATCATAAATAGATGCATACAAATCCGTATATATCATTAATATGTACATACTTATATGAAAATTTTCAGAAAAGTTGCAAATATTTTTATAAATTAGATATGCAAAAAACTTTTACTACACAAACAACTACAAATAAAAATACATGCATAGTTTCAGAATTGTGCAGT
The DNA here is from genome assembly GCA_030737875.1 of Allium sativum. NCBI lineage: Eukaryota > Viridiplantae > Streptophyta > Magnoliopsida > Asparagales > Amaryllidaceae > Allium > Allium sativum. The sequence goes on from CM060926.1 coordinate 1,019,819,714, forward strand.
GACCGTATAAAATAATTACAAATAGATGAATAAGTTGCATATCAGTAATCTACAAACACAAATAAGTATAAATAGATGCATAATTATATGCATATATCAGTAATACCTGCATAATTGTATGCAAAGTTTCATAATAACTTTCAAATTTTTTAACTACACATATATTAAGAATATATGCATATTTGTATGCAACTAATCAGCAAAAAGACAAAAACAAATTTTTAATAGATCTGTGTAGAATTATGCATATATACGGAATATATGCATACTTATATGCAACTTTCCTAATAATAACCAAACCAGTATGCACGTGCTCTAACAATACTTGCATACAAATATGATAATACTCACAATATATGCATATTTTTATACATGTATTCAGAACAAAAGAACAAATAAAATAAAAATTAATACATACGGCTGTTTGATCAATAAAAAACCTACAATTTTCTATAATAATTACATTATCCATCAACAAAACTAAACAATTAAAAAACAGAATAATCAAACAACAAAAATCCAAAAAAAAAAAAAAAAATGATATCCGTATAGATATTAAATTATTCAAAAGCAAAAAATAACCTTGAAGAAGAGGCATCCGTCGAATAAAACAAGGATCGATCTAATTCTATCTCGGAGAAAATCCTGTGTGAAGAGAATGATTGATCGAAGAATTTCTGATATTCAACAATTTATTCGAATGACCGCGCCGCCGTAGAGAAAGATATATTTATGAAATCGAAAGGATTAAAAAATAATTACGTATTTTTAAACCTGCGTTAATTACGCCGTAAATTAACAAAAGGGCAGTTCAGGAAAATTATTATCAATGATTCAAAAACAGGGATGAAATTTCTATGTTTTGAAATAGAAGGATGTACGCCTAATTAACTTTGCTTTTAGGGATGTGTGCCTAATTTTCACTTAATTTAATTATGGAAAATACCCAAAAACTCAACTTCCTCCAAATTGGACGAATTTAGTGTCCACGCGAAGGTCTCATCGCCACGATCGCAGCGAATCTGAAATCATCAAATTTCAAGTTCGTATGAGAGAGTTATACAATTTTGAATTTTGAATACATTAATTAAATAATTAAATCATTAAAATAGTACCCCAGCCGGTCAACCAGCCCCTTCCGAACTTTGACCGCGTTTTCCCGTTGACTCAGACCTCCGATCGCCGAACGCCGACCATCCCTGGAACCGTCTTGGCGAGGAGATCCACCGCCACCTGGTCTCGCCGCCCAGTTCGCCGTCGTTCACCGGAAATCGGTCAGAGAAGCCGCTCCGCCTCGTGAGCCCCATAGGCCGCCACCCACCTCCGATCGACCTGAATTTTTCTGAGCATTTAGATCTCACGTAGACGAAGAACTTTCCTGTTGGTGACTTCGCCCGGTTCTCGCTCGATTTGCCGGAATTTGTTGATTTACGTTTTGAGCTCGCTATTTTGGCCAGAATTTCGATTTTCAGATCATCTCGATTTTCGTGCAATTCCTTCGACTTTCAGGTGAAACTCTGAGAAGCAAAGTTTTTCGTATGTCTCTTGGCTACATTTTCTCCAATTGGGCCGTCGTCTAATTCTCGACGGTTTGGCGGGAAATCACCAAATCCGAAACTGACTTTTTTGTAATCAAACTCAGATTCCGGCGAATCCGTGCGTCAATAGGTCTTGGATTTTTCGTGGTAGGTAGAGGATGTCGAGTTGTTCAAAAACCAGAAAGAGTATGGTCGGATTTTATTCTGATTTGGAGATATAAATTTTTCAGTTTCAGGGACTTTTGTGCAAAGAAGTTTTTTTTTTTTTTTTTTTTTTTTTTTTTTGAGGAGTAGGCCATGGGAATGAAGATGAAGAAGATGGAGGCTAGGTTATGTTTAAATTTTCAGAATTAGGTAATGGCTGGTCTATGAGATATTATATAGGGGTTACTTTAATTCAGCCCATATGTAATTTAGACCATTTTAATTATAGCTTTAGTGTAATTATTTACATCCATTTTGCAGTTTTAAAAACCGTACGACCACATACTGATTCCAAATTCGATGGAATTTGGATCATAGCTAATCCTAATCAATACAAACATATAGAAATTGGTTTTGTAAATTTTCGAGTCCGTATGAATTTTTAAAGTCAAAATTGTCCGTTTACATTGAAAAATCAATTATAATTATATATTAATTCTAAAAATTACCGAAAAATCATTTTTAGCTTTGTTTTGACGATATGAACCCAACAAAATTAATTTTGTTCAATTTGGAGACCGTTTGCAAAATTTCAATTTTCAAGGCGTATATATTTGATATTAAAAATAAATTTTTATACAATAATTTCCGAAACTCGAAATATATAAGTGTTTATACTTTTTAAATGCAGAAAAGTCATTCTGAACTCAATGGAAGTGGTTTCGAGTTCAAATTCCTTCGTATGCAAAAAGTAGTATTTTTGAGCTTTATATATTATATATATAAATTTCATAGCGACCTTTCTAAATTTTAAACTGGGCATAACTTTTGATTCTCGCTATGACAATTTTTCAGATTTGTTAGAAAGATATTTTTAAATAGATTCTAATATTTTTGGTTTCACTAAAATCCGTTAAATTTTGCATCCTGTACGGTCAATCAAAGTTCAAGTTTGACTTTTCAAACTACTGCACTATCTCTAACTCCTTTTATAATTAAAATTAAATTATTCATCCTAACTTCGATTTAAATAAAATTTTAATCATTATTATTTAAAATAAATTATTTTAAATATCAAAACCCATTAAAATTACTTAAAATAAAATTTTAAATTTACCCCAAAATTCAGGGTTGTTACAAACTAAATGTTACGTTCAATCTCAAGAGATTCTAAAGCATTTCTAAGTCGCTTAATATCTTGTTCTAACTCGTTGGCATAACAAATGCCCCTCGGATATAAACGATCGTCAATCCATTCATAGTAATTGCATTTATTTAGTCATAATGAGCATAACTGGAACCTACGACCAATATTTTCTCCATCCGCCTTTACCACCAACTTCACCGCGTACCCACAGTGGCGACAAATGGGATATGAGTTCGCCTCTTGATCGTTTGGAGGTTGAGTAATTGCATTCGCTCGTACCTCTTGTTCGTATACCGGTTTATTGGATGAGAATTGATTTAACACTTCTTGTGTTGGAGGGTGAGTAATAATAGCCGCTTGTACCTCTCGTTCATATACAGGTTGAACTACCAGGTGACTAAAATCTGGGACATAATCAATTGGTTCCTAGAGTCTAAGTAGGCTAAGATCTGGGTACTCACGATGCACATCCTCGTAGTGCCTCTTTTGGCATTCGATAAGCCAATCAATATATGTTCTTGGACTATTTGGCGGACGTTGAGCTAACTTTTTATCCTAGTCAAAATCCACTGACGAGGACCATGAAGGCATAGTTGTAGGAATGCAAAGTTTAGTTGGAAACAAAGTTTTTTGAGTGAGTTAAGTTGAGATAAACTTGTAAAGATATATAGCCGTATAGTGTACAAGTAAATAAAACAGATAATGATGTGAATAGTCACCTTCACAACTTTTCTTTATGTGCTACCCGACATTGTTTTGCCTGACATAATACTGTAGGGAATCTGCTTTTCGTACTGCCATGATGTGATCAGTCATTATTTCCACTTTGCTTTACGTGTTGCGATTTCCAAAGCAATTATCAGTCAAATGACAAGACATGCCACTAGTGCTCAGATTTGTAGTGATTGCTTGTAAAGGAGCGTCACTGCACATTGTACATACATAGTAATTATCATACATAGTGAGTGCCTAGTGAGTATCATATAGAGAAGTCACATTGGATATTGTAGCCTAGTGGGTAATGACAAACCAATAAAGGAGCAATCGTACCAATAAAGGAGCACTCTTACCAACAAAGGAACACATATAACAATAAAGCTATATTAAGGGACGACCCTACATGTTTAACTCCTACATTATATTAGAAGACGACCCTACACATTTAACTATTTAGATTTATCAGAGGACGACCCTACACGTTTAACTCCTACGCTATATTCGTGGACGATGATAAAGCTGAGCACTACATTTACACCCTTATCGACAAAGGGACATTAAAACCCATAAGGCTGCACACCACACAATGCAAATGCACAAGTACCGACAACAACACACTCCAACCAATAAAGTTGCACAAAATTTAATAAAGGAACACAAATAACAATAAAGCTACACAATAACCAACACATCATACCTTATATGCAGCAACAACATTGCAAACCATATCTCATACCCAAACATATTCACAAACAAAAATGGATTCATATTTTATGAAATGCATGCTGGCTTTTGATAGCAATTCGGAGGAAGAAGAAATCCTTCAAGAGGAAGCAGAAGAAATACGGGACTTATACAATGAAGCCAATGGTTCATCATCCACAATTCGAAGGGGATCGGTTCCTGGAAGGAAGTTTATACACCAAAATCAAGTTACATACCATATGTCTCTGATGCAAGATTACTTCAATGACAACTACACTTACGGGCCTGATATGTTTTGTTGAAGATACAAGATGTAGAGAAGTCTATTTCTTCGGATATTGGGTGGTATACAAGGTAACAATGATTACTTTAAGTACAAACAAAATGCATCAAAGACACAGGGGTTATCCGATGAACGGAAAATGATAGCCGCTATGAGAATGTTAGCTTATGACACTCCTGCAGATGCATACCAAATTGCGGAGAGCACGACACTTGAAACACTTGAAAATTTCTGTCAAGCTGTGGTGGATGTGTACGGAGAGGAGTACTTAAGGTCTCAGAACATACGTGATATAGTGTGAATCAGAGAGATGCACGAAAGCAAGGGATGACTGGGCATGTTAGGAAGTCTGGACTGTATGCATTGGGAATGGAAGAACTGCCCTAAGGGATTACAAGGTGCGTAAAACGGCAAGGAAAGGCGACCAACCATCATTTTGGAAGCTATAGCATCGTATGATTTGTGGATATAACACGCTTTCTTCGAAATTCCCAGTTTGAATAATGACTTAAATGTTATAGAAAGATCCCATCTATTCAATAATCTTGCTCAAGGCCAGGTACCTCCTTTAACATTCACCATTGGCCAAAATACTTACAACCATGGTCCGAAGTGGGGCATCATTGTCAAAACACGTCCAAATCCATTGACTCCTAAACAAGTCAAATTCGTGGTGATGCAGGAGAGACAGAGAAAAGATGTAGAACGAGCATTCAGTGTTTTACAATCTAAATTTGCAATGATAAGTAATCCATGTCGGTTGTTGTCTAGGAAGAAGATGTCTACAATCATGTTTGCTTGCATTGTTCTACACAACATGATCATAGAAGATGAAAGAGATATGGATGACGGGCAATGCCACTATGAATACGAAGGTGCTTCGCAAGCACCTGAAGTATTTCGACAACACACACAAATAACATAAGAGGAATTCAACATTCATTTGGACCGTCAGGTTATGTTTAGAGATGCACAACTCCATAACAGGCTGCAAAAAAACTTTATGAATCATTTATGGAACCATTATGACGATAATTAGTTATTCTAGCGCCTCATGGCATTAATTAGTTATCTTAATGCCCTTATTTTACGATGTATGCCTGTCTGAACTCGTGTTGTATTTTATGAATGTACGAAGTTATGTAGTAATGATGATTTAGTTTTTTATTTTACCAGAAGTATTCTATTGTATTTGTAAGTGTTATTTTACTTGAAGCGTTCTATTGTATTTGTACGTGTTATTAACATTAAAAACTATCATATTTTGGGAACTGTCTAAAATTTATAAAAACACCCATTTCAGTCTAAGAAAACATAATCATTTTATACTCGGTGTACGAAAACAATAATAATTTTATTTCGTAAGAGTAAAATATGAATGTTGTATAGCCGTTAGGATAGGAAAAAATACATTGATTATGGGGTAAAAATGTGAATGTGGAAAAGCACCGATTTTATCAACGCTTGATGAAACGCGTCGATTTTTTCGATTCACTCCAAATAAAATTAACGCACTTCATCCAGCACTAGTGAAATCAGAGCACAGGGCCAATTCAAGATTCAACATTGGCCCCGTAATATTTTGTTGAATATTACGTTCCCCAGCATATATTGGGGAATAAAATTTGTGAATATTACTGATTCAGGGATGGGATATGCATCTATTGGAGATACTCTGTAACGACCCGTATTCTACGCATCATAGGATCGTAGAATATTTATTTCTTTCACATACGAAGTCGTATGGTCATGTAACTTTGGGAGACGACTATTGGGGTCATTTCCCATGTTCATGATTTTTCTCGATTTTTAAATGACCATTTTACCCCTAGTTGGCACTGTTTTGGCCATAACTTTTGACTGGAAAAGAATTTTGACCTGAAACCACTTCCATTGGCTTCGGATGATGGTTTCTCTTTCCGTAGAGTGGTCACATTAGCCGAACGGGCTTACCGTTTGGGAGATATGGCTGAAACAAGTTTCAGATGGTGAAATACAGCTTAATTGGGCTTAACCGGGTGATTAGCAGCTAGGCCCAAGGGGAATTTCGGGTTTAGAGGTATAGGAGGACTGATTAGGGTTAGGTTATCACTTTCATTTCAGTTTTGAGCCGCCACAAACCTTCTTGAGACCTTAGTAATGGCTTCCATCCTCTAAAACCACTCCAAAACACATTTTTAGTGAAGATTAAGCCTAAACTACATCAAAACAAGGCCAAATAGCAACAAAGCAAGGTTGGAGCTGCTGCTATACATAGGAATTCGACCCAAACAGAGAGTATTTCAGATTTGGTGTTTCATTTGTGGCCAAGGTGAGTGATTTGCATAGTTTTTGCACTAATTACGGTGATTAAGGGTAATTAGTGAAGATTAGCGAATTTATACGTAAATAAATTCTGGAAAATTTCTTAAAATTCTAAAATAATGTTTTAAGGCTCTGTTAGAAATTTGGGTTAATTTCGATGTGTTTTGCTAATTGTATGCTTGAATATGATTAAGAGTGATTAGGGGAAAATGAGGAGTTTTAGCTATGTTTGATTCATTTTAAATCTATCAAATTGTTGTTATGGTGTTTGCAATTGATGTTACATGTGCTATGACTCTATGGTATGTTTCATGATTGATTAGAATAGTTAAATTGGTCGAAAACGTCGTCGAATAGCGTAGGAAGCTCGCTGGAAAGTTGCAGAAGTGTGCAGGTTCCGAACCGGTTCGGATCGGAGAAAGGGGTCGGATCGGATTTGTGAACTGACCAAGGGGATTCGAACTGGATTGGAACTTGTCACTGGAGGAGGCTTGGCGAGAAGGAAGGCCGTTTACTTAGGGTTGGAGTTGGACAGGGGATCGGATCGGAGCTATGGAGCAGGATCGGATCGGATCAGAGCAAGCTATGGAGCAGGATCGGATCGGATCGGAGCAAGCTAAAGAGTGGGATCGGATCGGATAAGGGGATCGGGTCGGGTAGCCGAACTGAACCAAGGTGGTGGCATCTCCAGCAGCGTGGAACTTCAGGGACAACAAGGGAGAACCCGAACCGAAGGAGCACCGAACCGGATGGAGTACTGTGACCCGAACCGAACCGAGTGGAGGACCCAAACCGAAGGAGCACCGAACCGGATTGGAGCTGCGATTACGCGACGACTCTTCTGAAGACCCACTCCAATTCGACCAAACCCGAGATGCAAAGGAAGTCCAAATGAGAAGTTAGAGCTCAGGATTCAGATGGGAATCAACGAGTTCGCTTCATGGTTGGGCTTTGCTGCGGGACGCGTGCCAAGGAGTTATCGACATCTATAGCTTTGGACCACTATGGTAGGAGGTACGAAGGCGGATTCAGGGCCATTATGGCATCGGTAGAACCAAGGGCTATGACCAATGAAGTGGGTCATTGAAATGTTTGGTCATGACTCCAAGTGTTTGGCTTGGTCACAGCAGGGTTTCTACAAGTCGGGATTCGTCGTTACCTCAGTTTGTCTAGTGTTCCAAAGTGGTAGATATCGTACGCTTTACGCACTGAGTGAGAGATGTGAGGATGATTGCTATGGATGATTTGCTTGCTCTCATTTTGACATACACACCCCACCCCGTATTCTTTACACTATTCATTATGGCACCTTAGAGAACTGTACGGTATGTGGTACTAACTCTTTGGTTGCAGGTCCAGGTTCAGGTATGGTTTAGTGTACCTGTTATTATTCTGTTTATATGCTTATCGCTCATACCAGGCTTTATGTCTGACCCAGAGTTTTATGTCTCCTCTTATTACTCTGGGTGCTCACACGAGCAGACTAGAGACAGGTTAGCTGGTGATGCACGGGTAGATGATCCGGAGACGAGCAGGAGGCTTCCACGTAATATACATATATAGTATTCTCCCTGTGTTGTTGAAGATCACTACTTGGGCATTGGTGGTGTATCTTCTATTTTGGCTTTCTGTTGTTCAGAGACAGTAGATTTTGAAAAGTTGTAATAAGCTGTATTTGGATTTCCGCTGCTTTGAGATTGATGTTGGTTTTGGTTATCAGCTTATGCACTGTCTCGCCTGTTTTATGTCAAGTACATTATTATTATTATATTTTATTCCATGCGCTGTGAGACATTCTACAGGTTCTTTGATTAGTTCATTCCCTTCTTTCCTTTCTTATGACGACCGTCTTGTGCTAGTCGGGCATGTGTACAGCGCACTTTTGGAGGAAATGCAGGCTGGTGCGAGGCGGGCTGTCACACTTGGTATCAGAGCTCTAGGTTGCGTAGTTAACCTAGGGAAGTTATCAGGGAGAGATAGTATACGTATACGAGAGAGCGTATTTGTGATTATTTTGGTTTTCAAAAGCTATATATATACTATTAGTAGTATAAGAATGAAGTTGTACTGCACTGGCACCACTATGGAGTCGTTAATCATTTCCTTTTTCAGATTGACGATGAGCCGATATGTTAGAGGTACCGGTAGAGGGGCCAGTAATGGGAATGCTGCTGACATGAGGACGATGTTTACTGACCTCATGAGAGAGATGCTTAGAGATGTATAGAGGGCAGCTCCCAATGGTGGAAATGGTGGTGGTCAAATAGTGCAGGCGCCAAGAGTCGACTTCGCCAAGCTGAATAAGGATTATACTAGTCTTGGTGGGAAGTCATTCCACGGAACGGAGTCGGCTACGAACGTTCAGGATTGGTTGGATAGTTGCGAACGTATCTTCGAGGATTTGGGTATCGAGGATGCGATGAAGAGAAAGCTAGCGTCCCGTCAGCTGCAAGGGCGGGCAATGAATTGGTGGAATGCTATAAAGGCAGCTACTCCCGAAGATCAGATTACTTGGGAGCAGTTTAAGGCTCGCTTTAGTGAGAAGTTCATTCCGGCTGCTCAGAAGTCAATGCTGTTTAAGAAATTCTTGGAGCTCAAGCAGAATGGCAGAGCTGTCTCGGAGTATATTGCTGAATTTGACACTTTGTCAAAATATGGATTATCTCTTATTGATACTGCCGAGAAAAAGAATGAGAAATTCATAACTGGTTTGGATCAGTACTTGGGGGAAAAACTTATTAACCACATCGATGAGACGTTTGAATCGATTGTGGGGAAAGCGTTAAGATCAGAAAGTCTCTACCCTAAGTCGAAGACTGAGGTTGTATCTGCAGAAGAGCCAAAACCACAAGCAAGTGGTGGAGGCAAGGGTGGTTCCCAGAATAAGAGAAAGCAGAGTCAGACTAAGGATGGCCAGAAGAAAAAGAACAAGCAAGATGTGGAGTGCTTCAGCTGTGGTAAGAAGGGCCATTATGCTAGTAATTGTCGGGCCAAGCCAGCGGATATGAAGTGCTTCAACTGTGGCCAAATGGGACATCACAAGGACAAGTGTCCACATCCCCCTAAGGAAAAGCAAATGGTGAAAGCCTACGCTCTTAATGCTATTCCTTCTTCGTCGAATGCCCCAACAGCGGCGGAGAAGGGAAAGAATGTCGTCATTCAAGGTATGCTTTCTGTTTATGATGTTCCTGTTAGAGTTTTGTTTGATACCGGAGCTTCCAGTTCTTTCATATCTAGTGACCTGGTAGATAGATTGGGATTGGAGCCCGAGATTGTCGATAGACCTTTAGTAGTGACGAACCCGATTGGTGGTTCGACTAGCCTTAGCATGATTTGTCGTAATGTGGTCTTATCGAGTCATGGATGCATGTTTGTTTGTGATTGCTTTGTTTTGGGCTTTACTGGGTTTGGCATTATTTTGGGAGTAGATTGGCTCCAAAGATACGGGGTGGTGGTAGACTGTGAGGGCTTGTTGGTGACAGCTAGAGCGTATGATGGGCGGAGGATAGTGTTTGGTGGTCTACCCAGTAAGGGGGTATTGGCTAGTTTTCTAAACTCCCTCGACATTCCGCATAGTGAGTTGTCAGGTTTGCCCGTGGTTGGCCAGTATCCGGAGGTTTTCGAAGAAGTGACCGGACTTCCACCACACCGAGAGATCGAGTTTCGTATTGATTTGGTAAAAGATGCCAGACCTATAGTGATGCCACTTCGTCGTATGGCACCAAGGGAGCAGCGAGAGCTCGAGGTGCAAGTCAGCGATCTTTTGAAGAAGGGATTTATCAGAAGGAGTGTTTCTGAATGGGGAGCACCAGTTGTGTTTGCTACCAAGGCGGATGGTTCCCTTCGTTTGTGTGTAGACTACCGCGAGTTGAATAAAGTGACGAGGAAGAACAAGTATCCTCTACCGCGGATAGACGATTTGTTTGATCAGTTGAGTGGCACGAGAGTATTTTCTCAGTTGGATCTCGCGACAGGTTTTCATCAGCTTAGAGTGGAAGCTGAGAGTATAGCTAAAACGGCATTTCGGACGCCGTCTGGGTTTTATGAGTGGTTGGTCATGCCATTCGGGCTGACCAATGCCCCAGCATATTTTGTGGATCTTATGAATAGGGTATTCAGAGATCAGTTGAATAAGTCTATCCTTGTGTTCGTTGATGATATTTTGGTCTATTCGAGGACAGAGGAAGAACACAAGGAACATTTGAGAGTAGTGATGGAGGTGTTGAGAAAACACCAATTGAAAGCAAAGTTTCCTAAGTGTCACTTCTGGAAGAGGGAAGTGAGGTTCTTGGGCCATGTTGTATCAGAGAATGGTATTGCCGTGGACCCGGCGAAGGTGGCTACGGTACAGGATTGGCCTACGCCCAAGAATGCAACAGATGTAAGAAGTTTCTTGGGGTTAGCGGGATATTATCGTAAGTTTATCCAAAGTTTCTCCAAGATAGCAGCACCATTAACCCAGTTGACCAAGAAGAATCAAGCTTTTGTCTGGGATGAAAGGTGCGAGAATGCATTCAGAAGTCTAAAGGACAAGTTGACAAGCGCACCAGTGTTAGTCATTCCTAAGGGGGATGAAGAGATGACGGTATACACGGATGCCTGTGGTACCGGACTGGGTGCTGTATTGATGCAAGGCGGTAGGGTTGTAGCTTATGCAAGTCGGCAATTGAAACCGCACGAGAGAAGATACCCTACCCATGATTTAGAATTGGCAGCGATCGTGTTCGCGTTAAAGATGTGGAGACACTATCTCTTGGGAGAAAGATTTGAGCTGTTTACAGATCATAAGTCGTTGAAGTATCTGTTCTCCCAGAAGGATTTAAATCTCCGTCAGCAGAGATGGTTAGAGTTCTTAGCTTCCTATGATTTTGACATCGCATACACACCAGGAAAGGGCAATGCGGTGGCTGATGCATTGAGCAGAAGACATGCCAGCTTAGGGGCTATGTTCCTTGAATGGAAGCAACTGGAGTTTATCGCGGGGTTTGATTTCAGACCAAAGTGCAAATTGGATCCAGAAATGTTAGCAAGTTTGACGATCAGACCCACTTTGATTGAACGAATCGGCTCTAGTCAGAGGGACGATCCTAACCTATTGGAAATCATCTCCAAGTTAGAGATGGGTATCGATGAGGAGATGAACAAGTATGGGCTTGATCGAGATAGATGGCTTAGAAAGAATGGAAAGCTTGTTGTACCCAATGTCAATGGATTGAGAGATGAAGTGCTTAGAGAATGTCATCACTCAAGGCTGACCATACACCCCGGTGGTAATAAGATGTATCGAGATATGAAGCAGACCTACTACTGGGAAGGAATGAAAAGAGACGTTGGGAAGTTTATATCCAAGTGCATGAATTGTCAGCTAGTTAAAGCCGAGCAAAAGAAGCCTAGTGGGTTGTTACAGCCCTTAGAAATTCCCGAATGGAAATGGGAGCAAGTCTCGATGGATTTCATCGATGGGTTACCAAGGACTAGATCGGGACATGACAACATTTGGGTAATTGTAGATCGACTGACTAAAAGTGCAAGGTTTATACCAGTCAAATCGACTAGAACGGCAGCTAAGTTAGCAGAATTGTATATGAAGTGGGTAGTGAGATTTCATGGAGTACCTAAAGGCATTGTGAACGACCGAGACCCGTTGTTCACTAGTGGGTTTTGGAAGAGCTTACAAGAGGCTCTAGGGTCAGAATTACATCTCAGTACCGCATATCATCCTCAGACCGACGGTCAGACGGAAAGGGTGAATCGTATTTTGGAAGATCTCTTGAGAGCATGTATATTGGATTTTGGTGGATCATGGGATGACCATTTGCATCTAGTAGAGTTTGCATATAATAATAGCTACCAATCCAGTATCGGTATGGCTCCGTTTGAAGCTTTGTACGGAAGGCCGTGTAACTCACCATCATGTTGGATAGAGACTGGCGAGAAGTTTATGCTTGGACCAGATGTGGTGAGGGAAACTTCAGATAAAATCAAGGTCATTCAACAACGAATGAAGGCAGCCCAAGATAGGCAGAAGAGTTATGCTGATAAGAGGAGAAGAGACCTAAAATTCTCCGTGGGTGACTTGGTGTTTGTCAAGATTTCTCCGTTGAAGAGCGTAATACGATTTGGCAGAAGAGGTAAATTAGCACCAAGATTTGTTGGTCCATTCCCTGTTCTTGAACTAGTCGGGAATTTGGCATATAGAATTGACTTACCGGAGAAGATGGCGGGAGTTCACAACGTATTTCATGTTTCCCAACTAAGGAAGTTCGTTCACGACTCAGATATGACAATCTCACCTGATCAGTTAGAGGACTTCGAAGTAGAACCCGAGGCGGTTGGGAACCGCAAGCCGGCCCGTATTGTCGCACACGACATGAAGCAACTTCGAAGGAAGTCGGTGAAGCTAGTCAAGGTACAGTGGAGCGAAGACGAGAATGATTGTACTTGGGAAACAAAGGAGGACATAAGGAAGAAGTATCCAGAACTCTTTGTCTGGTAAGATTTTATTAGCGATTTAGTTTTCCACATGCTAGGATAGACTTGTTTGCTTGCTTTGCATGTTTGATTGTTGTATGTGGTTGTTAGGCATGCGGGATCCTGTGTATGTTTTGGGTTAAGGAATTTCGGGGACGAAATTTCTTAAGGGGGGGAGAGTGTAACGACCCGTATTCTACGCATCATAGGATCGTATAATATTTATTTCTTTCACATACGAAGTCGTATGGTCATGTAACTTTGGGAGACGACTATTGGGGTCATTTCCCATGTTCATGATTTTTCTCGATTTTTAAATGACCATTTTACCCCTAGTTGGCACTGTTTTGGCCATAACTTTTGACTGGAAAAGAATTTTGATCTGAAACCACTTCCATTGGCTTCGGATGATGGTTTCTCTTTCCGTAGAGTGGTCACATTAGCCGAACGGGCTTACCGTTTGGGAGATATGGCTGAAACAAGTTTCAGATGGTGAAATACAGCTTAATTGGGCTTAACCGGGTGATTAGCAGCTAGGCCCAAGGGGAATTTCGGGTTTAGAGGTATAGGAGGACTGATTAGGGTTAGGTTATCACTTTCATTTCAGTTTTGAGCCGCCACAAACCTTCTTGAGACCTTAGTAATGGCTTCCATCCTCTAAAACCACTCCAAAACACATTTTTAGTGAAGATTAAGCCTAAACTACATCAAAACAAGGCCAAATAGCAACAAAGCAAGGTTGGAGCTGCTGCTATACATAGGAATTCGACCCAAACAGAGAGTATTTCAGATTTGGTGTTTCATTTGTGGCCAAGGTGAGTGATTTGCATAGTTTTTGCACTATTTACGGTGATTAAGGGTAATTAGTGAAGATTAGCGAATTTATACGTAAATAAATTCTTGAAAAATTCTTAAAATTCTAAAATAATGTTTTAAGGCTCTGTTAGAAATTTGGGTTAATTTCGATGTGTTTTGCTAATTGTATGCTTGAATATGATTAAGAGTGATTAGGGGAAAATGAGGAGTTTTAGCTATGTTTGATTCATTTTAAATCTATCAAATTGTTGTTATGGTGTTTGCAATTGATGTTACATGTGCTATGACTCTATGGTATGTTTCATGATTGATTAGAATAGTTAAATTGGTCGAAAACGTCGTCGAATGGCGTAGGAAGCTCGCTGGAAAGTTGCAGAAGTGTGCAGGTTTCGAACCGGTTCGGATCGGAGAAAGGGGTCGGATCGGATTTGTGAACTGACCAAGGGGATTCGAACTGGATTGGAACTTGTCACTGGAGGAGGCTTGGCGAGAAGGAAGGCCGTTTACTTAGGGTTGGAGTTGGACAGGGGATCGGATCGGAGCTATGGAGCAGGATCGGATCGGATCGGAGCAAGCTATGGAGCAGGATCGGAGCAAGCTATGGAGCAGGATCGGATCGGATCGGAGCAAGCTAAAGAGTGGGATCAGATCGGATAAGGGGATCGGGTCGGGTAGCCTAACTGAACCAAGGTGGTGGCATCTCCAGCAGCGTGGAACTTCAGGGACAACAAGGGAGAACCCGAACCGAAGGAGCACCGAACCGGATGGAGTACTGTGACCCGAACCGAACCGAGTGGAGGACCCAAACCGAAGGAGCACCGAACCGGATTGGAGCTGCGATTACGCGACGACTCTTCTGAAGACCCACTCCAATTCGACCAAACCCGAGATGCAAAGGAAGTCCAAATGAGAAGTTAGAGCTCAGGATTCAGATGGGAATCAACGAGTTCGCTTCATGGTTGGGCTTTGCTGCGGGACGCGTGCCAAGGAGTTATCGACATCTATAGCTTTGGACCACTATGGTAGGAGGTACGAAGGCGGATTCAGGGCCATTATGGCATCGGTAGAACCAAGGGCTATGACCAATGAAGTGGGTCATTGAAATGTTTGGTCATGACTCCAAGTGTTTGGCTTGGTCACAGCAGGGTTTCTACAAGTCGGGATTCGTCGTTACCTCAGTTTGTCTAGTGTTCCAAAGTGGTAGATATCGTACGCTTTACGCACTGAGTGAGAGATGTGAGGATGATTGCTATGGATGATTTGCTTGCTCTCATTTTGACATACACACCCCACCCCGTATTCTTTACACTATTCATTATGGCACCTTAGAGAACTGTACGGTATGTGGTACTAACTCTTTGGTTGCAGGTCCAGGTTCAGGTATGGTTTAGTGTACCTGTTATTATTCTGTTTATATGCTTATCGCTCATACCAGGCTTTATGTCTGACCCAGAGTTTTATGTCTCCTCTTATTACTCTGGGTGCTCACACGAGCAGACTAGAGACAGGTTAGCTGGTGATGCACGGGTAGATGATCCGGAGACGAGCAGGAGGCTTCCACGTAATATACATATATAGTATTCTCCCTGTGTTGTTGAAGATCACTACTTGGGCATTGGTGGTGTATCTTCTATTTTGGCTTTCTGTTGTTCAGAGACAGTAGATTTTGAAAAGTTGTAATAAGCTGTATTTGGATTTCCGCTGCTTTGAGATTGATGTTGGTTTTGGTTATCAGCTTATGCACTGTCTCGCCTGTTTTATGTCAAGTACATTATTATTATTATATTTTATTCCATGCGCTGTGAGACATTCTACAGGTTCTTTGATTAGTTCATTCCCTTCTTTCCTTTCTTATGACGACCGTCTTGTGCTAGTCGGGCATGTGTACAGCGCACTTTTGGAGGAAATGCAGGCTGGTGCGAGGCGGGCTGTCACATACTCTAAGAGTTGAACTCTACAACTTCAACACTGCATGCTAAGTTTAATGAACAGAACTAATACATATATGGTAACAACACGAAAGTATTTCCAACATGTTCGTATACATATGCTTATAATTCAACTGCCACAGACAATTAACCAAAGGAGTCATTTTCACACATGTATGTACACTACAGGTTGATTGGTAATCCAACCTGTTGTTTCCCTAATCGAACAAATTTTAAATGGGAAGAAGTTCCAAATTTTTTGCGTTCTGGCTCTTTTTTCGAATTTCAACTTTATCACCAAATGCACGGTGTTTTGCCTGTAAAGAAGTGGAATATAAAATACTAACTTCACATTACTTTATAGTACCTGTTTATGTGTTTATCTGAGAAAATTCTGTGTGTGAATTAAACTTGAATTTCAAAACTATCATGTTGTATTACTTTATGTTGTTTTATTTAGAATAAACCAACCACATGTCAATTTCAGGATGTAAAAGAGCCGTCTTCGTACCTGGCATCAGTACAATAGCGAGAATAACTAATGTCTAATAAAAAAAAAATCATTAAGCTACCAACGTGGAAACTTGACATGCACATTTAAATTGGTTGTCAATTTGACGTTTATTCTACAATAAAATAATTAGTCTGATGTTGCCTTCTACCAGCAAAATAATTTTCTTTATGGATTTGTTATGATCAGTAAAACATCAAAGCTATAATTTCTTTTACTTACCCACATATCTACCATGTATACGCTCGTTAACCTGTACTTGCTTACTGCAGTCTCTTTATGTCTCTGCTGGACTACACACCAATATGATGTTTTACAAAGTATTTATCATATGTAACCTTCTACTTAATCGGTTAATATCATTAAAATTATCGTTCGGATCCATATTGTATGGTTGTGGTTGCATGTAGTTTGTGTGGTAATATTGTTTTTGATTTAAAATTTAACAACGGTTATGCATGCTCCAATAAAACTACAAATACAGCTGTGTTTTCCATCTATTTATATTATCTGTGTTTAATACTACCTACATTACAATTATAATACAATATACCTACATTTAAACCATCTCGGCCTACTCTAATCGCTACATCTGCGGACTCCAAAGTAAAATGCAATTCATGCGCAGCTTCGTCCTCTAATCTGTCCTTACCAGCCTTATAATTTTACACTGTACATGTGATGATCAACCAAAATTTATTATATCTACTTAACATACACCCACTTAGATTACTTATATATATACTTATATACCCCCTCAATGCTTCCCGTATGCGAAACACAGGCCATACACTATTTTACAAGGAACGTGGAACATGAAGAAAGATATGACTGGTGTGCGTTTTTAACACTTTAAAAGTTATTTATTTTGCATATACGTGAAGAAACATGAA
This sequence comes from Allium sativum, assembly GCA_030737875.1. Lineage (NCBI taxonomy): Eukaryota > Viridiplantae > Streptophyta > Magnoliopsida > Asparagales > Amaryllidaceae > Allium > Allium sativum. Next base: position 1,019,837,171 of record CM060926.1, read on the forward strand.
AATAGGTAAAGAAAAAACCTCTAATACTTACATTTAGTAGTACTGGATAGATATAAACTATGGTACAGAACCTTATATTTTGTTTATCTATCCTTAAATCTCTTTTTTTACACGTGTATGAGAAAATCATACATTGTAGTAATGTTACTTAGTGACCATGATATAAGAAATAACTATTCACTGAACCTATAGTGGGTGACATGTATTATTGTGTTATTCGTTAAAACATCATGGCAAAAATATTGTTTGTCATGTTTTTTCTTTAAAACATCATGGCAAAAATATTATTTGTCATGTTTTTTCTTGTTTTGTAAATAAGATATGCATTGAATTTAAACTATTATATTATGGATTTAGAATCATATTTCGTCCAAAAGTTATTTTTCAGTGTTACTTGCTTTCATATCATTATAATTTAGGTTAAGTCTAGAAGTTTGGGTTTGCTGCTGATGGGTTTATTCATGGAAATAAGATATTGGAAATAACTAGAAAATTGGTTTGTCAGGTGATTATATGAAAATTGGTTTGTCATCTCAGCTTATTAGTTTACTTGATCAGCTACAGATAAATTAATACTTGTTGCTGGTTTCTTTCTTACTCTTTCATCAAGCTCTTCTCCAGTTTCCACAAAGTTCTGATCCAAAACCTCTAATGGTTCAGAAAAGGTCTATTATTCTGATATATATATGGGAATCCACGGAAATACAAATGATACAATCTCCTACAAAACTGTCAGTATACTGGATTTTTGGAACTGATGGGATCCAAGTAGAATGCGAAGCACGCGCCACATACTAGTTTTACAATGAATGTGGAACATGAAGAATGATATGATCGGTGTGCAGTTTTAACACTTTAAATGCAATATATTTGCGTATACCTGAAGGAAAATGAAAATAGGTAAAGAAAAAACTTCTAATACTTACATTTAGTAGTGAATAGATATAAACTATAGCACAAAACCTTATATTTTGTTTCACTACAAGAAGCAGCGGAAATTGCGACGAGCAGGGGCAACGGCTAGCGATGGCTAAAAAAGCGGCTGTCGCTAGCCGTTGCACGATCTGCAGATATCTAACTGTCGAGAGATTTCGCCCCCAATTCATTTCAGCACAAAAAAAACCTACCTTCGTCGCCCTCCAACTTAGCTGCGATTTCACCCACCAAATCTCGATTCCAAGTTTCTTAATTTGTGCCGGTATGTCTTCTAACTCTATTCTATGTTTAATTAGGGTTAATTTGCCTATTTATATGGGTATGTAAATTAATAGTTTATGGATATGAAAGTGGTTGTCTTGTGAGATGCATATGATGATTCTGTTTTAGATTGATTTGGTAATAAGTGTAATTATTAGAAGGTTGAAAACGATGATTATCACATATGTAATTGATTTAGGTGGTTGAAAACGATGGTTATCATGTATGTAATTGGGCTTACGATGATTGTGTTGTAGGATGATTTGAGAATAAATGAAATAAAGGAAATTTTTAATAGTAGTAAATTGATTATAATTATTGAAATGGTGTAATGATGCCCCTCGTCTGCATGCACTGTTAATTATGTCATCATTGGATGCAAGAACAGTCGGTCCAAACAAATTTAAAGAATGCATTTGCAATTAAAAAATGTTTTGTTGCTATAATATTTAATAAAAAAATGTTAGTTCAAAATATTAATTCGAAATGGTTCTTAATTTAGATTTAGATCATTAAGAATCCTGTTATATGTAATGAAAATCATATTTATAACTTAACTATTCAAATTTAAAATGAAATTAATTAACTTGAAAGCTAAGTTTATCTTTCAAAAACTAAAATTAACTTCATAATTTATACTTTAAACTAAAATTAACTAAAAGTAACTAAAACTAATTTATACTTCATAATTTTCAGTATCATGTTAGTTTACAAATTGAAAGTATGAAAAAATATTATGTAAAAAATATTATGTAGACGCTATATGTAGTCAAGGCGTGCGCCTGGGCGTAAAAAGGCGCAAGGCGCAACTAAGGGGCTTTTTTGAAGCTTAAGGCGCACTTGTTAGTGAAGCGCAAAAAAGCCCAAAGCGCAAAAAGCGTGCTTTTTTCATTTGAAGTTCTTTTTTTGTTTTAAACTTAGGTTAAATGTTTTTTTACTACTTATGTGAACCTCTTAGATAAATTTGGCCCCATCTGACAAGTGTTATATATGACTGTTATTTGGATATTCATTTTTACACAAAACGAAAATCTATATTCATTTGATACAATATTCGTTGGACTTGTCCTAGTATTGGACAAGTTACAAATATAATAACATAAGCATATTTTATATACCATCTTAGTTTAAACGGTTAACAAAATTTCGATGGCACTTCCTTTTTGTTCCCTGTGTACATGCATTTGTCTACGATACATGGACCAAAAGGAAGTGCTGCCAAAATTTTGTTGAACTGTTTAACCTGAAATGATTTATAGAATATGCTTATGTTATTATATTTGTAACGAGAAGTAGGTATACCAGCCGTCAAAGTAAAAAGAAAAAAAACCCAAAAACATTAAGTAGTTATAAATGAAATTGTACAAGATTTCAATTAATATAAAGTTTTTGATCGAATTTTCTAACATATTTGTTGCAAATCAGGAAAATGTTCGATTATTTTCATGATCGCAGTTGGATGTATCAACCCCGAGCCATTAAGAAAGGGTCGATAATGGAACATTTTTGTAACGGTGTCCAAGAATTTATTAGATTGCTAAATATTATATTCGAAGTAACGTAGACATTCGTTGTCCGTGTAGTAAGTGCAAACATCTGAAGCATTGGAAGCCAGATGTAGCAGAAGTGCATCTGTATAAATTTGGTTTTGTGTCGAATTATTACTTATGGAATCATCATGGAGAACTTGTTCAACCTACGTCTAACCCTGTAGTGGTAGAGGACGATAGTACAATGATGAACGATAATACAATGTCGAATCCGGTAGAAAATCTGGTGTAAGATGCAGCATAATCAATGTTTCCTACCAGTGATCAAGGCGACGATGAGAACAAAAATGTTGAAGAACCAATGGCGAAAGTGAATTTTTTTAATGATTTATTGAATTCTGCTAAGAGGTCGTTGTGGGAAGGGTGTACAAGTGGAACCGAATTATCTGTAACCGCCGAATTCATCACTATGAAATCACAATTCAATCTTACAGAAGCTGCACTTATAGCAGTTGTACAAACTGCAAAACGACATATGCCGCCCAATAATTTGATGTGCGGTAGTCATTATAAAGTGGAAAAACTTATGTCTGCTTTTGGACTACCGTATCAGAAGATAGATACATGTGTTAAAGGTTTCATGTTGTATTGGAGAGAAGACGCTCACCTTAGAAAATGCAAATTTTGCAACGTAGATAGATATAAACCAAGGAAACGATGTTCCATATAAAGGAATGCATTATCTACCCATAACTCCCAGACTTCAACGGCTATACACATCTTCTGCTACAACGTGTCATATGTGATGGCACAACATGAGAACAACAGAAGAAGGAACTATGATACATCTGTCTGATGGTGAAGCATGAAAACACTTTGATAAGACTTATCCTGAATTTGCTACAGAGAGCCGTAATGTTAGGCTCGGTTTATGTACGGATGGATTTTCGCCATTTTATCAGTTTGGTAGTAAATACTCATTTTGGGCTATCATCGTTACTCCTTATAACTTACCTCTATGGATGTGTATGAAAAATCTATATTTTGACTTTTATTTGGTGAAAATCCAACAATGGATTCCATTGAATGAATAATGGATCCAGATCCTAAAAATAATAAAGCTTTTGAATATGCATGAGTGATCAAATGGAATAAAGTAGCCCTATTCTTAATTTCATTAAAGAATGAAGAATTGAATGAAAGGGCTTGCTTTGACCATTAGGGTTAGGTAATCCATTCCTTGTCTTTGTTTCTATTGCATTCTATGTCATCGTATCACATTCCGTTTTACGATATTTGAGAATCACCATCAATACCTGGTTCCAATGATCCGGCACAAGGAATTGATGCTTATCTACAACCGTTGGTTGAAGAGTTGAAAACACTGTGACATGAAGGAGTCGAAACATACGATATTTCGAGAAAAAGGAATTTTCGTATGTTTGCTTCTTTATTATGGAGTATTAGTGATTTTCTTGCGTATGGATACTTTTAGGTTAGAGCACATCTGGACGTCTAGCTTTTCCTCATTGTATGGATGAGACACGATCATTTTCATTAAAGTATGGGAAAATAATTGTTGGTTTGACTTTCATCAGTGCTTTCTACATATTAATCATAAATTTAGAATGGATAAAAAGAATTTTAAAGCTAAAAGAGTAGAGACTATGCTACCGCCTAAAGTTTGGACTAGTAAAGAGATATATGAAATTATAAAAGACTACCCAAAGATACATGAAACTGGAGAGTAGGTTGAAATTCCAGGTAAATCAGACATTCATAATTGGTGCAAACAAAGTATATTTTGGGAGTAACCATACTAGAAAAATCTACTACTTCGACATAATATTGACATCATGCATAATGAAAAAAACGTTTTTGATAACGTTTTTGATACAGTTTTTAATGTAAAGAGGAAAACCAAGGACGATACGAATTCGAGACATGATATATTACACTTCTGTAAACGGCTGAAACTTAACTTGTATGACAAGAATAAAAATCCCAAAGCATGCTATGAGCTAAACAACAGGCAAGTAAAACTCGTACCAAAGTGGGTGGAAGGATTACGATGTTGTTGACGACAAAAAATGTCGTAAACACTAAAGATTCCAAATTACTAGGAATTATAAATACGGTCGCATAGACAAGCACATAAAACAGAACATAAGCAGTAAATTACACAAGAGATTTATAGTGGTTCAGCCTCAGTGAGGGCCTACGTCCACTTTGAAGAGTTGTTGGAATTTTATTGATCACTTGAAATATTACAAGGTTGAGACCCTCTCATTACATTTGTTGACTATGATACACGAAGTTACAATAGTCATGTTAGCAAGAAATAGTAAAATGGACAAATTTTCCTTCTTCTTCCTCAAAGAGGAGATGCCGTTAATGAAGCTCTATGGAGGTCTCAAAGCCCAAGAATCTCCCCTTTTGAAGTGTGAGGCCATGGGGTATTTATAGGAAGTGGTTAGGTAGGAGTAGGTAGAAATGGGGACCATCTACATTAAATTCGCACCTCAGGCCCTCGCACCCCGTTTTTCCGCACCTCTTCCAAAGGGTGCGAATTTCGCACCTCGTGGGTGCGAAATTTCGCACCTCGAGGGTATGAAATTTCGCACCTCGAGGGTGCAGAATTTCGCACCTCTCAAGGGTACGAAAATTCCATTTGAGAGGCGCAAGGTCTGTCGGAGTGGCTTGGGGGCTCGAAATCCTGGCTGGTGCGTCCGGGGATGTCGAGGCCTTGGTCCGGGAATGTGCTGGGGGAGCGGCGAGGCTCGCTGAAGTTGTTGGCTGAATCTTGACTTTGAGTTGATCTGTTAATTCTGGGAAACACACTTGTTGGTGGAAATCGGATGAATCGGGCGGTGCCCACGGTTTCGACCTAACCGGTTAGGTCGATCGCCGCCTAGACTGTGGGTCCCCGGATCCCCACCGGCGCTGCGCCCGGACCCGCTTGACGGCTCGTCTTCACCTCGAAGCACGACTCGCCTTTGGCTCGGATGCAAACGGACACCGATGGAGGTTGCGTTCGAGAGGCCCGACATCCTGCTAGTGGCCAGACTCGAGTCTTCTGGTACTGGCCCCCGGATGATATTGGCGACGCCACCGGGCTATAATATCACGCGATATGTTGAGACGAGCGTGTCTTGTGTACTTTTGGAAACCGGATCTAATGGTCTGTTAATATTTGCCCCCTCAAAGTATGTTTTGTGCTAACGGGACATGCTTTGAAGTGAGATGGGTCTGATATAGGCGCAAACATCTCTATGCAGCGCTTAGCGATCGATTATGACCTTCCTCTTGCGTTGTATATCGAGAGCGCACTACTTTGGAGTGGTTGGGACGCCTTGTTGAAGTATATGGGTGTGAGCTTAGGATTCCAACATTGCTAAGAGCTTTGACTCGCTTGAGTTTGGCGGCTTGGATCGGAACTTGTCTAAGGCGTCTACTTCCTGTAGATTAAAGACAATAAAAGTTAGTAGACGACTCCTGATTGCATCGAAGTGCAAACGGTTCGTTATCAGGTTTTAATTGCATATGTAATCACAAATTTGTGCGTGGTTTTGCGCGATGCGATCTGAGTTAGGATAGGTAATATGAAAGAGAATTGTATGCCTTGGGCTTATGATCAAGCAGTTTTAACTTTTCGAAGAGTTTTTGGATCGAGAGCCGACTGTTTGGTGTGTATACTTGAATCCCTAAGGCTTGTGGGCGCGCATTTGAATCGGGTTGGTCAACTCGGTTGAGATTCCCAAAGCGTGTACACATGGTCATTGCCCTGGCTTAGGCGCATGATTACCCTAAGTGGTTGCTGAAACGTCGTTAAGATGGAGCTTGATTATTTGGAGTATCCGTTAAATCACTTGGACTAGGTGAGCCCAAGGTCGCTCAATGATCCAAGCTAGTCCCATTGATCAAAGTTTCGGCAACTCGTGTATGCGAACGCCATTGTTAGGACAATACTTGTCATATGTCATGGCATGGATTCATATGGATTCTCCTTTAGGGCGAGGTCGGACCCAAATGCTGGGCGCGGGCGCTTTGATGATCGAGCACTTGGTGAGTACACAGGTGGTCGTTGAGTCATGATTGGCTTGGTAGTTGGAGCTTCGAAGTTAAGTGAATATGATCGTAGCTTGGCGTACGATCTCGAATTCCGATCCTGAAACGTTTGTTTGGGGCATGTCGATCCCCTGATTGTAGTTGTTCCTTTCTTCTCTTCTCTGGAAATAAAATCATCGTAAGGCATGGAGGATGCCAAAATACCTCTTTTGTACTTTGGATGTTCGAGGTGTTGTTAGGTTTTCGGGAGAAGGGAAGAGAGATATGGAAAGTAAGAGGGCTTTCGATTTTGGTATTCAAGAACATGGAGCGGCAGACCTTGGGGAACGAGATTAGGATTTTGAATAAAGGTCGCCAAGCATGTGTGAATACGGGATTGGGCTTTGTGTCCCAAATGCTTATTAAATCTTTCACACTCTTTCGAACCTTGGTTGAGGAGATGACAACTAAGCCGACGCGCGGGAGTACGAGACATAACTTCGCACTCCCATGACTCTGCCGCGCCCTGTCTTCGATCTTAAGTTTGTAAACTTAAACCTTTGCATGGCGCCATATGAGCGGACAGTGATTAGTGATTTTTGGTCTCGCGATGCGGTCCTCAAGGAATGGACCTGCTTGGATTGTCAGCTTGAATGGTTATGTAATATATCGACACATAGTCGAGCTGTTAGTCTTGGGACCCGATCAATAACCTAACCACGATGCGACTGCATCTTAACTTAGGTGTTGCACTGGCAGTTGGTGATGGTCGTGGCATTAGTTGGTGAGGCTAAAGGATGCCACCATGTTTCGGAATGTCAGCTTTTTGTGGAGTCCGGGTACTGATGGAAGCCGAGAAGCCTCCAGGGCCTAAACTTTGGCTCCAGATTTCCTTCGTTATGAGGTGAAGGTGCTCTCAAGATGGTGGATCCGTAGGATGCTATGAAGATGACGCCATTGCAGAGACTTAAGGGGATCTGATCGGGTCTTGAGATTGCCAGGCCGGTGCGATAATCCGTAGAGGGTTGCCCCCAGGCCCGGGTACCTGCTTGATTCTGCTCGACGTCAGAGATGAGCTAGAAAGCTCGGATCGTTGCTCAATGTTTCATGTCTGGTCGGTAATTGGAGTTGAACGTAACACAATTGGTTGGTGAATGATTCTGGAAATGAACTTATTCGGATTGACCGCTCGGATATGCGCCCAAGGTGCGGGCATAAGGTCGAGTCGTTAGTCTTCAACTCAATTATGTCGGGATCATTATCCGATCCGAAAATGGTGCTGACGTTTACCGGTAACCACTGCCATAGTTATCCAAACTAGGTGCCATAGCCGCATTTCGATGCGCTTGTAGGTATGCATCGAGGGGTGTGAATTAGCTTCATGTTGCGTTTAAGTATGAGTTTGCTGGCAGGGCGCTGAAACTTTGCGAACCCAATGAACGGGCCATGGAAACCAGAGAACTTGCACTAAAATATGATTTTTTATTTTACGTATTGAGAATTTATCTAAGTTCTCCAGTTCCTTCGGGAACCGGTGGTTATATTGCTTCCTCTGTCCTTTGGTGCGGGCTTCTATGCCCGGTCTTCCTAGTATTGCCGGGAGGTTTGAAGTTTCCGAGACCCGAGGCTTTAGGTCCGGGTCCTCCTCATGGCGAGGTGTATGTTCCTCTTTAGAATGGTTGCCCCGATGGCTGTGGCGATGGAAATTCCAGCTCTGAAGCTGGTGGAGATCCACCTCAGGTCCTGCGATGAGCAAGCTGGTGCAGAGATAGGCAGAGGACTGCTCCCAAGCTGCATGGGCGAAGGCTAGTCGGGATGCCCTGGAGAAATCTGCCGCTGTGGTGGAGAAAAGGTAGACCGATGCTGAGGCGGAGAAGGGGAGGGCCTCTGAGTAGGTTAGGAAACATGAGAGTCGTCGATGATGCCTACCAGAAGAGGGCGAGTGGACCCTTAGAGAACTTGAAGCGGATGCAGTTATGTGATTCTAGGACAGGGAGCCAGCTGATCAGAAAGCCACCTAGGATGCCGAGAAGAGGGCAGAGCTGGGCGCTAGGAAGGCTTGGGGAGAACCCCGACTGCATTGGTCCTTGCTTCTTACATCGTCCCCAAGCTGTTGCCATGTATTTCTCTCGGGGAGTTTATGATGATTACAAGCGGCGAGGGTGATGGCGGAAGGTGCGCATCGGTGCCTTATGAATCTATTACTCCTGTGTAAAGTAGAGGAGGAGGAAGCCGTTCTAGAAGGAAAGGGTCTGTCAGTGGTGGTGACCTGCCTATGTCGAATCTGTATAGACAAAAGAAAAGAAAAGGATGAGTAGCATCATCAATTGTTAAAGGAATTAAAGATACTTTGGGTTAGGTAAACCAATAGTATATGCGAGTGTGGTCCTCGCTTTTGGTTCTAAAAGAAATGGTGTGGTATTCATGTATACCCTGTCATCAGAGAGAGGAGATGTTAGACATGTAGTCTGTATAACGTGTGTGTGTGTGAAATGGAATATGAATTAGTAAAGATCGTGTTTCGTGTTAAGTGTTCGAATGTTATTCTCGTATTTTTCGGCGTCCTATACTTGCACAAGCGTACTTGTTGTTACGCCAACAGAAATGCGATCGCTGACCGCGCTCTGGGTTGATTATTCCAGAGGGGTGTGATTGTGTACCACGCTCCGGGTCAATTATTCCGGAGGGGTGTTGTAACACTCCACCTCCATTAAGGTCACTCACAAAGGGAATGCCTTAACTTTGGTGGAGTGTTTTAGTAGACAGAACAGAAATTTACAAGACAGATAAACAATACTTGGGAAATTATAACTTTATTACAGCGGAAAACAGAAATCAGTTTGGTTACATCTTTACCAAAAACTCAAGTACATAAATATCAGTCTTGTTTAGAAAATCATCAGAGTACAAAATTTTAAAGTCATAATCCCCACAGAAGCTGCCACAAAGAGTCAAGCCATACTTTAAGCACTCTAAGTACTTCAAGCAGAAGAAATCCGGCTCAAGCTAAAGTATTCCCTCCTTGGAAAACCTGGGGGGGGGGGACGGAAGAAAAGGGGCGAAAACAAACAAGGTCAAACATAAAGTCAGGTAAGTCCAGTGACTTTCAGCATATGAACAGATAATAATAATCATGGCATGCAAATAAAACTGGATGAGAGATAACAGTAACAGGAGCAACAGATGTACTTAGGTTAAACAGAAGAAACAGAATAATATTACTTTTCATTTCTCTGCACTAATACTAGTATAACAGGATTAAGTGTCACCCTAATGTCTAAACTAAAGCAGAAACAGGAACAGAATAATTTCCATAGAAACAGAACGCTAATAATGGGCCTTTACCACCCGAACAGAAACAAACAGAAGCAGAATGCTGATAATGGGCCTTTACCACCCGAACAAAAACAGACAGAAACAGAATGTTAATAATGGGCCTTTACCACCCGAACAGAAACAGACAGAAACAGATTAATCCCTACGGAAATAGAATGTAGAATTAGGTGTACACTAGTAAATGGGCCTTTACCTCCCGAACAGACGGTACCACGCAGACAGGTGTTGCCACCCAACAGAAACAGACAGAACTAAGTGTACCCTAAAACCCTACCCCAAGCGATCGGCTCCCTAATACATAAATACCCTGTGTCGGCTCCACAATAGGGTGTATCACTCCCTAAAGAGAAACCAATTGGCATAGCCTATTTACATATGTCACGGCGTCTTACATCCTCAGAGGCAGACCGAGATCCATGCACGCACATGACCCGGTTGGAACGCACCATCAACACCCCTCATCATTATCAGAATGAACCAATTATAATTAGTTCAGTAAGCGTGCCCGGACCCTACTTACTGTTGGGTCAAAGTTCTGATACCAGAAAGGGTTACTGACTAATATGGATCCCAAACAACAGATGACACAAGAAATTTCCCTCCTAACCTTGTGTCCCCCAGACTAATAGATTTCAAATTAACTTGTTTACAAGTTCAGACATACAGAGTTCAGATCAATTAATTCACAGATCAGACAAGTTTTCAGAATAACGGATCAGATATACGGATTTAACAGATTTACAGATTTGTCTAACTTTGTAATTGGGCCTATAGATTCACGAAACGGGTTCGTTAAATTTATTAATCCAATTGGTTTAACCCTATCCACCCAACACGTTTTAGAAATCATATTTATCCCAGATTTGCATTAATTAAATATTAATACACAGACCTTTCACATTAGGTCGGTAGCTTATGGCCGCTGGATATGCCGGGCGGTTCCGGGCAGACTTCTGCCACAAGCCAGACCTAACCTCGTGTCTAAGCATATTTTAGTTATGCCTACGACCTCCTACATTAGACTGACAGTTTGCGGTCGCTGGTTAAGCCGGTTGGTTCCGGGCAGGCTTCTATCGCAAACAGAGTCTAACCTCGTGTTGTAGCCAATTCATTCCAATACAGATTTTTCAGATATCAGACTAATTCTGTTTATTTAATAGATTAAACTTCTGTGCAAATTACAGCAGAATATTCGAGGTTCTATTAACAAGTTTTGCTCAATTTTAAGTCGAGCCTACAGATTCACATACTTCAAATTTCGGCATTTCAGTTCCAATAGATTACGTCATTCAACAGATTAAACAGATAACAGATCTTGCAAATTAGGCTAATCAATCGAATTAGCAGTTTAGGCAATATAACATAACTAACAGATAACAGATTTAGCAGATTATATATATCTAAAACTCTATTTACATATCTTGCCCAATCATAAATTTAGCCTAAACTTACATGCCCAAATTAAGGTCATAATTCATAATGTAATATATGCCCCAAATTTTAATCTTAATATTCCCATTTACTGTTCATGTCAAAACTAGATCTAATATTCTAGTTTACCACTATGTCCATGTAAATCATTCTCTATTATAGCCAATTCAGATTTTTCCAACCTATTTGCTATGTCAGATTTACTTACTTAAGCTACGCCCAATTCCTGTATAACATGTTTCCACAAGTTCTCTAAATACTCATGAAATGGCCCTAACAAAAGGAATAGGGGATAAGCACAAGAATTGATATAAGAGAATAGGCGTGCAATAATGAACCAAATACAATAATAATTGCCCAATAGGCTCGATGTACATAACAGTGAATGGGAGTAAACTAGCAAAGTTACATACTAAATATGAGATCCAACATCATTAAGGGAATAGGCATAAGAAACTAACTACAATAGTTATAGGCCACTAACCACAATAGTCATGGGCGACTAATCACAATAGTTTCTTATTCAATGTCATAGGCAATAGTCTCATAGGCGTGAATCATAGTCATAGGCAATAGTCTCATAGGCACGAATCATAGTCATAGGCAATAGTCTCATAGGCAATGAATCATAGTCATAGGCAATTGTCTCATAGCCAATGAATCATAGTCATGGGCAATAGTCTCATAGGCAACAGTTTCATGTCCAATTATGCATTATTATTTGTCCCAAAATTTAGCATTCGTGCGTTAATCTCTTATGAGATTCGGCGCGGGCTCGTAGTAGCCTGGCTATAGAACAAAAAGATGGAAGAGGTACAGAATAGTCACAGAAAAACAGATCTGACAGATAAGAATATACATAACCACAGATTCAGAGTTATAATCATGTCACAATTATAATTACAGTTTATAGCAGAAAATAACTGTACTTGCCTTTCGTGGTTTTAAGAAAGGATAATAAACGGTTGTTGATGCAGAAATGCTAAATTATTCCTCCTTAATTGTCGTAGCTCTAAACTTGGATTTGAGATTTGATTTAGCTTTTAATTCTACCTAGGTTGGAGGAAGATTCATCAGTCCAAGTCTTGATTCCAGCAGGGTAGCGACGCCATTTTTATTTTTAATTAGAACAGAGGCAGAATATAGACAGAATGAAATGGTGTGGAGAGAATGAGGCTAGGGGTGAGTTTATATAGGATTAGGCGGACGAATCTAGATAGAAACGAGACCGGATACATCAGAATGAACCAGGTTAAAAAAACTGGGTTTCGGGAGCAGGTCGACACTTTGGTCGACCTGGTCTGGGGGAGGTCGACTACCCAGTCGACCTAGTCAGGGGTAGTTCGACTACCCAGTCGACCACCCAGTCGACCTGGGTCTTGGGCGGGAAATTTCCCACCCAGCCCGCTTCTGGGTTTGAATTCGAATTTGAATTCGAATTTTCAAGCTGTTTTCGATTCTGAAATTTTCTGAAACTTCATAGGGTCATATCTCCCTCATACAGACTCTGTTTCTCGAAAACTCAGACTCGTTTCCAAGCAGAATTTCGAGATGAACGCAATGGCGCAACCCGTTTCCCTTGATTCTTATTTTATAATTTAATTATTCTCTGATTTGTTACTTATACGATTACAGAAAATACGGGGTGTTACAGGTGTGATAGAGCACAGGCTTCTAGTAAATTTCCCTCAGCTCAGGAAACCCGTAGTTTGCGAAGCCAGGCTGAGCGCCTGCTATGTACTTGGGTTGCCCGAGATTAATCCCAAGTGTAGCGGAGGCATTTGACGTCGCATTATGCGGTCCGTCCGGTGTATGGCTCTCCCATCTTTCATCGGGTTGGAGCGAGTGATAGCGTCGTTTATTCGCCAGAGAAAAGCTCTAATCATCAGCCCGTAGGGTCCGATCGTGGCCGTGAGCTGCACCTATGCCTTTAGAGCTTTGGGGAGAAACAATTTAATGTCGGTCTCGTGCTATGCTGAGATTCGACAGGTACCCGTAGCCAGGGGAAGTTTACATTGCTCCCGGCTATCTGTTGGGCGGCCCCAAGTCGCTTGGGACGTGGGTGCAGAACGATTTATCATTGGCCTCGGCACGGGGCCGAGGTTCAAGTTCGTGGTTATTTATACTCGGTCGCACGCTGCCCGGCGACTCGAGTAGCATTGCCACTTCCCATGCTCGGGGTGCTGGTCGTAGCCAATGTTGTTTGGCCTCGATATAGGATCGAGGCTCGGAAGGCGGCACCGACTCCCGTGCTTGGGGCGCCGGTGCGATGATCAAAAGTTTGTACGTAAGCTGGTTGTCAGGATTGATCAAACACGTCATGAGCGTCATGCACGAAGCAAACATGGAAGGGATACATGAAACTAAACATCATTTCTAAGGATAACTTGGTAGTGATAGCCTTTACAATGCCTTGAATTGCAGGAAAACAAAACAACGTTGGAGTGCGTGAATTGATTATACACTAGGTTGTGCAGAGTAGAGGTGAGGATGTTCGTTGTTCCATGCTCTTGGGAGTTTGGCTCCGTCCATGGTTGAGAGTTTGAAATTTCCATCGCTGAGCTTCCGCTGTATGGGCATGGGCCTCCATGACGAGGAGCGAGGCCTGTAGTGAAGGGAAGGCCCGTTTGAAGTCGAGGCTGCCGATGCGCGTTCGAGCGGGCCTTTGGTTGAGCTTCCAGTCGTGCCCCCAAGTGGCCGGAGAATTAGTTGGAGGAGGATGGTTATGATACAACAAAGAGGAGGTGTGTCTTGGAGAAGGGGCCTTGCTTCTTGTTTTCATTTTTTTTGTAGGTTTATATATATTGGCCGGAATGAGGCATCTATCCATGAATGGATGGTTCTATTTGAATTGCAACGGTAACGACTATTGGAAAGGTTGCGACCCTTTACCCACAGACTATTCTATCGGCAACAAGGTCCTATTTTTTGACCTTTAAAAATTAATGCGTATGACTTCTTTATGCTATTGAATCATCTCTCTCGTCTCCTCTTCTTTTTTTTATGGGCGAGATGATGGTGTTAATGAGTCGATGGCCGATATCTCCAATGATAACCTCGGGGATTGTTGTATCGTAGACGACGGTCGTGGGGATGGTAGAGGACTAGAATAATCGGGCTCGCTTTGGAATGTTCCTCCGTCACTGCTTCCCAACGTGCCCCCGCTGATCGGGAGCGCCGCATAGTGGATAAAAAGGGGGCCATGACGCCGCAGAAAGGAGGTGTCTTTTATGGGAGAAAGTTCGCTTTTAGTTTATGTTCTGCTTTCAATGAGGGAGGCAGAGGCAGGGAGGAGTTGCAAACTGACATTTCTGATGGCAACCTAAGGTCAACTGCGCCATGGAAGCTATAGTTCTGACGAGGTGGGGGGACGATCTTGAGGGATTAGTTGTCGGTCGAGGTTATGTTTAGCGGGAAACTTTGATGAGCACTGAGTAGCTCCCATGCAGTGGGAGTCTTTGATGAGCGTTGTGTCCGCGGATACTGTAGAACCGACAATATCCTGTGGAGTCCCTTGGTGTGCTCGTCGAACTTTTAGGTCTTGGCCTTTTGTATGTTTGGTAATTGCAGGTTGCAAGATATTTTTTTTCGGGGGTGTTGATAAATGTTCGAGACTGAGAGGATATCTCTGGGCGTTACGGCGTGCATCCTGGACTGCATGGCCAATCTCTTGGCTAGTTGGTCGGGAGTTGAGATGGTTTAAGATGGAAGTCGAGAGAACCCGTATAGCGCCGACCTGGATAGGGACGGGGAAGCACTTGATGGCATTAGTGGCGTGTGATGATCCATATGCCATTCACGACTGCTAATAAGCTTCGAGAATCATGCCCTCTTTAGGTATGGGGTAAGTATTGGCATGTTGAAGTGCTTGCGCCATTCGATAGTAAGGATTGTCGAAGTGAACGGGTTGCGCCCTGTACTGGTTTCGTAGATGTTGTGGGCGTGTCCCCATGGTTTCTTCACCTCTCCAGGGATCGTGTTGGCGATAATTGGAAGTTGGGCTCCGACCTCATTATAGAGGCCGTGATCTGGTCTAGGACGTTGGAGCCTAACACGCCTTCTTGGCAGAAGGTATTCCAACTTCAGTTGCATGATTCTGTGGAAGTTGGTTGAAGTGAACTTGGGCCCTGTTGGATGCTAGAAGCGTAGGCGATAAGTTTGGACTCACAGCAGTTTGAGTCCGTCTAGCGGAGGCTTGAGCGTCACAGCCGGGGGACAGCCGGGATAACGCGTTCCATTTTGGATGGCGATTCTGAAATTATCTGGATTAGAGGTCGGTCGTGCTATCATAGGACGCCACCTTTGGCATGTAGAAGCGTCAGGGAGATATGCTGAAGGTGTATTTTCTAATGGAACCCATTAGCTTTGGCGGACTTCAGGAGTTCCCTTCTATCGACGTCTTATGTTGTACACATCCGACTCCCTCTCTTTATGTCATGGATGGTATGGTTTTGGTATGGTTGTCGAGTTTGGGCGAGTTGGTGTGCACCCTGGTCCGGGAGTACTCTGGCCCGATGGGCTGCTGGAAGAGTGGGACTCTGGTTCTGAGTGGCGACAAGTGGGCTCTTTCGAGTAGATGGTTGTTTACTCGAACCAAGTTTGTTACTGTGCTCCTTGGTCGTAAGCGATGATGGTTCGATCATCATCTCATTTCTGTTGTCGTTGATGTCGTTGTATGAGTGTTGGAGCGGACGACGATGTTTTTAATGAGGTTGAACCTTCTTCGTCGATGTGGGCCCCTAGTTTCAACAAAAGAAATTTCTCATGCGGTGTGCTGCGAGCAGGCGCGGTTCTGAGCATGCTGAAGTAGAATGATGATGCGTTGACTTTTTTGAAGTTGGCGCATAAGGTTGAAGCTAGCCTTAAAATGCCTAGCGCAAGAGCTGCATTCTTATACTCCTTATTAACCATGTGAATCTGTGCTTGAGTCGCAGGAGCTTCGGGGTCCACAAGTGGAAGGAGATCCGTTTACAACGGGTCCTCTACCGCTCGGAGCTGGTGAGAGCATGATGCTTATCGGATGTACTGCTCAAGGCGCTTCTCGTGGATAAGCTTTTCAATTACATCTTTGAATTGACGGCAATTATTGGTATTGTTCCCATATATGTCGTGGTACCTAACTTGTCGGTCTTCTTCTCATGATTAGTAGATTCCCTGTTATATGGTTCTTGTATTGAAGCGTGTTGCACGTTTGCCGATAGATTATTTCCAAGTCTTCATTCAACAAGGTGTAGATCTCGTATGTCCGGCGAGAGCTGGGCTTTTTGGGTTTTGTAGAAACCTGGAAGTTGTTGCGGTCGCCTTGCCTAATGTTATTCAGTCTTTGTTTGTATCTTTCCTATCTGTTTCCCTTTGACATTATCACTGATGGTATTTGCATGTGGATTGTTGGGAAGACTGGCCCTGGAGAGTCGGTTTCGTCTCGCTTCTTCTTGACATAAGCATTGCATAGCCTTTTCATAGAAAGCGTCGAGGCTGTTTGGCTGCTTCTGATCGATCCATCCCCCGAATTCAGAAGTAGGAAGGACACCCTTTGCTTGTTGAAAGAGTATGGTGCGAGGGTCGGATCTTCGACCTCGGCGAGGGCGACGTTGAACCTAGAGAGGTAGCTTTTTAGCGACTCAGCGGGCCCTTGGTATAGGTTGGACAGGGTGAGGACGTTCTTTGGAGTCGGGATATGCACTCTGAAGTACTTGACCAATTTTGTTGCTAATTGGCCGAAGTTGTTAATGGAATCGAGTGGGAGGTGAGAGAACCATAACAAAGCGGTTCCTGATAAGAAGGCTGGAAAGTACTTGCATTTGACCAGATCGTTGCATCGGCTCGAGTCCATTCGCCATTCATATTGGTTCAGGAAGGTACAGGGGTCGATTGTGCCGTCATAGAGCGGCATCTGTGGCATGCTGAAGCATCGCGACCACTCAGCTTCATTTACCCTTCTTGTGAAGGGGTTGCGCCTAATATGCGCTTCCCATGAATCATGCATGTTTCCTCGCCTCTCCTTCATGATCCTTTGGACCATGTCGGGAAGGTAAGTTGGATGGGGATTCGCCATCGGGTCCCATGGGTTTTGGCGAGGTTCCGCAGTCCTGTTGCAAGGGCGTCTTCTATGATGGACGTCTGGTTCGTCTTCCTCCATGTTCTCGATATCTAGAATCAGATCTTGGTAAGGAGCGGGTTGATGCGGATCCTGTTCTGGAGGGGCACGGGCCGCTGGACTAGCGGGGCCATCGTCCTAATTAGCGGACGTTGGGTTGTGTCGAGGGAGAGGTTGGTTGGTAGGACAAGGTCCGTCATTGATAATCAAGCGAGAGCGATCTTGGTACTGTACCCCCTCGCTATACGTGACTGTAGTCCGGTCGCCATTGTCGTTCCCATTGCCGTTGTCGAGGGCGTTGGTACGAGTGGCAATGTTGTTAATGAGATTAAACCTCCTTCTTTGATGCGGGCCCCTCAACTCGGAAGAGGAAGTTTCTAAGATAGTTGGTTGAGGTTGAACGCTGTTCCAAGCTAGTTGAAGTCGAGCGACGATGAGATGACTTTCTTGAAGTTATTGCATAAGGTCGATGTTATTCCTTAATGCTTGGTTGAGCTCGACATCCGTGTTCTCATATCTTTCATTAAGCGTGCAGATTTGAGCTTGTGTTGCGGGCACTCCGGGGTCCGCAACCGGAGGTTCACTTTCATTAGTGGTCAGGATGTCCGCTAGTTGAGGTTGATGAGATGTACCAGCCTCGGCGACCACTGAGGAGCCGATCATTGCGTTCTTTGACTTTTTTACCATCGTAAGTGGACTCGACGGTAGGTTAAGCAAGGAACCTTAAGCTCGTTGAAGTCGAGATGGTAATGTGCGAGAAAGATGCAATATCCGAGTGTTCACAGTGAAAGCACCAAATGTTGATGACAAAAAATGTTGTAAACACCAAAGATTCCCAATTACTAGGAATTATAAATACGGTCGCATAGACAAGCAAATAAAGTAGAACATAAGCAGTAAATAACACAAGAGATTTATAGTGGTTCGGCTTCAGTGAGGGCCTACGTCCACTTTGAAGAGTTGCTGGAATTTTATTGATCACTTGAAAGATTACAAGGTCGATACCCTCTCATTACATTTGTTGACTATGATACATGAATTTACAATAGTCATATTTGCAAGAAATAGTAAAATGGACAATTTTTCCCATCTTCTTCTTCAAAGAGGAGATGCCATTAATGAAGCTCTATGGAGGTCTCAAAGCCCAAGAATCTCCCCCTTTTGAAGTGTGAGGCCATGGGGTATTTATAGGAAGTGGTTAGGTAGGGGTTAGGTAGGAGTAGGTAGAAATGGAGACCATCTACATAAAATTCGAACCTCAGGCCCTTGCACTAGGTTTTTTTCGCACCTCTTCCAGAGGGTGCGAATTTCGCACCTCGTGGGTGCGAAATTTCACACCTTGAGGGTACGAAATTTCGCACCTCGCAGGTATGAAATTTCGCACCTCGAGGTTGCGTAATTTTGCACCTCAAGGGTGCAGAATTTCGCACCTCGAGGGGGTACGAAAATTACGTTTGAGAGGCGCGAGGTCCGTCTGAGTGGCTTGGGGGCTCGAAATCTTGGTCAGGGCATCCAGGGATGTCGAGGCCTTGGTCCGGGAATGTGCTGGAGGAGCGGCGAGGCTCGCTGAAGTTGTTGGCTGAATCTTGACTTTGAGATGATCTGGTAATTCTGGGCAACACACTTGTTGGCAGAAATCGGATGAATCGGATGATCTGGTAATTTGACTATGGGTCCCCGGACCCCTACCGGCGCTGCGCCCGGACCCGTATGACGGCTCGCCTTCGGCTCGGAGCACAGCACGCCTTCGGCTCGGATGTGGACGGATACTGGTGGAGGTTGCGTTCGAGGGGCACGACATCCTGCTAGTGGCCACACTCGAGTCTTCTGGTACTGGCCCCCGAATGATATTGGTGACGCCACCGGGCTGTAATATCACGCGATATGTTGAGACGAGCGTGTCTTGTGCACTTTTGGTAAACGGACCAAAAGGCCGGTTAATAGACGTCCTGATGGGATTTCTTCTAACCTCCGTAGATGTGTGGACTTTAAAAACAATAAATTGAGTGGGATGAAAAGCCATGATTGCCATATCATGCTGGAATACTTTTTACCTGTGATTTTCAAGGAAATGTTACCCACAAAAATATGGAGTGTTATAATAGAATTAAGTATGTTTTACAAACAACTTTGTTCAACGACATTAAAGGTAGATCGTCTACGTAAGCTTGAAGTAGAAATCCCGGTACCGCTCTGCAAACTCAAGAAAAAATTTCCATCGATTTTTTTAATGTAATGGAGCATTTACCTATTCATCTTTCGTCCGAAGCACTCCTTCGAGGTCCGGTGCAATATGGATGGATGTATTCATTTGAGAGGTAATTTTGAATATACTGAATAATCTTGATATATTACAACTTAGATTTTTGTAGCAACATATAAATTTAACTAATCTTATTATAGGTACTTGAATCATTTGAAGAAGAAAATTAGGCAAAAATCTCGAATAGGAGGTTTGATTTGCAAATCATACCTTGAAGAAGAAGCTTCATTTTTTTCTCTTATTACTTTAGTGAAGATGTCAACTTGTTTTTTGTAATTGTTCCCTGTAATGAAGAAGCCATTGAACAAGAGTCTTCTCTAACAATGTTATCTATTTTTAGACAGCACGGAAGACCTACTGGAACATGTATGGAAATATGGTTAAGCGATAAAGACTACAATATGGCACACACATATGTTCTGTTAAATTGTGTGGAAGTTGCACCATTTGTCAGGTAATACTAAATTCATGTACAATTCAATTATATATATATATATATATTTATCTATACTAATAAAAAAGGAACATAACACATATTTATAGTATATATGAATCACAACATCCATCTGGTGATCTCAGTAATGAATTTACTGGATGGTTTTCAGACTATGTTCATGATCCCAAAAGAAGTGTTGTTAACGAAGGATTACGACATCTTGCTATTGGACCAAAAAAATATCAATACTTATCCAATATACTTTGTTAATGGATTTAAATTCAACACCAATGAGTATGGAGCTGAAAAATTAACATATAACAACGGTGTATTTGTCAAAGGTAGTGATGATCCAGAGGAGCATATAAAAGATTTTTACTATGTCTTAAAGCAAGTTGTAGAATTGACATATTATGTTCATCCCGTACATAAATTTTATCTATTCAAATGCAACTGGTTTAGCAATGTTTCTGGTCCTGGAATTAACGTGCACAAAGATTATAAGCTAATTGAAATAAGGCATACATCGCATTACGATAAGTATGATCCTTTCGTGTTAGCTAAACAGCATTACAAGTCTATTTTTCTCTGAATCCGTCCTTAAAAAAGAAAAGCCGATTGGTGGGCTGTTTTTAAAACGAAGGCAAGATTTACATTTGATGGAAATAATATTCCAGACGAAGCTGCGTATCAAGCGGACCTTGAGCCAAACACTGAAATAATAATAGCTCATGACATTGATGTAGGGTCGTTGAACGATGAAGAAAATGTATTAGTAGATGCATTTGTAAGTACTGAAGAAAATGATATAGAGTATGAGACTGAGTCTGTATCCGAAGATGTTGAAGACTGATGTTATGTACTTATGTTATGTACTATTATGAGCTATGTACTATGCTGTGTACTATTCTGAGCTATGTAATAATAATTGTTAGACCAAAAATTGGTTCTAACACTCAAATTAGCTATGATTTTAATGAAATAGAACTAAAAAGCAACGAAGAACACACGATTTATAGTGGTTCGGCGTTAAAGAGCCTACGTCCACTTTCTATTCTTTTTATTGATGATTTGAATGCAAATATGACAATGATTCTCAATCAACTTCACAATTACAATGCATAAGCTCACTCAAATCTCTCCAAAATAGACTTTAAGAGATGATTTTGATCTGAATGTGAATATGATATTCGGCTATGAAGGAAGTTAGAACTGAGAATTTGCCAAAAGATCCTTTCAAATGCCTCTTGATAGTGTATTTATAGGTGAAAAATCTCCTTGAAGTGGCTCCGGTTCGGAACTGCGTGGCACCCATCCCATAAGAATCGGGTTCGGAGGCCTCCAGATGGTGACAACGCATTGACTTAGCGTGAGATCATGGGAGGAAATGGTCGTGCTTGGCCCGAGCCTTCAGGAAACGTGTGTAGCAACGGTCACAGGTTCAGAAAAAAGGGTTTCGGATCGGCCGCCTCCGATCCGATCCGATGAGGCTGCTTGCTTCCTTTTGGTGTCGCTGAAGTGCTTCTCCAAACTGAACCGATATAATGTCTGCGTGTTTGACTCCTGCTTCTTTCCTGCGCAGGTTCCCTCCAATCCGAACCGGTTGATGGCTTTCCCACTATTTGCTCTTTATGTAGCCTAGTTCACAAAGTAGGCTAACATTTTGCCCCCTCGAATGCACTCCTATTTAAGATAAAGTGTGTTTCGAAGTAGTTTAGAAAACAGTCTTTGAATTAAAGCCATTGATTGATCGCTTCCATTTACTTGTTGAGACGTGCTACTTCATAAAGTCATGCCTTTTGTTGCTTATATATATCCATAAACCATATGAATTACTTTCTTCATTTTCAGACAACTTTGAAAGCTCTTTTTAATGTTCAGTGATTCCTCCAGGTAAGCTTTTCCTTACCTGCATGCCAAGTCAATGTGTATAATCCCTTTCGGTTCGGATTCCGACCCGAACGGATTTCTCTCTTATATTGCTCAACACTGGATTAACAAGCCAGAATGCATTTGTGTGCTTGCAACTCCGGTCCGAAAGGGGGTAAAAAGGCTGGGAATACGATGGGTCACTACAAACACATATATAAACTCACAGCCTATCTCATTCCTCCTTTTATTTTATTGCTCCTGTTTATCATATTTTACACCGAAATCCTATCTTTCAAAAACTCCAAAATTCTTCTCGTTAATCTTAAAATCAAACTCGTAAGTAGGTTAAAAACTTTGACTATCCTTGTAATAATTGATTTCAGTTAAAATTTATGGTCAATTTCGAGTTATTTGTTCATGGCCTTTGTCTGGCTTCAATGTCTCAGCCTCCTCTCTCCTCGCCGTCGTCGTTGGTGGTTCTATCACCACCTCGAGGCATTGAGAGAGGGAATTAGGATCCTACAGTATATTTGAACACATAAGTGCTCGGTCTTAATTGGGGCTTTTGACATGGAGTTGGTTTCGGTGTTGGTTAAGCGAGATGGAAAATGGGGAAGATGAAGAAAAGGAGAGGATTTGGAATCGGTTCAGGTGGAGGAACGTTAGAGCAAAGGGAAGGGAAAGATGCACACAAGACCGGATCGGAGCAGAAAAAGGCAAAAAAGGGGAAACAAAGCCTACCTGATCGGGTCAGATTGGAATAAGAGACAAGGAGGAGAAGAGGCATGATTATTCGAGCCGATCCGATCTGCTCCGAAAGCCTACATCCGAACCGATCCGGTTTTACTCACTGGGTGTGAATGTCTGCTTCAGACCGAAACATGACTTTGCCCCCCGATCTGATCCCAATACACATATCCGAATCGAACCGAAACAGTCCAATTCAATGTGCGAGAATTTTTCCAACTAGCTTAATCAATGCTTGACATAACCTTCAACTTAATGAATAGTTAGGATAGCGCCTTACGAACATAACAAACATCAAGAACTATTCTGAAACATTATTACTCCTTTGGATCTTTATATCATGCTCCCATGTGTTTACTTTGCATCTTTGTTACACGTAGCACACAGTTTAGTTCACATACACACATGGGGGACACGGGCAGCTTTACTCTAATCCTTGCTACTGTTTCTTCAATGGTCTAGTGATCATGGCCGAGAGACATTCATCTAGGTTAGCAAAAAAGATGGAAGTTGCGGAAACTTTTGAGAAAGTTACTCTTGATGACATATCTTCTTCCTCAGACCCTGAATGGAACGATGAGGGCCCATATTATGAAGTAGTAGCGCATAACAGTGAAACACCTTACGATAGTGAAGTTTCTCTGGGCGATGAAGAGGAAGAAGGGATAGGAGATAATCGAGCTCCTGATGAGTTTGAGTCGGCCATTATATTGGAGTTACCCAAAGATTCTGTTGAATCGACGATTGATAATGATAGACTTGTTCACATATGTTTAAAGCACGGGATACTAAAAAGGGATACGCTGGTGCCATCGAAAGCTGATCATCCCCACAATCCTCCGGAAGGATTTATGGCTGTTACCCGATTGATGTGCATGGTTGGGGCTATTCCACCGTTTCCGCCTTTTGTTGTTGACTTTCTGAGACAGATGCGGATTGCCCCCATGCAGTTACATCCCAACTCTAAAGCTTACTTATATACCTTATATATAGCATACAGAGAGGTTTTAGGTATAGAGCCTACTTTCGATGACATCCACTATTTTTATAATTTCAAGCATCGGACTCAAGAGACTCCTTCCTTCTCCTATTTTGAATTAGTCCCAAAAAGGAAAATTATTTCAGCTCCATTTAGTAGCAAGGCCGGCGATTCTAAGCTCGAATGGTTTTATATCAGGCAATAGCCGGGGTGCACCAGGAGATGGACCAAGTCAAGTAAAGCATCAATTTTCTAGATCTCAATTTTGAATGTTCATGCCAACACATTAACCTACTTACTCTTTTGTTTGCAGTTGATAACCCAAAACAAATATCGGATCAATTGTACTTTGATCGGATGCATCAGCTTTTCAATGGCAATCAAAAATTTCTAACCATCGATGAAGTTCTTAAGGATGAGTACCTCCATCATCACGGGTTACTATCCGTTACCCGTAGCATAGGTCATGGGTCGGGTCCATATGTATACATCCCCCCAGTAGACATTATTCCTGAAACGAGCGAGGGCTCGAAAAGTCCAATAATACCTCTTCGGACTTCACCTTCTCCATCTTCAACTCAGGATGATGAGTTAGCCAACATAGCTGAAAAGCACAGAGAAGGGTATACCGTCCCTGATGATGCTATTTCTCCTGATAAGTCAATGTCCCCTAAAGAGCTACCAATAGACGCTTCTCAAGGAGATGTCCCTACTACCGACGATTCCACATTACAGGGTTTAGGAGATCTCCCCCTACCTGAAACCATCTATACTTCAGAGGACTTTGGCACAAATCCTTTAATTTTCACTTCTTCAGAGGAGACTACTCCCGTGAAGGCCAAAGAGCCCACTCGCGCTGTCCTAGCTTCGGACTCGGGTTTGTCGGGGGGAACACCACTTAGGATGCACCCCACACAATAGCACCACACTTCACAGCACTCACTTCTCATGTGAACACTGATTTTGAGTTCCTTTACATTGTTGCGCAGGTACAATGTCCCGCCCCTACTATGATGTCAGGAAAATACGTCGTAGCATGTCTAGACCCCCTTCCGATGTCGAGCATGATCACCGTGAAAGCCGGGGTAGAGACGACAGAAGGCCTCATGATTCTTATCGGCCACACACCTCGCGCTCTTGCTCCCCCGTCCGGTCGGATCAAGACCGATATAAAAGCTATCAGAGTCGTCGAGGAGAAGACACCTCACAGCCCAAAGATCGAACTTCTCATCAAGACAAACACAGTCGGGAAAAAAGTCCACCGAAACATACTGATTCACGGGACAAACATAAGGTTTCTGAGAAGCGACCTAGAAAGGGTGATACAGTCATCGTGCCTACTAAGCGTAGAGACACTGAGCTAACATACTGCAAACCTCCACCACTGGATGCTGAGTCCAAAGTTAAGCTGGCTTACCTGGAGAAGCAGTTCCCAGATCATTATTTCGAAAATCTGACTTTTTTACCTGGTCTTGAGCCTATTTCCTCAAAGTGGGCAGATGAGGCTAAAGCGAAGATTGATGCAGTCGAGAAGCAATACTCGAAGATGTTCAAGTATTCACGCAATCTCTCCAGAATCATTCGGACTTTAATTACAAATGTTAATTCGATGAAAAATACTGCAGATGCCGATGAAAAGGCCTTGAAAAATTTGGAGAAGGACCTTGAGGACACACAGGCTCAACTTGTCATCGCTCAACGAGATGATACCAACTTCAAACAGCAATTTGAGGAGTTACAGAAGCGTTATCATGACTTGCCGGAATCTCATAGTCAAGAGCGTTTGGAGTTGAAGAAACAAGCGGAAGATGCTAAGTCGGACAATGTCAAAATGCAACTGGCTTACAATACTCTTGAGCGAGAAAAAGCCGAGTTAGCGAAAAAAAATGTTGAACTGGAGAAACAAAACGCTGACTTGGAGTCCAAGTTAATGGAAGATGAGAATAGGGCTGCCCTAGCTGAGGGGAATGTGGAAAATGTCATTAAGTCTGCTGAAGAGACCCGTAAACAGTTATCAGAGGCTCAGGAAGAAGTGCACGGTTTTGGCGAATTACTGATTGAATTCTTCGCGCACATAATTCGTCATCGAAACATCTCTTGGATTGAAGACTATCCAACTGCCTTGGTTCACGTATGGAGTCAAATAATCTAATGGGAGAAAGAGGAACTTAAGGTAGACTTCATTGAAGAAGATAAACTTATGGAAAAATATCTAAGAGATGATGAGCCGGCACGCCTGGCCGAGGGGCGTCGCCTCATCGCCGTTGCTGTGGAGGAGGAGAAGCAGATGGCCAAACAAAAGAATATCCCTGAGGCTAGGTCTTCTTCTACTACCGCTGAAACTTCTGAAGTCGAGGGATATGATCCTGAAAACCCGGGGATCCCTCAGGCGTCTCTTTTATCTCCTATACCTGAATCAGCGTCAGAGACGATAGTCACTCCAACTGAGAAATCATCGGAACTTTTCACCTCAATTCATCAAGGCCGTCTCCACTTTTCACCACATAGTTGGCCAATCGATGGAGGATCCTTTATTTTCTCCTGAGTTGATAACCGTTGCTTCTCATTCTGTAGGTGTTGAGCCAACCGAGAAGGCTGGCATGCATCAAGGAACCACCACTGGGGTAAAATCCGTGGAAAAGACTCAAGGAGAATAGGATAAGGCTACAACTGTAGAGTCAGGAGGGGGAGCTGAACTGTCTAAGGCTGACACTTCTCATGATGACGAGATGATAGATGCCTTGAATGACAATGGTGGTAGCGAGGGGCATGAGGAAGACCCTGATGTGGCTATAATTGGGGATTCAAAGAGTGCTGATGACATCACTTTGGCTGAAATAAAAGCCGAACAAGACAAACATATGCAGCTGAAAGTTGAAGACTTGAACCTCGAAAGCCTTATACCCCTTGCAGTGGTGGATCCTGGATCAAGGTTAGTCGTTAAGCTTTCAACTAGATCTATTACAGAGGAGCTTGCTAAAAAAATCTTCTCTTGATTCCAGTGTTCCGACTCCTGGTAAAAAACCAACCGATTCTAGCACTTCGACTGCAGAAAAGAAAAGTCCGAAACACATTATGACTGATGCTGAAAAGGAAGCTAAGGCTACTCAAAAAGCCCAAGTGATGGAGTGCTTTGTTTTATTTTGGCATTTAATTGGTCCACAATTGTTGCAGCGAGTGCGGCCCTCGCATCCTTTGCTTGATTTCCCTGTACAAACTCACGTGTTTGTAAATAATAATAATTTATTACCTACAATGTCTAATAGTTGTTAGTTTAGTACTTAAGTAAAAATGCAAGATAATTTCATATTACAATTACATAATGAAGTCATTATTGAAGGGAATATGCGGACATATATATGCCCCAGTCAATCTTGAATAACTGAGCAAGATTTATTCGAAATTGATTAAATTCAAAATCCAATTGCCCCCGATTTCCCGGCAGGGCAATATTCCTTTCATCATTGATGTTTATGCTTTCTAGCATCTTTATACTCTCCTATCTCATAACCAGGTTAGAGTAGTGTTAAGGCGGTCTTTCATTTGGGTGCACCTTCATGCCTCAAGGGACGTCGTCTTCCCGTCCTTTATACTCTCTCTCGATTCTTGAGAGTTAGAGTTAAGAATGTTGTCTTCCCATTCTTTATACTCTCTCTATTCTTGAGAGTTAGAGTTAAGAATGTTGTCTTCCCATTTTTTATTTTGCAAACGATCGTTTTATTTGTTCCTACACATAGGTCATCTTCAACTTTCCAAACCTAATTTAGTATTTCGTGTTTCGTGGTCATTATGGAATAATTATTGAAGATAAAATAATGCAGAAAAGTAAATGACACATGATATTTTTATAGTGATTCAGCTAAGTCGTAGCCTACATCCACTTCATAATCCTTTGCTCAAATAAACAGACTTTTTAAGGCAAGTCGTGCCTTTTTACATAGCTTATAAAAACAAAAAGGATGACATTTCATATCTAGCTTAGATATCATCGTAAGTGCTGAGCATTCCATGCTGTGGGAATCTCCTCATCGTCCACAGTCATTAGCTTGAATGCTCCTGTATCAAGCTTCCGTTGGATGGTGTATGGCCCTTCCCATTTTGGACCCAATTGGGTCGAAGGCGGGAAGACTCGTTTCAGTACTAGGTCTCCTAGTTCGAAGGTTTTGAAGTGAACTTTCCGGTCATAATAACGTGCTACTTGATGTCGATGTCTCGAGGCACGCAAGTCGGCTTCATCTCTTTTTTCTTCAATCATATCAAGAGATTCTAGGAGAAGTGCTTTATTTGTCATCGGATCAGAATACGCAACTCGATGAGAAGGGACTTCCAATTCTACCGGGATCACTGCTTCTGACCCAAAGGAAAGTGAATAGGGAGTATGGCCGGTAGCCGTCTTAAAGGTTGTCCTGTAGGCCTATAAAGCTAATGGCAACTCGTCTGCCCATCTAGCTTTGTCCTGCTCCAACCGCTTCTTTAGAATTGATTTAATGACCTTGTTTATGGCTTCGACCTGGCCATTTGACTGCGGATGAGCTACTGCATTGTATCGTTTATCAATCTTATATTCCTGCTAGAAGTTTCTGAACTCGACGCTGTCAAACTACGTCCCATTATCGGTTATGATGGTCTTCGATATCCCAAATCGACAAATAATGTTTCTAACCACAAAACTGATCACCTTCCTCGCCGTGATTGTTGTTAAAGGCTCAGCTTCCACCCATTTTGTGAAGTAGTACACGACAACGATCGCGTACTTAGCTCCTCCTCTGGCAATAGGTAACACTCCAATAATGTCAATTCCCCACATGGCAAACGACCATGTACTTACCATCGACTTGAGCTGAGTCGGAGGCGCTCTGGGAACTTTGGCAAATCTTTGACACCTATCGCAGTGTCGTGAATAATCAGCCACGTCTTTATTTATGGTAGGCCAGAAATATCCGTACCTAATACTTTCTTTGCTAGGGTTTGGCCCCCAGTGTGATCTCCACACTCACCTTCATGTACTTCTTGCAGTACACGTTTAATGTCGTCGTGTGCGATACACCGTAATAGGGGCATTGAAAACCCTTGGCGATAAAGGACGTCGTCCTGTAAAACGTATCTTGCAGCCTTGCATCTTACAGCTCGTCTTTCGCTTTTTTTCAACAGGAGGGTTCCATTCTTGAGAAAATTCTTAATCGATGTCATCCAGGATTCTCCCTCTGGTTCAACTTCCGAGGCTAGCTCTGCTTCCATTAGGTCGAAACTCAGTGATTCCAACACCTCTATTAGAACCATTTCAGTTTCTTTAGGATTATCAGAACTTGCTAGCTTCGCCAGTCGATTTTCTTTCTGATTTTCCGCTCTTGGAATGTGTGTTATGCTATAATGCTCCAAACCTCCCAACAACTCCTTTACCTTCTTGAGATAAGTAATGAGTCGAGGTCCTTTAGCAGTAAATTCTTCCCGAACTTGGTATACAACTACCTTGGAATCACAATATATATCTAGTGTCTTCACTCCCAAATCTTTGGCGAGTTTCAGCCCGGCAATCAGGGCTTCATATTCGGAATCGTTGTTAATAGCAGCAAACTCTAACTGCAATACATATTAGATAGATCGTCCTTCAGGAGTTATCAAAACAACTCCGGCGCCGGACTTTCGATCATTCTTGGCCCCGTCCGTATATAGTTTCCATGGACTAAGCTCTAACTCTCGATCCAAAGCAACTACCTTGTCACCCACTATTTCCTCTTCAGGAATTGTAAATTCAGCTATAAAGTCAGCCAATGCCTGCCCCCTTATTGATCTTCGTGGCCGAAAGTTCAAATCAAATTGACTTAGCTCGATATTCCATTTAAGTAACCTCCCCGATGCTTCGGGTTTCTGCAACACTTGTCTCAAAGGTTGATGGTATATACAACTATTGGGTGTTCCTGAAAATAATGGTGAAGTTTGCGGGAAGCAATCAGGAGGCTATAAGCAAGCTTCTCTATCTTTGGATAGTTACGTTCTGCAGCAGCTAGTTTTTTGCTTACGTGATACATAGGTTTCTGGACTTTATCCTCTTCACGTACTAATGCTGTGCTGACGGCGTGAGATGATACCGCTAAGTAGACAAACAAATCCTCATGTCCCACAGGTTTTGATAATATTGGAGGCTTTTCTAAAAAATTTAATAGATTCTGGAATGCCTCTACACAGTCGGGAGTCCACTCAAAATTTCTCTTTCCCCGTTTTATCAGGTCGAAGAAAGGTACACACTTGTCCGTTGCTTTGGAGATGAACCTGCCCAGTGCTGCAACCTTCCTAGCTAAGCTTTGAACATCCCTAATCTTTCGCGGCTCCTCTATATTCTGGATTGTTGCTATTTGGTTCGGATTGATTTCAATTCCTCTGGAACTCACGATAAAGCCAAGGAACTTGCCTGATGCCACTCCAAAAGAACACTTCAAGGGATTCAACTTCATCCCATACCTTCGTAGTATGCGGAACATTTCTGCCAAGTCCTTCGTATGATCAGGAGATTGCTTGGATTTCACGAGCATATCATCTACGTAAACTTCCATGGTTTTCCCGATTTGATTATAAAACATGCGGTTGACTAGGCGCTGATACGTGGCTCCCGCATTCTTTAACCCAAATGGCATTACCACGTAACAATACAACCCCAAGTCTGTGATAAAGCTTGTATTCTATTGATCTGGTATGTGCATAGGAATTTGATTGTACCCAGAATAGGCGTCCATAAAGGATAGAAGCTCATGTCCGGCTGTCGAATCTACTAGCTGATCAATTCTGGGGAGAGGAAAGCTATCCTTCGGGCAAGCCTTGTTCAAATCAGAAAAGTCAATACACGTTCTCCACTTCCCGATTGACTTTTTGACTAGGACAGGATTCGATATCCAGTCAAGATATTTCGAATCCTTAATGAATCCATTATCGTTTAATTTCTCTACTTCTTCTTTTAAAGCTGCTGACCGCTCTAGGCCTAACATCCGTCTCTTCTGCTTGACTGGTGGGTGCTTTGGATTAATACACAAAGAGTGGCTAATGATGGTAGGCGAAATCCCACGCATGTCAGCGTGTGTCCAGGCAAACACATCCAGATTTTCCTTTAAGAAATCAGCCAATTCCCTTGCTCTAACTGGATCCAGTTGCGAGCCAATATTTATTACTTTTGTTGGATCTGTTTCATCAATAGGTATATCTATTGTTATTTCGTTGGGAGTTGCCTTCTTATCCCCGGGTTCTCTATCCTCTCTGGGATCTATATCCTTGAGCACGTCTGAGGGCGACTCTCTTGGGGCAGGACCCCTTAATTGCTATGCCGAGGCCTCCTTTGGAGGGGTGGAATCGTCCTTAGCTTCTATATTCAACCCCTTCATTAACATCTTTAACTCCGTCATGTAACAAGCTCGTCCCGTAGCTTGGTTGCCCCTCATCACCCCAACTCTTGAGTCAGTCGGGAATTTAAGCAGTAATCACCAAGGTGCAATACAAGCCCTAAATTCGGCAAGGGCTGGTCGGCCTAGGAAGACATTGTAAGGCGACTCCACATCCAAAATTACAAATGGCAGGATCCTTACTCTCTGGCGATCTCCCTGCCCTAGCGTGACTGGTAGTTCCACAAAACCCATCGGAGCCGTAGATGCTCCGTTAAAGCCACGTATCCATCCTTCACATGGCTTTAAGTCTTTTGCTTCGAGTCTCGTTTGTTCGAAAGCTTTATTAAAGAGGATATTGACCGAGCTCCCATTGTCCATTAACAATTTATGGACTAAAGCAGGCCCAATTGTTGTGGTAATCACTAGTGGATCGTCGGTTGGAGATTGAACTCCGGAATCATCTCTATTGCGGAATAAGACGTCGTCAGACATCGTCTTTTGTTGTTTTACTGGAGCAACGTCTCCGAGGCTTCTGCATTCTCTTACCTCAAAATGCTTGGCGGCATTGACGTACTGGTCCATTGCTTTAAAACTATGACCAACTAAGTGAGGTCCGCCTATAATAGTATTAATGACGATCCCCTTACCTTTTTGCTGAGCTGTGGGTTTTAAAGCAGGTTGGTTTTGGTTTGGGGCTTGTCACCCTTGCCCCCTGTCCCTTGGGGTGACCTTGTACTCACCCAACTTCCCCTCTCGCAACAACCTTTCGATGATATCTCTCAAATGACGGCATTCATTGGTGGAATGACCGTGGGTACCATGAAATAAGCAAAACTTTCCTATTGCAATCTCTTTCTCAGTTGAATCTCTGGGTGGTGGTTTTTTGTATTGCAATATGCTATATGTATCTAAATAAATATTCTCCAATGTATCATTTAACGGCATATAATTTTCAAAATTCTGGAATCGGGGTCTTTTTAAGAGCTATTCCCTCGGTTTCTGTTCCTTCTATTTCCATTCCCATTTCTGTTGTTATTACCCCCATTCTGGTTGCCAACATTTACATCCACCTTCCCTGAACTGTCACCAGATTGTTTCACAGCAACGTTACTCTGGACACCTTCCTTCGAGGCCCCTTCGGACTTTCTCTTCCAATTTGGCTTAGCTTCTTCTTGCCTTAAGCGGATATTAGCCTTTTCATAGAACAATTCTCTAGTAGTAGGTGGTTTTCCAGCCAAGTAATTCCCGAACTCTGTGTCAGGATCTACCCCTTCTATCAAGGCCATCAGGATAGTGGGCTCATGGGGATCACTAACTTCGATGACGGCCAGGTTGAAGTGATCCAAATATGACTTTAAAGATTCTCCTGGGGCCTGTTTAATCCATAACAATTCTATGACGGTCTTGGACTTTTGGGCATGGAGTCGAAACTGATTCATGAAGCGCTCACTCAATTCTGTGAAATTTGATACTGACCGAGGAAGGAGTCGGGTGAACCACATTAACGCTACGTCTTCAAGATAGATTGGAAAAGCTTTGCATTTCATGGCATCTGGAGCTGCTGCCGCGTTCACGAACCATGCACATCTCATCAGATGCTGCCCTGGGTCTGTTCTTCCTGAAATATCGATCCATCTAAGGCAAGTTGAATCGCCGGGGGAACTGGAAATTCAGTATGTCATCTGTGAAGGGGGTATGACTTCATTCAATGCCCCAATCTTCATTAGTATACCGCCGGCTTTCGGACATAATCTAGCGCACCATTGCCCATACATCGGCGTTTGTTAGTGTCTGCACAGGCTCTCTAGATCTGATGTTCGGATTACCCCTGGGTTCCTGATCAGGGGATAACCTCCTGTTTCTGGCGGCAGCTGCTCTACATTGCTCTCTGTGCTCCTGGTCGATCTCAGGAGATAGAGGTTGGAGAAGCTGTTACTGTGTGGGGTTGGTAATATTAGGATCCCTGGGTAAGACGTGGGATCCACGCATGGGTAGCAACATAGGCTGTTGCAGGCTCGGGTCATCAGGGCCCAATACACGAGCGGTGTCTTCTCGGGATCCCAAAGATCCAAAAGTCAATTGATCGAGGTTCTGAGGTCGTTCAAGCGGCCTTCTCTCGCGAGGGCATTACTCGTCCAAAGAAGACGAATCATCTGTAGCAAGGCGGCGTGTTGGGGATGGAGTCTTCTGCCTCCGGAGCTCCTGTAGTTCTCTACCCATAGTGATCATGTTTTCCTGCATGCGAAGGCTGTCACGCCTTTGGGCTTCCAATGTTTCTTTAGTGCTCTGTAGCATGTCAAGAAAACGTGAAAAGTCTCCCTGAGTAATGGGTGCAGATGGATCAGGCTGAACATTAGTCATCGTGGAAGTCATCGTGGCTGGAATCGAAGCGTTGGAGGGAGCTCAAGTAGAAGTTCCAGCTTCATTCTGGTTTGGATCGGATCGGTTCACAGTGGCCTGGTCGGGGCAGTTCGGATGGAGAGAGTGAGTACCCTCGACCTCATTAGACCAGATCGGATCGGTGCCTTCCATACGGTTCAGATCGGCGCCTCCCATCCGATTCGGATCCTCCTGATCAGAGCGGTCTGCTCTAGAACTTTGAGCGCATGACCTCGTTAACACGATGGCTTGCTGATCTTCTCTAGCATTGTTTCCCCTAGCACCTTGCACTTCTTTTCCTTTGGTCTTAGCCATGATACTCGATTCTTCAACGGTTAGTCAACAAGTATTGAAAGATGTCAAAGACAAAGGATTAACTTCTTTGAACTTGAAAGTCCAAATAGTAGAATGATAATCCCCAAAAGGCTGAGAATTCGAAGTTATCTCAGTGAAAGCACCAAAATGTTAGACCAAAAATTGGTTCTAACACCCAAATTAGCTATGATTTCAATGAAATAAAACTAAAAAGCAACGAAGAACACATGATTTATAGTGGTTCGGCGTTAAAGAGCCTACATCCACTTTCTATTCTTTTTATTGATGATTTGAATGCAAATATGACAATGATTCTCAATCAGCTTCACAATTATAATGCATAAGCTCACTCAAATCTCTCCAAAATAGACTTTAAGAGATGATTTTGATCTGAATGTTGATATGAGATTCGGCTATGAAGGAAGTTAAAACTGAGAATTTGCCAAAAGATCCTTTCAAATGCCTTTTGATGGTGTATTTATAGGTGAAAAATCTCCTCGAAGTGGCTCCGGTTCGGAACCGCGTGGCACCCATCCCATAAGAATCGAGTTCGGAGGCCTCCAGATGGTGACAACGCATCGACTTAGCGGGAGATCGTGGGTGGAAATGGTCGTGCTTGGCCCGAGTCTTCAGGAAACATGTAGCAACGGTCACAGGTTCAGAAAAGGGGTTCGGATCGGCTGCCTTTGATCCGATCCGATGGGGCTGCTTGCTTTCTTTTGGTGTCGCTGAAGTGCTTCTCCGAACCGAACCGATATGATGTCTGCGTCTTTGACTCCTACTTCTTTCCTGCGTGGGTTCCCTCCGATCCGAACCGGTTGATGGCTTTCCCACTATTTGCTCTTTGTGTAGCCTAGTTCACAAAGTAGGCTAACAATAATGATGATGGTTGTTCTTAGCTATGAATTTACTTCCGTTCTTTAATATTATGATTTATGTAATGATAATGTTGACTATGTATGTTATGCATTATTGTTCTTCTCATGTACGATTTATGTAATGATAATGATGATTAATGTTAATAATTCAAGTTATTCTGTATGTATTATATGATTTTAATAGATATGTCTGGTAGATGACGATCGAGGAGTTCATCTCAGCCGACTCCTTCACCATCTCCTACACCAGGAGCAGGTCCAGACAGCTTCGAGCCAGATTTGCGACAAGCTGCAGAGATTGTTCGTAAGAGTGTTGGGTAATTATCAAATTTATTTCAATTTAGATTATTTAAAATATATGAAACATCTATGTAAACATGTACATAAGGGGTTCAAAATTGAGCCAATAGATTTCATTTTAGAGGTGTCGAGGTCGTCTTACACAAGCAGGATGACTAGGGCATGGCCGCAGTATGATAGTATACCACCCCACATAAAGAACGCTATTCTAGCCAATTTGCTGGCAAGTATTTTTTTATATTAGTGTTGAAAATTAATATACAGTAAATAATTCAAAATAAATTTAATATGCAGGCTGTTTTATGTGTGGAGCTGCAGGACATGCAGCTTTTTTTGACACACCGGAATATGAAAATGCGAAAGAATTATCGAGAAGCAATTTCAAGAGCAAAGGCATCTGGAAAATAGACTCCATGGATGAGTGACGATGTTTGGGCTGCATTTCCTGCATATTGGGATACAGAAGCAACCAAAGTAATATATAATGAAAATATTCACATTTATGTTAATTGCATTCTTTTAATTAATCGTGTATCAAATATAATAGGAAGTAGCAAAAAGGAATAAAGCAAATAGAGCTAAGAATCTAGCTTTACACCGCGGTGGCTCAAAATCATTCCACCAACATCGGAGAGAGTTGGTATAAAATTTCAATATTTTTAGTAAATGTTTACGTAAAAATTTAGTTTATACATTAATTTATTCTTATTTTCTATAATTTTATTACTGTATATATACTCAGTTGACAAAGTTTCAAAGGGAGCCTACGATGGCAGAGGTTTTCGGGCGTACACATGCGGTGGAGCATACTGATGACGAAAGGGACGTGACATATGATTGGGCAGACAATAAGGCTGGGGGTGTAATGGTAAATATGCTTATTCATAATTAAAATGTTTCATATTCGTTCATATCACACTATATAAGTAAATTATATGGCATTTGTATTTAAATTATATTAATATTGTAGGCGAGATATGATGCAAAATCGGCTAGAGTGACTCAGGCAAGTGGACGAGAGGAGCTTACAGTTGCAGATTGCAATCGTATATGGGATTCGATTATTGCTCTGCCTACTCGTAATAGGCGATATGGCTTCGACAATATGGGGGTAAACCTTTTTTAATTTAAGTTTACATTTAAAGTATGTATTCAATTGTAAAAGAAAATTATAAAGACAACAACAAAGTATGTATTCAATTGTAAAAGTAAATTATAAAGACAATAATAAAGTATGTATTCAATTAGTTATTATTTCCATTTAATTTGATTAATAATTCAATTTATAATTAGGTAGAAAAATAATTATTTGTATGATATTACAATTATCTTATAATATAACATTAAATATAGTATGTATTTATTTTATTCTTTAAGTTTAACGTGTTAAACCTATGCCATATTATCTTTTACTCCAATTTCCTATCATTTTTCAAAGTCCATGTATATATTACAATTCCATGTTGTCTTTATAATTTTTTTACATGCTAGGCAATATACATGTAGATTTATATGATAACGTCATGAATATAATTTAAGTTATTAACTTAAATGTGAACTAGAATTATTTATAGGCTATTGATTTTCAGCGAGGATACAGGAGGTCCATGGATGCTGAGGCTGTAGCTCGATTGCAGCAGCAATTGGAAGAGATGAATGATTGGAGAAGAAGCCAACTGGCCGAGCAGATAGACGAGCGCATTGCAGCTTACTATAAGGAGCATGGATCGGTGCCTAGGGAGGAAGAAGCCGGTGCTGAAGGCGAAGAAGAAGAGGACGAAGACGATGATGAGGAGGAGGACGATTAGTTTGGTTTTTCTTATGCTTGGGTATATACGTATACTTGGTTTTTTATATGCTTGATGCACGTATGACTATATTTGATGTTGGTATGGTGTGGTTAGATATATTTTGATGATATGTGATGATGATATGGTAATATGTGACGATGGTATTGTTATTTGGATATATGACGATGGTATGTTATGACATTGTGATGAATTTAGTAATGTTTTGGATATATTGTATTGTGGATGTGTTATGATAGTGAGTATTGATTGTATTGGACTGATACTTGTGGATTGGTGAGTTGATATTGGAATGGTATTGGTTTTGTGAATTGAGGGGAAGAAATAACTCTGAAATGCAAAAAATATGTTCCATATTTGCGACGGCTAGCAACGTCTCATAGGTCCAAACTATGCAACGGCTAGCGACGGCGTGTGATGGCTTGTGACGGATGGTTGCAATGGCTAGCGATGGATTTCTGGTAGCAATATGCAACTGTTTGTGATGGCTTGCGACGGCTTATCAAACAACGATTTGCAACGGTGTCCAGCGGCTTCTCGGTAAAACAAACTACTTGCCACGTATGATGCCACGTGGCAATTTGTTGTTGCAAGTCATTGCCAAATGAACGACGGAGCCATCGCTTTTGCCGTCGCTTTTCCTACACGCGACGACTTGGCTAGCGACGACCGCCAATGGTTTTTTTTCCATCACCATTCACTGTGCGTTTTGTAGTGTTTATTTATCCCTAAATCTCTTTTTTTACACATGTATGAGCAAATCTTACATTGTAATAATTTGACTTAGTAACCATGATATAAGAAATAACTATTCACTGAATCTACAATGAGTGACATGTATTATTGTGTTATTCATTAAAACATCATGGCAAAAATATTGTTTGTCATGTTCTTTCTTTAAAACGTCATGGCAAAAGTATTGTTTGTCATGTTTTTTCTTGTTTTGTAAATAAGATATGCATTGAATTTAAACTATTATATTAAGACTTTAGAATCATATTTCGTCTAGAAGTTATTTTTCAGTGTTACTTGCTTTCGGATCATTATAGTTTAGGTTAAGTTTGGAAGTTTGGGTTTTTTGCTGATGGGTTTATTCATGATAATAGGATATTGGAAATAACTAGCAAATTTGTTCGTGAGGTGATTATGTGCAAATTGGTTTGTCATCTTTGCTTATTAGTTTATTTGATCATCTACTGATAAATTAATACTTGTTGTTGGTTTCTTTCCTACTCTTTCATTGAGCTCTTCTTCAGTATCCACAAAGTTCTAATCCAAAACCCCTAATGATGCAGAAAAGGTCTATTATTATGTATGTATGGGAATCCATGCAAATACAAATGACAAAATTACCAATAATACTATCAATATACTGGATTTTTGGAGCTGACGGGATCCAAGTGGAATGCAATGGAGTAGTCGAGACCGAATTAAATATTTCCTTTGAGTAACATCTATTGTTCCGAAGTTTCTTAACAAATGATGCTTCTATGAAATTGAGGTAGGAGTCATGCTTCTCATCTGTCCACTTTGTGCCAAATGATTCTATCACTTAACAAACCAAATTTTTGATGAATTCTAGTTGAAGAATATTATATATACATAATTAGCATGATGAAAAAAATCGACATGCAGAATGTTATGATTATTATATACGCTCTCTAGTTTCATATTCTTGGTTATGCACCATGCTTTGGATAACATGTCTGGCCTTATTGTATAAATTACTTGCTCTATCCACATTGGTAATTATGATTGGACATTTTGATTTGAGTTGAAAATTATGTTACTTGGAGGGTCAAAGAAGCTTTATAAATATTTAACGCTTATTTGCTTACTATACATCATTTCTCGCTAGTTACGCATGTCTGATGCTAAGTGATCACATAGTTAACTAACATGATTAATAAATCAATTTCCCAGAAAATTTAATGTTTTGCAAAATTCTTAGAAAAAAGGTCAGCTATTTCAAGAGGAAAAACCCCTGCCTGTACGGCAACAACATACTGCTGCTGCATGCATGCAACTGCACTCTAAGAAAAAAAAACTCATCATGCATGTGTCTGTGTTTGTGGAACTGAGAGCTGAATTATTTTCTCCATAAAAATAAGAAAGTAGTTCATAAACTGTTAAAACTGGATAGATTTTATGACTGTACTGGTTAAAAGCTTCATAATGTTTTATTTTATACACAACTCTTTATGTGCAAAACAACAGGTTGTATCTTTAATTTACAATAAGAACAATGAAGGAAGTTAAAAAAAATAGCTTGTGAGTTGTGCAAAAATCATTTCCAACTGGTCTCACTTTGAGTTAAATATGCATGGAAATTAAATTTTAACATTTCTGAATCCTACGATAAATTGTGACCTTCTAAAATTGCAGCCTTCTCTTAAACGTGTTATTTTTGTTGACACGCTTTTTGGTCAAAGCTGTCACACATCAAGAATTTGGTTAGCGGCACGTTCAAATCTAACAACATTGTTAGAAAATAGAAAGTGATTTGGTCGAAGTCGCAACGTGTTCAAAAAAGATTGGAAATTGCTTCGATTTGTAAAATCGTCATCGATGGACTTGGAAAATCTAACATGGTAAAATACATGATCGACTCGGTCCGATAAGCTCAAAATGCTTGAGTGTGTCGTTCCGATCACATGGCAAAACTTGTCGTGGAAAAGTATATTTCGATAAAATCATGTTTCACGCACTCAAAAATAGCTGATCGGCATGGCACAATCGCGAAAAATCGCTTGCGTGACTCACGACATCAAAATCTGGCACTTGACAAAATTCTGGTTTGGTACGTTTAAAAACAGGCGATTGACACGTGAAAATCATCAATTTTCTCGTGTTCGTGCTCGGCTGACTACATCACAAGAGTGGTCGATCACGTGGATTGGCATGTTGAGTACAAAATATTGGCCTGAGAAAATGGCTCTGATCCATGGCTCCGCACCAAGCAGATCACTTTACATTTCTCAACTCTGGATATTTTTATATTGTTGGTTTACTTTAAAACATACATTCAGGAGTTAGCGTGCGCAAATAGCCAATTCCCCCACATTAACAATTTTTAGTGACTTCGAATAACAAAAATTTGAATTAATAACCAGTCACTCTAATAGCCCCTGTAATGGTTATTACATAATTATAAAAAATGTCTAGATTCCCTTGTCGATTCACATAATTCTAAAATATATACAGTTTGCTTATCTATAACGTGTATATTAGTATTGAAGAGATATACATAGAGATATTGGTGGGGAAAATAAAGTACTATTAAAAGACACATGTTATAATTATGAGAGGAAAATAAAGTTGATTTAAAAAATGGGTGTTATTAATATGAGTGTAAACAGGTTGGATCAGACAAGGTTGTGTCATAGTTCTATTCTATGAAATATTCGAACAAACAAAGACCTAGTAATTTTAAATTTGGGAAATTCTATTTAAAATTCGGTTTTTGTTGAGTTTCACCCAAAGCGAAAGTTTAAATATTAGGGATACAATATCCTTGGTAAAAGTATCATAGTCTACCATACAACTTTCTTTCTACTTTACTTTCATACACCAAAAAAGAAGTTGTAGAAATCCTAAATCCAATCACGCAATCTTAAACCAGCGACACAATCATTTTCAAGGCTATAAATCTACAACGAAAGAAATAGAAGAGAGCAATGTAGATTACGAAGAGTAAGTGGCAAGTGTTTGTTCGAGTAAGTTTTTTTAATGCATAAGGCATGTAGTGGACCAACTGCGTGGTTGCATAAAGCAACCACATAGAGCCTATGCATGGTTGTAGAGAGATCCACTCGGATACTATGCATGGTTCTTTAACCAACTATGCAGAACCTCTGCGTGGTTTAGAAAAACAATTTTAAAAAAATTGTTCTTGTCTCTTCTACAACCATAATCCAATAAAAATGAAATTCTAATGTACTACACCAAAGACTTTACGACATATGCTGTGAGTGTATTTTTTTATTATAAACGTAGGAACAATGTTGTAATACTAATACTGACACCCTGTTTACGTAGATATATAAGTCACATAGTAAATTAATCGAATGGTTTCGTAGCATCGGCAAAAGTCTCGGTTTTGTGCTTACCATTATGAAACCAATACCGGTGCATTTGCTAAAACATTACATTTTGTTTGCATGTGAGCGTAATAGTGTGTATAAGAGAAGGAAAATTAAAGATCCTACAAATTGTAGATTGATGGGTATAAAAAAATGTAATTGTCCATTTAGAC
Organism: Allium sativum; assembly: GCA_030737875.1. NCBI lineage: Eukaryota > Viridiplantae > Streptophyta > Magnoliopsida > Asparagales > Amaryllidaceae > Allium > Allium sativum. The sequence continues at coordinate 1,019,878,371 of CM060926.1, forward strand.
CAAAAGATGTGAAACTTGAATATTTGGATGAATGAAGTTTGGTTGTACTTAGTGATGCGCAAAACCATTCGGAGTTGAAGCATAATGATGGACACTCGTTTGTGGGCCGGTTAAGCAAAGACGATATAAAATTAGTGTTTGAAATGAATCCAAATATGGTGAAAACCAAAAAAATATTGCATACACTTAAAGAAATATTTCTTCAAATTCTACAACCATCAAAACAATATATGATGTCATTACTACACAAAATTCGACTGAATTAAGTGGTCGTTCACAAATTCAATATTTTCTTAGTAAACTAAAAGGATCTGAATACTTTGAATGACATCAGATTTTTTTTGATGGTGGTGATATAATCAAAGACATTTTCTTAACACATACGATGAGTTTGAATTTTTTAAAGACATTTCCTAGAGTTTTAATATTGGACGTACCTACAAAACAAATAGGTATAAGATGTTATTACTAGAGATAGTTGGCGTTACATCTAGGGATCACACTTCCTATACCGTCATTGCTTATTTAACGATAGAAGATGAGGAAAGTTACATATAGGCACTGGTACAGTTGAAATTCATTATGGTTGACTGTGAGGTGGAAATGCCTAATGTGGTTGTAAGCGATGGAGAGTTGATATTGATTCATGTCATTAAATTAGTTTTTCCAAATTCATCTTATATGTTGTGTAAATGGCATATCAAAAACAATAGTCTTACTTTAATAGGAAAAAGAAAAACATGAATGGATGGATGTTGAAGATAAAAAGTCATTCTTAGGTGACTGGAGTGAGCTCGTATGCTCCAAAAATAGCATTGTACAAAATAAAAATTTGCATTGGTTGCACAAAAGGTATGAAAGATACATTTTTCTATTGAAATATGTTCAAGAGCAGTGGTTAGATCCATATAAATATAGATTTATTTGATTATGAACCGACAAGTATGTGCATCTCAAGAACTACACATCGAATAGGTAATTTATTTCAATTTTAATATGATATAATATAGTATTAAATTATTTATTTCCTTTGTGAAAAATATGTTGTTCCTTAGATATGAAGCTTATTTTGCTCGTTCAAAATAAATACGTAAACATTTAGTTATTTGTCAATGATGCTTTGAGAATGGTTGGAGTAAAACGCATTCGTTGTTGGAATTATCGTTCACTAAATTAAATGCTTTCTTTGAACAAAACTTAACAAGACTGAAACATATTTTACACATTCGTGAGTTCAAAAATTCATGAGGTGTAGTAAGTATCGTTGCGTTTGACTTCATTCAAAATTACTTCGAGTGAAATCTATTGGAGATGACGAATTTCTTAGGGGTTTGTTATTCAAAAGACACATGGTGTTATATGCGTACATGTGTTATCCCATCTTTGGTCCAAGTCATCTATACCACTTGAGTTAATCGATAATCATTAGACAAGACTACACTTAGTTGAATGAAGTAGAAAGTATCCTAGGACCATGTCCCCGCTGATAAGGATAAGTCCAAACCAAATGATCTAAACAACTTGCTTGGCATCTACCATCTAGCAGTTACAACTAGTCCTTGCTGTGTACTAACAGTCCTTCCAAGCAAAAACCTAGGCTCTATAATGCTTACACATTCTCCGGGAATTTACCATTATCCGAAAATAATTTATAGCCACAAAATATTTAGATGTCTTTCCTAGGTACTAATCCTTACCGACTACATAATTTAAAAATGTGGTTTGGCTTCATCGTTTCATTTTCCTTCTAAAAACCAAAAGCTTCAAAACTTTATTTATCTTCATTAAAACTTATCCTTGCCAAACCAAAAATGACATCTCATAAAAAAATGCAAAACTTCTTGTTCTTTTTTTTCAAATCATAAAAACCGGAGTAGACAACGACAACAATTTCTCAATTAGTTTCACAACCGTTCATGTTTACAATGTTAGTTCAATTACTTACATCTACATGTTAATTTCTAAAATTAGCCCAGAACATCTACTTTATTCTACATTTTAACAACTTATTTTGTCCACTCACCAAAGCTTATGTCAAAACAATTGCCAAAAAATTATGTCAAAAGAATAATGGTTTTTAAAATTTTCCTTACCGAAAATTTAGTTTATGACAAAATACAATATTTTCTATGTTTTTTTTATTTAACTCTTTCATCCATTATAGCTTAAAAAACCAGCGAGCTATACATGCTCTATAATGTACACAATTTTTTGAGAAAAAATCATTTTAGACAAAAGTTTCATAAGAAATCACTACCTCCAAAATATACCCTATTTTATTTTATTTTTTTCTCCCAAACCCAATATGTACTTTTCCAAATATGTTCCTTACATATTATTATTTTTCAAGCATAAAAAATACCTCCTTTTTTATTTCAAAAATTGTTTCGACGCAATTTAGCAAGTACATATTTTGAAATTGTGAACTTTTAATGTCAAAACTTGAAAAACGCATTAAACTATCACCCAATTACTTTTAAATTTTCAAGTTCTCAAAAGTTAACAATTAGGCTAGACCCAAAGTGGGCTCCCAACTTACTTAGACTTTCCTAAGTATTCCCACGAAGTTATTTCCCTCGAATATATATATATATATATATATATATTCCTAATCCATTTCCCTTTCCCAATTTATAAAGTTCAACTGCCTAACCCACTAATCTGAAATACAAACATTTCGGATACTAACATATGGGATTCATCTTTCTCCATTACAAAGCACATAGTACAATTTTCACCCAAACAACCCAAGGGTCTCAAATTTCCATAACAAAGCATATGTTGCTCTTCTTATTTAATGGGTTCCTTTATAGATCTAGGTATATATGATATTTATATTTTTAAAATACAAATACATTCACAAACTATATATAGGAATCCTAAACCTAAGCTCTGATACCAGATGTAACAACCTGAATCTCGACCTATCGATTTTTTTTCAAAAATTCCAATCTATCGAAGCTCGAGTCGGCTTGTCAAGTATCCTGCAGAAAAGGCAGAGATAATAAATATATTAGAGGCTAGTAAACATCTCACAGTAGAATGAATAAAATATAATGTAATCTATCATAGATCTGCCATAAACCTAACTTGCGAGTGTGTTGTGAGGAGGGGGTCAGACCACAAAATTCTGGTGACTTGACAAAATTATATATTCTGAAATAACCCTACAAATACTGTTTAGTTATGTTTTCTTAATTATTAGGTTGTTTAGGTTAACAACAATCAAGGTTCTATACTCATGTCGTGCCCATCTACTTCCCAGCAGATTACCCTAATATAGTATATATATAGCCACCCTAGCATATCAAGGTACTCCCCATAGTACCCTACTCGCATGGTCTCTGCTCTCATGCTACTGAAGTGTATTCACTTTCATCCTACGTCGAACGACATACAAAAATCAAAATCATTATGCCACATATCACAAAGAACCATCATCGCTATATCTCGTAAGCGTACAGATCGTCATATCCGAACTCCTCGGTCGAATCAAGCCTCAACTTGGAGTAATGCCCTCTGGTCCACAATACACCACCCAGTGCGTGTATCTATACCCTCACACGAACGTAAAGTCTGTTGTACACTAAGTCCCGTAATAAGGTTGCATCCAATGCATGGAACTCGATCGGGAGCTTTCAACATCTGTAAAGGCCCGCTTTATCAGTCCTACAATACAGATATCCAGAGTGTGTTCTGCATTTTTATGGTGGCTATGGTCCCACCCTGACCCCTCCATCAACTAGTGAAAGACTACATGAGAGCTAAGTGACATGCCCCTAGAAAACAATCTAACACATAATTTGGTGTGTTCTGCAACCAATATCTCAATAGTAAAAGATCGAGGGTCTGTAGGTTTAGCTCTAGTCTTTCCACATCCCATGACTGTCAATGACAGGTGCCCAATGATTACTATCATGTATTGGTCCTAACCTAGCCTCTTCCCAAGGCAATCTCCGAATCACCCAATGTCATCCGCCATAGCCTTCTGATTGCCAAGCTACAGTTGCAGTCAAGGTATACTCGGCGGGTGGTACCGCGAAGATCAAACCACTGGGAGTACAGCTTGAGCATGCACTACATAGAGGACAACCACATTGTACACTACTACGTCCCTCAGAATCTGCGTGCTTCCCTCCAGTCCCGCGGAGAAAACATACAAAATAACCAGTAGCATAATCAAATGGACATGCTCCTTCCATGTCTCTAGACACCATGATGATCTACCAAGTTGGGTTCTTTACCTTCGTACATTCATACAAGTCCAAGCGCATTACACTAACGTGTTATTAGATTCTATGTCTAATCTTTTAATCACCCGCTTGTTTTATCTTATCAGATTGTCAATTAATTTGATTATCCACATTTTAACTTTTTATTCAAGTTACCAAGTTTTCTCTGAGCCTCTTATATCTCAAAGGTGTGGACCCCTCTCGCTTATTGATCCAGCGATTTAACTTAACTCGTTTTAAGTTCATTAATAAGCTTAATGATATAACATGTTATTTTTTAGATTGTAATAAATGAAAATAATCTGCAACCTTCTACCCTCAGATTATAATTAACGAAAGTAATCTACAACCCCTTTATCACCATGTCGTTTATCGTCCAATTACAGGTTTACAAGTTACAATAACATGCTTTACTTAATGTATAATTAAGTATATCCTTCCCTAATTCTCATGTTTTCTTATGACATGTCTACTTAATATATAATTAAGTCTACCAATAATAATCTACTTTACTCTTATTTAATCATAACCTCGTCTTACGCTGTTACCACAACTTCTTGTTGTTGTTTGTTTATTAACTTAGTTCTGTTAACTAAGTTTTACTAATCAGTTTCCTTTTCATTTATTATAACTCATGTTATAATTTCCACTGGTCACTAGGACAAGCCTACATATCATATTACATTCTCATTTATATGATTAATTGTATTAGGTTATATTCCCCATTCATCACGATTCTTTTTAGGTTCTCTATTATGAACAAACTTTTATTGTTTTAATCTTTCTTTAATTATTATCATGTATATTCCCATTATTTTAGGAAAACATTTCACACACCTCATCAGCTTGGTTTACAGATAGATATAATGATCTACTTCCACAACGCATACTGACTTAGATCCGTAGTTGCAAGCTATTTCTTTTATTTTCAGTGTGGACACGTACAGGTATCTCATTCGATTAATGTGCAATACGGTAGAAGAGTACCTATTTCACACTAACTCCACTTTCTTTCTGTTTCTTGCAACTACGTTCTCAGTAATTTATTGTTTATGGAAATATATCATTTGTCCCAAATCCAACTAACTCAGTCCACTACGAATTTTCCCTTTTTTATTTTTGAGTTAGATATTGAATTCCTATTACATATTCTATTCATAGTTACTGTAATTTTTTCTTGGCTGATTAGGCATATCAATTCATAAGAACATATTCATGTTTATTACAAGTTCTATAATTCCATATTACAGTAATTCTTTATTCAAATAGAAGATTAATAGAAATGGGTTTTATACAACAACAATGTTCTGAATATGTTCCAAGCAGATTTAATCTCAATTACCACAAATTCCAAGTATTTGCCGTTTACGAATTATGGGGAATGCAAATGAAAAATATACTGCTACCAAAAGGTATAATTTAAATCCACTCACCTTACAGCTTTCCAATCCTTGATTCTGATATGTTATTTTATGGTCTTCCTACCTAAATCAAGTATTAAAGTAACCACGAATTTACAAATCTGGCACTAAAAGAAGAAGGAAATAAAGAAACCGAAATAAATCAGATTCACGGGACTTACCTTACGTTGATCAGAAATCTAAACACATATGTTGTAGATTTACATTCATTGTCTTCAAAATTTGAACCTAATAGCTAATATTCTAATTTTTGAAAGATTTAGAGAAGTAAAGAAATGACAGAGCTTTGCCAACATTTCAAAAAATATGAGTTGAAAGCTAGGCCCTACTAGTCTACTTACAGATGTACAAGAAATTCGGGTCCATCGGATTCGACAATATAAAATCCGAGCCATTTAAATTAGAAAAACATATCACAAAAAAAACCAGATTTGACCCCGGTGGGTCCACCCATGTGAAGCCTGCGTCGACCCAGCTCTTGGGTCTTGAACGTGGTTTCTGCCGATTTTATTTTATGATTAACGTTACGTTCAATTTATTTCTAAATATTAATTATCTGAATTATTATTTTCCACTTATAACACACATCTATTTTCAAATTCCATGCTTATGTTTACGTACAACCTTTTAAATCTTTATTCGTTAATAACTTTCCCATAAGGATACCGTTTTCTACAAGTTATATATTGTAACAACCCGGAAAATCGGAACCAATTTAAATTTTTTATTTTGGCAATTTTAATGAATTTTGAATATTTAAAATGATATATTTTAGGACTAATTGTCAAGAATAATCCGAAGTTTAACGTGTCTTCCCATAATAATCCCAAGTTTGGATTATTTCCGAATAATCCGAAGTTTGTGGGGGTATCTTCCCATAATCATCCCGATGACTTTTTGACATGTTATTTTGGGATCAATATGGGAAGACACCGCCAAAGTTCAGATTAAAATGGTAAGACACAAGTAAATAGGATTAATATGGGAAGACACCCCTAAACTTCGGATTATTCAGGAATAATCCAAACTTGGGATTATCATGGGAAGATACGTTAAACTTCGAATTATTTTTGACAATTAATCATTTATTTTAACTAAAAACGACTAGAAATTTATTTTGAATAGAATTGGAACGTATAAATTTATTTAAATAGAAATTAGAATATAAATATTTATTTTAATTATAAAAGGAATTGAAAATGGCGCGGTAGTTTGAAAATTCGATTTCAAATTTCAAATGAATGTTCAGGATTCAAAATAAACTGGATTTTAGTGAAACTAGAAATATTTGAATCTGTTTGAAAATATCTTTCCAACAATATGAAAAATCTAGATTTAATTGTGGGAATAAAAAGTTAATGTCCAGTTGAAAATTAAGAATAGTCGCTATGGAATATAGCCCTTAAAAATAGGGATTTTGCAAATGACTTTCATCTTCGACGAGACAACTTTTGTTGGATTCAGAATGTCAAATTATTGCTAGATTCCAATTTTCAAAATTTTTGGAATTAATATGTGAGCGTGGTGGATTTAAACGTGTTTGGTCAATTCAATTTGAATTTAATCGACTGGAAAAAGACCTTTTTTCAAACGATCTCCAAATTCGACGAAATTAGTTTTATTAGGACCGCATCGTCTTAACATAGCCAGATATATTTTTCTGCAATTTTTGGAGTCCGTATATGACCCCGGTAAAATAAAATGTGCATTTGAATTTTAAATATAAAGATTTATATTTTAAATTTAGCAAAAACTAATCGTAACAACTGAATTGGGTTATGAAATATATCCCATTGTTTTCAGAATGGGGGTAGTTAGCTAGGGGTGACAGTCGTTGGGTTCGATTTGGAATTCGAATTAAAAATTAACTTTTTGGAGAATTAAATAATTAATTAATTTTATATATCGCCCCCCTCTTATCTCCTTATAAACTTCAGACCCCCTTTTACCTTTCTCGTTCAAATCGATTTTCAAATATAAAAAAAACACCACGATGCTGCTACCCTCGTGGCCGTTGACCACCGCACCCCTTCGTCGGAGTTCCTCCCCCACACCGCCGCGATGACGCGCCACCCTGGCCTCCCCAAGCCCCTGCCTCCTCCGTTATTTACCTCTCCGACAAGAAAAACGTGAAACCTCCTCTGAAAGAAAACTAGTGAGTTCTTCTAATTTAACCCTTATTTACTTATATAAAAATCTGATTTAATTTTTATTTATTTATATAAAGTTTTAATTTTTATCAATTTAAATAAAGTTTTAATTTTTATTTATTTATATAAAGTTTTAATTTTTATTTATTTATATAAAGTTTTAATATTTATTTATTTATATAAAGTTTTGATTTTTATTTATATAATTATGATTTTTATTATATAATAACATTAATTCACAATAAAAATTAGATTTTTATGTTAATAAATATTTGATTTTTTAATATAAAAAGATTTGATTTTTTTAATATAAAAAGACATGATTTTAAATAAGAGAAGAATACGATTTTTCATTAAAGAAGAATATGACTTTTCATTGTAGAAGAATATGATTTTTCATTGCAGAAGAATATGATTTTTCATTGTAGAAGAATATGATTTTTCATTATCAAAAGATATGATATTTATCGTGCAAAGAAATTATTTTTAAAAAGGTAAAAATATGATTTTTAGTAAATAAAAATGTGATTTTTATGATATGAATAGCGATATAAAAATATACTTTTTATATATAATATCGAATTAAAAATTGGATTTTTCTTTACATATATCGAATTAAAAATTGGATTTTTCTTTACATATATCGAATTAAAAATTGGATTTTTCTTTACGTATATCGAATTAAAAATCGAATTTTTCTTTACATATATCGAATTAAAAATTGGATTTTTCTCTACATATATCGAATTAAAAATTGGATTTTTCTTTACATGTAGCGAATTAAAAATTGAATTTCTCTTTATATGTAGCGAATTAAAAATTGAATTTCTCTTTATATAAAATGCGATTTTTTAAATATATAAACATCATATTAAAAATGTGATTTTTACTATGGACAACGTGGAAAGGATTGCGTTGAAATTTCGGGAAAATCCAAACGGTTTAGAAGTTCAGAAATAAAACTGGAGGAGTGGATCCCAAAGGTGAGAACTTCTCACTTTAATTTATTTTCTAGTTAAAATTTAGAAATATATACTAGGATGCAGACGGTGCTTAGTAGCACCCGACACCTTTGTTTGAAACCATGTTTGTTTGGTTGTTTGGTTGATTAGATTATTTGGTTGAATTTGGTTTGGGAAATGAAATGATTAGAATTGGCATGTACATGGCGCATCCATTAATGGGCGAGGGATAATGCTAGACCTTATTCCGGTTCTAGTATCGCGCCATTATGCTGCCAAAATTTTCTAAAAATGTTAGAACAATAAATATATCATTTTTATTGTATAAATGAACTATATAAAATATTCATGAGATGAAATAAATATTTTATAGTTAAAAATATAATTTTTAACGTGTATATGAATAAAATAAATATTCATTTACAAATCAGACGATTTGTTTATGTACACACATTTAACTGATATTGATTGGGACGATATATTTTACACATCACCCAACTGCACAAATAATAATCAATGTTTGTTGTTTGAAAACCCCACACGGGTATTGGGATGATATTGGCCATACACTAATCCTAATATTTAGTTGTATGTCAATCAATGGGTTGACAGACTGTTGTAAGCGTTAATTATTTATATTTAACGCCTATGCAGTTGTGTAATGCACTCTAGATGATGGTTGACTGTGTTTGATTATTGTTGTGTGCATGTGTGTATGAAATCCATATAAATAAAATTATATGGTAATTGACTGTGTCTGATTTCAATTCGGAAAGAACGAATGTTTTAATTAAAGAATATTTTAAAATGACGAATAAGGAATATTTTAAAATAACTAATATTTTAAAATAATATTCAGTAATGGATCAAAATATGATTTTGATGTCCGATTCGGGATGGACATGAAAATGTTTAAATATAGAAAGTCGTGTTGATTAGATTAATGCCAATTTGACGTGAACGATATTTATATCGATTTTATTCATTTTTTAATGAATATCGAAAAGAAAATTATTTCAAAATCTGATATTTTGAAAATATTATCATTTATATATTATAATGACAAGGAGAATTCAATTTTGATTTAAAATTGAAAATGAAGTTGGAATCGTTTTTAAAACGAATTTAAAATTATTTATAAAATATGTTTTAAATGGAAATTGATGAAATATATAATGTATATATTTAATGACCTGAATAAGATGCGCCGCGCCGCGCCAGTTCGCGAATTTCGACCATTGACTTCGAATGGATATTACAAGAGATCCGACCGTCAGATTCTCCTAAAATCGGAACCGTCGGGTTCGTATCAAAAAGAGATTTCCAACGAATGTAAGGGATTTGAAATCTAATGGTTGGATTTGGAATTATGTCCAAATCAAATTTGGAAAAGGTCGTTGTAAGTGCAGTTCGATGACTGTTCTTGAAAATCGACTGTACGGGCCTTGATAAAATTATCGAAAATATCAATAATTTGTGTAAAATCATAATAAATGATTTGGAAAGAATTGGGATGAAAAATTCCATAGTTGAAATGATAAAAATATATTTTTATCGAAATGAACTAGTTATGAACTAGAATTATAAATCCAATATTTTTAAATAAATAAATTGTATTTGAAATGGTTTTAAAAATAACCAGAATTTCCAATATATGAATTGGAATGGATTTGAATCGAAATTATCATTGGGATATTTCGATATTGGATTCTGTGATTATACGGATATTGTGGAGGAATATGGAAGATATATATCGTTATTCCCAGTACGATATTATTTGATTTCAGAATTTGATATTGAATATAAGCCGATATAATTTCTATTCAGAGCCTTGTATTTAACATTGGATTGGATTTTGGGTTTGTCGTGAATGGTGTATTAAATAACACTGTTCCTAAACCTCGTGTGAAAGAATAAATCTTTTAATTAAGATTATTAGAGTTTCTAGTTAATTAACATTTAATTGGAATAAAATGGGATGTGAATTGGGTATATTGTGAATTGCGTTTTTTAACGACATTCGTTCTTTAACCCGATTAACAGTGAAATGTGATTTGGAATTTATAAATCTTTTTATTAAGATTTTATGGAAATTTTCCAAAGTAAAGTTTTCCAGTTTAATATATTAAATTGGAATTGAATGGAATTCGATTTGATAATAATCGAAATGAGCTTCTGTGGAGGAAGACTGTTAGTATATATGGAATTTAAATGGCTTTGTCGTTATTCCATTTATATTATTAGTCGGATACAGAAATTGATATCGATTATATATATTGATCTGTTTTCCGTGAAGATTCCATGATTAATGTAATGTGATTTTGGGTTTATCGTGAACTGTGTTTTAAATGACATTTGTTCTTTAACCCTGTTAAAGACAGGATTACATGTCTAACATTGTATTTCGAACTGTGTGGTTGATCTCTACTAAATATATATATATATATATCTGTTTGGTCGCGGAGAATTTATTCTCTTGCTTAACACTCTTCTCTAAGACGTACGAGCTTAGAGGTTATATATCGGTAGAAATCAATAGTACAGTGTAGATTGTCAATGCGGCATGTTTGTGTTTTCAAAGTTAAATAATCATTAATATTGATTTTTGGGAAGATTAAACCTAAGTGGAGTTTTAATGAATCTTTAATTAGATTGAAATGGGAATTGATAATTTAAATTATCAAATTTGGGAAAAGATCGAGAATGGAGTATCATCATTTTTACTCCTAGCTATAGTTAAATCTTTAATTAGATTTGATCGTGAAATGGTAATTAAATTTACCGATAACACCGTGGTGTTAGATATAGGGTATGACCAGTTTTGCTCCACGGTATGAATAGGTTGGGATTGGGAAATTAAATAAATGATTACTTCGGTAAGGTGCGTTAATCCCGACTAGTTAGATAAACCTTAATTCGGTTTAGAATTGATATCCAAAGGGAGATTAAAGAATAAATTTAAAAGAATTTATCTTCTATAAAATTATTGGGAACCTTTCCCAAAGTATAAGAATATTTGAATAAAAGAATATTCTGGATTGGAATGTGGCGTATGTTGTGTTTTTATAGAATTATTTATTATATACGCAAGTTATTCGGAAATGCCGGGTTTATACCCATTCATAATAACTGATTCGATGATAAGTCGATGATGAAGATGGTGGTTGAAGATCGGAGGTTTTCACATCGTTTGGATGATTACTGATGTCTTGATTGGGCGGTACACCCAAGACAAGGTAATAAGTGGTGATCGTCCAGATGTATTTAGAGATCGACCAGATATGCGAGGACCTCTCTCCTGTATAGGACATATGGGACGAGGAATAAGGTGCCTCCGGTTTCGTTCAGACCCAGAACAAACTTGTAAATGGATGTGTGTCTGACATTGGATTTTATTCTGTGTTGATTGATCTCTATTAAATATATGTATATTTGTTTGGTGGCAGAGAATTTATTCTCTTGCATAACGCCCTTCTCTGAGACATACGAGCTCAGTGGTTATATTTTGATAGACATCAGTCGCATGGCGTGAATTGCCTGTGTGGCATGCAGAGATGCAGTGATCAAGGCTTCTGTTGAAAAGCAGAGTCTTGTGGTTGATGATCAAAGCACGGCCTTAAAGGGCGTAGCTTTGTGTATAACGTTAATTCGCGAGCCTCACACTTCGGTATGAGTCAAAAACGGGATCAGACCATTGGGAGAACATGACGTTTCCTTTTAGCTATGGGTAGTGTCAGGGTTTTGCAAGCCATGACATTTTTATATTTTACCTATGTGGTTGTTGGATGAGAGGAGCCTCGGTTATATCGGTTACTACAGAGCCGATGGATATAAGTCCGATAGGACCGAGAAATGTGTGTTCAGGAGTAACTAATCCTCAAACGTAAGGGAGGACCGACCCAACTGATCCAAGGGTTGCCCAGAGTGTGTAGTCCTGAGACATTTGCTAGAGTGTCTCGAAGCGGTGAGGAGCCATCCCTGGCCTTGACTCATAGATGGAATCCAATTTCCAATACGTGACATTTCGGTTTACTTGTAGAGCCTAGTATTGGCGACATGATATATGGTACCCATGTCGTCTATGATTGATACATTTATATTGAAATTATTTTTGACACTATACACTTACTATATTATCAAATGATTTGTTTTAAACGTACCAATCATGTTTGGCTATTATAAGGGAAAACCCTATCCTCCAGCTTGCGTTGCATTGTGTGATGGGACCTGGGTCTTATAATAGATTCATTTTCCAAAAAGCATTGCGCTGTTTGTTTTATGCACTGGTATTCTTGGGAGGAAACCCGTTCCGTGTTATACGACGTGGTCCTTTGATTTACTTTACGTTTAAAGTAAGATTTAATAACTGTTTTATTCTCACACCAGTCACATGACTGACCTGGAGTTTATTGTTTTAACCTAACTCTGCGTGCCCCTATTTTCCACATGGGTAACTAGTAGTTTTTGTTTGCAGATATTATATTCATAGGATCCTGGTTTACAGCTGGAGATATATTCGGAACGCTTTGTATCCGTGTATTTCTTTAAGATGTGTTATGTATTATTTTCTATTGCATTATAATTTGTAAATCTCTGAAATTAATCAAATGTATATTATTTGTTCATACTCTGTATATTCTTGTACTCTGATGTAAATTGTCGTAATAGCAATGAAATGTTCTTCTGTTTGTGTTCTGATTTGTCGTGTTCTCAGACAATCCGTTCTTTCTCTACTCTTCGGAGAACGGGGAAGTTCGGGTCGTCACATATATCAAAACGAATAAGAAAATTGCCATGAACACGATGGCATATGTTTTGGTCTAAATTATGGAATCATGTATTATTGATATTTTGTTTTATTATTTATATAAAATACAGGGTGTTATAGAATGGATTACTCGTTGATGTTTCAGTTAGGCAGTATTCCCATTACGAGGTTACTTATAGTAGTGGTCCAGACGTACTTATAGATTCTTCGGATTTGCAAGGGCCTCTCTCTATTATATACGAGGAATAAGGTGTCTTCGATTCGTTCAGACCTAGAACTGACTTATATGGATGTGTATCTGACAGTGCATTTTGTAATGTATTGATTGGTTTTTACTAAACATATTTCTGATTGGTTGCGGAGAATTTTTTCTCTTAGCTTAACACCCTTCTTTGAGACGTACGAGTTCAAAGGTTATATGGTTAGTAATTATCAATTATATGTTATAAAATGACAATGTGGCATAGTAAGTGATGAGCTATTGATGATCAAAGTATGGCTTGGTAAAGTGTAGCTTTATGTAACGTAACTTCAGGAAACCTCACACCCTGGAAAATGGCCAAAATAGGAAAATGCAGTAAGGTTATGGTTTGTCATCTCCTTCTAGATAAAAAGTGTACCACGATATGGAGTTTGGGTACTTTTTTATGCGGCAACTTCTACTTATGTGGTTGTTGATGACATGGGATCCCGGTTAAAGGTTGGTAACGACCAGAAGATAACATACTCAGGCGTGCTCCAAGTTATCCAGTTAAGGGATAACTTGACCTTACGTTCGTAGAGAGCCGGTGAACTCTCGAGACATCCCTCTAGAGGTGTACCCATTGGTAAGGAAGTTCCTTAGCCTGGTCATTTGTTGGAAATCCATTCTCTTTCAGTTGTACACTGTACGTCATCATAGTATATGGTATCTACGTTTGCGTGGATTGATATATATACTTGCGAAATAATTTTTCACACTATGCACTAGTGATAATATCAGAGGATTTTCCACGTATCAAGCATTTTTGGATATCATAAGGTGAAACCTCGTCCAAGTCTGTGTTGCATTGTGTGTGTGCCGCGAGTCCTTATGGTACTTAATTTTCCATCTAGCATTGCAAGTTTTTTCTGTACTGATGTTCATAAGGGAAAAACCTATTCCTTGTGTTACTGCGTGGTCTTATGATTTAACCCACTTTATAATAAACCTAAATATAACTGTTTTAGTTCTTACACCAGTTCCATGAGTGAACTAGAGTTTATTGTTCCTTTACCTAAGCTTTGGGCGCCCATTATTTTCCACATGGGTAGCTAGTAGTTTGGTTTGTAGATTTAGTCTTGGAGTTAGTTAGAGCAAGATTCAGGATTGGAGCTATACGTTGGATCATTATTCTTTCGTTGAGAGTTTACATATAATTATTTCCATTGTGTTTTAGTTGTTCTCTAATGGTCATTGTAACTCTAATGTAACATTATTGTTATGATAATGGAAAGTTCTTTTATTTATGTTCCAATGTGTAAGTACTCCTAATTATCCGTCTTCATGAACGGTTTGAGTAGGTTTAATTACGGGTTAGAGCTGGCTAAAAAAGGCGGGTCGTTACATACTACTTGGAGGGGAAAACCCAGCAAAACAAGCTAGACATACATTAAATTCGCTAATTTCTACTTGTATCTTTTTAGTTGTATATTTTGATTCTAAAATTGTACAGTGATAAATCTTACATATGCGTGATATTGTGCATGCTCTTCATGTCCATACATGTATCTCATGTATACATTTCTTCTGTAACACCCCACCTCCGCCAGGGTCACTCTTGCAAGTGCACTCGGCTTTGGAGGGGCGTTAAACAAGGTAAACATGCATGCAGATATCACAAGACAGAACATATAAGTAAAAAACAGAGTAAATAAAGCAGCGGATAAAACTAACATTTCAAAACCATAGTCAAGTTACATCAAAGTACTTGGTCATTATTTTCCACAAAACATAGTCTAGAAAACATAAACTGAAAACTGGAAATAACATAAAGTAAACTATCCCCAAAGTAGAATAAAGCCATAGCAAGCTCAAGTCCAAACCGTACATGAGCTATCCAGAAAAGCAGCCAAAGATCCAAGCTAGGTGCTAGTGTTCCCACCCTGAGAACCTGGGGAGGGGGGGGGGGGAACGGAAGAAAAGAGGCAAAAGAAAACGGGTCAGTCAAAAGACTGGTAAGTCCTATCTACTATTAGTATAAAAACTAATAAAGTTAACGGGACATGTAAAACAGAGATGAAACATAGGGTGATAACTGGCATGGTGAAAAGTTAACAAGATAGATCAAGTGTGCATCACGTATACAAGGTTAAGTTGCACCAGGTGTACTAGTATTCTAATCCATGTCAAGTATAACGAGAAATGATCCCTTGGCCCACATCATGAGATGACCTAAATTAAGGTCCCACTACTCGGTCTAGTCGATCGGCTCCCTATAAGCCTAACTCGTCGTGTATCGGTGTCATACGGCCTAATCATGGAATGTAGTTGACTGTGCAAGGTCCACCCTAGGGTGTATCCAGCCCTAAGGTGTAAACCACAGACACAATTCAAGCATGCACAGTCTAAACCTACCGGTGCCCATGTTCAACTCCGGACTTAATGTGCATGACCATGGTCCGCCTGAACAACCGGTGCACCCTTCAGCCGTCTCTTTTGGTCTCTTACAATCAGTCAGTAATCGTGCCCTACCCTAGCCTAGTCCAGGGTATCCAGATACTCCCGAGTTGGTTACTGCTGAAAAGGACCACGTAACTAGGGTTTTAAACGGGTTAAGTGTGGTTAACCCTATCCTAACCATGTATTGAGTCGGTCAAGTGTGTCCAAGCAGTTCATGACTTAACCCTATCAATACATCGTGTTCAACTGGTTAAGTATATTCAAGTAGTCCATGACTTAACCCTACCAATCCATCGTGTTTAATTGGTTAAGTATTCAAGTAGTCCATGACTTAACCCTACCATGTGGCATTAATTAACTTAATGCACCCCAACCTCTCACATTAGACTTTGTTGTGGTTACTAGTTAAGCCGGGCGGGTCCGGGTAGCTTTACACCACAACCTAGTCTAACCTCGGGTTTTTATTGCGATATGACCAACTACTCACATTGAGTCCTATTGTTTGTAGCCACTAGTTAAGCCGGTCGGTTACGGGTATTTTTATGCTACAAACTCAACCCAACCTCGAGTTGGCCACTTTCATGTTTTCTACATGTCATGTCCACGTTCATGTTTTCAAGCATAAACACATGTCAAACTTTCATGTCATATTTTCAAGTCATGCTTTCATGTTATTTAAGTTTACCCAACTACCCATAACGTATTCCCATAGTACGTAAATTCGCATCAACGCAAATAGATCAAAGAGGGAACATAACAATATGACAAGGTGGGCATAAGGTGGCAAAGTCTATCACAAGTTAAACATGGTGATATTTGAGGCAAAGGTGTTCAACATACTAGCATATGGCCTCAACATGTGTGATGGCATAAAAGGTGACTTGGCCTCAAACATATCGAATAGCATAAGGGTGATTTGGCCACAAGCATGCATAATAGCATAAGGGTGCTTTGGCCACAAGTTAAACATAATAGCATAAGGGTACTTTGGCCACAAGCATGCATAATAGCATAAGGGTGCTTTGGCCATAAGTTAAACATGGTGGCATATGAGGCAAATGTGTTCATAAACTTGCATATTACATTATAAGCCTCAAAACATGCATGATATCAAACTTTAGCAAATAGGTGAAACATGATCATAAATGACATAGGATGATAGCTAGTGATTCGCATATAACATCATATGCAAGATAACATAAGGTTTATGAGAGATTCTATGTTGCTTTATGCAACACTTCAAATCAAAGCTCATAGCTTTTTATGCACAAGGTCAAGGTGATAGCTTTACAAACATGCATAGAATAAATCTATGCATAACATGATAGAATCAAAGCACAAATCATACTTAGGCCCAAACTCAAACTTGCAACATGTCATATTTAACTTCATAGTTAGAATCCAAGAGTAGTATAGGGCTTACTATGCTATGAAGACTTATAAAATAAAATAAGATTGAGACGAAGCCACGCTAGCAACACTAAAAACCCCAAATGAATATAAGATCCAAGTTGTCTTGAGAAACAAGAAGCTTCTTTGATTTGTATGAAGAAAGATCCTTATTTTGATGAAGAAAGGTGGCTCTTTTACTAGCTTAGGACACTCAAATTTTCATGAAGAGGATGGAGGCCATGATATGAAAGTGGAGGCCATGATCAAGAAGCATTTTGGCATAGTTTAGTTGTAGGAATGATTAATGAGGGTTTAGGCTAGGTCTTAGGGTCTTTTTATAGAAGATTAGGTTAGTTTAGGCCATAGGATTAACCCTAGTTCAAATCTGAGCCTTTAAAATCCGTCACCAGCCCTAAAGCATGTCTTGAGGAACAAGTCAGGTGCACCCAGGCCAAACTGGCCGACCACCCAAGTCGACAGGGGTGTCGACTGGGCAGTCGACACCACCTGGGGTGTGTCGACTCCCAAGTCGACTCCCCAGTCGACTTGGGGGTGGCGGGAATTTTTCCCGCCTGCTCTGCTTGACTGAATTTGAATTTGAATCTGTTTTTAAACTTGAATTTCCTGAAAACTTTGACGGGCCATAACTAGGTCATACGGACTCCGTTTTTCGAAAACTCGGACTCTATTACGCGTATTTTTCCGAGACGAACGCAATGGCACAGCCCGTTTCCCTTGATTCAGATGTTATCATTTAATTCTGCCTTGGTTTATGTTATAACATGTTATTCAAAAATACAGGTTGTTACATCCTCCCCACCTTAAAGGATTTCGTCCCCGAAATCTTCAAGTTAGGAAGAACGTATCCTACCATCCATCATCCATCTACTCAAAACATCATCCACGAGCAGTCATTGTCCTTAAAAGATTTCTAATGCTATATGATCATATGCAAAGGTGTGTGTATATGTACTTATCTAATGCGAAAATCAGGCGGTTACTGATTCAGTAAACCTCCTTAATGCAAAGTATGTCAGTGAAATGAGTCCATATGTATGCAAATTCCTAACATAATTCATAATCTCTATATGAGTGCACATAACATTCATCCATATGCAACATCCACGTGATAGCATAACAAGTTTCAGCCATGAATAAGTATAAGCACTCATGCATATGCAATATGAAAGTATGTGAGCCGATCTTAGTGCCTAATGTGTATCATGCATCCACGAGTATCCACTTGCAAACACTTGCAACCACTTGCAAACATTAAGCATAACATGTTTCAAATACATGTTTCATCCAAAAGGTTTCTACCTAAGGTTCTCATGACAAGGTTAACGAGATAACAAGATAAACATGGATAGCAAAAGAAAGATATGCCAACTAGGAAAAGAGATTGAGAATGTACCCTCAAAAAGAAATGGATAAAGCCCACGCATCTTCTCCTCGGTTTCCCAAGTTGCATCCTCTTCGGCCTCACTCCACTGAACCTTCACCAATTTGACTTCTCGATTCCTCAGTTTCTTGATCTCCGTTCTCAAGATACGAATCGGAGCTCGCCTCAAGGTTGCCTCTTTCTCCATGTCTTTAAAAATACTAGGTTTAACCACTTCGGCTCACTCATGTAGGCCCTTTCGGAGATGCGAGACATGAAAATCATTGTGCACTCCGGCCAGCTTCTCGGGCAATTATGAGCCATCTTCCCCACTCTTTCTATAACAGGGAAGAGTCCTTGGTGCCAGCTTCCCAACTGCTCCAAAACGAACCATATTTCGCAAAGGAGAAACCTTCACGAAAACCATGTCTCCAACTTCGAATTCCAGATCTGTCCTTCACTTGTTAGCATAGGATTTCTGTCTATCTTGGGCCGTTTTCATCTGTCTTTGAATCAACTCTACCTTCTCGGATGTGCCCCTTTTCATGTCGGGGCCAAGTATAGTTTATCCGTCGTCTCTCACCAACATGTTGGTGACTTGCACGGCCTCCCATACAAAGCTTCGAATGGTGCCATTCCTATGCTTGTCTGATAGCTGTTATTACAAGCAAACTCAACGAAAGGAAGATGATCTTCCAAGTGCCACCAAAGTCAAGGATGCATAGCCTCAACAGATCTTCTAGTACCATATTCACCCTTTCAGTTTGGCCATCCGTCCGTGGATGATAGGCCGTACTTAGATTCAATCCCGTACCCATCGCTTCCTGCGAATTATTCCAGAATTGACTAGCGAGAATCGGGTCATGATCGCTAACTATGTTAGAAGGAACTCCATGCAATCGCACTATCTCTCGAAGATGAACAGATGCTAGCCATGATGTGGTCCTCTTGCTCTTTAACGGAACAAAGTGAGCACTCTACTTAAGTCTATCAACTATGACCCATATCCCATAAAGCCCAAATAGTTTGGTCAACTTAATGGACATCCTCACCCCAACTATATAGGCGAGTCATACTCCTTATGGGGTTTGCAACAGAACTAAGATTGAGAATAGGACCGAGAGGATATACTTAAAAGATATCATGCGAGTAAGCTCTACAGAATAATAGGGATCAAGGATATACTCTTAGAAAGAGATATAATGCGCGTATTTAGACTTCAATCTTCTAAGCCGCATTTTCTTGAGCTTAATCCTATCGTGCCTTGACCGTCTTTTAACTTCACAAATTCGTAGCTCTTAATTCTTATTTCCAAAATATGAGTTAGAACTCATTTCACCATTGCCTCTCGTTCCACTTCCACTTATTCTTTTCCTAAAATACTTGGCTTCCACATAACTACGTGCTCATAGTTTCATGCAAGCATTACAAAATTCGTTAGTGAATCCTGGACCTCATTTACATACTATACGACATCCCACGCAGAAGAACTATCTCTTGAAAACAAGTTCCAATCCACGTTGCCAAATGTACTTACTAGGGTGATTTCTATAACCCATGCTTAAGCGAAATGGGCTATCCACCTTAGTGGCGAACAACACTGGAGCACCCCATTCTGAGATGCTTCGCCTAGTGAAATTTCCCTCAAGCAACTCCTTGATTTGCTTGCTAAGCTCTCTTCTTTCACGCGGGGCCATGTGCCTAACAGGCAATGAAACTGGCTTGGCATTATCAATAAGATGAATACGGAAGTCTATCTCGCATTTAGGGGGTGACCCCTAAACCTCTTCAAAGACACCTGGATATTCTCGGACCACTCTCATAGATTGCAGATCATCGATGGACGAGTCAAGAGATTCAAGATAACAGGACGGGATCCATAGGGTTACCAGAAAGATCTAGGGTATTACCGAGACGAGTCATGAGCTTCACTACCCTATGCTCACAGTCAAGAATGGCTCCATAACTGGACAACCAATCCAGGCCCAAAATCAACCCGTATCCCATGAACCCGAGAACATAAGCATTACACATGAATTCTACGCTCAAGATAGAGATTTTCAAATCCATACAAATCACCAGTAGATGGGCGGAACCCCCAATTGGATTTGAAACACTAACAGGACCTCAACTAGACTAGTAATTAGGTGCAAACTTTCAACAAGATCAGAAATAAAACTATGCAATGCGCCAGAATCAAATAAGGTACGAACAGGGAAATCAGAAATGTAAACATGACTTTCTATAGAAACACTACCTCGATCAAAAGCGGGAAGAGCAAGGAGAGCCTGCAACTGCCCTCCAGAGGGTCCTGCTTGCTGAGTTTGCCTTTTTCCTTGTCCTCGCTTTTTCGGGCAATCCTTGCTATAGTGTCCAGACTCTCCACAATGAAAGCATACGCCCAGCTTCCTCTTCTTCTTCTTACAGTCTTTGGCTATGTGCCCAGTGATCCTACAGAAGTTGCACTTTCTTGTCTCTCTTGCCTTGTTGTTCTTGTCTCTTTTCTCGGTATCTTCCTTCTTGCCTTGAGACTCATTTGCCTTGACCTCCTTCTTGCCGCTCTTATCTTCCTCTTGAAGCAGGGCCATATTCACCAAACTCTCGAAAGTCGCCCCCATGGGTATATGAGACATGGCCAATCCACGCAATGGCTCATTCAATCCTAGAGCAAAGCGTAGGGCCTTCTTCTGAGCTGTGTTCACCAAGTCTAAAGCGAACCGAGCAAGCTGATTAAACTTATCCACGTATTCTCTAACGGTCATGTCCCCTTGCTTTAGTGATAGGAACCTCTCCATCTGAAGGTTCTCTTCTGTCGATGATAGAAACCTCAGTCCAAACCTTCTCCTAAAGTCATCCCAAGCCTGAATTGGCCTAGTAGTGGTGGTGACTACGCACCAATATGCAGCTTCCTCTTTCAACAGCCATACCGCTAACAGAACTTTCCTACGGTCTTCTATATCAAAGAAAGCAAAGAGGTCTTCAGTTTCCTTCAACCAGTTTGTTGCCTCAATAAAAGTCTCCGTCCCTACAAAATTCTTGCCACCCATCGCCTTAAAGTCCTTGCAAATCTTTGTGAAATCCTTTTGCGGATGCTGAGGAGGAGGAGGAACCTCAGCTACGGGAGGAGGAGAAATGTTAGCCATGGGGGAAGGAGGAGGAATGTTCGCGGGGCCGACTTCATCCGCCCTTGCCTCCATGTACCTTCTAAACCAAATAGGTACTGGTACGCCCTCTAGAATGGAAAAAATATCGGCCATACTGAAACGAAGAAAAAGATAGATTGAGAAAGAGGAAACAAAGGATAGTGCTAATGGCTTTTGGGGAATAGCCTTTTAAAATAAACAAGATTTTTCTTGGAAAATACTTAATTGGTTTTGAAAATAATTTTTCAAAAGGTAAGTTTTTAAAAACCTTTTGCTCAAATCTTGTAAACCTTATGCTCTAATACCAAATGTAACACCCCACCTCCGCCAGGGTCACTCTTGCATGTGCACTCGGCTTTGGAGGGGCGTTAAACAAGGTAAACATGCATGCAGATATCACAAGACAGAACATATAAGTAAAAAACAGAGTAAATAAAGCAGCGGATAAAACTAACATTTCAAAACCATAGTCAAGTTACATCAAAGTACTTGGTCATTATTTTCCACAAAACATAGTCTAGAAAACATAAACTGAAAACTAGAAATAACATAAAGTAAACTATCCCCAAAGTAGAATAAAGCCATAGCAAGCTCAAGTCCAAACCGTACATGAGCTATCCAGAAAAGCAGCCAAAGATTCAAGCTTGGTGCTAGTGTTCCCACCCTGAGAACCTGGGGGGGGGGGGGGGACGGAAGAAAAGAGGCGAAAGAAAACGGGTCAGTCAAAAGACTGGTAAGTCCTATCTACTATTAGTATAAAAACTAATAAAGTTAACAGGACATGTAAAACAGAGATGAAACATAGGGTGATAACTGGCATGGTGAAAAGTTAACAAGATAGATCAAGTGTGCATCGCATATACAAGGTTAAGTTGCACCAGGTGTACTAGTATTCTAATCCATGTCAAGTATAACGAGAAATGATCCCTTGGCCCAAAGTTGGCCCACATCATGAGATGACCTAAATTAAGGTCCCACTACTCGGTCTAGTCGATCGGCTCCCTATAAGCCTAACTCGTCGTGTATCGGTGTCATACGGCCTAATCATGGAATGTAGTTGACTGTGCAAGGTCCACCTTAGGGTGTATCCAGCCCTAAGGTGTAAACCACAGACACAATTCAAGCACGCACAGTCAAAACCTACCGGTGCCCATGTTCTACTCCGGACTTAATGTGCACGACCATGGTCCGCCTGAACAACCGGTGCACCCTTCAGCCGTCTCTTTTGGTCTCTTACAATCAGTCAGTAATCGTGCCCCACCCTAGCCTAGTCCAGGGTATCCAGATACTCCCGAGTTGTTTACTGCTGAAAAGGACCACGTAACTAGGGTTTTAAACAGGTTAAGTGTGGTTAACCTTATCCTAACCATGTATTGAGTCGGTCAAGTGTGTCCAAGCAGTTCATGACTTAACCCTATCAATACATCGTGTTCAACTGGTTAAGTATATTCAAGTAGTCCATGACTTAACCCTACCAATCCATCGTGTTTAATTGGTTAAGTATTCAAGTAGTCCATGACTTAACCCTACCATGTGGCATTAATTAACTTAATGCACCCCAACCTCTCACATTAGACTTTGTTGTGGTTACTAGTTAAGCCGGGCGGGTCCGGGTAGCTTTACACAACAACCAAGCCTAACCTCGGGTTTTAGGTGCGATATGACCAACTACTCACATTGAGTCCTATTGTTTGTAGCCACTAGTTAAGCCGGTCGGTTCCGGGTAGATTTATGCTATAAACTCAACTCAACCTCGAGTTGGCCACTTTCATGTTTTCTACATGTCATGTCCACGTTCATGTTTTCAAGAATAAACACATGTCAAACTTTCATGTCATATTTTCAAGTCATGCTTTCATGTTATTTAAGTTTACCCAACTACCCATAACGTATTCCCATCGTACGTAAATTCGCATCAATGCAAATAGATCAAAGAGGGAACATAACAATATGACAAGGTGAGCATAAGGTGGCAAAGTCTATCACAAGTTAAACATGGTGATATTTGAGGCAAAGGTGTTCAACATACTAGCATATGGCCTCAACATGTGTGATGGCATAAAAGGTGACTTAGCCTCAAACATATCGAATAGCATAAGGGTGATTTGGCCACAAGCATGCATAATAGCATAAGGGTGCTTTGGCCACAAGTTAAACATAATAGCATAAGGGTGCTTTGGCCACAAGCATGCATAATAGCATAAGGGTGCTTTGGTGTAAAGACCCGCAAATTCCCACCCTTTGAATCGACCATAAACCACACAGATCTGACCCAAGAGGTGAAAATCTACGAATACTTTAACTTTGGGGATACAACATATCAGAACAAAAACACAGACTTTTATAACATCAATAATAAATGTTACATCAGAGTACAAAATATATCAGAGTACATCGATAAATAATACAGCGGAAGAAACATTTAAATTAAATTAAATACATTGCAGCGGAACTAATCTCAGCGGAAGGCCATCAATATTCTGGACCCGGCTTCAGACTTCAATCCAGGATCCTGCTTAACTATATCTGCAAAAAGCTACTCGACTACCCGTGTGGAAAGAGGGCACCCGAGTTTGCAAAGTGAAACAAACTACAGGTCAGTCGTGGGACTGGTGTGAGAATTCTTAACTAGTTTAACTAATAGTAATAAGGCAAATCCAAGGACCACGCCACTAACGCGGAACGGGTTTACTCCAATGGATTGCCGTGCATAATAAAGTAAATCGTTAAACAACGCAATGTCTTTTTGGAAAAATGAAACCATTATAAGACCCAAGTCCCATCACACAATGCAACGCACACCAGAGGATAGGGTTTTACCTTATAATGGTCAAAAGATGCTTGATACATAAAAAAACGATAGTATTATTAGTGTGTATATGTTTTAAATAAAAACATTTCAATCATAAGTATCAATCCTAGACGGCATGGGTACCATATATCATGTCGCCAATACTAGTTCTACAATCAAAACCGCAAGGTCGTATTGGAAATTGGATTTCCATCATGAGTCGAGGCTAGGGGCAAGCTCCTCTCCGATTCGAGACACTCTAGCAAATGCCTCAGGATTCCCCGTACTGAACCCTTGGATGCGGTAGGGCCGGTCCCCGCCTATGGGCAGTGGATTAGTTATGCCTGAACACACGTTTCCCGGTCCCTTTGGACCTATAGTATGACCACCAACGGCCTATAAAAAAAACGAGGCGCCTCAAAATCCATCATCCACATAAGTAAAATGTCAGGGCTGGTAGGTCACTGACACCACTCTAGCTAGAAAGAAACGTGTGCACTCCCTACGGTCCATATCCCGTTTTTGACTCATACCGGGGTGTGAGACTCGCGAAGTCACGATATACACAAAGCTATGCCTAAACAGACTATGCTTTGATCATCATCCACAAGGCCTGCTTTTCAACAAAGCCTTGATCATTGCATCTTAGCATGCCACATTATCACTCCATATCACACTACCAATCCTTTGCCGAAATATATGAACGGGTTTAAGCAAAAGAATAAATTCTCCGCCACCAAACATCCATACATTTGACAGAAGATTAATAACATGATATATAATGTAGTACGATGTCAGACACACGATCCATTTATAAGCTTATGCTCTGGGTCTGAGCGAAAGCCAAACCTGTACAAATCAACACTACGTCCGGGCAACTCCTACTATTACCTTATCATGGTAGCGAGCCATTCTAATGCAACAGTCATCATCGTCCATTCGATGTGGAGATTTGACGGTCTTCTATCGTCGTCTTCCAATCTTGGATTATTAACGTCGTTTAATTATTTGGAATGAGATGAACTCGGGCTTTCCAAATAATCCTCGTATATATACATATATATATATATTTAAAATCTTTCTTACACATTAATAATTATTTTTATTAAAGATTGATTGCTATTTTAATTATTTAAAATAATTAAATTTTTATATAACGACGCCTTAAGTCCATGGGCGACTATGGCGCTGCATTCAACCAATTTTGATTTTTACATTTCTCAGAATCTAACCGTTGGATCTTAACGTAATATATATCGTTGGAAAGATTTTTCCA
This sequence comes from Allium sativum, assembly GCA_030737875.1. Lineage (NCBI taxonomy): Eukaryota > Viridiplantae > Streptophyta > Magnoliopsida > Asparagales > Amaryllidaceae > Allium > Allium sativum. Next base: position 1,019,904,528 of record CM060926.1, read on the forward strand.
AGTCGGTCCTAACGGTTTCAGTTTCGGGAAAATCCGACGGTCGGATCTTCTTGTATAGTATATATACAAATAATTCGTTTAATTTATCGTTCTTACATACATCTCCCCTTTTTCCTTTATTCCTTTTCTTTTTTTTTCCACTTCTTAATCTTACATGAAAAAGGTAATTTATAATTAGACGGTGAATTATTCCCTTTTATTTTATTTTTATTTTTAAAATCTTTATAATTTACATTAAAACGTAAATTATAATTCATCGCTCTATTTATTCCATTTCATCTTTCAATTATATTATGATTCCATTTACATATATAAAATACTCATTCTCTTTCTAAATGCATTCTCAATCTCAATTACATCCAAAATGTAATTTTATTTTACGATGACATTTCCATTCTATTCACATTATAAATAATGTACATGTCCTACGATGAAAAATTCTCTTTTAATATGCATTAAAAATAATGTATTTTTATCCTACGGTATGTTTTTTTTATTAACATTGAAAATAATGTTACCTTAACATACAATGCATTTTCTATTTTTATTAACATTGAAAATAATGTTAATTTTTCTATCTTTACATTACGCATAAAAAATGTATATTTTGATACATCGCAAATTCCTACTTTATATTTACAAAATAAAGAGTAAACCTTGTCATGCGGTGAATTCCTACCTTATTTTACAAATAAAAAGTAAATCTTATCATACAGTGAAAATGCCAACTTACTTTTACCAATAAAAATGTACGTCTTATCATGTGGTGAAAATACTCTAATATTAACATTATAAATAAATGTTAATGCCAATTTCTCTTACAATGTAAATTTCTCTTTTTATACATACATTAATAAAAGTGTGTTAATACATACTGTGCAATCTTCTTTTTAATCAATATCAAAAATAATGTTAAACAATCTTTTCTTTTTATATAACATTAAAATAGTGTTAATAAATCATATGGTCCATTCTCTTTTAATATTTACATTAGAATAATGTAAATCAATCTTTCCTTTTCATATACATTTATAAATAATGTACATTTTTCTTACGAGGTAAATTATCTTTTGTTTAACATTATAAATAATGTTAATCTTACATACGGTTCAATTCCTTTTTATTAACATTAAAAATAATGTTAAATTTACATACGGTTCAATTTCTTTTTATTAACATTAAAAATAATGTTAAATTTACATACGGTTCAATTTCTTTTTCTTAACATTAAAATAATGTTAAATTTACATACGGTTCAATTTCTTTTTCTTTTATTTACATGTATACTGTAAATGTCTTTTATTCTTTTCTCTTTACACTAAAAATGTAAATTCTCTTTTTATTTTTCATTTGCATAGAAAATGTAAATGTTTCTTTTTATTTTACATTTACATAAAAATGTAAATGTTTTTCTTTATTCTCTTTTTACATAAGAAAATGTACATATTGCTTTTATTTCCTTTACATTAGAAAATAATGTTACTTTTCTTATTTCCTATACATTAGGAATAATGTTTCTTTTTCTTATTTTCTTTACATTAGAAAATAATGTAACTTTTTCTTATTTTCTTTACATTAGAAAATATACATATTTTATTCTTTTTCTTTTATTTTACATTAGAAAATGTTAATGTATTTTTTTCTTTTTCTTTTTAACAAAGAAAATGTTTGAAATTATTTTTCTTTTAACAAAGAAAATGTTAATGTCTTTTTCTTTTTAACAAAGAAAATGTTTATGTCTTTTTCTTTTTAACAAAGAAAATGTTTGAAAAGTCAATCTATATTTCTATGTTATATTTGCATTGTAAAATGCAAATAAAAAGGGGAATTTCATTTCTAATATAGACGTCTTTTCTAGTGCAAACATTTCTAATCTGAATATAATTTCTAATGCACATGTTTGATTCATTTCAACTATATAATATGACACTAGTATTGGGTGTCACTACAACCATATTAACACAACCATATAGATTAACGCCAAAGTGATTTTTTTTTTTTGGGTGTCGCTATAATCATATTAACCCAACTAGATAAATTAACATAACAGTGGAATTTTGGGGGGTCACTACACCCATATAAACACAACGATGAAATATGTGATACAATACTCAAATTATCGCTACGGTGGTTTTTGGTGTCATAATATCCAAATTAACACGACGGGGTAAATTGCGTCATCACACTATTTTAACACAAGTACAATTGGGTGTAGTCCTGATGAGTCACAATAAAGGTCCCAACTTCACTTTTATTTGTAAATGAAAATGGATATTTAAACTCACATTTTATATTATACATAAAAGTAAAGGTTAAACTTGCATTCCATTATGTTCACCAAAACCAAAATAAAAATTAGTATTTTGATTTGTGCATAAGATAAACATTTGCTTTTATTTTAGTAAGCAAAATAAAGATAAAAATTGTCCTTTAATTTATGACCATAAAAATTGTTCTTTTTATCTTGTTGACAAAACCAACATAAAAATTGGTCTTTTTATTATGTTAACAAAAATAAACATAAACATTGGTCTTAACAGAAGCAACATAAAAATTGGTCATTTTATTTTGTTAACAAAAGAAACATAAGATTTAGTCTTTTTATTTTGTTAACAAAAGAAACATAAAATTTAGTCTTTTTACTTTGTCAACAAAAACTATGTTAAAATTGTCCTTTTTATTTCAACAAAATTAAATGTTAAACTTGAAAACAAAATAAACAAACAAGATTGTATGTCTTAATTTTATTTAAGAAAATAGAATGAAAATAAAAACCAAAATTAAAGTAAAACTTTGTCATTTATGTTTTGTAAATAAAATTTTATCCTCAAATAGAACGGAGCAAAGATAGAAATAAGATGGGAATTTTATTATGACTACATCAAGATTTTACAGGTCCGACTAACATAGTTATTCCATAGTATCACCACACATTCCAATGACCACGTGAACATCGCATACAAATATCACCATAACACAGATCAAGAACAATAGTATACAAATCAGAATCTCACGATTAACATTAACATATAATTATTTAATTTAGATCAGAGTTCTCACCTTGATTAGCGGGAAAAAAAAATCATTTACGTCTGCTGCTTTTTAATTTCGAGAATCAGAAAGTTTGATCCAAAATTTCGGCGAATCCGAGCGCTGTATGACAAAACTAATGGTATGTGTAGCTTCGTATCGTTGAGACCTTCGTTCTGATATATAATTTGCTATGGTTTGGAGAGGTTTGATTTTCATCATGTATTTTGAGGAGAAGAGAGCCGCCATTGCAAAGAGCAGGAAGAGGGAACTTAGAATTAGATTTTAGAGGATGATTAGGGTTAGGGAATATGAGACATTATTTAGGAGTAGGTAGTTTTCAGTTTAGGCCCATGTGTGTTTTAAAATTTAATATTTTATTTACATTTAAGTCCATTTTTACCGTCTTAAATTTTGTACGTTTGGTGCCTTTTTATGCAGCTACTTATGTATCCAACCACTAATTGTTCCTTTTATTAACTTTTTGTCTTCTTGTGCATAAAAAGAAGCTAGTTAGGAGAGAGATTTAATTTTAAATACATATATAAATACACCCACACACACAAGCATATAGATATATACAAACATATACGCATTAGTATTTTTTTTTTAATATATACAACTCCTAATATATGCATTAATTCTATATTCTAATGACAAAACGAATAAGATGGAAAGAAAGTTTAGATAATATCACATACTAAAAATAATGTAATTTTTGATTTACATGTAAGTTCATCAATATAATTTAGTCATACACACATACGAAGAAAATAATCAAAATAGAGATATATTTTGATGACAAAATGTTTCCTCTTATAGTGCAATTAATGTGCACACTCTCGGTGGATATTTTTTTTTATTTTGAGCAATGGAAATTACTTGTAACCTTTTAGGGTGTTACATTTGCTATCTAAATACATTGGTTAATATATATATATATATATATATATATATATATATATAGAGAGAGAGTCTATGTATGCATGTAAATTTTTTATTAAAAAATTTATGCACTATGAAATTAACATTGAATAATAAATGTTATTTTTCTTGCATGATGCATGATGCATGATGCATGCTTTTCTATTTCCCTTTTTTATTGAATAATAAATGTTATTATTAACCATGAAATTAACTTTCAGCGCTTTCCTATTTTTCTTGCAAATTTACTGCTAATTTGGATTTCGTACTTACACAAAAAAATACTATATATATTTATTATTTTGTTGATGATTTTCTTTCACTCTAAACTTTCGATCATAACCTTCCTCGAATATATTTTCCATGATTACAATCAATGTTATTAGACATATGTTTAATGATAACTACTGTTTATACAAAAGCAATATAACAGGTTTGTATAAGTTTAATCCTTCATTTAAAGCAATTGTGGCATGCAAGGTAAGTTAATTTTTGTGTACATTTGAAACTTGCCACCATAGGTTATATCTCCGTATGCATGCCATTTAATTCTATGCATGTTAATTAATAAAAAAAATTCTTTTTGTTACATTTTTTTTTCTATGTAATTTTCTTTTGAATTTAGAATAATAATTAAACGTTGATAAGAGAGACACCTTGTGCTTAGTCAACGAATTTATTTACTTCGTAACCTACCTAATATGAAGTTTAAACCAATAACTTGCTACAATGTGAGGAAAACATGGAACAAATACATGGCTCAAATTAGAAAGGAAAGAGACATATTGAATATCTGTTTTACAATAAACATACTGATAAAGGTGCTATTAAGATTGAGTCCATAACGTATATATATATATATTTTTATGTATAAAAAAATTATGTAAAGGATGTCATATTTAAAATAAATTGTTTAAAATATTCTAAATTCATTAAATTGACCAAAAATAATATTTTATTTTTGTACCAAAAATTCAGGGTCGTTACATTTGGCCACAAGTTAAACATGGTGGCATATGAGGCAAATGTGTTCATAAACTTGCATATTACATTATAAGCCTCAAAACATGCATGATATCAAACTTTAGCAAATAGGTGAAACATGATCATAAATGACATAGGATGATAGCTAGTGATTCTCATATAACATCATATGCAAGATAACAAAGGTTTATGAGAGATTCTATGTTGCTTTATGCAACACTTCAAATCAAAGCTCATAGCTTTTTATGCACAAGGTCAAGGTGATAGTTTTACAAACATGCATAGAATAAATCTATGCATAACATGATAGAATCAAAGCACAAATCATACTTAGGCCCAAACTCAAACTTGCAACATGTCATATTTAACTTCATAGTTAGAATCCAAGAGTAGTATAGGGCTTACTATGCTATGAAGACTTATAAAATAAAATAAGAATGAGACGAAGCCATGCTAGCAACACTAAAAACCCCAAATGAATATAAGCTCCAAGTTGTCTTGAGAAACAAGAAGCTCCTTTGATTTGTATGAAGAAAGATCCTTATTTTGATGAAGAAAGGTGGCTCTTTTACTAGCTTAGGACACTCAAATTTTCATGAAGAGGATGGAGGCCATGATATGAAAGTGGAGGCCATGATCAAGAAGCATTTTGGCATAGTTTAGTTATAAGAATGATTAATGAGGGTTTAGGCTAGGTCTTAAGGTCTTTTTATAGAAGATTAGGTTAGTTTAGGCCATAGGATTAACCCTAGTTCAGATCTGAGCCTTTAAAATCCGTCACCAGCCCTAAAGCATGTCTTGAGGAACAAGTCAGGTGCACCCAGGCCAAACTGGCCAACCACCCAAGTCGACAGGGTGTCGACTGGGCAGTCGACACCACCTGGGGTGTGTCGACTCCCAAGTCGACTCCCCAGTCGACTTGGGGGTGGCGGGAATTTTTCCCGCCTGCTCTGCTTGACTGAATTTGAATTTGTTTTTAAACTTGAATTTTCTGAAAACTTTGACGGGCCATAACTAGGTCATACGGACTCCGTTTTTCGAAAACTCGAACTCTATTTCACGTATTTTTCCGAGACGAACGCAATGGCACAGCCCGTTTCCCTTGATTCAGATGTTATCATTTAATTCTGCCTTGGTTTATGTTATAACATGTTATTCAAAAATACGGGTTGTTACATCTTCATGTAGAGGAAATATCATAAATAACCTATAGTAAAAGTTAATATCAATCATGTGACCAACACGAATGTCATAAGGTTACATGCTACAGAATATACTCAAACTAATAATTAATCGTTGAACTAACAAACTTAGATCGTAATAGTTTAAGTATAGTTCTAAGTGTATCTTTAGGAATTTGCATTGAGCTTATTTTTTCTTCCGTATGCCACTCCTTTCCATAAATAGTTATGTTGTTAGAGAGCTTTCATTTTTTATCATGATTAGGTGCTGTGCAAAATGATCATAAATCTGTATTTGCAAATTGACAGCATACAATTTAAGAAGGAATGTAATACTTAATGGAAGCTTGAAAGTCCTGAATTTAGGATTTTTTTTGGAAAAAAAGCATATGTGTTTAGAAAACTGCAAATGTCACGAATAATCAAGCCTAGATTAATTTAATAATGAAAAAAGCAAAGGATAAAATACCAGTGAATACCCAAAAAAGAAATCCAAATAGTCACACCATCTCAATCACTAATAACCACCATGGTTCCCATTTGAACTGCTAAACCTCTAGGAAAAACTGTTATTGAGAACCTCAAACTATTGACAATATCTAAAGTCAGCGCTATGTCGCTCTATTTATAAGTGTGCCGAGGAAAATGAATAATCACAAAATTTAATTAATAAAATCTTTTGTATTTTTTATGTGATTTCACCATTTTTTTTTTTTTTCTATTCTGTGGTTTGTCATCTTTTCTGCGTTGCGATAGGACAATAAATTGAGAGAAACATACTATTGTGGCTGTTGTTAATGATATTTTTTGTCAACACGAGGATTAGGTCTAAGGATGTGGACCTTAGGGAACAAAAAGGGGTTATTTAGTTCCTACAAGCTTGAGTTAGTTCACTGTTTCCTATATATCAAGGTAATGATCCCGAAGATTATTCACTCTTCCTTCAAGAGGTAAGTATCATGCTTACGAGACTCAAAGGCCAACAGTTACCTTGGGATAAGGGTTCCATAAGCACAACGCAAGTTAGAAAGCTAAATAGCTCATAAAAGGGTATTTTGGGTAATTTGACTAATGCATGAAGCCTTGTCGTGGGGAAACATTGAGAAAATTAGCAGCATAAGTGATAAGGAAATTCATGACATTAGTCTCAAGCATTGGTTCTTTATTTATTGATTACTTTATTGAATACGTAGAAGTTTTTAAGTAAAATCCCCAAACTGATTTAAAAATTAGGGTTTACTCTCTAATAAAAGAGAACGAATTTAGAGAATGAGAAATTCCCCAAAAATGAGGCCATTGGGTCTTATTTATAAACAAATCGGGCCCCTTTTCGGTGTTAATCAGCAGAACGTCATTTCGAGTACTTTCGGCTTCGGTGATCCTTTTCGAAGTTGCTGTCGACCGCATTAGTGCCTTTCGGTGTTGGTTTTTGGGTTTTGACCTTCTTTTCTTCATTGAGTGTTGCTGCCATATCTGTTTTGCTTTCGTAACATGGGATTCGGTGTATGGTGATTCGTGATTCAGGTACTGCTTTCAGTTGTGTATCAATACCAATCGTATCGGTATGGATAGCCCTCCTATGTGCTCTCGGTTTTGGTATCATCTTATAGCTTCAATAGCAAATCTTGAACTTTGTTTTGCTTTGATGATACTTGAGTATCGCCTTTGCTTTATCATCCTTCTTAGTTTTGGTATCGACACTAAGCATGTTAGTGTGGATGGCCTATCTTTCTACGACCTTTTGTCTACTTCAGCTTCTTTGGATCCAACATCGGCTCTACGACAACATGGTTTCGGGATTCTCTCTGATGATTCTTGAATTGCTTCTTGGTATCAATACTGAGCAAATTAGTACCGATAGCTCCCCACTTCTCCATCCTTATCTGGCCTTGTATCTTGGTATCAAAAGGTGTGCCATCGGGACCGAAACCATATTGAATGCCTTTAACAGCGATACCGAAACCACTCTATATTACCAATGCTTTTATGTTGCTTTCGGTGTTGCATTGTATGCTCTCAGAGTTAACTTCCCACTTGATCACTTTTGGAGTTGAATTCTCTTTGCTGCCATCTTCGGGTTTCAGTACTAAGCTTTCATGCTCATGTTCGTACTAATAGCACATATCTTGAGTTATCTTCTTTCCTACTTTCGGTTTTGGTGTTGGTTATGTGCTTCTGCATTACCCACTTTGAGTCGGGTGCACTCCGATACCCCTTCACCATGATTCAGTTTTGATGTCGAAATATGGTAGTAACAGCTGTTATGGTAATGGTTACCATTACCATTTCTTAGATATTATTACCGTATCATTTTCACTAGTAAGCTGAAATTGTTTGCTGTTACCGTTACTGATCGACTAGTATACCGATAATTTGGTACATGTTACACTGGTAATGGTAATTAAATTACCATTCGTTCATCAAAGCACATACCTTGACATGTTATTTTTTCTACATTATAATGCATATTTATTATATTATATGCAGTGTTAGCTAATAAAAGACATAAACGAGAAAGAAAAGAATCGTATGTAGAATTATTTCACCTGATTGTTAATCTGAATTTAATCATTTATTTGGTTCTAATAACGTGTGATAAAATATATCGAATGAATATATATATACACATATGATTCAAACTAACTGATAAAATTATCGTTACCGCCAGTATTGAAAAAAATGTTAATGATGATTTACCATAGAAAATGTTTAATTTACTGTATCATACCGTTTTAACTGGTATGATGATTTCAAATAAAAATGGTTACCGGTTGGCTGGTAATGATAGACTTATCATTACCGTAACAATCTTGCATACAATGGTTCTTTTGTTTAAACATAATTTTTTTTCAACTAATGATTTCCTGTATTTGCTTCAGGATGCCCTTCAACATCTTATTTTGGTAGTACATTTTTGGGCAATTTCCCGATTTCAGTTTAGATATCTTGATTGCATCAGGCAGCATGTGTTATGGTAACGCAAAGGTATTTTTATGGTAATTCGTTGTTGCTTTCTAAGTTCTTCAAGAACAATTTGGTAATTCATTAAGACTAATTGCTAATTGGGTACTCATATAGAAACCAATTTTAATTCATAAGCATTGACTAGTTTTACAAGAACAATCAAAGATGTCAATCTTAAATTATTTATTTCCTGCTAAATGGTTTTGGAAAGTTATCGTTGCTAAATAAATTAGAAAATCAATCATAAATTGATAATTTAGTAAAAAATATTAAAACTTAAATATGTTATTCTACCAGTTAAATATAACTATAAATAATTATATTTTCTTAAAATAAAAATAAAACTAAAACCAATGTTTTGTAAGACCTCCATTTGTTTCTCTGGAACCTTCTTTAGAGGGTGGTCCCTTTCATATTAAACTTTTAGTTTCCCAAAAGAATTTACTCTAGGTTCTCTGTATACATACAAATATGTCGTACTATTTGAATAGAATGTGATAAGAAAAAGTAATAACATAAATATAACATAATTAAAAACTAAAATATATTAATATTAAGCAATAATTCTCGTAATGTTAATTACGTCTTAACCACTCTTTTAATGTTAATTTTAAAATTTATAACTGTACCAAAGTTATAAGTATTATTTCAAAGCAAAATGTCTATTTCTATTTTCTTTTTGAACTCCTTTTAAATTCCTTTTTTAATGCTCTTACCGATCTATTAAAAATAAAATAATGTTAGAGAAAATTATTTTCATTTCAATTAATCAAAGATCACTGTTATTTTTAAATAGTAACTAGTTTCTCTTTTATATTTAATTTTACTACATTGAAGAAATATTGCTTTCACCTTTTTCTTAATTTATGTTCATATTTTATATCTTCTATGATTATGATTGCTTTCAGCTTCTTTTAATTCTAAATAAATATTCAACTAATAAATTTGAAATATAAATAATTAATTGAATAATATTTTGATATCGTTGAAGAAATTTTAATTGACAGGCCCGCGCAATTCAACACTATCACGATCCTCAACCTATCCCCTTTAACCATACAAAATCCAACAACCCAGAATAGTCAATATCATCAACTCCGGATTAGTACGAAATCCAACGGCCAGAGACTCCCGAAAGAAACATAGCAAAGATGAAAAAGAACCGCACCATTTACGATTCATCACCCTTCTCTCTCCCATATTCTAAAACGCCCTAGATCCCCATTTCTCAAATCATCACAAATCACAATTCATTTCGTTTTAAACGCAAACCAGCCGACAATGTCTGGAAGAGGAAAGGGAGGAAAAGGTCTGGGAAAAGGTGGAGCGAAGAGGCACAGAAAGGTGCTCCGCGACAACATCCAAGGAATCACCAAACCTGCCATCCGCCGTCTAGCTCACCGTGGCAGTGTCAAGAGAATCAGCGGTCTGATATATGAAGAAACGAGGGGCGTTTTGAAGATATTTCTTGAGAATGTCATCCGGGATGCAGTCACTTACACGAAACATGCAAGGAGGAAGAACGTCACGTCCATGGATGTAGTTTTTGCTCTTAAGAGGCAGGAAAGGACCCTTTATGGCTTCGATGATTAAAAATCGTTCTCTTGATCGTGATGACTTTGGGCAATTTTATGGTTTAATTAGTTGTTGCTAAGGCAGCAACGCCTTGTGTCTAGTCTATAGAGAATTTCATCATTAGAATTTAAAACAATTGGTTTAACAGATCAATAATATGTCTTAATCTCTTTTCTATAATATATTGAGTCATGAAATTGTATTGTTTTTTAGACTGATCATTTAAGCATTCATCTTCCACTTAGCTACAATCCTGTCAATTCATTATTAGTAATCCTGATTATTATGCTTGCGGGAATTGTATGTATTCATCAGTTGATTCAGTGGAAGTTAATGCAGTTAGTTGATATAACTTCAATTTTGCTTCTCATCAATGAAAATTTAGCCAAATGAAAGGGGTGAATTTTGCAGATTGATCAAACGGATGTTATGCATACCATTTCATGAATGATCTGGGTAAATGCTTGATGTGCTAGCAATGCTAAAATTACCCTATATTTAGTTAAATGTTCATATCCGATCTGCAAAGGGGAGTTTTTTGCTCGGTTTTGTGGTATAAGCCTTTTCCTGTTGTAGATCCTACGTGTTCTTCTTTATTTTGCAATGTTGATCCATATTGCAACAGTGTTTGTTATTTCTATTTTCAATAAAATTATATATTATTGGAGAATTATTTTACAATATAAGAAATTCTATTTTCGGATGAACTGGTTTCTAGGCTATTAACCCGAACGTTTAAAGATGCAATGCAAAACTACAGGGAAGAAATTAACATTATATGCCTCATGTTGCTTATGCCTAACAAAATATAGACAGAAAGAAATATATTTTCCCCATTTTGCAAAACTGCATGTTACAGCACCCGTTTTTCTTTAATATTATGGGTTATCAATGCAATTATGGCTATCAGTGGATGCTTTTGGATACGGATAGTGCCGTATCCGTATCCGAAATTATATTCGGATATCGGATATCCGTATATATTCGTTTAATTTTCAGATATCAGATATCCGTATCAGATATCAGAAATTCAAAAATGGGTCCAGAAATTTGATTTTTTTTTTCAAAAATCAAAATTTGGGAAGGCGGCAGATTTCCCACCCAAGTGGGTCTACCCACTCATAGGGGGGTCGACCCATAGGTCGACCTACCCAAAGGGGTGTCGACCCATAGGTCGACCCACTCAAAGGGGGGTCGACCCACCCCTGACAGATCTAGGCGAAATACTTCGTTCTGTGTCTGGACACCTTTCTAAGCTAGATTCGTTGAACCCTAGGCTATATAAAGGACCCTAGGCCTAGGTTTTATTTATCTAAATATAAAGAGCAAGATTATTTCTCTTTTTCCCCATATTTAATTATATGCCCAATTCACTATTCAAATCATAGACTTTTACAACCCTTTTCAATTCACCTTTTAATTATGCACCATATGCTATTTTTCCCAAGTTATAAGTCAAGGCATATACATATATATATATATATATATATATATATGGGGAAAAAGGGAAATAATCACCTATAATGACATAGGTAGATTTGGATAAAAATGGAATGTTTAGTAATTACAATTAGGAATTGTAATTGCACTTATGACACGAGGTTAGGTTGCATTAGTGGTGGAAGTCTGCCCGGACCCGACCAGCATATCCAGCAACCACTAATGTTGAACCTAATGTGAGAGGTCTAAGTGTGCAAATACGAATCGGGCTAAGACACGAGGTTAGACCCAACTGTGGAATAAGACTGCCTGGACCCGACTGGCATATCCAGTTTCCACACGTTGTAGGCCTAATGTGGGAGGCCTAGCCCATTATAACCATAATTGGACATGGTAGTGAATTGGACTACTTAACCTAATTTAATCCATAAGGATTGTATGATTATGAACTTAAGTTAGGGTTACGTAAAATTGGATGGGTAGTGGGTGGGTTAAGTAAAATAGAGGGGGCGGGTATTATTTACATATAGGCCTATGAACTTAACCCAATAAGGTTATGCAATTAAAGACACCTGGTGGTATACATAACCGGAGGAAAATATAATAAAGTTATGTAATTAAAGACACCTTTGTAGGGTAAGCATAACTTGTAGAAATGATATAATTAGATATGCGTAATAATCTACTAAGTAAACAACGATAAGTTGTAGTGATGGTGTAAATTGAATTTATGATTAAATGAGAAAGAATGAGGAAAACTTGTAAAATAAATAAGTTATATTTAATCATAAATGGTAAGTGACATGTTAATTAGGAAACATGTGAATTGAGATATACTTAACAACGTATTAAGGAGAACATGTTATTGTAATGATGTAACCAGGCAAGAATATAAAATAGATTGTAGATTACAGACCTTGGGCCAGAATCTAGAGAATAACATGTTGTGGGCTTATTAATAAACTTAGATGAACTAAGTTATATGATTGAAATTAATAAGCAAGAGAAACTTGGTAAATTGGAATAGGTATTCGAGATGAACGGGAAATAGCCAAGTTAAATGGGAACCTAGTGAGGCAAGGCGAGCACGTAAAAGAATGTTTCGACATAGGGTTTAACAGCATATTAAAGAAAGGCGCTTGGACCAGTCCGTACGTTTGAGGGTGAATAAACTAACGGGGTAGATCATCGAGGTGTTATAAGACACGAGGGGAGTGCACATTCATCTGATTATTATGACGGCTCCGAAGGAATGGGAAGGGGAAGCACGCGACTTCCTGAAGCATGTAAGGTGCTCATAGTAGTCCTATGTGCGATGACAGATGTCTTAGGCTGTACTCACAGAGGTTGGGTCTGCGCGTAACTACTAGGTGGGTGGGCCTTGACTGCAGATGTAGCTATACAGTCAGAATGCTATGACGAGGTGACACCAGGGTGATTCGACGGTTGCCTCATGAGGATGTAGAGAGGGTCACGACCAACAAGGATAGTACACCGTCGGATATCCATCATCGATAGCCAGCGGGATGCGAAAGACTAGAGCTAAACCCAAGATACCGTTTCACCTTTCACTAGCGAGGTACGAGGTTGAGTGTAGACGCCACATGGATGTTTAGATTGGTTGTTATTAGGGGAGGTCGCTTAGCTCTTATAGTCTTTGCTAGTTGAGGGAGGGGCCGAGGTGGGGCCATAGCCACCACGAAAACAGACCCTAGGTATATATGTATATAGAGGCTCTTTAAAGACGGGCCTGTACAGATATGGAAAAGCTTCCGACCGAGTTTCGTGTTTCTTGTATCGCTCTACCGCGGAACTCAGTGCACATTAGTGGACATGCGATTGAGGCATCGAGCTACAATTACATTACATACGTGGGCAGTCTAGATACATGCATATATGCTCTGGGTGGTGTATCATAGCCTAAAGGGCATTATTCTGACAAGGAATCTGATTCGATCGATGGTGGTAGTCCATATGATTACGTAGCATAGTAATGATAGATATATGCGGGACGTAACATTTTATATAGAGATCTTTACGTCACTCCGGCATAGGATGAGGGACTGCGTTCATTACAGTGGAGACCGTGCAAGTGGGTTACCATGGGATGTATCTCAATATTGAGAGACAGCTACATATATTGTATTAGGTTAATCCATGGGAAAGTAAATGGGTACGATGCACAGATAAGTCTTGAGTTCTATTAACCCAAGTAACCTAATAATCAAGAAAATGTAATGGAACGGTATTAGTAGGGATCATTCTATTTCTGATATACTAGTATCTGCGCAGTGCAGAGAAATATATTTAGGAAGTGCAATATATCCTGTTCAGTTCACACTTGTTATTGTTTCTGCTATCTTGTTCTTCCGGTTCTATATACTTGCCATGATACTTTTATTTATTTATATTTAAAAGTAACTGGACTCGCCAGACTTTATGTCTGACCCTTTTTGTTTCCTCTTCCCTCTCTTCTGTTCCCCCCAGGTTCTCAGGGTGGAAGTGCTTAGAGTTGATTTGGATTCTTTCAGCTTAGCTTGGATTTTGGATATAGATGTACTTCTTTGACTTCTTGTCAACTCTCTTATGGCTTTACAAGGGAAATATGGTTTTATGCTTTGGTACTCTGATATTTTTAGCAAGACAGATTACTAATGTAATTAGTTACTTGTGATGTAAACTCAGTATTTGGGACCATGATGTTTTGATTTAAATAAAGTTTTTAATCCCGCTGCTATTTTACATGTCTGTCTTGTGCTATTATGTTCTTATTTACCTATAATGCTTCACGAAACTTAATGCATTCCCTTAGTGAGTGACATTAACGGACGTGGGGTGTTGCATTTGGTATCAGAGCATATGGTTATAAGATCAGATAAAGTATTTTGAAAATGGTTTTCAAAAAGGTCAACAAGATCGGATAAAGTATTTTGAAAATGGATTTTAAAAAGGTCAACAAAGTATTTTAAAATAAAAAGTCTGTCTTTGAAAAGCATATTTCCCAAAGCCATAAATATCTTCTCGATTCTCCGCTTGATTTCTTTTCCTTTTTGATCGAGGAACCATTTCCTCTCGAAAGCATGTCCCTATTTCGGCATGGTTCCTTAGGCATGTTAAAACAACAGTACATGTCAAAGGAAAAAGAAATGCTCAACCTCCGACTTTAGCCATAGTGGTTTCACCTGCGTCTTATTTTCTCTCAAGCCTCGTAAGGATTTCCATGAAATGGAGACAGCTTCCAAGAGACTTGTTAGCCTGTTGCACAAGAATGGTAAAAAGGAGAATAAGGGAGTTGGGGCTAAGGAGCACAGCCTAAAGAAGAAAAGAGTAAATACCATAATTTCGGAACAGTTGGTCATCTGGAAAAGAGTTGCAGAAAGAGAAAATCCGTTTTTACCACTTTGGTAAGGCAAGACACCTCGTTAAGGAGTGCTCGAAGAGACAAAGACAAGGCCAGAGGGCAGGAACTTCTAGGGGGCAAGCTAATGTCCTCATAGCTGGTGGACAGGATAGGGGTAGGAAAGTTTCCATCGAAGGATTGATTTCTATTTCTGACCATCCTATTAGGATTCTTTTCCTGGCGCTTCACATTCTTTTATATCTGATCCTTTAGTTGAGTTTATGCACTTGGATACTAGTATGATTTTGGATCCCGTTAGTGTCTCAAACCCATTAGAGGTACGACTCATTTATCGACGATTTGTCAGGGTTTGAGAATCTCTGTGTTAGGCATCGAATTTGGTTGTGATGCATACATTCTTGATTTTAGGAGATACGGTTTGATTATAGGATGGATGAGTTAACCATATATGGAAGGGTTAAACATATTCTTCTTTATTTTGCATTGTTGATCCATATTGCAACAGTGTTTATTATTTCTATTTTCAATAAAATTATATACTTACTATTGGAGAATTATTTTGCAGTATAAGAAATTATATTTCTAGATGAACTGGATTCTGGCCTATCAACCATAACGTCAAAAGATGCAATGCAAAACTACAGGGAAAAAGGGTAACATTATATGCCTCATGTTGCTTATGCCTAACAAAGCATAGACAGAAAGAAATATATTTTTCCCCATTTTGCAAAACTGCATGTTGCAGCACCCGTTTTTCTTTAATATTATGGGCTATCAATGCAGTTAACCGCAAATGGGATTGAGTTTGCATACATCAGCAACCGCACTGCGGTTAACAGTAGCTGCTGCCTATAGAAATTGTGTTTTTTTTTCTTTTTTGGATTTTGAGCCTATAACACTTACCTATCATCACTGATGAGTGGTAAACAAGTCTGATATCCACCATCAACATAAACACCATGCCATACAATCATGCTCGGCCTTGGTGTTTACCAAATTTCTTTCTTCTACTCTACCTGAGTACCCATTTTCTATTCTACGTGTCATTTTCATCCTTAAATTTGCATACCTTTGGTTCATCCTATGTTCGACTTATCGTTGTCAAGTTTGTGTACCAATTTTTAACAAAGTATTTGGAAATCATTGACTCACTATTGACGTACGTCTACATTTTTGGAGATGAGATACCCATTGCTGAAGGTCAGGTAGAGGATGTCATCTAGTTTATATCCATTGTCTGAGCTTTTTTCTTTAACAAAATTTTGATTCTTACTTACAGCCATACCTTTAGCGCTGCTTGCTTAAAAATGCTAAAATTCACAGGTTATCTAACATTAACTCATTTACTGCTTGTTTTAAAGTTTTATGTAAATATGTTAGTATTCAAGTTTTATGTAAATATGTTAGTATTCAACATGAAAATAAGTATTTTTTTTCAATTTACAGGTTGATTTTCTAACATTTATACCATGTGCCTAATGTTATTTCATTGTGCCAAATCAGTCTACCTCTTTTTGGGAACTATTAATTAGGATAACCTCCAATTACCGCCACTGGATTTAAAATTCCAGTTTAAGTTTGTTTATCAAACACGTTAAATTCATGAATTTGGGCATGTTGAAAGTTTAAATATAGCTGAAACTTTTTAATTTACGGATATTAACTTCAATAGCCCCTAACAAAAGCTTATGTTCCAAATCAATATATCTTCATTATTTACAGAGACTATTAAAGCGGTCTAAAAATCAGATTTATGGGGTTAATTGATTTATATAAAACATTAATTCAAATTTTGCATTTAAAATAAAATTTTAATTTCTTGGACTATGCTGTGGATATATGAAAAATAAGGATACTTTGAAAATGAGCTTTTATATTTTCCGTACGTGTTTCAAAAAAGGAAACAAATATTACTACTGCAATACAACCAATTGGGTTTGCCCAAATTTTTGTTCTGTCTGATCCGTTGTATATTGCATATTTTTATACCCGACAAATGTAAAGATTGCAGTTTATGTAATGTTTTAACAAAATTGTTCAATTGTATTCAAAATATAATGATTAGTTCTTATCGAAAAATAATTATATCCCATTACTGCTACATGACTAGGCTTGATTATGATTAAAGATGAATGGTATTGAAATGCTTGGCTGCGGTCTAGCAACTCAGTGTTTGTATACTTTCTTTTGTTGTACTCGGACTTATTAACATACAATATGAATATTTTTCAATTCCTTGTTGTTTGGAGTTTCTAGGTTGAACAAAAGGCATGAAATTGGTTGATTTGGTTGACCATATACAGTGATAGTTTTAGCCAATACTTCATGACAGTGAAATTTTATTTTGTGAATTATAGTGCTATTCCAATAAAACTGTTAGAGCATCTCCAACACAATTCAGATTCGTAATATTACGAATCTGAATTATTCACGCAATGCAAAGTGAAAAACCCAACAGTAATATATGTTCCGCACCCTTAAGCATGCACCAGAAATTTGGTCCCAACCCATATGACATGCGGAAGTATACAATTGCTGGAAGCCTGCAAAAGAAAAGTGGTCCTGTCTCAAATAACATGCGACAGGCATAGAGCTGTCTCCTCCCTATTTTCGGTGCATTGAAGAATTGAAAATTTCAGTCGCGAGCCGATTTTTTCAGCTCGTCGCGTGAGGCGCCGAAAAAATCGGCGCACGCGATCTGTTCTTCATTCTGAATTAATTCATGAATTTTACCCTGAATATTCAGGTTAAGGATATCTATTGGATCATGTTTTTTCTTTTAATTCAGCATTTAGAGGCGTAATTGCTCTCTGTTGGAGATGCTCTTATAGAAAGAAATACATTAGATTAATGTACAAAGAATAATAAGACGATACTACTCCAAAAAATTGAAATTATGCAATAATTACAAAGTTTATTTGGAAAGAATCGGATCAAAGAAAGTAGCTGTAGATTCAGATAAGTATGCTTTTTTACGTGCATAGCCTACAGATAAATAAAAAATCATGATGATTCAATAGTGAAGGAGGAATAATTTAAATTTGGCCTTTTGGTTGATCACTTTAAAACCTGTTGTCGAAATAGAACCAGTACCTGGCAATTATTAAGAATATATATATATATATATGTATATATATTATCAACTACATATTTATATTTCGCTCTTCGAATTTAGATAAAGTAAAGTGTGAACTCTTAGACTCCTTGATTGTTCTTCGTGGTTTTATGAGGTTCTATTTCCCTATCTTTACACATGCTCATTTCTAACCTCCTAGACGAATGGACAAATTTTGGAAAATAATACCAATATTTTTTAATATACTGTCACTAAATGATTTTGTTACATGGATCCTTCAGCAACGAGTACTGGGTAAAAAGATTAGAATCCACACTACTGCATTTGCTTTCGTAGTACATCACTTCAGTTATGTATTTTTCCTGTAATCTTAAGTATGCTACTATCAGTTTTCATGCACAAATATTATTGTGTTTGATGTGGTTCTGGAAGATTCCTGGACTAATGGCCAAGGCTGCATGGAAATATCAGGACATGTTGCGTTATGTTATAACCTTTTTTTCCTTTGGTTACTTTTTTTTTCTTTTGTTATTTTCTGTTAGCACTTTACTGCAAATTATAAAAGGTAGTGGTCCTGAGACGCCACGTAGGAAGGTTTGGTAGAAGTTTGTTAGCAGTAGTCTTATTAATGTATGCACCACCATTTGAAATGGGAAGTAATTTCTAAAAAAATACTCTCTCTTCTTCAGTTTTCTTGCTCTCTTTTACTTCTAATGGTTGTCTTCCCCTTGCTTTGCTCAGTATCAATTTGGTGCTTTCACTCTTGTTCTTACCTCCTTCTATATCTCATCTGTTTTTCATCATTTCACCTACCAAGTTATCGCTGAAATCATGGCCGAAACCACTCTCATCCACCCTCGAGTTATTGCTAAAATCAAAGTAACATTGCCATCATCATACCCAATTAAATGCCTTACCTACTTAGAGTTGCAGCAGCTCCATGACCAAGGATAATGCCTTAGCTGCAACAACATAGACACCCCTAGCCATCGCTGTCTTGTTAAGAGAATCATTCTTGTGTTGCTTGATGAAGATCCAAATACCGAGCAACAACCTATGAAATCAGTTTGGACCTATTCATGTTGTAAATCAAACTCTTTCATGTCCATAACATTATCATGCCTGTGATGTTGAATCAGTCTATTATTTACAAGTTTGGGACTATCACCTTATGCCATGACTATCACCTTATTATGCTAGATTTGAAATCCTATTATTTTCTATATGCCAGTGATGCTGTAACCAATTATCTCAAGTTATATCAAGCTAGTCTTGTAATCCTTTTATCACTTTATGCTCGTCCTTTGTACCTATCATAGTTTTGATGTTATTCCCTTTATTTCTGGATTTGGATTTACTTGTAATTTAGATCGATTCACGTTTACATGAAATGGGAATACGATTTGGGTAAATTAGGCAAACCCTGAATTGGTTATGAACATGAATCATGAACTTGATAATAGGCATAAGTTGAAACATGAAACTTGACATGAAACTCGCCATGAAACTTGACACGAACTTGACATGAAACTTGAACATGGACATCACACTAGAATGAACTTGAAAATGGCCAACTCGAGGTTGGGTTGAGTTTGCAGTGTAATTATTTCCGGAACCGCCTGACAAATCCAGTGACTGCAAACAATAGGATCCAATGTGGGTAGTTGGTCATATCGCGCTTGAAACCCAAGGTCAGACTGAGTTGTGGTGTAATTCTGCCCGGAACTGCCCGGCATATCCAGTGACCACAACAAGAGGTCTGATGTGAGAGGTTGGGGTGCATTAATGAATTAATGCCACATGATAGGGTTAAGTCATGAACATGAAAGACAACACTTAACCAACTTGACACATGATTAGTAGGGTTAAGTCATGAAATTGAAAGACAACACTTAACCAACCTGACATGCTAGACTGATAAGGGTTAAGTCACGAATTTAAATGACAACACTTAACCTGTTCGACGGAAACCCTAGTTATGCGGTCCATTTCAACAGTAACCCTCTTAGATGTATCATGGTACCCTGGAACTAGGCAGGGTGGGGCACGATTACTGGGCTGATTGTAAGCGACCAGAACGACGGCTGATTTGGTGTGCCAGTGTAGGTTCAGGCGGACTATGGTCGTGCACGTAGTCCGGAGTTGAAAAAGCAGGCATTGGGCATCAGTAGGTTTACACTATGCATGCTTGATTCGTGTCGGTGGTTGGCACCCTAGGGCTTGATACACCCTATGGTGGACCTAGCATAGGTGACTACAATTGTGATAGGGCCGTATGACACAGACACACGACGAGCTAGAACTTGTAGGGAGCCGAACGATTAATGGATCGTTCCATAGGACCCCTAAATGGGTCATTTCATGATATTGGGCTAAGGGATCATTTCATGGTTAGTATATGACATGGGTTTGGGACACTAGTACAGTTAGTGCAACGAATCTTGAACATGCGATGCTATACTTAATTTATCATGTTATTTTAGTCTATCTTGCCCATCTTGACAACATCCTTATGTTTAATTTCAGTTTATACATATCATGTTACCTTTACCTGTTTTTATGCTGAAAGTCACTAGGACTTACTCAGTCTTTATGACTGATCCGTTTTGTTTCGCCTTTTTTTCTTATGTTTCTCCCCCCCAGGTTCGCAGGGTGGGAATACAGTTTAGTTCGGATGTTACCAAGCTCCTAGGCTCTTTCATGTACGGCTTGGATATCTCTTGGCTATGTATTGCTTTGCTTTATTGGGAAATACTACAATTTATTTTTATGCTTCTTTGTTTTTGAGCAAGACAGATATTTTAGCTATGTAATTGCGTATTTGAAGTTGATGGGCTTTTATTGTAAACAACTATATTTAATAAATGATTTGAAGTACTTCTACTTTACCTTCCGCTGTTTCATATATGTCTGTCTTGTAATATTTCTGTTCCAGTACCCATAATGCTCCATTGAAGTTAAGGCATTCCCTTTGTGAGTGACCTTAACGGATGTGGGGTGTTACATATCTCATGGATTACAATCCAGTGCCATTGGATTGTAATCCACGAGACTGTTTGAAATTAATTCTAGACCGTCAGTTTTGCTGGTTTTTAGAAAGCCGGCTAAGTCATCCATTGCCAGCTATAAAAAGGTCAGCTATGGGTCCTTATTTTCACACAAAAATTTCCATCCCCTTCCTCCATGTCCACTGTTAATTGGTCTCTATCTGAGCTACTTCTACTCGTGGAATCGTATATCAACTTCGATGAAAGGCATAGACAAATGCTGCAAGAAGGTGGAGGAGTAACCCACAAAATGTTCTGGCAGTTAATTCAAAAAACTTACAAAGACAACCCCATATGTCCCTCGTGGTGGTCTACCAAAGAAATTCATAAAAAATATGGCAACTTTTGGGAAGCTTGTGCTTGTTACCATGAGATTATCAAGGAGGTAGATGATGAAGATATTTTCAAAGCTACTCGTTCCACTTTTGATTCGCGTTACCTACCCGAACACGGATTGGAATTAAACGGCCTTGAAGCTTACGAATTTCATTATAGATGGCTAACGTGCTACGGTTATGACTAGTTCTTGTTTATCAGTGATGTTTTTATGTTGATTAATGTTTGGTATTAAAACATTAGTTTGTTTTGTTACAATGTGTTTAATACGTCCTTTCAACAATGTGTATGTACTACTTAGCAGTGTCAAGTCATGTCAATGACTGTAGTTGCCTTTGATCTAATGTGTGATTTTAATGTTATTGTTTATTTGTTTATTATGTTGTGTTGACGTATTTACTTATCTCAATTCATTGAGTAATATAAATAAGTTGATTACGTTCATAGGAGATAGGAAATACAAAAGAAATAGGTACTACAACTTAGGATACAATGGATGTTAAGCGTATTACAACTTAAACAACTAGACTACATGTTTACTTAACATAAATAACTAATTATAAACTTTTCTGACCAGCAAGACATAAAATACTTAAACTTCTAATTTAAACCATGATGAAGTTGGATGTTTGCTTGACTAAGATCATTGAGTTGGTTGCGTAGCTCTCGTATTTCTTCTTCCAATTCCAAAGCATACATAATAGCTTTGGGAGGAAAACGTTCATCTACCCACTGTCTGAATGTGCATCTGTTTGTACATACTGGACAATAATAATATCGGCGACCAATGTCGTTTCCATGTCAGACGACTAATTATGGTGCTTCAAAACCAAAAAACATACAATATTTGGTGCTGCACCTCTTCGTCTTTATCTGAAGTTCGGACATGAGGAATTACAATGTGTCTTGTTTAGTTTTGAGGTTGTCGTTGATGGGTTTGAGGTTGGTGTTGATGGCCTATTTGCATATGCTGCATCTTTGCATCCATGTTCATTTCTCGCAATTCCTTATAATGTCGCTCTTCCATTTTGACGTACCATTCGATCGGCTCTCTAGGTGTAGACGGATTTGGAGGTGATGGTCCATAAATAATATCAGTGCAATTGTATGAGGACGGATAAGAAATCGACATTTTTTGAGATGAAGTAAATTTTGTTATCAGTTCATCCCACCAATGCTCGTATCCATGCAATTACAAAATAGGAGGTGTATATTATACTCAGTGGCGGAGCCAAATTAAGCCTGGGGAGGTCACATGACCCCCCCAAGGATTTAAGATTCTTTTTTTGTTGTTAACTGAATATAGTAACAGAACTCTGAAAACTTCCATGCAAGTTTGAGTTTTACTGTTTATACCTTGGTGTCTGGTGACCGAGACAGATTAAAATATAACATAGAGTCTGAAAATATGAATTGGATATTAGCTAATTCAAAACCTTATTGTAAGTGCAAGAGGCTAACTAAGAAGAATAGGAGTATGCATATAACATGCACTCTCCTATCTAAAACCCTGAAAGCTCCAAACTGTTGCAAATTAGTATTTTATTAAGCCTAGGAAGACACATTAGTATTAGTTTTTCTTGTCCAAACTTTTGCAAACTTTAGGAAAAAGAATCCAAAATAGCCTCCTTCAGGGCCTGAAATTCCATTGTGCCCTCGCTAGCAAAAAATTCTGGCTACGCCACTGATTATACTATAGGTTATTACTTGATAGATGAAATTTATCCAAAGTGGAAAACACTTGTGCAAGCTTATAAAAGGCCTATTAATGCTAAACAGGTATTTTTCACCAACAACAAAAAAGTTTGAGAAAAGATGTTGGACGAGCTTTTGGAGTGCTTCAAGGATGATTTCATATATTAACGAATGAATCACACTAGCATGACCCTGTAGTGTTAGATGACATCATATATTGTTGTATAATTTTACATAATATGATTGTCGAAGAAGAACTGGTAGATATGGGCTTCAACTTTGATGCTATCCTGATATTGCTGCTGCATTTCATAAAAAAAACCATACAAACACCCTAATACATTTGCCTAGTTCATGAAGCAAATTAGAGATATAAGAAATCCAAAGGCTCATCTTGAACTCAGAGAAAATATAGTGGAACACGATTGGGATCATGTCGGAAGTCATCATAATCTGGAAGCCCATTTATGTAGTTGTAATATCTGTTTTATGATCTGTATGCTTATTTCTCAAATATCGTTTTCAAAGAAGTATGGGTTTAATTGTTTAAACTTTCTTACTAAACACACCAAGATTTATACTACTGCCGACAAGTACAAACATTAATAAAGTTTAATACAAATACAATCGCTACTAATTTAAAGATACAAGCTTTCAAAATACATACAACCCGCGATACCAAACTTAGTTGGGAAGGAACGAGGGAGACAACGGTCATTAGGAAGACCATTCCCCTTAACCGGATTTTGAAAGGCTGGCTAAGGGCAACGACATTAGCCAGCTTTTATAAAGCTGGCTAAGGGCAGCGACATTAGCCGGCTTTTATAAAGCCGGCTAAGGGCACCGTCAACATTTAACGGTTAACCTGACCTTAGTCGTCTTTTTAAAAGTCGGCTAAGGCACAGGTTGCCATGCAACCAAATGGTTGCTCTGACAACCTTGGAGTTGCTAAATCAATCCCCTAAGCTCCAATCGACCCCTATTAGGGGTCGGTTGGTTTCCAAGCCAACCTTGGGTTGAGAATGCTAAAGTCAATCATACTTGAAATAGTTGAATTGTCATACACAACATTGCCATGTAGTGAAATATTTTACTTCCAGTCACTACGCCATAGATTGCATACTGCAACAACAAAGAAGTGATGCAGGAAGTACCAAAAAATGTTGCTATAGGCCAAAAATTATCTGTGGCAACACTTTCTTGGTGTTGCGTTTTGCCGTGTTGCCTTAAAGTCAAAGGCAACATCTTTGCGACCCTAAGGCAACAACGGTACAAGTTTTACCACATGTGCTAAATTTACAAAAATATGGGGCCCACTAAATTCTGCATCCCTGGTTCACGGAATCCCCACTAAAATCTATAACCCGGGTTCATGGAATCCTGTTGTGGGGCCTATATGCATTAATCTATGGCGACACTTTTACCATCCAATGGCAATACTATATCATAACTATGGAAACATTTAACGTCACATACTGCAACATTATATCATAGCTATGACAACATTACGTACTATATTACAACATAACAGCAATTAAAATCACACTGAAATTAACAAAGAATTTTTTATTTTAAATTAACCAGTACTTAGTCAACTACAAAATAACAAAACATGTCCACTAAATTCAATTTTGCAGATATTTCAGTTACAAGCACAACCAATACGAAATTCATGTTTACATCAAACTAAAACAGTTTCAAAATATAGCGCGAGCCTCCAACGCGTACAGTGCCTCTACTGCCTAGAGTACCTCTAGTGCCTTCAGTAACTAGTTCTTGATCAACCGCATCACTACCTCCTTCATTTGCATGCCTCAGTCACATTTCAATCCAAACCGAGTTTCATTTGCATTTCAGCAAAAACTGAGTTTCATTTGCATTTTAGTTGCATAACTGAGTTACATAACTGAGTTGCATAATTGAGTTGCATAATTTTCATTTGCGTTTCAGTGCATTTCAGTACAAAGATATTTCAGTTGCATTTCAGTTGCGTACCTCAGTTATGGCATGCATGCCTGAGTTGTAAATTAAAGCAATGACTCGATTTGTTCAAAGCACAAGTGATACTGAGTAAACAATTAGACAGTTACAATATGGATAAAATTATCACTGATCAGCACTTTAGGTTTAATGGTCAATGTGGCAAAAATTATCACTAACTTGCAATGTAGCAAAAATTATCAGTAATCTACAATGTGACAAAATTTAAAATTATACCTGAAAAACTGTCCATGCATGTTATTCGCTGCACTACGTTGCCATAGCAACACACAAAAGAACTCCAAACATGATCCAGGATATAGCTAATGTTGTTGCAAAGAATTTTTCTCCTTTCTCATGTTTTCCACATTTAAAACGCATTGGGGCCAACTCTTCCTCCATATCTGCCACAAATTCATTGGCTTTTGCCCTCTTTTGCTTCTACTTCAGGAGATTTTCTTCAATTGTCTTCCTTTCCACGAGCAATTGCGATATAGTCTTTTCTTTTTCCATCAATTTTACAATAGTATCATCCAGTTCCGCATTGCTATTGATCTCATACACTTCGTCATGCCACATAAAATACCCACAATCGCCATTCTTCACATATCTTAAATTCTCGACTAAAACATCGAAAGATATGATAATCGACAAAGCAATCAAAAAACCTAATTTATACTTACTGGCCTCATGGAGCAACCAAAAAACTTATTCCCCGCATTCGACCTATGTAACGACCCAAGGAATTTAACGCCCGAATTCCAACAATAATACATAACCCAGTATTACTTGCCAGAACTCAAGTATCGAAAACACCAGATAGTTAATGAAAGAAACTAGAGGGTGAGATAAGAAAGAAAGAAATATTAGAATAGGAGAAGAAGAAGAACACAATAACGTTAGAGTCTCACATCGCAGCGGAACGAAACATAATATAGAAATACAAACTTTATTAAAAGCTTTGAAATAAAGCTTACAATCATCAGAGTACATCAAACCATTGGATAGTTATAATAATTTGTCCTCATATAGAATACACAGCGGAATAAATACTGGATATCATACATTTGAACTCCTCCGGCTTATCTTCGGACTTCATAGCCTCTGATAACCTGAACCTGTACAACCCGGTCTAACCTGAGCATTTATAAGATGCCGGATCAATCTGGTCAACCAAAGTGAGAAAACACACTAAGTTTAAAGACATCACCCATTTTAAAGTCAAACCATTTCCTTTTAAATCATAACTTATTCTTATATTATAATAATGTCTGAATACAAATAAGTATCAATCTAGCAGAACGCTTGCATCTGACGTTCCACATATATTGTATACAATCAAAAACCGTGGGTTCTTATTGGATATTGGATTTCCAACTATGAAAAGGTATGGAACCACCTTCCGATAGTGTATCTCTAGAGGCGAATACATTGCGTTCAACAAGAACATCTTGCAACCCGACCACACATGATCGACCACTCATTTCGCTTGAGTGTATCGAATGTATATCACCAACGGTTAGGGGCGACCCACCGTTTTCCGATAAGGGACAACATCGAAATAGATTAAAGAATGAAATGGATTTTCTCTAGATAGGTCATTATACAACCTACTTAGGAGCTACCCACTTAGCCATGCTACCTGCCCGATTTTTGTCGTTTCCCAGTCGAAGAAGCTTGAGGTTTAACACTACCTTTAGAACATCACATCACCATTCACTTTGAATGCCACTTTGTCAGATCCGTCAAATCACTAATTGACGACCCCAAAAATATTCTGCAGCTAACCGAAGTACGTTTGTAGAAGTCAATATACGTGACTCTTAAGAAATACTATGTCAGACACTTGTCCATACTGGTCATCCAGGAACAGGATGAACCGAAGGCACTCTCCTACCACATCCAAGGTATCACCCTATGGATTGGTAGCAAGTAGTCCTTGCAAATCCGTAGATTTCAACCACGATAGGATTACATCATATCATCGGGTGCTAAACCCGAGATTTTAAGTAATTCTAATGTTTTATAAATATGCACGGTCTTCAATTTCTCTATCTCGATCGGTATCTGATATCTTCAACATTTCGTATTTGCTGGTCGGAATGGTTTTCGAATATAGATTCGATCCCGGTCTTTCTGTACCAACAATCTTATAGGCCAGATTTGATAGTCGGTTATTTAACTATCAAATAAACAACCATTCAATCATAAAATATAAAATGAATTCACTGATTCAATACTCAGCATCATTTAACCTCTTTAATTAACCCGTCGTTAATTAAATATTAAAACTGTTGATTCGGAAAATATTTACCTTTTCTTACTAGAAATAAGAAAATACCATTATTAATTCACTTCTACTCATTAGACCCTCACTGAAAATTTGTAAGTGAATAAATCTCTTAGTATCAACCCCGAAGGCCGAAACCAACATCAGATTGATACATCGAAAATTACTCAACTCAACCAGCGTACAACAAGTTCAAATTTCGTAAAACCCTATCATATTCCCTTTAACATTTTTAAAGCGATTATATTATTATAATCTTGCAAACCATTTTCAATATTATTTAAATATTATTTAACAAAATTAATTAAAATATCTCAACTTAACTTGTGTAAATAATATTACAGATTCCATTTCAAAGCCATTCACCTTTTCTTTAAAATTATTTACCTTTCATTTACAAATCCATTTCTATTCATTTATAAAACACTAACCATTCGCTTTATAAACCATATATCATTCGTTGTATAAATCATTAAGTATTCGCTGTATTAATCATATTTCAAAACCGTATGTGAACACATCTTTGAAAAATGTTTGAAATCGATCTAATATCGATTTCACAAATCATTTCTTTATCGACTGTAAAGACCCGCAACCTCCCCGTAAAAGAAAGCGTCGGATAGTTCGAGAACAAACCACAGCAGAACGCATACAGAAGAACATTTCATTGCTTATTACAACAATGCATCAGATTACAATTATATACAGAGTATGAATGAATATTACACAGAAATATCAGAGATTTAAATTACCTTTAAATACATAGCAGCGGAAAATAATACAATACACAACTAGAAGAGATATACGGATACAAAGCTTTCCGGATATCGTTCCAGCTGTAAACCAGGATCCTGTGAATATAAATCTGCAAAACCAAAACTACTAGCTGCCCGTGTCGAAAATAGGGGCACCCAGAGTTTAGGTTAAAACAATAAACTCCAGGTCAGTCATGTGACTGGTGTGAGAACTAAAACAGTTAATCTTTATTTTAAAGTTAGGTAAATCAAGGGACCACGCCGTATAACACGGAACGGGTTTCCTCCCAAGGATACCAGTGCATAAAACAAACAGCGCAATGCTAAATAAAGAAAAATGAAGCTGTTATAAGACCCAGGTCCTATCACACAATGCAACGCAAGCCGGGGGATAGGGTTTTCCCTTATAACAGCCAAAGAATGCTTGATACGTTTAAAACAAATCATTTGATACTATTATAAGTGCATAGTGTATAAAACACTTCAAATCATAAGTATCAATCATAGGCGGCATGGGTACCATATATCATGTCGCCATATATAGGTTTACAAATAAAACCGCAAATGTCACGTATTTGGAAATTGGATTTCCGTCTATGAACCGAGGCAAAAGATAGTCCTCAACCGATTCGAGACTGTCTAGCCCGAGTCTCAGGCACAGCCGCAACCGTACCTTGGATCGTCAGGGCCGGTCCACACGAAGTGGATTATAATGCCTGAACAATACGTTTCTCCGCCCTTTGGGGCGTAAGCGAGCCAACTAAATGACTCCATCGGTTCGAGAACGACCGATCAATCCGAGGCGCCTCGCAACAGCAACAACCACATAAGTCAAACTCGTCAGGGCGTGTAAAACCACTGACGCCACTTCTAGCT
Source organism: Allium sativum (assembly GCA_030737875.1). Taxonomy (NCBI): domain Eukaryota; kingdom Viridiplantae; phylum Streptophyta; class Magnoliopsida; order Asparagales; family Amaryllidaceae; genus Allium; species Allium sativum. The sequence continues at coordinate 1,019,934,042 of CM060926.1, forward strand.
AGAAAGAAAACGCATGTCCCCCCTGACGTCCGTCTCCCGTTTTTGGTTCATACCTGGTGTGAAACACGCGAGGTAAACGTTACACAAAGCTACGCCACAAAGGCCGTGCTTTGATCATCACCACAAGACTTTGCTTTTCAACAGAAGCCTTGATCATTTGCATCTTAGCATGCCACACAGGCAAACCATCCTATGCAACCGATATCAGTCACACAGAATGAAATCCGATGTCAGACACACAGTCCATTTACAAGTCCGTCCTGGGTCTGAACGAAACCGGAGGCACCTAGTACCCCGCATATCCATCGACCTCCAAGTACGTCTGGACGATCACTAACTGTTTCCATCTTCTTGGGTGTACAGCCCAATCAAGATCATCAGTTATCACCCAAACGACGTGAAGACCTCCGGTCTTCGACCATCGTCTTCATCTTCGACTTATCGTCGTATCAGTTATCCAGAATGGGATAAACCCGGTCTTTCCGAATAACTCGCGTATATTTAAATAAGTGTTACACAAACACAACATACGCCTCATTCCAATTCATTAGTCACTAATCGTAAATTAATCAAGAGAATAATTCCCCAAATATTAACCCCGAAGGCCGAAACCAACATCAGATCAATATCCAGAAAACCATTCTGCTTGGCTAACCGACAGTTAGTTTCTAAATTTCACGTTCAAATCTAATTAAAGATTCATTAAAACTCCACTTAGTTTTAATCTGTGACTGGGTTAAAGAATCAGTGTCATTTAAAACACGGCTCACGATAAACCCAAAGTCACATCCCATTAATTATCGGGTTAAAGAACAAGTGTTATTCAAAACACTGTTCACGATAAACCCAAAAATCAATATCCATTCAATTCCAATTAAATATCATTTAATTGGTACACTTCATTAAATCTAAATCAAAAGATTTAATCTTTTCTCAGCTGGGTTCAAGAACAGTGTTAGTGAAGACACCATTCACGACAAACCCAAATCACATTCATTAATTATCGGGTTAAAGAACAAGTGTTATTTAAAACACTGTTCACGATAAACCCAAAAATCAATACCAATTCAATTCCAATTAAATATCATTTAATTGGTACACTTCATTAAATCTAAATAAAAAGATTTAATCTTTTCTCAACTGGGTTCAAGAACAGTGTTAGTGAAGACACCATTCACGACAAACCCAAATCACATTCATTAATTATCGGGTTAAAGAACAAGTGTTATTTAAAACACTGTTCACGATAAACCCAAAAATCAATACCAATTCAATTCCAATTAAATATTATTTAATTGGTACACTTCATTAAATCTAAATAAAAAGATTGAATCTTTTCTCAACTGGGTTCAAGAACAGTGTTAGTGAAGACACCATTCACGACAAACCCAAATCACATTCATTAATTATCGGGTTAAAGAACAAGTGTTATTTAAAACACTGTTCACGATAAACCCAAAAATCAATACCAATTCAATTCCAATTAAATATCATTTAATTGGTACACTTCATTAAATCTAAATAAAAAGATTGAATCTTTTCTCAACTGGGTTCAAGAACAGTGTTAGTGAAGACACCATTCACGACAAACCCAAATCACATTCGATATTCAATACAAGGCTCTGAATAGAAAATATATCGGCTTATATTCAATATCGAATTCTACGGCTAACAAATGTCGTATTGGAAATAACGATATAAATATATATCTTTCAAATTTCCATAACAACACCTGTATAATCACGAATTCCAACATCGAAATATTCCGAAGACAATTTCGATTCAAATCCACTCCAATGCAATCATTGGAAATTTTGGTTATTTTTAAAACCCTTTTCGAATTCAATTTATTTATTTAAAAATAAATAGAATTATAATTCTAGTTCAAAACTAGTTCATTTCGATAAAAATCTATTTTTATCTTTTCAAATATGGAGTTTTTCATCCCAAACTTTCACAAATCATTTCTTATGATTTTACACAAATTATTACTATTTTTAATAATTTTATCAAGGCCCGTACAGTCGATTTCCAACAACGGCCATCGAACTGCACTTACAGCGACCTTTTTCGAATTTGATTTGGACGTATCTCCAAATCCAACCGTTAGATTTCAAATTTCTAATATTCATTAGAAAGCTCTTTTCGATACGAACCCAATGGTTCCGGTTTTAGGAGAATCCGACGGTCGGATCTCCCGCAATGTCCGTTTGAAATAAATGGTCGAAATTCACGAACTGCCGCGGCGCGGCGCGTTCTATTCAGGCCATTATATTATATATATAATATATATAATATATACTTCGTCGATTTCTATTTAAAACGAATTATATAAATAGTTTTAAATTCGTTTCAAAAGCAATTTCAACCTCCTTTTCAATTCAAATCAAAATTGAATTCTTCTTTATAAATTCGTTTCAAAATTCATTTCTATTCAATTCAAATTTCAATTCAATTTGAATTCATTTCAATTCGTTTTCAATTCAATTCATTTCGAAATCGTTTTCAATTCAATTCAATTCGAAATCGTTTTCAATTCAATTCATTTCGAAATCGTTTTCAATTCAATTCATTTCGAAATCGTTTTATTTTCAATTCATTTCGAAATCGTTTTCAATTCAATTCGAAATCGTATAAAGTCGATATAAATATCGTTCACGTCAAAATGGCGTCAATCTAATCAACACGGCTTCATATATTGATATTTTCAAATATTCCATTTCGAATATTTCTATTTCAAATATTTCTATTTTAAAACTGGAATGAGGCCCAATCAATTACCATATAAAATTAATTATATGGATTTTCATACAACACATGTATATAATAGCATTGAAAATAATCAACCATCAACCAAAGTGCACTGCACTGTATAAGCATCAAATATAGATATTCAACGCTTATAACAGCCTGTCAATCAATCGATCGACATATTTAATCAATCAGGATGAGTGAACTTCAAATTTCATCCTAACACCCGTGTGGGGTTTCAAACAATCAAACACATATTTTATTCGTGCAGTTGGGCGATGTGTAAAATTTATCGTCCCAATCAATGTCATTCAAATAGGTGTACATAAACAAACCGTCTGGTTTGTAAATGAATATTCTATTTATTCACATTCACGTTAAAAATTATATTTTTAACGATAACACATTTTATTTTAACATATGAATTTCTATTCAGTTCATTCTTTAAATAAAATGCTATTTTTATTTTTCTAACTTATTTTAGAAAATTTCGGCGGCATAACGGCACGATACTAGAAATGGGACAAGGCCTAGCCTTATCCCCGGTCTAGTGAAGGCCCACGCCATTCACACATCAATCAAATTCACTTTCGTTATGCAAACCACAAAATTTGGAGTAAGAGTCTAACCTAGCCTTACTCCTTCGCCTTATAACGGCGCACGTCTAATCCTAACCAATTTATCGATTCGATTTTTCACACCACAAACCACATTCAAACCAATACCGCAATCAATCACCAAACAACCAAACAAACAAGTCCATGGTCTGTGGACGATTGTGTCGGGTGCTACTAAGCACCGTCTGCATCCTAGTATATATATAACTAGAAAAATTAAATTGAAAGGTGAGAAATTCTCACTTATAGCTATCCTAGCTCCACGGCACTTCTAATGCAGGAAATCTTCGCCAACTCGCCTTCGTTGCCCGTATTCTCTACATATGTAAAAATCAAATTTTTACTTCAAAGTTCAATATATAAAAATCGAATTTTTATTTCAAAGTTCAATATATAAAAATCGAATTTTTAGTTCAAAGTTCCATATATAAAAATCGAATTTTTATTTCAAAGTTCAATATATAAAAATCGAATTTTTACTTCAAAGTTCAATATATAAAAATCGAATTTTTATTTCTGCTTTCAACATATAAAAATATGATTTTTACTTTTGCTTTTAAAATCAGTTTTTCTTATTTTTATCTTTAAAAACAAAATCAGTTTTTATCTTGCTTTTAAAATCGGTTTTATACTAAAATAAAATTCAGTTTTCTATTAACATAAAATTCAGTTTTCACATTAACATAAAAAAAAACAGTTTTCTATTAACATAAAAAAAACAGTTTTCTATTAACATAAAAAAAAAAAAAACAGTTTTCTATTAACATAAAATTCAGTTTTCACATTATATAAAATTCAGTTTTATATTTTTTTTTTTTACCTAAATCAGTTTCTTACTATAACTAAAATCAGTATTTTAACATCATAAAAATCAGTATTTTAACATAATAAAAATCAGAAAAAAAAAAAATCATTTTAAAATCGAAATTAGTTCATAGATTAAAATAAAAATAAAATAAAAAAAAAAACTTACTGTAACGAAGAAAGGGGGGGGCATCGACTTCGGCTGGAGGAGGGAATGGGGTCGCGGCATTTGGGGAGGGCGCCATCGTCAGAACGGAAGGGGGGGGCCTCGATCCTCGAGCGACGGAGGTGCCGAAGGTCTGCAGGTCACGGGGGTGTCCATCCAGGGTGGCGGCGGAGCTCGGCTAGGCGGTTTGGGGTTCCATCGGTGTTAGGGTTTGAGGGGGAAAAGGAATCGAAGGGGATGAACGATGGTGGGGCGGAGGGAAGGTGGCGATGGCGCGGTGGACGATGAACGGGGCGTCGGCGATGGTCGTCGCCAGGCGCAATTGATTTCTTTTTTTTTTTTTTTATATGCTCGAATGATTTTAGTCGGGGGGGGGGCCTGGTTAAAAGGGGAAAAGAGATATTTTTTTTTTTTTTTTTATTATTATTAATTTAATTTCTCTCTCCTAAGTTGACTTTTCATACGACCTCGAAACGAGGCCCACCGCCTGTCGTCTATAGCGTTTCACCCCCATTCCGAACACAATGGGATATGTACCGCAAGCTGAATCGACCGTTTCGATCAGTTTCCTTTTAATTTACATTTAAATCACTATATTGAATTTTAAACGTACATTTCAAATTACCGGGGTCACATACTAACTAGAGAAATTCCAGAAAAATATTTTCTAGCTTCGTATTGACGATACGGTCCTAACAAAACTAGTTTCGTCGAATTCTGAGACCGTTGGAAAAATGGCCAATTTCCAGTCGATTAAAAGCAACTGAAACTGGTCAAACGCGTTTTCTTTTGCCACGCTCACATATTGATTCGAAAAATTATGAAATTTGAAACCTAGCAATAACTTTACATCCCGGACCCAACAAAACTGGTTTCGTCGAAATCCGAGGTCGTTCGCAAAATGGCTATTTTTAAGGGCTATATATTATATTAAAATATATATAAATTCCACAGCGACTATTTCTAATTTTCAACTGGACATATCTCATCATTTATAAAGTGAAATCTCAGTTTGTTAACTTCGTTCCAAAGATATAGTTATACAGATTCAAATATTTCTTGTTTCGTTCAATTCTGACTTATATTGAATTCTGTATATTCATTTGAAATTAGAAATCGAATTTTCGAACTACCGCGCCATTTTCTATTCCTTTTATAATTATATATAATTATTTATATTCTAACGACGACGTATATAAATATATACGTCGAATTCTATTCAAAATAAATTTATTGTCGATATTATTTAAAATAAATCATTTTAAATAAACAAAACTCGCTATAATTGCCAAAACAAAAATTTCAAACTGGCTCGCATTTTACGGGTTGTTACAATCTCCCCCACTTAAAACTTTTCGTCCCCGAAAAGGAACAAAGTCGAAAATGGTTTGATTAATCAACTCTATGTTCGATCAGGCTTTCATTCTCCAACTCTTTAGTTTCTGAGAATTTTTAAAATTTCAAAAATTTGGCTAACACCCTAAATTTTCGAAAAATTTCGCCATAACCTCCCCTGCACCGGGAGCATCGGGGAATTTCAAATAGCTTCCCCGGTCCTTCAGATCTCAAAAAGAAAAAGAAAAAGCCAAGCGGCTAGCCAATAGGCTCACAAAATCATCATCACCCAAACAAAACAGTAAATTATGTAGTAAACATGTACCTATTTGTCGGGCAAACAAATTTTATTCTCTGGCTCTAGCCTCCTTGCTATGACCTGTTCAATGATATATATGTATATGCAAACAAATGCGACCAATTTTCAATATAATCCAATATTTGATTCAGTTAGGCATAATGGTTCAAAATTAGCAAACAAATAAACCAACAACACAAACATCAATCAATTAGTTGATTTAGAGTTTCAAATTCATAATTTTGATACATATACAAAAATCAGATTTTTGATGTCAAATCACAACAATAAGCCCTATCTAGTTTTGGTTCTCACACCAGTCAATAGGAAATATATAGAAAACCCACTTTCGTCACTCGAACATAAATTCTAATGATGGAGCTCCATCATCAAAATCATCTCCGGGCGATTAGAGTGTGATGCTATATCTATCCAATATATTAAAATTTCAAATACACGTTTGCAAGGCGTATATGCAAAATCTTTATATACTGGACTGTCCAAATCAATATAAAAACTAATCAAATACGAATAATTGATTTTAAATTTTCAAAACAAAAATTTGGTTTCATTAGAAAAATATACTCTTCACACTCGTTCTAGGATACTACTGATCCCATCTCTAACGAGTCATTCTCGTTGGATATTACTAATCCAATATCTGATGAATTCTTTCGTATGGTTCTAATGTGTCTTGTTCTCTGAGCTTTGTAAACCAAAGCTCTGATACCACGTGTAAAGACCCGCAACCTCCCCGTAAAAGAAAGCGTCGGATAGTTCGAGAACAAACCACAGCAGAACGCATACAGAAGAACATTTCATTGCTTATTACAACAATGCATCAGATTACAATTATATACAGAGTATGAATGAATATTACACAGAAATATCAGAGATTTAAATTACCTTTAAATACATAGCAGCGGAAAATAATACAATACACAACTAGAAGAGATATACGGATACAAAGCTTTCCGGATATCGTTCCAGCTGTAAACCAGGATCCTGTGAATATAAATCTGCAAAACCAAAACTACTAGCTGCCCGTGTCGAAAATAGGGGCACCCAGAGTTTAGGTTAAAACAATAAACTCCAGGTCAGTCATGTGACTGGTGTGAGAACTAAAACAGTTAATCTTTATTTTAAAGTTAGGTAAATCAAGGGACCACGCCGTATAACACGGAACGGGTTTCCTCCCAAGGATACCAGTGCATAAAACAAACAGCGCAATGCTAAATAAAGAAAAATGAAGCTGTTATAAGACCCAGGTCCTATCACACAATGCAACGCAAGCCGGGGGATAGGGTTTTCCCTTATAACAGCCAAAGAATGCTTGATACGTTTAAAACAAATCATTTGATACTATTATAAGTGCATAGTGTATAAAACACTTCAAATCATAAGTATCAATCATAGGCGGCATGGGTACCATATATCATGTCGCCATATATAGGTTTACAAATAAAACCGCAAATGTCACGTATTTGGAAATTGGATTTCCGTCTATGAACCGAGGCAAAAGATAGTCCTCAACCGATTCGAGACTGTCTAGCCCGAGTCTCAGGCACAGCCGCAACCGTACCTTGGATCGTCAGGGCCGGTCCACACGAAGTGGATTATAATGCCTGAACAATACGTTTCTCCGCCCTTTGGGGCGTAAGCGAGCCAACTAAATGACTCCATCGGTTCGAGAACGACCGATCAATCCGAGGCGCCTCGCAACAGCAACAACCACATAAGTCAAACTCGTCAGGGCGTGTAAAACCACTGACGCCACTTCTAGCTAGAAAGAAAACGCATGTCCCCCCTGACGTCCGTCTCCCGTTTTTGGTTCATACCTGGTGTGAAACACGCGAGGTAAACGTTACACAAAGCTACGCCACAAAGGCCGTGCTTTGATCATCACCACAAGACTTTGCTTTTCAACAGAAGCCTTGATCATTTGCATCTTAGCATGCCACACAGGCAAACCATCCTATGCAACCGATATCAGTCACACAGAATGAAATCCGATGTCAGACACACAGTCCATTTACAAGTCCGTCCTGGGTCTGAACGAAACCGGAGGCACCTAGTACCCCGCATATCCATCGACCTCCAAGTACGTCTGGACGATCACTAACTGTTTCCATCTTCTTGGGTGTACAGCCCAATCAAGATCATCAGTTATCACCCAAACGACGTGAAGACCTCCGGTCTTCGACCATCGTCTTCATCTTCGACTTATCGTCGTATCAGTTATCCAGAATGGGATAAACCCGGTCTTTCCGAATAACTCGCGTATATTTAAATAAGTGTTACACAAACACAACATACGCCTCATTCCAATTCATTAGTCACTAATCGTAAATTAATCAAGAGAATAATTCCCCAAATATTAACCCCGAAGGCCGAAACCAACATCAGATCAATATCCAGAAAACCATTCTGCTTGGCTAACCGACAGTTAGTTTCTAAATTTCACGTTCAAATCTAATTAAAGATTCATTAAAACTCCACTTAGTTTTAATCTGTGACTGGGTTAAAGAATCAGTGTCATTTAAAACACGGCTCACGATAAACCCAAAGTCACATCCCATTAATTATCGGGTTAAAGAACAAGTGTTATTCAAAACACTGTTCACGATAAACCCAAAAATCAATATCCATTCAATTCCAATTAAATATCATTTAATTGGTACACTTCATTAAATCTAAATCAAAAGATTTAATCTTTTCTCAGCTGGGTTCAAGAACAGTGTTAGTGAAGACACCATTCACGACAAACCCAAATCACATTCATTAATTATCGGGTTAAAGAACAAGTGTTATTTAAAACACTGTTCACGATAAACCCAAAAATCAATACCAATTCAATTCCAATTAAATATCATTTAATTGGTACACTTCATTAAATCTAAATAAAAAGATTTAATCTTTTCTCAACTGGGTTCAAGAACAGTGTTAGTGAAGACACCATTCACGACAAACCCAAATCACATTCATTAATTATCGGGTTAAAGAACAAGTGTTATTTAAAACACTGTTCACGATAAACCCAAAAATCAATACCAATTCAATTCCAATTAAATATTATTTAATTGGTACACTTCATTAAATCTAAATAAAAAGATTGAATCTTTTCTCAACTGGGTTCAAGAACAGTGTTAGTGAAGACACCATTCACGACAAACCCAAATCACATTCATTAATTATCGGGTTAAAGAACAAGTGTTATTTAAAACACTGTTCACGATAAACCCAAAAATCAATACCAATTCAATTCCAATTAAATATCATTTAATTGGTACACTTCATTAAATCTAAATAAAAAGATTGAATCTTTTCTCAACTGGGTTCAAGAACAGTGTTAGTGAAGACACCATTCACGACAAACCCAAATCACATTCGATATTCAATACAAGGCTCTGAATAGAAAATATATCGGCTTATATTCAATATCGAATTCTACGGCTAACAAATGTCGTATTGGAAATAACGATATAAATATATATCTTTCAAATTTCCATAACAACACCTGTATAATCACGAATTCCAACATCGAAATATTCCGAAGACAATTTCGATTCAAATCCACTCCAATGCAATCATTGGAAATTTTGGTTATTTTTAAAACCCTTTTCGAATTCAATTTATTTATTTAAAAATAAATAGAATTATAATTCTAGTTCAAAACTAGTTCATTTCGATAAAAATCTATTTTTATCTTTTCAAATATGGAGTTTTTCATCCCAAACTTTCACAAATCATTTCTTATGATTTTACACAAATTATTACTATTTTTAATAATTTTATCAAGGCCCGTACAGTCGATTTCCAACAACGGCCATCGAACTGCACTTACAGCGACCTTTTTCGAATTTGATTTGGACGTATCTCCAAATCCAACCGTTAGATTTCAAATTTCTAATATTCATTAGAAAGCTCTTTTCGATACGAACCCAATGGTTCCGGTTTTAGGAGAATCCGACGGTCGGATCTCCCGCAATGTCCGTTTGAAATAAATGGTCGAAATTCACGAACTGCCGCGGCGCGGCGCGTTCTATTCAGGCCATTATATTATATATATAATATATATAATATATACTTCGTCGATTTCTATTTAAAACGAATTATATAAATAGTTTTAAATTCGTTTCAAAAGCAATTTCAACCTCCTTTTCAATTCAAATCAAAATTGAATTCTTCTTTATAAATTCGTTTCAAAATTCATTTCTATTCAATTCAAATTTCAATTCAATTTGAATTCATTTCAATTCGTTTTCAATTCAATTCATTTCGAAATCGTTTTCAATTCAATTCAATTCGAAATCGTTTTCAATTCAATTCATTTCGAAATCGTTTTCAATTCAATTCATTTCGAAATCGTTTTATTTTCAATTCATTTCGAAATCGTTTTCAATTCAATTCGAAATCGTATAAAGTCGATATAAATATCGTTCACGTCAAAATGGCGTCAATCTAATCAACACGGCTTCATATATTGATATTTTCAAATATTCCATTTCGAATATTTCTATTTCAAATATTTCTATTTTAAAACTGGAATGAGGCCCAATCAATTACCATATAAAATTAATTATATGGATTTTCATACAACACATGTATATAATAGCATTGAAAATAATCAACCATCAACCAAAGTGCACTGCACTGTATAAGCATCAAATATAGATATTCAACGCTTATAACAGCCTGTCAATCAATCGATCGACATATTTAATCAATCAGGATGAGTGAACTTCAAATTTCATCCTAACACCCGTGTGGGGTTTCAAACAATCAAACACATATTTTATTCGTGCAGTTGGGCGATGTGTAAAATTTATCGTCCCAATCAATGTCATTCAAATAGGTGTACATAAACAAACCGTCTGGTTTGTAAATGAATATTCTATTTATTCACATTCACGTTAAAAATTATATTTTTAACGATAACACATTTTATTTTAACATATGAATTTCTATTCAGTTCATTCTTTAAATAAAATGCTATTTTTATTTTTCTAACTTATTTTAGAAAATTTCGGCGGCATAACGGCACGATACTAGAAATGGGACAAGGCCTAGCCTTATCCCCGGTCTAGTGAAGGCCCACGCCATTCACACATCAATCAAATTCACTTTCGTTATGCAAACCACAAAATTTGGAGTAAGAGTCTAACCTAGCCTTACTCCTTCGCCTTATAACGGCGCACGTCTAATCCTAACCAATTTATCGATTCGATTTTTCACACCACAAACCACATTCAAACCAATACCGCAATCAATCACCAAACAACCAAACAAACAAGTCCATGGTCTGTGGACGATTGTGTCGGGTGCTACTAAGCACCGTCTGCATCCTAGTATATATATAACTAGAAAAAATAAATTGAAAGGTGAGAAATTCTCACTTATAGCTATCCTAGCTCCACGGCACTTCTAATGCAGGAAATCTTCGCCAACTCGCCTTCGTTGCCCGTATTCTCTACATATGTAAAAATCAAATTTTTACTTCAAAGTTCAATATATAAAAATCGAATTTTTATTTCAAAGTTCAATATATAAAAATCGAATTTTTAGTTCAAAGTTCCATATATAAAAATCGAATTTTTATTTCAAAGTTCAATATATAAAAATCGAATTTTTACTTCAAAGTTCAATATATAAAAATCGAATTTTTATTTCTGCTTTCAACATATAAAAATATGATTTTTACTTTTGCTTTTAAAATCAGTTTTTCTTATTTTTATCTTTAAAAACAAAATCAGTTTTTATCTTGCTTTTAAAATCGGTTTTATACTAAAATAAAATTCAGTTTTCTATTAACATAAAATTCAGTTTTCACATTAACATAAAAAAAAACAGTTTTCTATTAACATAAAAAAAACAGTTTTCTATTAACATAAAAAAAAAAAAAACAGTTTTCTATTAACATAAAATTCAGTTTTCACATTATATAAAATTCAGTTTTATATTTTTTTTTTTTACCTAAATCAGTTTCTTACTATAACTAAAATCAGTATTTTAACATCATAAAAATCAGTATTTTAACATAATAAAAATCAGAAAAAAAAAAAAATCATTTTAAAATCGAAATTAGTTCATAGATTAAAATAAAAATAAAATAAAAAAAAAAACTTACTGTAACGAAGAAAGGGGGGGGCATCGACTTCGGCTGGAGGAGGGAATGGGGTCGCGGCATTTGGGGAGGGCGCCATCGTCAGAACGGAAGGGGGGGGCCTCGATCCTCGAGCGACGGAGGTGCCGAAGGTCTGCAGGTCACGGGGGTGTCCATCCAGGGTGGCGGCGGAGCTCGGCTAGGCGGTTTGGGGTTCCATCGGTGTTAGGGTTTGAGGGGGAAAAGGAATCGAAGGGGATGAACGATGGTGGGGCGGAGGGAAGGTGGCGATGGCGCGGTGGACGATGAACGGGGCGTCGGCGATGGTCGTCGCCAGGCGCAATTGATTTCTTTTTTTTTTTTTTTATATGCTCGAATGATTTTAGTCGGGGGGGGGGCCTGGTTAAAAGGGGAAAAGAGATATTTTTTTTTTTTTTTTTATTATTATTAATTTAATTTCTCTCTCCTAAGTTGACTTTTCATACGACCTCGAAACGAGGCCCACCGCCTGTCGTCTATAGCGTTTCACCCCCATTCCGAACACAATGGGATATGTACCGCAAGCTGAATCGACCGTTTCGATCAGTTTCCTTTTAATTTACATTTAAATCACTATATTGAATTTTAAACGTACATTTCAAATTACCGGGGTCACATACTAACTAGAGAAATTCCAGAAAAATATTTTCTAGCTTCGTATTGACGATACGGTCCTAACAAAACTAGTTTCGTCGAATTCTGAGACCGTTGGAAAAATGGCCAATTTCCAGTCGATTAAAAGCAACTGAAACTGGTCAAACGCGTTTTCTTTTGCCACGCTCACATATTGATTCGAAAAATTATGAAATTTGAAACCTAGCAATAACTTTACATCCCGGACCCAACAAAACTGGTTTCGTCGAAATCCGAGGTCGTTCGCAAAATGGCTATTTTTAAGGGCTATATATTATATTAAAATATATATAAATTCCACAGCGACTATTTCTAATTTTCAACTGGACATATCTCATCATTTATAAAGTGAAATCTCAGTTTGTTAACTTCGTTCCAAAGATATAGTTATACAGATTCAAATATTTCTTGTTTCGTTCAATTCTGACTTATATTGAATTCTGTATATTCATTTGAAATTAGAAATCGAATTTTCGAACTACCGCGCCATTTTCTATTCCTTTTATAATTATATATAATTATTTATATTCTAACGACGACGTATATAAATATATACGTCGAATTCTATTCAAAATAAATTTATTGTCGATATTATTTAAAATAAATCATTTTAAATAAACAAAACTCGCTATAATTGCCAAAACAAAAATTTCAAACTGGCTCGCATTTTACGGGTTGTTACATCGACGATACTAAAGTGGTAAATATCTGCTAAAGTACCGAACCGTGAAATATAAACTCATTTCACATCCAAATGAACACAAAGAATCATATTGATAAACATTATCAATATTATTGAGAAATCCTTTTGGATTTCTCCAACCTGTCAATCCCTGCATTACAATTCCATACCATTCAACATATATTATAATACAATGAAATTTAACAACTACTATGAGGAATCCAGTTGGATACCTCCGACCTATTTTTCCCTGCATCAAATACGTCACCTCAGTATAATCATTCAATTCAATATATCGATATAAATTTAATAATCGGTCAATAAAAACAATTTAATATCAACCATTAGCAACCATAGCGCACACAAATAAAAACCCAGCTTATATAAAATATAAGTGGGTAATCTGAGTGAGTTAAACTCACTTTGATTTGATCCGTTTCAGGAATGGTTCGGTTGTGGTTAAATTAAACAAATGTTTAATTTGACCGATAATTCCAACTATTCCCAAATCTGTCCAAATCAGTTCTAAACTGTTGCGTTCGTCGCCATTATTCTGGTTGCACTTCGTATTATTAAATTCTGATAACATTTGAACTATTTAAAATTAATATTAACTCACAGTCAAATTCAATCATTTAATTTCCTTAATTAAATCTACATACGTTGAGTACTTGGTCTAAACCGTATGTGGTTCGATACTATTGTTTCTCCTGCTCGTTCAAAAACCGTTGCACTCCTTTGTTTAAACCAGCTCGCAATCATTGGACAAAATACGATCCCTTTTTTCTTCACTATTCTTCGTTCCTTTTTCATTTTGATTTTCTGTGTTCCAAATCCGTTCCCAAGCCTTGCGTTATATACTCAACTCCATGTACAGTTCAAAACTTCCTCATTTTGAAAACTTGAAAGCCATGGACCTCCCACATTTCCATTCGCTACCCTACCTCACACTTACATGTCTTCTACCCAGTATGCTTTGTTTTGTTCAAACCAATCTAATTTATCCCATCACGTTTTGCATAGCTGTCCACATTGAAAAATGGACAACCCCATTTGTTTCCCGCGTTCCATTCTACTCCTAGTTTCATGAATTGCTGTTGTGCTTCATCAAAAACGTTGTGGCCGACTTTATTCTTGGAAATACCCTGTTTGCTCCACGTTAAAATGATTGACGCATGCCACTGTTCCACAGTTTCTTCCTTCGAATATAACCCACCTGCTTCTCGTTTAACGACTGCTCTTCACAGTATACCCATACTCTGCCTCCATCGTTCAAAAACCATATACTCACGTTCCCCAAACTTTATCCCTTCACATACTTCGTTGCAAAACCATCATCAAACTTTCGGAACCCAGACTTCACGTAAATGCCCCTTCATGCCAAACACAACCTTTTGTTCGCAAGTCATGCCATCCCATGCTTCAAACAGTCTACATCACGTTTTGCCTGTAACCAATTAGCCACTGATCATGCCCTTTGTTCTCAGCATGTTTGCATAAGTAAACAAAATTGTCCGATTCTTTGCATCCAGGCTCGCCTGTCTCTAGCAGTACCCCACTGTTCACATCGTTGGGACACTGCCTTGCTGCGGTCACCAGATCCACGTCCACCACTCACGCCACTGGCCACTCCTCACGTTCTGATATATTTGCAAAGATTGTTTGTTTTTGTTTGGAAGCTTGCGGTCTTACCATGTGAGGTGAAAATGGGTTTTAAATCTGGATTTGATTGGGGTTAGCGTTCTCTTTTGGCCATAGAAGCTTTTGTTTTAATTTCTCTGGGAAGAAACGAGGTGAGGCAAATAATTAGTCAGGACTATTTGTATAAATAAAAGCCTTGGCTGCTAAGTATTAGCTTCAGTAGGCCTGTAGTGTAGGATAGGTGAACGTTGGGTTGTCATTTCAGTCTTGTTTGAGTTTGCTTAGTAATTAAGAAATAGGGTAGCCTGCTTATTATATATATATATATAAAAGAGTAATGCAACTTGGTAGAGTAGATTTAGCAACCGTCGGTTTAACAAAACATAATTGCACGTATTATATGCTATTTTTCGTAAGAACAAGGCATATAAGGAATCTAGGGTTTTCCAGTGACGGCTATGAATAGTTTATAACTAGGAGTGATCCCATATACGAATACAATTCAGAACTAGTGATTTCATTACACGTATATGTCCTTATAATATTTCGCTAATCCTATGTACTGCTTATCCAGCTGCCTTGTGAGATCTAATAGTTTATTTAATTGGGGACTACAATTACACGTGTAGGCATCAAATAAAGCTCACGTTGTTTCCTTATCCCGAATGAAATCTTGCTTAAGTATGCTTATCTCCTTTCTTTAGTGACGAACTCTCTACATGTGGGAATGCTCTTGTGCACTGAGACAAGAATGAAGATGTGCATGGTGAGTGTTAGGGGATATGCTTATAACTAACTCATACTCAAAAGCAAAACTATACAACCGGCTAAATCAAAATACCACCAAGTTAATTTCACCACTAACATTCAATGTGTTTCAGTTTCATAGCCGACCGTGTGTGAAGCACGGGTCTTATCATGGTTTCTTTATGTGAAAGGAAATTAATATTTATTTAGTTTTGATTTATACGTTGTTTTTATACGGTATTTAATATATAATTAAATTCAAAATAATTCTATTTAATAATAGTAAATTATTATTATCATATCTCCAAATAAAACTTTACACGGCTTCAGAATGAACCAACATAGAATTTAAACCCAATATTTAAAAATTCAACTCTAAACGATATTCAAATATATATATAAATCCTTAATAAACGTTATCGTTTATTAGTGAATTCCATAGCGACTATTCGAAAATTTGAATTGGACCTATCTCACAATCTATAACACGAAATCTGGAATTTTCTCTTTCATATGGAAATTATTATCAAATTGATTCAAACGTTTCTTGTTTCACAAAATTCCGACTTATATCAGTTCCGGTATATTCAATTGAAGTTCGAAATCGCAATTTACGAACTATCGCGCTATTATGAGCTCAGTTTATAATTATATATAAATTAAACGATTAAACTTCGTTATATAAACGAAATATATATTTTAAATTCATTTAAAATTACAAATCAATATTTAATAAAATAAATATTTGACTACCGAAAATACAGGTCGTTACATTCCTTTCCCCTTAAAAGAATTTCATCCCTAAAGTTACGAAGGTAGAAGAAATGTTACATATCCCATTAATTTTTCAAACTCCAATTTATTTCAAATCAAAAACCAATTTACTACTGTAAATAAAAAATTTAGATATATTGAAAATAATTCTAACACGTTAGATTTCTGGAAAAAATCGGCAGAATCTCCCTTGTACGGAGTGAATTCTACGATATCACAGAATCAGATAATATATACATCGACCCACACTGTCGAAAAACAAAATTCAAAACCCAAAAATTATACCTTCGCATAAGCGTACCTTTTACGAGCGCTATTGAGCATACTTGCCCAATTTATTACGATATTCTCAACCAAAATCAACCTCAAAGCCTTCTGGCACCTGTACTCAACTCAAGTCATCTTGTAAGTAATCAATACATGTAATTGTAGATGATTTTTCATCTATCAACAAGTACACTTCACAAATTCCAAAACTAAACTAGGATTAAATCATCCCATTTAAGTTTATATACGATACAATTCCAATTTATAATACAGTAATTCTTTTCTTTAGCTTACAGTTCATTCCATTTCTTATTAAATCACTGATGAATTATATATCCAATCTATCAAACAACAATCAACAAACAATGCACACCCAATATAACCAATCATTCACTTTGATTAACTTTAATTAATATTTACTTTGGGTTTTCAGACAGTAATTATCAATCGATTAATAACCGATTGATTTCCATTTCATCATTATTAAATCGATTCCAAATTCCAAATTAATCTATTTTAACTCCAATATTCATTCTTAACTTTATCTAACCAAGTTAAGCTCTCATTCATATTCAATTTACTAATTTATTTTTCAAATTAGATTACCTCAGTTTTAAATTCCAAATTCTGATTTTCATTCCAAATATCATCCAATTCATATTCAAATTTTTATTTAACTTATTTTAAGTTGAATCCTGATTCATTTTAATTTCAAATTAAAATTCACATTCATACCTCCATATGTGTAATCTCTCCGGGTTATATTGAACCATTCAAATTCAAAACCCAATTTGAATTCCATTCAAACCAATTAAACAAATCGATATTTAAATAATTTGATAAAATTATTTCTTTTCTATATAAAATATATTTCGGGTAAAATTATTTCATTTACCCCCTTTACAAAACAATATCATATTAGTTGTTAGTTCAAATGCTTCTCAAAACTTGAACCGAACAAATAACACAATACAAAACATTTGTATATAAAATTTACAAATACGCTCTCATATATATACACTCTGTAACGACCCGCCATTTTTGATCACTCCAAGCCGGTAATTAAACCAACTCGAACTACTCAAAAACGACAGATTGTTATTAGCTTCTGAGGTAAATAGAATAAATCATAGATTCACATATCACAGACACAGATACAGAGCAATATGATATCTCGCAGCGGAAATAAATAATACAATAGTAGTTCATGAAGCTACTAAATAAAATTTTACATCAGAGTTTACATAAATAATACAGCGGAAGCCTAATACAAAATGAATTCTAATACATAGATAAATGATATCAGTTTGAAATAGAAATGACAAGAACAGCTGAATGACTGGAACGACTGATCAACAGGTGGATATATGATGAGCAAAACCAAATATAACTTCAGACTCCAAAGTGAATCTCGGAAGTAGTAATAATCGATCTGACCCGAACCATAATGCAAAACAAAATAATTCGGATCAAGACTAACATTCTCATGGAAGTAAATCAATCAAATGAAATATTCGATGAAATGCACTCAACAACTTAAAAGATGTTTGGGATAACCATCCTTTAAGAATCCGTCCAACTAATATACTAGATGCAATAGTGTCAATCATCTAAGTAAATAGCAAAATAGCAAAGGCGGGATTTCCATACTTACCCCGTTGGTACATTTCATAACAAAATTTATATTTAAATTTCAGGTCGAAAAATCATATCATGTTTATAATTCCAAACATATAATTTGAAGTCTTTATTTGTAAATTCAAATCAATTCATAAAATGGAGTTTTAGCCTTATAAGAGTTCACTTAAGTCGATTCAAAAATTCACTTGCTTCTGTTCAAATTCGGTTTATAATTCAAATCAAATATTATCTTCAATTTCAATAAATTGTATCATATTCCATAACTCATAAATCGAATCAACTTCTTATACAACAATTTAAACAGTTCATATAATTTAAACCATTCTTATAAAAGCGATTTAACAAAATTTCTAATTCAAACCATACGATTATAAAATCAAATCGGTATAAAAAATCTATATATTCAAATTCACATTTGGTCACTTAAAATCGAACTCAATTCAATATCAATTATAATTTCAAATAAAAATCAATTTACACAACTAACGTTCATTACTTATAAAAGTTCAATATTCAAATCTTCTATCAGCTCATTCATTAAATCAAGTTTTGTTATATACATTCAAATCTTTAAATCTTAAGTTCAAATCGCTAAAATCTTAACTTATCCACCTATTAGTTTGTTATTAAAGTTTGAAATATATATATTTATACAAAAAATAACTTTGAAAATAAATAAATATATGTATATATATATAAGTTTATAAATTTCTAAAACAAATTAGAAAAATAGATTATAAACATATATAAGATTAAAATAATATAGAAATAGGTTTAAAGAATTATTTATTATATAAAAGTTTAAAATCTTTAAAATATAAAATCTTGATTTACTATTTAAAAATCATGTTCCAAATCATTTTTCGTCGAAACATGACCAATGGTGTCCGTATTTACTTTCCTACCCTATAGTAAAGTGATACGGATATTTATCATTTCAATCCGCAATCCCACATTTAATAAAAATCATTCAGGTCTATTATTTCAACCGATAACGATTTTTCCCTACTCTAATGTCTGTTTGGTTATGTATCATTTCAACCCTTAGTGATTTTCCTAAACTTGGGGTATCAACAATCACATAGCATCAATCATAGCATATATATCATCAGTGCTACTACGTGTCATATGAATATATCGTGTCACATATGAAATGTGCGTACATATCAAATCAAACAGTTTCTATAAATAATCCTATACATTTCATATAACAGTTCATTATTGATCTAACATCCATGAAAAATGTGAGTCAGATGTGAGAAAAACTCACCTTTCGTGGCCTGGATTAGAGAAGACGATTCATAGATTCACATAGAATGAAGTGACGGTTTCCAGGCACGATTTAGAATGGCTTCAGCTCGATATCATTCAATATTTTATTTTTATAAGAGGAGGTCGAGGAAATTTTCAAGGGTTCGCGGTATGGCCATTGGGTTTTAGGACGGTTGCCAAACTCAACACCAAACAATAACACAAAATAAACACTACACATTTTTCCCAAAAATATAATATACATTTTGATATATACGATATATATATACAGAAATTATAACATGCATATATTTCAAAATTCGACACACACCGAAACTATATATGCATAATATAAAAATATACACCCAAAAATATAACTCACACGCACACACAAATATATTTTACAAATTTATAAATTAAATAACACACCAAAATCATATTAGAAATATATAACTTTATATACATATATAATACTTATCACAACAAGAACCACTCATAATGACATACACTACACACTTAATTTTAAAATCATAAACTCACGCAAATACTCCACAATAATCACACATCCACCACATGACAACCACTCTCACAACACTCAAACGCACGCAGAACTCCACACACATATAAGCACAGAACAATAGACGCAAAAACATATTCCTACACAAGCACCCAAAGGACAGGGGACGGCTTCAACTGTCGTTGGCAAGGCTCGGGGACAGTAGGATTTCGGAGTTGGGCGTGTGAGGGGTAGAGCTTCTCAGGTAGGGTGATCGGAGTGGTTGACTGTAGTTGGAGCGCGGAGCAGGTACGGTTGTTGGAGGCGATGGACGGAGCTCAGCAACTCAGAACAGTGGAGGTTTGTTACTTGGTGGTGGCGCTGGACATGAGCGAGCTGGTGGGTGGCTTTAGCGGAGGGGCGGTCTCGAGTTGTAGGAGGGAAGGATGGAGCAACTCAATGGGTTCGGGAAGGTGGAGCTTAGGTCAGCGGGGCGGGGAGGCGCTGTCATGGGGTGAGGACGGTCGGAGTAGGAGGGTCGAAGTGCTGGAGAGAGAGTTGGTCGAGAGGGGAAAACTCGGTGGAGAAAATAAGGCGGGGAGGTAATATCTGCTATGATAAGAAAAGTAAAAGAGGAAGGAGAGAATGACCAATGGAAATGAGAACTGATTCCTTTTATATATCTTAAAAGAAAAGCTGCCTTTATTATTTCTCTTGCATTGTGTTTTCGAAATTGGAGACAACGCCTGGGAATTAAATCGCAGAATGTCCTTTGAGCTAAAAGAACGTTTGAATTTGAAACAATGAACTGATGTGTTATGGATGGAAACATGATGGCACGTGAACAGTTGAAATTCAAGGTATTGAACGGTTTTTTTTTTCTAATATGCGAAAAGGTGTCTTAGGGAACAAACTGAAGCTTCATTTTGTATTAGAAAATTTTGGCATTTGTAAAGTCAAAATGGACGTTAGAACCTCACAGCCATTAATACATATTAATGCTACTTCTTCTGTTTCCACATTCAAACTCAAACTGTTTCATTAGCCTACTATAATATGTTTGCATTGAAATGGCTTTTGGAATTTAAAACAGGGAGCTTGGAACAAACGTGCATGCTTCTAATGATTGGATGGTTGCTTAAGAAATACCAAAAGGACTCGTGTATATAATATGTTAGAATGGTAGGATAGGCAAATGAAAGAATGTGCATGCATTATTGAAGACAAAATGGATGCATGGTTTGGAAACAAAATAAAATAAAGTCATGCATGCATGAATTAAAGGTGGTTTGAAAGAAAAAGAAACACATGGAAATAAATGGACAAATGCATGCATGATATAAATAGAGAGGGAAAGGACGTTGGATGCAAAAGAATGTGCATTGGAAAGAGGACGTGCATGCATGTATTTGGTTTGAAAAATAAGAGAATGTGCCCACTTTCTAAAGAAAAATAAAAATAGGTGGCTTTGAAAAAAATAGAAGAACGGGTTTTGCAGATCCAAATTATCCAGAAAAATATGAGGGATCCGAATATGGACACTTCGAACTCAAATGGCTTTGTTTCAAAAATGAACTACACAGCTTTATGGAAATTTCAGCGCGAACCCTGCACCAAAACTGACAAATGAACATATTTTGGAAATCAGTGTGACGAGACGGACACAATGGTATACAATTTGCAGTGTCAGGATGCTCCATTCAAAAGGGCATTACGGACCCCTTTTAAAAGGAAAAATGGCACTAGAAAACAATTAAACGGAGGTCAAAATGTCCGATTTTCGCGAAACGAATTTCACCGTCAGATTTATGACAATAAATAGAATATTTTTCATGTTTGTCCGAACTGATTTCGAAGAGATTTTAAAATCGTTAAAATTTGAACTGATATGCGCAGTTTTGCACTGAAAATTGCACGATCGACAAACATTCAAATTTCCGATGAAATAAATTTCTACGCTATGTCTGGTTAGACGCATCTCAAATATAATTTTTTCGTATTTTTATTTTTATATTACATTTTCATTTTTATTTGAGATATATCGGTTGCCGCTAACGCAAATAATCATCAAAACTGATCCAAACGAAGTGATTAAAATTTGACGTTTTCAATATAAAATTATTTAATTCACTTCTAAATGAAAATAACAAAATATTAAAGATAAACATTTCATTATAAATCAATTTCATGTTTTAATTTTAATTCAGAATCAAAAACAGTTATAAAAGTACAAACAAAGTGAGCTTTAAACGAATAAAATAAAATAAAAATACACTTAAAATTATGGGTTGTTACACACTCCAACTCAATTTAGGGTATTACTAACCCCATCTCTATCGAGTTACGCCACAAAGCCAAAGTTATTACTAAACCAATATCTCTGATACCACTGTAACGACCCGGGGAATTCGACGCCCGAATTCCAACAATAATACATAACCCAGTATTACTTGCCAGAACTCAAGTATCGAAAACACCAGATAGTTTAAGAAAGAAAAGAGAGGGTGAGATAAGAAAGAAAGAAATATTAGAATAGGAGAAGAAGAAGAACACAATAACATCAGAGTCTCACATCGCAGCGGAACAAAACATAATATAGAAATAAAAACTTTATTAAAAGCTTTGAAATAAAACTTACAATCATCTGAGTACATCCGCCCATTTGGACAGTCATAATAATTTGTCCTTATATACAAAACACAACGGAATAAATACTGGATATCATACGTCTGAACTCCTCTGGCTTATCTTCGGACTTCATATCCTCCGATAACCTGAACTTGTACAACTAGGTCTAACCCGAGCATTTACAAAACGCCGGATCAGTCTGGTGATCCAAAGTGAGAAAACACACTAAGTTTAAAGACTTCACCCAACTTGATTTTAAAGTCAAATGATTTCCTTTTAAATCATAACTTATTCTAATATTATAATAATGTCTAAATACAAATAAATATCAATCTAGTGGAATGCTTGCATCTAACGTTCCATATATATTGTATACAATCAAAAACTATGGGTTCTTATTGGATATTGGATTTCCAACTATGACAAGTTATGGAACCACCTTCCGATAGTGTATCTCTAGAGGCGAATACACTGGGTTCAACAAGAACATCTTGCAACCCGGCCACACATGACCGACCACTCATTTCACTTGAGTGTATCGAATGTATATCACCAACGGTTGGGGGCAACCCGCCGTTTTCCGATAAGGGACAGCATCGAAATAGATTAAAGAATGAAATGGATTTTCTCTAGATAGGTGATTATACACCCTACTTGGGAGCTACCCACTTAGCCATGCTACCTGTCCGATTTTGTCATTTCCCAATCGAAGAGGCTTGAGGTTTAACACTACCTTTAGAACACCACATCATCATTCACTTTGAATGCCACTTTGTCAGATCCGTCAAATCACTAATTGACGACCCCAAAAATATTATGCAACTAACAGAAGTACGTTTGTAGAAGTCAATGTACGTGACTCTTAAGAAATACTCTGTCAGACACTCGTCTATACCAGTCATCCAGGAACAGGATGAACCGAAGGCACTCTCCTACCACATCCAAGGTATCACCCTATGGATTGATAGCAAGTAGTCCTTGCAAATCCGTAGATTTCAACCACGATAGGAATACAGTATATCTCCGGCCGCTAAACCCGAGATTTTAAGTAATTCTAACTTTTTATAAATATCCACGGTCTTCAATTTCTCTATCTCGATCGTTATCTGATATCTTCAACATTTCGTATATGCTGGTCGGAATGGTTTTCGAATATAGATACGATCCCGGTCTTTCCGTACCAACAATCGTATAAGCTAGATTTGATAGTCAGTTATTTAACTATACAATAAACAACCATTCAATCATAAAATATAAAATGAATTCACTGATTCAATACTCAACATCATTTAACCTCTTTAATTAAACCGTCATTAATTAAATATTAAAAATGTTGATTCGGAAAACATTTCCCTTTTCTTATTAGAAATAAGAAAATTCCACTACTAATTCACTTCTACCCATTAGACCCTCACTGTAAATCAGTAAGTGAATAAATCTCTTAGTATCAATCCCGAAGGCCGAAACCAACATCAGATTGATACCTCGAAAATTACTCAACTCAACCAGCGTACAACAAGTTCTAATTTCATAAAACCCTTTCATATTCCCTTTTACATTTTTAAAGCGATTATATTATTACAATCTCGCAAACCATTTTCAATATTATTTAAATATTATTTCACAAAATTAATTAAAATATCTCAACCTAACTTTTGTAAATAATATTACAGATTCCATTTCAAAGCCATTCACCTTTTCTTTAAAAATCATTTACCTTTCATTTACAAATCCATTTCTATTCATTTATAAAACATTAACCATTCGCTTTATAAACCATATATCATTCGCTGTATAAATCATTAACTATTCGCTGTATAAATCATATTTCAAAACCGTATGTGAATACATCTTTGAGAAATGTTTGAAATCGATTAAATATTGATTTCACAAATCATTTCTTTATCGACGATACTAAAGTGGTAAATATCTGCTAAAGTACCGAACCGTGAAATATAAACTCATTTCACATCCAAATGAACACAACGAATCATAT
Source organism: Allium sativum (assembly GCA_030737875.1). Classification (NCBI taxonomy): domain Eukaryota; kingdom Viridiplantae; phylum Streptophyta; class Magnoliopsida; order Asparagales; family Amaryllidaceae; genus Allium; species Allium sativum. The sequence goes on from CM060926.1 coordinate 1,019,958,911, forward strand.
TGATAAACATTATCAATATTATTGAGAAATCCTGTTGGATTTCTCCAACCTGTCAATCCCTGCATTACAATTCCATACCATTCAACATATATTATAACATAATGAAATTTAATAACTACTGTGAGGAATCCAGTTAGATCCCTCCAACCTGTTTTCCCTGCATCAAATACGTTACCTTAATATAATCATTCAATTCAATATATCGATATAAATTTAATAATCGGTCAATAACAACAATTTAATATCAACCATTGGCAACCATATCGCACACAAATAAAAACCCAACTTATATAAAATATAAGTGGGTAAAATGAGTGAGTTAAACTCACTTTGATTTGATCCGTTTCTGGAACAGTTCGGTTATGGTTAAATTAAACAAAAGTTTAATTTAACCGATAATTCCATCTATTCCCAAATCTGTCTAGATCAGTTCCAAACTGTTGCGTTCGTCGCCATGATTCCGGTTGCGCTTCATTTCATTAAATTCTGAAAACATTTGAACGATTTAAAATTAATATTAACTCATGTTTAAATTCAATAATTTAATTTCCTTAATTAAATCTACATATGTTAAGTACTTGGTCCGAAACGTATGTGGTTCGATACTATTGTTTCTCCTGCTCGTTCAAAAACCATTGCACTCAGCTCGCAATCATTGGAAAAAATACGATCCCTATTTTCTTCACTGTTCTTCGTTCCATTTTCATTTTGATTTGTTGTGTTCCAAATCCATTCCCAAGCCTTGCGTTATATACTCAACTCCATGCATAGTTCAAAACTACCTCATTTTGAAAACTTGAAAAGCATGGGCCTCCCATATTTCCATTTGCTACCCTACCTCACGCTTACATGTCTTCCACCCTGTATGCTTTGTTTTGTTCAAACCAATCCCATTTATCCCACCACGTTTTGCACAGTTGTCCACGTTGAAAAATGGCCAACCCTGTAATGGCCCGCAAATCCATACTATCAGAGTTGATTAAATACAACACACGTCCAACCCAAATTGCACAGAAATACGAATCATTATTGAAAGAAGTTAGAGGGTGAGAAATCGGAAGAAAGAAACTTAGAATAGAAGAAGAAGAACAGAAACACAACACAGAATCTCACAACGCAGCGGAATAAAATATAATATATAACAGCTTTTGAAATACAAAATTTGACTGTATATACATAACATTATCATCAGAGTACAACACTTACAATACAGCGGAACAAAACTCTATATAACTAACGCTGAAGCCTCCTACTCCAAGCTCCTTTAGATAGATCTGTAAAGTCCTGAACTAGTTGACTGCCCGTACAAATTTAGGCACCCAAGAGTTTAGGTAGAACAAAACAAAATAAACTCCGGGTCAGTCATGGGACTGGTATGAGTAAACAGTTTAAATCATCTTGAACAAGTAAACGGTATCTCATAAGACCACGCCGTATAACGAAACGGGTTTTTCCCTTATGAGAATCCAAAATATCTTTATATCATAAACCTTTTGATATTATAATAATGCCTATCAACCACAATATAATAATCATCTAGCAGAAACACTTTCATCTCACGTTCTACATATATAGTATACAATCAAAATCGCACGCACGTATTGGGTAATGGATTTCCAACTATGACAAGGTATGGAACCACCTATCGCTGGTGTATCTCTAGAGGAGAATACACTGAGTTCGACAAGAACATCTTGCAACTCAGCCACACATGACCGACCACTCATTTCGCTTGAGTGTATCGAATGTATATCACCAACGGTTGGGATCAGCAACCGTTTCCCGAATGGGACAACATCGACAATAAATTTTTAGAAGTAAATGAAACTCTAGATCAGGTTATTATACACCCTAATGGAAGCTACCCACATAGCCATGCTGCCTGCCCGATTTTTGTCATTTCCCGGTTGTTGAGGCCAGAGGCTACAATTTCTTTCCATTCATTGATAACACAATCACTTTGAATGCCACATTATCAGATCCGTTAATCACTAATTGATTTGCGCAAATATTCTGGATGTTATGCTAAGGGAATAAATCCGTTGCCACTATATATATTTATACAGACCAACATATTCGATCATTGGAAATACTCTGTTAGACACTCGTCCATATACGTTCGTTCAGGGACGGAATGAAACCGAAGGCACTATTCAGTACATCCATCCTAAGCAATCTCTACCTAGGACTTATACAACAGCCCTTGCACTTTACTCCGTCTTCAATTATCTTCAGCATACATGATTCGCAACGCTTATGCTATATGGAGTGGTTCTTTGGATAATAATCCAACCGATGTCTCCATATTAACAACGTTAAAATGGTCAAAACTTTGATAGTCGGTGATTTAACTATCAAATGAAAAATGTCTGTGTACACACAACGATCTTATTTCCAAATGGAATTATCGATCACATCATTAAACATACATATATATATATATATATATATATATTTTCATATTTCCATATTTTCTATATTAAGAAAATATATGTTATTAACCCTGGAAAACATTTCCCTTGCATATTTACATATCACTATTCTTCCACATCTATCAGACTCTAACTGTAAACTAGTAAGAGAACAACTTCCTAAGTATAAACCCCGAAGGCCGAAACCAACATCAGATCGATACTCAAAAGGTCGTTCAACTCAACTAATTTTCAGTCAGTTTCTAATTCTGCTTAACTCTATTTCTTTAACTCCATTTGACTTAACTTCTTATCAACATGATTGTTTTAAATCTGCAAATCATTTGTTTTTAAATCATCGTTCACTTTAAAACGTATACCTCCCAGGATTTTATTTATAAAATTCCTTTTCATTTATAATATTCTAATTTAAATTCCTTTCATTATCGAATTCTATATATATCGATATATCGATTTCTAGTTTATCAAATCTTCTTAAAAATATTCTAACTCCTTAAATTCCCGGAAAAATTCTCCATAACCTCCTTTGTACTGGGAGCATCGGGAAAATCCCCAAACCGCCACACAGGCCTCTATATTCAAAAAGAAAAAGGAAAAGCCAAGCGGCTAGTTGATACGGCGCATAAAATCTCATATTCAATTAAATACATACCAATGTGTTGAGCATTCTATTTATATCTCTTCCAATACTTTATTCCAACCCTGTCTCATGTATATCCATGCATTTCTAATTCATTTTAACTTATATTTCTGATTTTCCTTTTTCATCGATTATTTCACTACTCAGTTATAATTTTATTTATAACTCCATCCTTTGTACTACATTTCAATTCCTTTATAAATTATATATACAGTTCGATAAAATTGAAATTCTAATTTTAAATCCTTAGATTTATCTCACTTCATTTTATATTCCGAATTCCAGAATAAAAATCTATCATTTATTATTTAAAATGATTCTAAGTTCTTATTTTTAAATTCCCATTTGAATTTAAATATCCATATTATCCAATTAATGGTATTTCATCTTTCTTTGTAAACATCGCCTTATATTACTTGTTTTATATATATTTAAACAAGTCTCAATTTCAACTTCATTTGAAATAAATATTCTACTTTGGAAAAGTAAATTTCCCTTTTCAAATTAACACTTGTATTTATATTTCCTGAATTTTACAATGATAATTCATCTCACCTCATTTATAAACTTCGTTTATAAATGAACTTGTAGCGACCCAGCGGATTTTCGACCCCGAAAATCGACATAAAATCAGCATGTCGACTATTCAAGCATCGAAAAACACTGGATTGTCATGAGAAAGAAGTTAGAGGGTGAGAATAGAAAGAAAGAAATATTAGAATAGAAGAAAGAAGAGGAACACATCAGAATCTCACAGCGGAACGAATAAAATATAATATAAAATACCTTTATACAAAAGAACCGTATATACATACCAATCATCAGAGTACAACATACATCAGATACAGCGGAAAAATACTTTATATAGCTAGCGGTGAAGCCGCCTGCTTCCAGCTCCTGAAACTCCAAGCGAAACCTAACCTGGAAACACATTCGTTCTGACCCGAGCACATTTGAGGAAAAGCAAAATACACCGGGTCAGTATGGAATACTAGCAGTGATAAATTCACAGAACACACAACTTGTTTAACTTTGGAAAATCCTTTAACAAATCAAAGGATAATAGTAAGACCAGCCCACACATAAACACGGACGGTTTTTACCTTACTATAACCAAAAACATTCTTGAAATCATACCTTCTCTGATATTATCATAATGTCTAATTACAAATAAATAACAATCTAGAGGAACGCTTGCATCTCACGCTCCCCATATATAGTATACAAACCAAAACCGTGGGTGTGTATTGGATATTGGATTCCAACCTTGATAAGGTATGGGACCACCTTACGAATGTGTATCTCTAGAGGCGAATACACTGGGTTCAACAAGAATGTCTTGCAACCCGGCTCTCACATGACCGACCACTCATTTCGCTTGAGTGTATCGAATGTATATCACCGTCGGTTGGGATCAGCAACCACCTCCTGAAAAAGGGACAACATCAAATATAGATTAAAGAAGCAAATAGATTTTCTCTAGATAGGTGATTATACATCCTAATGGGAGCGACCCACATAGCCATGCTGCCTGCCCGATTTTCGTCATTTCCCGGTTGATGAGGCTTGAGGATAGAACTTAACTTTAAAACATCTGCTCATTATTCACTTTGAATGCCACATCGTCAGATCCGCCAGATCACACTGGTTGATGCCCACAAAAGATACTCTAGTTTATTTGGCTAGAGAATAACCATTTCTCCGCCATCAACTATGGTACATTTGGAGAAATCAACGCATGTAATTCCTTTGGAAATACTCTGTCAGACATCCGTCCATACAAGTCATCCAGGAACAGGAGGAACCGAAGGTACTCTCCTACTGCATCTCATATAGGAATCACCCCATGGATCAGTAGCGAGTAGTCCTTGCAAATCCGTAGATTTCAACCATGACAGAATCACAAATCAAAATAACTCTGGTTGCAAGCCAGAGGAATTTGACGAGTAGTCCTTTCGCTTATGAAGATCCACAGCCTTCAATTGCTCCATCTTCAATTACCATCTTCACGTATTTGTTGGTTGGAATGGTATTCGAAAATAATTCAGTCCCGGTCTTTCCGTACCAACAATCGCATTGGACAGATTTGATAGTCGGTGATTTAACTATCAAAATATATAGTATTTCATACATGAAACCCCAGTGAGTTTACTGATTCATTATTCAGCATTACTTGGCCCTTCTAAGATTTAAAACAAACCAATTCAATTCTGCTTAATTAAGACTTCTAATCCTTTTAATATTTTAAAATACGATAATTGAATTCTTATTTAATATACTAATGATATAAACCAAATTTCTCTGACTAACTCTGACTGATTTACTTTGATCGATTAACTCTAACTTGACTAACTCGACTTATTTAACTCAACTGGACTAACATGACCTGATTACTCCTATTGACTAACTAATATTCGACTTACTCCATTAGCTTGACTCTAGATCGCAGCGATCACAATGGTTACGCCTGATTCCCTCAGGAAACATCCGACCGTCGTAGGCTATCTGCAGCCCTGCGAATTACGCTAGCAGTCGTACGCAATGACAACTCTTCCTGAATAACTATGTTTGACTAACTCTATTTTAAATACTATATTCGATCAACTCTAATTGAATAACAAATATTCAATATAATTTGAAATCAATATTCTTATTTCTTTGAAATTAATATTGCAATATTATATATTTTCCCAAACCCTTGCATTAGAGTTTGATATTCCTCGTATAGGGTAAAACCAATTCTCAACACCTTTACTCGCTCCAAACTAATACCATTCCTCGATAATAGTGAAATCAACCAAGTTGGGGTATTTTAGTTACCTCTCAGACCTTGATCGACAACGTTCTTATCTCAGAATGAATACCAGCTTGTAACTTAAACTCTCATAACAACTTGTTTACCATCTCGATTTCAAATCGGGTTTTATGAACCGTTTCTTCCATTCGAAATCTTCATTCGATGATCTCTTTACTTAATTCCTTTGATTAAGTAAATGTCCACAAAACACACCCTTTAACTTGTATTATCATTTTCGCTTACAACACTTTGATTTATCACTCGTCGAATAATCTATTCCCATTTATACGAGCATTCCTATACTCAACCTTTATCTTGGATTTTATAATTAAAATCCACTTAACACCTTCTTTAAATAAAACTCGTTAATTTTGATTTTTATTTTAAAAATCCATTACCAATATTTAACACAAACTACTACATGTATTCCCCTTTGCATTTGAAATCTTTATTTCAACTACCTTATCTTGCTTATTGAAATTCTTTAACATTTAAGTCCTCGTTTGGTTTTAACCTCATTTTTTTAAAACCAGCTTGGATTCTTTATAATAATCAACTCATCATTCTTTCGCAACTTGGCTTATAATTCATATTAAAACCATTAACACTTCTCTAATTTCATTCAGTTGAATTCATTTTCCTTAAATAAGCGATTATGTAAATTCTTACTTAAACCTTTTATATTCATTACACGTCCTATTTTAAAATCTCGTCTTGGAACTTGGGTTATTTCTTCATAAAACTCCTATTTCTCTTTTGGTCAAACTATATCGCCCCTTTATTACCTTTTAATTGAATTCCAATTAAAGTCATCACTTTAATTATTAAAATAGCCATTAACGTTAAGATTAACTATATTAACACTGAATAATTCAATGATTACTTCAATTTATAGTAAATCGAAGATTAACTAATATTTAACACTATTCGCTATGTTTAACAAATATCTAAACAAGTTTAACCAAAGTAATTCAATTATCACTTTCGATTAAAACAGTTGATTTTTGTCGACCGTGCAACTCAGTTAAACATTAACTGATTTTCCATTTGTCATTTCCCTCTTTTAAATTAATTAAATAACTTAATTAATTTAAAAACACCATTTAATTGTTTTAAAAACAATTATCTCATTTTTCCAACACGTAGGAAATTTCTATGTTTTCTACTTTCAGAACATATATATCATAAGATTTTGCTATTTAAACCATTTACATAATTCTTCTATAACTTGTTCAAAATATATTTTTATAAATTTCTAATTTAATTATTTATATAAAAGAACTAAAAAGCTTTAATTCAGTTATAAAATAATTTATAACTTTAAAACCGCGTCAATTCACCGAACGGTAAACCAACGTCTGAAACAACACATTTTAGGCCATTCACTGCCAATTACCCAATCAACACTGTCGGTTGATTTTAAACACAACTCAGGTGAATATTTATTCAGCCATCACATTCAAACAAGGTTTCAACCATATGGGGTTCAATCAGTTCAAATATCAACAATATAAAATAAACAAACAACATATATGATATTTGAGGAATCCGGTCGGATCCCTCCAACCTGTTCTTCCCTGCATCACAGCTCATTATACATTTCATAATGATGTATGAAATTAATTTCAATCATCCATAAATTTAAAATGATGAATTATAAATAACAGCAACTATTCAACCAATAATCAACCAATAGCAACCAATCAACCAATTTATACTTTTTAATGGTAAATTATATTTTTATATGAATTTACCACATCACAAGATTCCAGAAGGTGTGAGAATTAACTCACAAGATTTATACGGTTGGCGGTTGACGCATTTGTTGCATTTAATCTTAAACGAACATTCAAAATTTGATGAATTTCCAACTACGTCAGATCGACTGCTAGTCAGTGCCATCGGATAGGTCTCGTCCCTATGATCCCAACGGATCCAGTTTCGTCAGATTTCGTTATCGTATGAAAGAGATACGCTCGTTTAAAGATTGATAATATAATACGATTATTAACACTAATTAATATTTAAATTAATTAAATAAATTACCTTAAACTTAGCGCTACGTCATCATGGTACTGAACAAAAAAACGCGTTTACTCCCTTTACAGTCCCTCTTCCCCGATCATTCTTCATCTCGTTACCAAACAAAACCCATCGGAAAAACACCCTACCGCCGCCATAGACGATCGCTGGAGACCAACCCTGGACCTCCACCTGAACTGCCTTTGACTCCGCCCACTTCACCATCAAAGCCGCCACCCAGAGCAGCCTCATCCACCTGAAAACCCACCATGATCGGACCCCTTTCAGCCAACCATTCCGCCATCTCTACGCCATCTGACGCCACCGGACCACCCCCTTTGCCATCGCCTTGCCTCCCTCTACAATCGCCTTCAGACCCGAACCCGCCTCGAGCAACACAGCCGCCGAAAAAAGAAGGAATCCGATTTGATCTTCACAATCAACACCCAAAACCAGCCTCCACGTTCAACTCACCATCACGGTCACCTCCGACCACCAGAGAACCTCCGGCCGGTACCAATCGAAAGCCCTGCTCCTCCTCTTAATTTCCCCCATGGTCTGAGCTCCTGCAATTGACTACAACCCCTCAATTTTGCCAAGGAACGAAACTGAATTGTTACGGTTTTAGTGAAATCCCGGCCACCTCGGACCTCCGTTGGCCACCAATTTTTGACAGCACCTTCCCCTCGACACCCTCTACGACTTTCTCCTTGGCCGATACCACAATTTCTCGCCAGAAATCAGGATATAAATTAATTTAGTTTGGAGGACTTTTTCGCAAAAAGTGCTGAATGGAACTTATTTGGGAATTAGGGTTTTGAGGGTTGGCTGTTTATATAGAGAGGAAAAAGTTGGAAAAAATTTATTTAATTCCGGGTGATGTGACTAACGATATTTTATTTCGTATCTATAGCTATTTTAAACGTTGTTTATTCGCTGCTGCGCTCACATACAAACCCCGTTCGAGACGCGAATGGACGACATAGTATAATTTGACGATATGGTCCTAATGAAACTTTTTTTTTCGAATTCCGAGTTCGTTTGCTCGAATGGCCCTTGTTCACGTCCAAACGATCGATTTATTTTGCATTTAATTTTGCCATGCTCACAGAATAACACCATTTTGCGTGAAGTTTGAAATCTAGCAACAATTTACTATTACGGTCCCAACAAAATTTGTTTCGTCAAAAACAGAGATCGTTTGAAAAATGGCCCTTTTATAACTGGCCAATTCAAATAAAATAAACAATTTTAAAATACCTCAATATAATAATATCAAAATATTGAAATTGGCCATACACGACCAGAATTTCGTATACTACCACAATAAAATATCCCGGGTTGAATTTGAAGCCAAATCGATATTTAAAATATTTAAAAACCCTTTATTCTATATAAACACAGCGCTATATATATATATATATATATATATATATATAAAGGAAATTCCATAGCGTTTTTTTTTTCAAAATTTGATTTGGACATAAAATAAAATCTACAGGACGAAAACTGGGTTTTTCTTTGCCATTAGAAAGATATCGTCAAACCGGTCCCGACGTTTCTTGTTTCGAGGAAATCCGACTTATTTTGAACCCGGTACGACCAATTGAAGTTCAAAACGCCAAATCGCGAACTGCCGCGCCGCTGCAGCTCGTTATTTAATTAAATTATAAACCATATCGCTCGACCGTCGTTTTCGAATCGAAATCGTCACTATATTTCCAATATAACCAATATTTGACCCATTCAAACTGCCCGATCACGATATATGGTAAATTCTATATTTTCCCAAATATTTTGGAAATTAAAAAATTATTTTATTATTTATTTAAGTAATATATTCCAAATAAATCATTAATTTCACTCATTTAAATTCAAACCAATATTTTATATAAATAAAATATTTTAAATAATCCAAATAAATAGGCAGAAAAATACGGGTCGTTACAGAACTACTTGTTTTAAATATTCAAAATAAGTTAATATTTTTATTCTACTCGAATTTCAAATTTTATTTCAGAAAAACCAATAAGCTCCAATCTAGTTCAAACCAAGTTTATTTAGAGTCTTCGTCGTTCTGGTTCCGATGTACTTCGCCTTGCTCGGATCTTTTAAATCAAGAAATCCTCTCCCTCTTTAAAGCTATAAAAATCTGTTCACTGCCTACAGCTAACGCAAACACCGGTCGGGACTTCATCGACCGTATATTGCCTCCTCCATCTCGCTGCCTTGCTTTTGGCGAATTTGAGGCCCTTCTCGATCACCATTTCTAGCCACACAGACCACCTTCTCTCGACGTCAACTCCTTCCAGTTCTGACATCGATCAATTATCCCAATTTCGCAACCCCTAGCTTCCCTGCCAACTCACCCAATTCATCACCACCAGACTTGACGCGATGAACAGGTTGACCTCGTGCTTCCTGATTGCTGCTTCTTACGCGAGGTCCTTCGAATCTGGCTTCCTTCAACTCGCGAGCTTCTGGCTTCGGACCCTCCCTCCTACCTCGCAGCGCCATCGCTCAACTATTGCGAGCTCGGATTAACACCAGCGAAGGCGTGACTCTCTTCAGCAACCCTCGATACCCTTCATCATTGCCCTAGCTTTGTCGATGATCTCCACAAGCTCGCGACGAACGAGCTACCCAATTTTGCGATTTCCAACTGGTATTGAGAAGTGAACGGTTACGGTATTTTGCGGAAAAAGATCGGCTATCTCTTAATTTGAAGCTTCTGTTTTTACTTATAGAGTGAGCGGATGGAGGAGAAGAGGCTACGTTTGATTTCTCATTGCGGTTGTGAAATGAACAGGGAGGCCAAGGATTTGTGGAGGAGAGAAGCTCGCATGTTTGATTTTTATCCATACAAGAGAAGAAAGAATTCACTTTATTTTGTTTTGCTTTGAATTAAACCGGTACCCTTTAATTTAAAATACACCCTGATTCCGAACTCCTTTCTGAACCCAACAACTGACAATTCTAGGGTAATACCCCTATTTCAGACACACTGGGATAGGTCACGAAGTCCAATTCGATCATCTGTAGAAGATATTAATTTAAATTGATTTAAATTGAATTAAAAACAATTAATTCATCAAAAATAAATTAGTATTAACATCTATATATTCTAATACAATATATATTCATCATCTGAAATATTTTTACTTGGAATTCAATTCAATTCAATTTCGTATCACGATAATTGAAATTAAATAATTGATTATTGAATCGATATCTCAATGTAAAATTCCATTTATATTTTTAATTCAATATTTAAACAAAAATAAATATGTAAAATTATTCGACAAAAATCTGGGTTGTTACAAACCCCATTTGTTTTCAATGTTCCATTCTACTCCTAGTTTCACAAATTGCTGCTGTGCTTCATCAAAAACGCTGTGGCCGACTTTATTCTTGGAAATACCCTTTTTTCTCCATGTTAAAAATGATTGACGCATGCCACTGTTCCATAGTTTCGTCCTTCGAATATAACCCACCCTGCTTCTCGTTTAAAGACTGCTCTTCACAGTATACCCAAACTCTGCCTCCATCATTCAAAAACCATATAAACACGTTCCCTAAACTTTATTTTCCTTCACACATACTTCGTTGCAAACCCATCATCAAACTTTCGGAACCCAGACTTCACGTAAATGCCTCTTCATGCCAAACACAATCTTTTGTTCGCAAGTCACGTCATCCCATGCTTCAAACAGTCTACATCACGTTTTGCCTCTACCCAATTAGCCACTGATCATGCCCTTCGTTCTCAGCATGTTTGCTTAAGGAAACAAAACTATCAAATGATTTGTTTTTGTTTGGAAGCTTGCGGTCTCACCGTGTGTAATAACTCGGAAAATGTGAACCAATTTAAAATTTTTAAATTTGGTTATTACCAAAGAATTTGAATAATTGAAATAGCATATTTCAATAAAATATAGAATTGGGTATAGTATTGCAGTTTGAAATTTTGAATACAAACTTTGTCTGACTGTACCGGGTGGAAAATATAACGGACTTTAGCGAAACTGAAAATATTTAAATCTGTTTATGAATACCTTTCTAACGAATTTGAAAAATCGAAGTTTCAAAGCGGGAATCAAAAGTTATGGCCAAATGAATTTTCAGAAAGGTCGCTATATAGCATATATAGCCCTTGAAAATTGATATTTTGCATACGACCTCGGAATTCGACGAAACCACTTTTGTTGGGTCCGGGATGTCAAACTATTGCTAGGTTTCAAATTTCATAATTTTTGAAGCTAGTATGTGAGCGGGGCAAAAGAAAATGTGATTGGTCAATTTCTGTTAAAATGGGTCGACCTAAAAATGGCCATTTTTCAAACGAGCTAAGAATTCGACGAAACTAGTTTTGTTAAGACCGTATCGTCAAAACAAAGCTAGATTTATTTTTCTGGAATTTTTCGATTCAGTTTGTGGCCCTGGCAAATTGAAATGTACGTTCAAATTAAATATTGAATGTTTTATATTTTAATTTGAAAAATAACTGACTGTAACAGTCGAATTGGCCAACGAAACATATCCCATTGTGTCCGGAATGGGGGTATTTAGCTGGGGGCGACAGTCGTTGGGTTTGATTTCGAGTTCGTGTGTGAGAGGGGGTATTTTTGGAATTAAATAAATTAAAAAAATAAAATAAAAGGAAGCCGACCAATCAGATCTCTTCTTCTCCATCGAGCTCCAGGCGCAAGAGGAAGTGATTTCAAATCTTCCCGGAGAGATTTCTCTCTCATTTCTCAGTGAAATCGAGTGTTCTTGGATCCATTTTGAAGCTCTCAACACCCTCTCCAAATCTATACCGATTGTGGAAATTATCGTTGTGTTTTTCTCGAGTTTGAAGCCTGTGAACACCCGCCGTTCGCACCCAGTTTTCTCCCCCGACCTGACTTCGAACCGGCGGCGACTGGTACCCTCGGGTGCGCGCTTCCAAGCTGAACAACGTAGTGAAGCCCGATTTCAACATCGAGCAGCGGATTGGAGATTAAAGCAAGACCTAATTTTGAACAACAAAGCAAGGTATATGGCCTATTATATTTAAACTGTTTATGACACTATAAAGCGTTGCAAAACTTTGAAAAATAATATCTTTTTCGTTCGTTAACGAAATTCGACGAAACAGGAGATACCGTGACCGCAAGGAGGCTCTCTACCATCTAGAAGAAGCCGCGGATTTTTCTGATCTTCCTACGATTTTTAGCACTGCAATAACCAATGTGAGGAATCTAAACTAATTGTGTGAAAGAAATCGCGCTGTATAAATTATATAAGCGAACTGTGAATTATAAACGCATTGTATATGTAACGACCCAGATTTTTCGTCGATTAATTTTAAATATTTAATATAGTTTTAAATATTGATTCAAAAATAAATGGATTTTTATTATGGAAATTATCAGTTTAAAAATCATTATATGATTTAATATCGAATAGAACGATAATAATAGATTTTTATCGATGAATTTAATGTTTAAAATCAAGTTATATTTTAAAACGTATTTAATATAATTCGTTAATTTAAAATAGTTCTCTCTTCTATACAGTCGAAATAAAATTTCAAAACCCGATCCATTAAATTCAAAAATAGCAGTATAATTTAGAGATGTCAGACGTTAAGTAAAAATAGCGGTTCGGGATTGTAAATAAGGGACCGCAAGATATTTTTAGCTGATAGGAATCAAATCAAGGAAAAACAAAAGTCAAATCAATTAAGTAATGTATGTACTTATCCAAACCAGCCGACCTAAAACATCTACATCGCAGTAATTTCCTTCTTCGAGCTAATGAATTTGCTCCCCATCTTCAATATCGGGGAAACAAAGATTCAATGGCGTGTACGTCTGTCTCCTGTACACACCTATAAATCGAGTTGGGCCTTCACAACTTCTTCCCACTTCTGAAACTTATTACCTTCTCTTCTCTTTCATTTTCTATCGTCCCTCTGTTCTAACAAAAATCGAATCCACCAAAAAAGCAAAAAGGAAATTTCGATTTAAAAATCCACTTCACCAATTCAAGGAAGCTGCTCTTCGAAACCAAGTCCACCCCTTCTCCAATTATGCGAAGCATCAAATATTATCAGAAGACGCAACTTCAAACTGCGTGATTTTCCCGAAGCTCGACTTCATTTTGAGGCGCTCGCAAATGTACAAGAGGGAGTTAGGGTGATTGTTGTGGATTCGAAGTCTTGCTGAAGGTTTCGAGCTGTTGCTCGGTGGTTGTTATAGCGGAGAAGGGGGTTGCGATGCACTTAGAAGGGGACCCGCCATTCGAATAGAAGGAGATCGGAATGGAGTTATGTGGGAAAGGGGAAAGTCACGATCTGGTCACAAAGTCCCTGAAGCTCGAAATCAGCACTCGCGATTAACAGAAGGAAAGGGGCGTTGCAACTTTTAGGAGGCCGATGTTGGTTAGGTACTTCTGGAGTATGCGACGGGATGAAGTTTGATCTTTCGGTTGACAAGCATTGAGTATAGATGATAGGAAAAGGGGAATGGTATAATTTGTCAGTGAGATGTTTGTTGAAATGCCAAAGTAAGGATGGTGCAGTTTTTCGGAGGTAGTCTGCATCATATGTTGGGGTTGTTTGCGATGGATCAATATGTGTTGATCTGGCTTTGTCGACTAGTCGAGTGATTTCAATAGCAACAAGGTATACATTTTTACCTAGTTTATTTATGTTCATTAAGTTTAAATCTACCGTTAAATAAATTATATAGAAAATTTATTTATTCATTTAAGTAATAATTTAAATAAACGTTTAATCAGTAAATTAATCAAATCATCATAGGTGTAAAATATATTCATGCGAATGGATTCTTAGCTGCGATGATATGGGAAAAATTGGATATTCAGCTAACAAATATTCTGGTGAGTAAATCTCACTCACCTTTAGAATTATTTTTATTTCCTTAAAAATAATTGTCTGTTGCTTGTGTGAATGATTTCTGGTTGCTTTATATATATTAGTTATTTAGGCTATATATATATTGGGTTGATTGGTTGGTTGGATTCCCGCAGTCTCATTAGCGGATGCCCGCGGTACCATAGCGGATGATTACCCTATACGCCCCACGCTATGATTAGTGGATGACCTTCTATACCGCGATATTCTGCCACGAAGCAGAATGGGTATTATTTATGTGCTAACATCTGTGGATGCAGGAAAACAGGTTGGAGGAATCCAACTGGATTCCTCAAAAATATATTATCTGTTTGTTTATTTGTTTGCATATATATTGTTATATATGATGTGTTAGAAAAATAAATAATTGGTTGCTTTGTGTGTTTTATCACTGGGCTTAAGTAATGATATATAAAAATATCGAAAAAAAGGATATTGGAGATTTAAAAAGGAAAATTCTATTTTTAAATAGAATTTGAATTTTAAATGGAAATAAAAACATGAACTTGTTTTTTTTAAAAAATAAAAAAAGTAGTTTCTTTATAAACGAAGTTTATAAATAGTTCTTTTATAACGAAGTTATAAATGAAGTGAAAGGAATTATCATTTGATAATTCAGAAATAGAAATACAAGTGTGAAATTGGAATTTGAAATGGAATTTCAAAATAAGATGTGAAAATGAAATTTTTAAATATATAACTCGAATGAAATTTGAGTATAACATTTGAATTTTAAAAGGAGTTTGAATATTTGAATTTTAAAAAGGAGATTGAATATTAGAAATTCAAATAGAAGTTCAAATAGAATTTGAATAGACGAAATTTGAATGAAAAATAGAATTTGAATTCAAGGACTTAAAATAAAATTTGAATTCAAAGGAATTCAAATAGAGATTTGAATGTAGAATTTCAAAATAGAATTTGAAATATAGAATTTCAAAGAAGAATTTGAATAGAATTTGAAATATAGTATTTCAAGGAAGAATTCAAATGTGAAATTTGAATAGAGCTTTGAATGGAATTTAAATATGAAATTTAAATAGAGATTTGAAATAGAAATTCGGGTATTGAATTTGAACATGGAATTGAATACAGAAATTCAAATAGAAATTTAAATATGAGATTTCAATATAGAATTTGAAATAAACTTTGGAAATAGGATTTTCAAAGTAGAATTGGAAATAGACTTTCAAATAGGATTTCAAAATAGGAAATCCAAATGGTTTTGAAATGGAATTTTGATTCAAGGGAATTCAAATGGCTTTGAGTGAAGAAATTCAAATGGCGTTGAAAATTCAAATGGGATTGGAATAAAGGAAATTCAAAAATGGAATTTCAAATAAAAGAAGAATGTAATTTGAAATTTTGGGAATTTCAAATAAGAGAAATGGAATCTGAAACATTTAGAATTTCAAATAGAAATTTAAATGGTGTTTGGATATTTGAATTCAAGTATGAATTTCAAGTATGAATTTGAAATGGGATTTCAAGTATGAATTTCAAATATAGAAATTCAAAAAGGAGTTGAATTAAAGTAGAAGTTAAATAAAGGATTTGAAATGGAATTCGAATAAAGGATTTCAAAGAGAATTTGAATATAAGATTTAAACTATGGAATTGAAATGTAAAGGATTCAAATGGAATTTGGAATATATATATTAGAAGGGAGTTGAATTCATTTAACGAAGTTTTAAAAAGTTTTTATATATATATAAATATAATTAAAACGAACTCGCCGCAGCGCTGCAGTTCGTAAATTGGCGATTCGAACTTCAATCGAGTATACAGAACGCAATTGAAGTCGGAATTCTGCGAAACAAGAAACGTCAGGACCGATTTGATAATAGTTTTCTAATGAAAAAGAAAAATATGAATTTCGTCGTATAGATTTTGAGTTATATCAAAATCAAATTTTCAGAAAAACAGCGCCAAAACTATTTAAAAACCATAACGGTTTATTTCATGTTATAAAAGGATTTTAAAGGAAAAAAATCCGAATTTATCTATGTAGAAAATTTCAGAGTTGAGTTGTAAAATATATGTGAATTCAAGTTGTGTAAATGAATATAATTTTTGAAACAGAAACCAGATTTTGATTTATTGAATAGAATTAACTAAATTGAGTAGAAATTAGTTAATGAGATTTCGAATGAATATTGGGGTTTTAATAAGTGAATTCGATTTGAAAATTTATATTCGAAATCAAAAAGGAAACTAGAATTGAAATTCAATTTGGTTGTGAGCAAGTTAAACATTTTATTTGAACGTGTTATGTTCAAACAAAGAAGTGGAATAGGCAAAATAGCTAATCAAAGAATAAATGAGCGAAACTGAATTCAAACGAATGGATTAAGTTGAATTGATTTGGAAACAGGTGAACAGATGTTAGACAGGTATGGGATGAAGTATATGGAGATTTTAAATTTATGTGCTCGACAAAAAGGTACATGTTTAATTCATATATGAGATTTTATGCGCCGTATCGGCAAGCCGCTTGGCTTTTCCTTTTTCTTTTTGAAATGAGAAGATACCGGGATGCTATTTGAAATTTCCCGATGCTCCCGATACATGGGAGGTTATGGCGAATTTTTCCGGGAATTTAAGGAGTTAGAATATTTTTAAAGAAATTTGACAATTAGAAATCTATATATCGATATATATAGGATTCGATAAGGAAACGAAATCAAAAATAGCGTAAAGGGCCAAGATTGATTATTGAAATATTTGGGTTAACAAATATTGATAGAAGAATTGGAGAAGAGATTTAATTAATGAAATATTAATTAAAGAGCCCAGTGATTTGTTTGATATGTTGATTGAACACTTGTTTTATTCGATAGTTAAATCACAGACTATCGAAGTTTGACCATCGTTGTCAATATGGAGAGACCGGTTGGATTATTATCCGAAGAACCACTCCGTATCGGCATAAGCGTTGCGAACCAAGTATGCTGAATATATTGAAGACGGAGTAAAGTGCAAGGGCTTTTCTATTTATAGAAATGGTGCCTTCGGTTTCGTTCAATCCCAGAACGAACGTATATGGACGAATGTCTGACAGAGTATTTCCAATGATCAAATGGGTTGGTCTGTATGAATATATATGGTTGCAACGGATTTATCCCTTAGCATAATATCCAGAATATTTGTGCAAGCTCAACTAGTGATTAACGGATCTGACAATGTGGCATTCAAAGTGATTGTGCTATCAAGGAATGGTAACTAATCGTAGCCTCAGGCCTCAACAACCGGGAAAGGACAAAAATCGGGCAGGCAGCATGGCTATGTGGGTCGCACCCATTAGGGTGTATAATCACCTATCTAGAGAAATTCCTTTTGTTTCTAAATCTATCGATTCTGCCCATTCGGGAAACGGTGGTTTGAGTCCAACCGTTGGTGATATACATTCGATACACTCAAGCGAAATGAGTGGTCGGTCATGTGTGGGCCGGGTTGCAAGACGTTCTTGTTGAACCCAGGTGTATTTGCCTCTAGAGATACATCATCGGAAGGTGGTCCCATACCTTGTCATGTTGGAAATCCAATCCCCAATAAGCGCCATGCGGTTTTTGATTTTATAATATATATGTGGAGCGTGAGATGCAAGCGTTCTGCTATTTGGTTATTTACTTGATGTAGACATTACTATAATATCACTGGATTTGATATCAAAGTGTTTTGGGTTATAGTAAGGTAAAAACCGTCCATGTTTATGTGTGGGCTGGTCTTACTATTATCTTTTCTTTTGAAAGGATTTTTTTAAAGTTAAACAAGTGGTTGGAGTTTACTCACACCAGTCCCATGACTGACCCAGAGTTTATTTTGTTTTGTTTTCCCTAAACTCTTGGGTGCCCAAATTTGTACGGGCAGTCAAGTAGTCGGGATTTCACAGATTCATTTGGAGGAGCTTGAAGCAGGAGGCTTCAACGTTAGTTATTTAGAGTTACTTCCGCTGGATCAAATGTTATGTGTACTCTGATGATGGTATGTATGTATGTACAAAACAGATTTGTATTTCAAAGCTTATGTTATATAATATATTTTATTCGTTCCGCTGTGAGTTGTGATCTTCGTTTTCTTCTATTCTAATATTTCTTTCTTTCTATTTCTCATCCTCTAATTTCCTTCTAATAATGAGTCGTATTTCTGTGCAATTTGAGTTGGACGTATGGTGTTATTAGTCAACTCAGATAGCACGGATTTGCGGGCCTTTACAGTTGGTATCAGAGCTTAGGTTGAGCGAATACCTAGGCTTGTGTGGCATGTGCTCATTAGAGATAGGGTCAGTAGTACCCTAGAATGAGTTGAGTGTATATCTACGAGAGGGCGTATTTGTTAATTGATTAAAACAATCGTTTTATATTGTGTTGGCTAGTCTGTTGAGTGGTTTATGAATTCTGGTCGAATCGTGGGACGCCACGAAGTCGATAGGGATTTCTAAACACTTGGACAGAAGAATCGACATAATATTGTTTTAAAGTGGGTAAATGAAATAATTTTACCCAAAATTTCTATTTTGATATAGAAAGAATAATTTTCTGAAATTATTATATATGGATGTGTTGATTGTTAGGATTATAATCAAACGAGATTATAAAATTGAAATGATTATTTATAACCAAATAGAATTTGTATGGAGATTAAATATACAATTGAGACGAATTAAAATTTGATTTCAAAGCAGAATTAGGAATTTTAAATCCTGGGAAGTTGGAAAATATTTTTCAAAATAATTAAAATAATATAGTCTTATTTTGAAAGGGTTTTTGAATGAAAATCATTTTGAATTGATTTTTAAAATGATAAAGCACTGAACTCACTTCAGTGGCTGGGAAATTATTCTGATGATGATTGCAACATCATCAGTGTTCATTTCCGAGTTTCTAAGTGATGGATTGCTACCTTAGAAAAAAAATTTGATGGGAATTTGTTGAAAGAAAACAAATTGGTTTGAATATTCAAATGTTTTGAATTTGTGATGAAAATAAATATATGTATATATTTATGGGTTTTCAAAAAGAATTTGAAAAGAAAAACCCAAGGATTTGAATTCTGGAATTGAAATTTAACTTGAACAAGTTAAATGGGTCGAAGTGAATGAATTGATTAGAATCAATTTGAATAGGTTTATTGAAATATTTATTGGATATAAATGGATTGATCGTAGACCATTCGAATCAAATGTGTGAAGACCAAAAGTTTTGGTTGGAGTTAATTGAATTATGAAGAAGTGAGTTTCAACATAAAGAAGTGTTGAAAAGTAATAGATTTGTACCCTTTTTCCTAACTTAACAATTTCGAGGACTAAATTATTTTAAGGGGGGAAGAATGTAACGACCCAGATTTTTCGTCGATTAATTTTAAATATTTAATATAGTTTTAAATATTGATTCAAAAATAAATGGATTTTTATTATGGAAATTATCAGTTTAAAAATCATTATATGATTTAATATCGAATAGAACGATAATAATAGATTTTTATCGATGAATTTAATGTTTAAAATCAAGTTATATTTTAAAACGTATTTAATATAATTCGTTAATTTAAAATAGTTCTCTCTTCTATACAGTCGAAATAAAATTTCAAAACCCGATCCATTAAATTCAAAAATAGCAGTATAATTTAGAGATGTCAGACGTTAAGTAAAAATAGCGGTTCGGGATTGTAAATAAGGGACCGCAAGATATTTTTAGCAGATAGGAATCAAATCAAGGAAAAACAAAAGTCAAATCAATTAAGTAATGTATGTACTTATCCAAACCAGCCGACCTAAAACATCTACATCGCAGTAATTTCCTTCTTCGAGCTAATGAATTTGCTCCCCATCTTCAATATCGGGGAAACAAAGATTCAATGGCGTGTACGTCTGTCTCCTGTACACACCTATAAATCGAGTTGGGCCTTCACAACTTCTTCCCACTTCTGAAACTTATTACCTTCTCTTCTCTTTCATTTTCTATCGTCCCTCTGTTCTAACAAAAATCGAATCCACCAAAAAAGCAAAAAGGAAATTTCGATTTAAAAATCCACTTCACCAATTCAAGGAAGCTGCTCTTCGAAACCAAGTCCACCCCTTCTCCAATTATGCGAAGCATCAAATATTATCAGAAGACGCAACTTCAAACTGCGTGATTTTCCCGAAGCTCGACTTCATTTTGAGGCGCTCGCAAATGTACAAGAGGGAGTTAGGGTGATTGTTGTGGATTCGAAGTCTTGCTGAAGGTTTCGAGCTGTTGCTCGGTGGTTGTTATAGCGGAGAAGGGGGTTGCGATGCACTTAGAAGGGGACCCGCCATTCGAATAGAAGGAGATCGGAATGGAGTTATGTGGGAAAGGGGAAAGTCACGATCTGGTCACAAAGTCCCTGAAGCTCGAAATCAGCACTCGCGATTAACAGAAGGAAAGGGGCGTTGCAACTTTTAGGAGGCCGATGTTGGTTAGGTACTTCTGGAGTATGCGACGGGATGAAGTTTGATCTTTCGGTTGACAAGCATTGAGTATAGATGATAGGAAAAGGGGAATGGTATAATTTGTCAGTGAGATGTTTGTTGAAATGCCAAAGTAAGGATGGTGCAGTTTTTCGGAGGTAGTCTGCAGCATATGTTGGGGTTGTTTGCGATGGATCAATATGTGTTGATCTGGCTTTGTCGACTAGTCGAGTGATTTCAATAGCAACAAGGTATACATTTTTACCTAGTTTATTTATGTTCATTAAGTTTAAATCTACCGTTAAATAAATTATATAGAAAATTTATTTATTCATTTAAGTAATAATTTAAATAAACGTTTAATCAGTAAATTAATCAAATCATCATAGGTGTAAAATATATTCATGCGAATGGATTCTTAGCTGCGATGATATGGGAAAAATTGGATATTCAGCTAACAAATATTCTGGTGAGTAAATCTCACTCACCTTTAGAATTATTTTTATTTCCTTAAAAATAATTGTCTGTTGCTTGTGTGAATGATTTCTGGTTGCTTTATATATATTAGTTATTTAGGCTATATATATATTGGGTTGATTGGTTGGTTGGATTCCCGCAGTCTCATTAGCGGATGCCCGCGGTACCATAGCGGATGATTACCCTATACGCCCCACGCTATGATTAGTGGATGACCTTCTATACCGCGATATTCTGCCACGAAGCAGAATGGGTATTATTTATGTGCTAACATCTGTGGATGCAGGAAAACAGGTTGGAGGAATCCAACTGGATTCCTCAAAAATATATTATCTGTTTGTTTATTTGTTTGCATATATATTGTTATATATGATGTGTTAGAAAAATAAATAATTGGTTGCTTTGTGTGTTTTATCACTGGGCTTAAGTAATGATATATAAAAATATCGAAAAAAAGGATATTGGAGATTTAAAAAGGAAAATTCTATTTTTAAATAGAATTTGAATTTTAAATGGAAATAAAAACATGAACTTGTTTTTTTTAAAAAATAAAAAAAGTAGTTTCTTTATAAACGAAGTTTATAAATAGTTCTTTTATAACGAAGTTATAAATGAAGTGAAAGGAATTATCATTTGATAATTCAGAAATAGAAATACAAGTGTGAAATTGGAATTTGAAATGGAATTTCAAAATAAGATGTGAAAATGAAATTTTTAAATATATAACTCGAATGAAATTTGAGTATAACATTTGAATTTTAAAAGGAGTTTGAATATTTGAATTTTAAAAAGGAGATTGAATATTAGAAATTCAAATAGAAGTTCAAATAGAATTTGAATAGACGAAATTTGAATGAAAAATAGAATTTGAATTCAAGGACTTAAAATAAAATTTGAATTCAAAGGAATTCAAATAGAGATTTGAATGTAGAATTTCAAAATAGAATTTGAAATATAGAATTTCAAAGAAGAATTTGAATAGAATTTGAAATATAGTATTTCAAGGAAGAATTCAAATGTGAAATTTGAATAGAGCTTTGAATGGAATTTAAATATGAAATTTAAATAGAGATTTGAAATAGAAATTCGGGTATTGAATTTGAACATGGAATTGAATACAGAAATTCAAATAGAAATTTAAATATGAGATTTCAAAATAGAATTTGAAATAAACTTTGGAAATAGGATTTTCAAAGTAGAATTGGAAATAGACTTTCAAATAGGATTTCAAAATAGGAAATCCAAATGGTTTTGAAATGGAATTTTGATTCAAGGGAATTCAAATGGCTTTGAGTGAAGAAATTCAAATGGCGTTGAAAATTCAAATGGGATTGGAATAAAGGAAATTCAAAAATGGAATTTCAAATAAAAGAAGAATGTAATTTGAAATTTTGGGAATTTCAAATAAGAGAAATGGAATCTGAAACATTTAGAATTTCAAATAGAAATTTAAATGGTGTTTGGATATTTGAATTCAAGTATGAATTTCAAGTATGAATTTGAAATGGGATTTCAAGTATGAATTTCAAATATAGAAATTCAAAAAGGAGTTGAATTAAAGTAGAAGTTAAATAAAGGATTTGAAATGGAATTCGAATAAAGGATTTCAAAGAGAATTTGAATATAAGATTTAAACTATGGAATTGAAATGTAAAGGATTCAAATGGAATTTGGAATATATATATTAGAAGGGAGTTGAATTCATTTAACGAAGTTTTAAAAAGTTTTTATATATATATAAATATAATTAAAACGAACTCGCCGCAGCGCTGCAGTTCGTAAATTGGCGATTCGAACTTCAATCGAGTATACAGAACGCAATTGAAGTCGGAATTCTGCGAAACAAGAAACGTCAGGACCGATTTGATAATAGTTTTCTAATGAAAAAGAAAAATATGAATTTCGTCGTATAGATTTTGAGTTATATCAAAATCAAATTTTCAGAAAAACAGCGCCAAAACTATTTAAAAACCATAACGGTTTATTTCATGTTATAAAAGGATTTTAAAGGAAAAAAATCCGAATTTATCTATGTAGAAAATTTCAGAGTTGAGTTGTAAAATATATGTGAATTCAAGTTGTGTAAATGAATATAATTTTTGAAACAGAAACCAGATTTTGATTTATTGAATAGAATTAACTAAATTGAGTAGAAATTAGTTAATGAGATTTCGAATGAATATTGGGGTTTTAATAAGTGAATTCGATTTGAAAATTTATATTCGAAATCAAAAAGGAAACTAGAATTGAAATTCAATTTGGTTGTGAGCAAGTTAAACATTTTATTTGAACGTGTTATGTTCAAACAAAGAAGTGGAATAGGCAAAATAGCTAATCAAAGAATAAATGAGCGAAACTGAATTCAAACGAATGGATTAAGTTGAATTGATTTGGAAACAGGTGAACAGATGTTAGACAGGTATGGGATGAAGTATATGGAGATTTTAAATTTATGTGCTCGACAAAAAGGTACATGTTTAATTCATATATGAGATTTTATGCGCCGTATCGGCAAGCCGCTTGGCTTTTCCTTTTTCTTTTTGAAATGAGAAGATACCGGGATGCTATTTGAAATTTCCCGATGCTCCCGATACAGGGGAGGTTATGGCGAATTTTTCCGGGAATTTAAGGAGTTAGAATATTTTTAAAGAAATTTGACAATTAGAAATCTATATATCGATATATATAGGATTCGATAAGGAAACGAAATCAAAAATAGCGTAAAGGGCCAAGATTGATTATTGAAATATTTGGGTTAACAAATATTGATAGAAGAATTGGAGAAGAGATTTAATTAATGAAATATTAATTAAAGAGCCCAGTGATTTGTTTGATATGTTGATTGAACACTTGTTTTATTCGATAGTTAAATCACAGACTATCGAAGTTTGACCATCGTTGTCAATATGGAGAGACCGGTTGGATTATTATCCGAAGAACCACTCCGTATCGGCATAAGCGTTGCGAACCAAGTATGCTGAATATATTGAAGACGGAGTAAAGTGCAAGGGCTTTTCTATTTATAGAAATGGTGCCTTCGGTTTCGTTCAATCCCAGAACGAACGTATATGGACGAATGTCTGACAGAGTATTTCCAATGATCAAATGGGTTGGTCTGTATGAATATATATGGTTGCAACGGATTTATCCCTTAGCATAATATCCAGAATATTTGTGCAAGCTCAACTAGTGATTAACGGATCTGACAATGTGGCATTCAAAGTGATTGTGCTATCAAGGAATGGTAACTAATCGTAGCCTCAGGCCTCAACAACCGGGAAAGGACAAAAATCGGGCAGGCAGCATGGCTATGTGGGTCGCACCCATTAGGGTGTATAATCACCTATCTAGAGAAATTCCTTTTGTTTCTAAATCTATCGATTCTGCCCATTCAGGAAACGGTGGTTTGAGTCCAACCGTTGGTGATATACATTCGATACACTCAAGCGAAATGAGTGGTCGGTCATGTGTGGGCCGGGTTGCAAGACGTTCTTGTTGAACCCAGGTGTATTTGCCTCTAGAGATACATCATCGGAAGGTGGTCCCATACCTTGTCATGTTGGAAATCCAATCCCCAATAAGCGCCATGCGGTTTTTGATTTTATAATATATATGTGGAGCGTGAGATGCAAGCGTTCTGCTATTTGGTTATTTACTTGATGTAGACATTACTATAATATCACTGGATTTGATATCAAAGTGTTTTGGGTTATAGTAAGGTAAAAACCGTCCATGTTTATGTGTGGGCTGGTCTTACTATTATCTTTTCTTTTGAAAGGATTTTTTTAAAGTTAAACAAGTGGTTGGAGTTTACTCACACCAGTCCCATGACTGACCCAGAGTTTATTTTGTTTTGTTTTCCCTAAACTCTTGGGTGCCCAAATTTGTACGGGCAGTCAAGTAGTCGGGATTTCACAGATTCATTTGGAGGAGCTTGAAGCAGGAGGCTTCAACGTTAGTTATTTAGAGTTACTTCCGCTGGATCAAATGTTATGTGTACTCTGATGATGGTATGTATGTATGTACAAAACAGATTTGTATTTCAAAGCTTATGTTATATAATATATTTTATTCGTTCCGCTGTGAGTTGTGATCTTCGTTTTCTTCTATTCTAATATTTCTTTCTTTCTATTTCTCATCCTCTAATTTCCTTCTAATAATGAGTCGTATTTCTGTGCAATTTGAGTTGGACGTATGGTGTTATTAGTCAACTCAGATAGCACGGATTTGCGGGCCTTTACAGTATACCTCATGTACATGTGTTGTATAAGTTATATTAGCGATGTATAAATTATACAAGCGTTGAATGAAACATATATGCTTTGAATTGTGATGAAATGCAAGTGAATTATAATATTATATATTTATATATATATACTCCCCTCGTCCACAGACCATGGACGATATTTATTGCTTGTGATTGGCGTGATATTATATGGTATGACGAATGGTTGGAAATAATTGTTTGTGGTTGATATTGTGGTTGAAAAATACCTTTGTGGTTGAAAAATACCCTCTTGTGGTTGAAACAAATTAGAATAGGATGGTGGAATTGAAAATAAAACATGCCGCCTGCGTGCGAACTAGATGCATGATCCCCATTGTCAAAGACCGCGAGGTTTTAAGGTAGAGCGAGGAGCCGTACTAGGGACGGTCCCGGTTTTAACTACCCTGCCGTTATGCTGTCGAAATTTTCTGAAATATACATGTGTTAGAATAATTTTCATTTGTCGAAATAAATTACATATGTTGAAATATATATTCATGTGTTGAGTTGCAATTCATTCGTTGAGTTGAAATTCATGTGTTGAATATTATTTGAATTTAAACAAATAGCTTTAGCGATAAAAATCACATTGTTATATATATACAAACTATATCGAATATTCATGTGTTGAGTTGCAATTCATTCGTTGAGTTAAAATTCATGTGTTGAATATTATTTGAATTTAAACAAATAGCTTTAGCGATAAAAATCACATTTTTATATATATACAAACTATATCGAATATTCATGTGTTGAGTTGCAATTCATTCGTTGAGTTGAAATTCATGTGTTGAATATTATTTGAATTTAAACAAATAGCTTTAGCGATAAAAATCACATTTTTATATATATATAAACTACATCGAATATTCATGTGTTGAGTTGCAATTCATTCGTTGAGTTGAAATTCATGTGTTGAATATTATTTGAATTTAAACAAATAGCTTTAGCGATAAAAATCACATTTTTATATATATTCAAACTATAGCGAATATTCATGTGTTGAATTGAAATTCGTTCGTCGAGTTGAAATTCATGTGTTGAATATTATTTGAATTTAAACAAATAGCTTTAGCGATAAAAATCACATTTTTATATATATTCAAACTATAGCGAATATTCATGTGTTGAATTGAAATTCGTTCGTCGAGTTGAAATTCATGTGTTGAATGTTATCGTATGTTAAAATAAAATGAATCGACAATAAAAACTACATTTTTATTGTGAATATAAAGTGTTAAAAACATTCACGTGTTGAAATAAATAATAGTTTGCTAGAAATATTATTATTAGCTTTGTTCTGCATATATATACATGTGTTGAACATGAAAAATGGATTAGCTGTAGAGTAAAGAAATTATTTGCGTGCCCGACAAATAGGTAAGCCTTGATGAGTTGGCTGTGCAATTTTATTTTTATATCAACTCCTGTGAATGCCATTGGATGCGGAGTGCTGGTTATTCTGTGTGAAATAATAAACATCGCCATAGGATAGTAACAATTAATTTTGAACTACACTACATGGCATACTTCTTGACGATGGGCATACTTCATCATATTCCACATAAGCAATTGGAGCTTGTGTGACGAGGTGGAAGATTTACCATACGAGCGAGAGGCTTGTATGGCGATGATTTTATACTACAGGTTGAACTGATGACTGATATGAACTATATAAAATATAACGATAAATTGCCAGATTAATAAAAACCCCACACAGGTCCGGAGTTGACAATAATCACGTCGCTCTAGTTATTAGATACGGCACATGGACTATTTATTTCCACACGGAAACGGGGTGACGAGAATTTATTCTCTGGAGTGATTATCTATACATGCTCCCCCGTAAACACCAGAATATATCACTATAAATATGTGGATACTTTTTAGGATTTATTGGGTACCTAACACGGCCCAATAAATTTCCAAACCCCTCCCCGTACAAAGGAGGTTATGGCGAAATTTTTCGAAATATTAAGGCGTTAGTGAAATATTTGAAGTGAAAACGAAGTTGAAAATATAGAATGAACTATAGTTGGAACTATAGAATGAACTATATTTATATATATAAATATAAATATAATTAAAAGGAATCGAAGCCATGCAGTTCGAGTTTCGGAATCGTAATTTGAAACGATTAGTACGAGAAATCCGACCATCGGATTTTCCCGAAACCGCAACCGCTGGGTTCGCCTTGGAAATATCTTCCCAACGGCACCAACCTTGTAAAAATCCAACGGTTGGATTGTCCGGAATGTTTAATTTAAATACGAAGAAAAATAGCGCCAGAATCATTTATATTTATATATAAATATAAATATAATTAAATTAAATCGAATAACGACACTGCAGTTCGAATTTTGAAACCGTAACTTCAAACGACTAGTGTGGAAGATCCGACCTTCGGATTTTCACGAAACTAGAACCGTTGGGTTCGCTTTGGGAATATCTTCCCACTGATATAGACTTTGTAGAAATCCAACGGTTAGATTTTTCGGTATGTGAAAAACAAATTAGGGGAAAAACAGCGCCAGTGCCACGGCACGACCTGAAATGTCGTTTAATTAAATATGGCCATTTTTAAATAAATAAAAATGGCGAAAAATCGTTACAAAATATTATAAGCAACATAAATTGCAAATAGACCAATTGGGCTTGAATTGTTTGATATTTGATGGTTGTATGTGCTTGACACGAAAATAACACTAAAGAATCGATTTAAATCCTAATTACGTGAATTATTTGAAAAGGCCGAGCTAACCCTCATTTCAAATAATTTATCGAGCGATTCGAATTGGAAAAGCAAAGACTATTCAAGACCAACGATCTTCGTATCGGTTGGATGGGTGCTGCTGAGGTTCCTGACCGGAGTAGCTACCGGAAGGGGACGAAAGTAGTAGCCGTCTGAACATATGTGTTGATTGTACGGATATACGAGGAATTGACGCCTCCGGTTTCGTTCAGACCCAGAACGGACTTGTAAATGGAATGTGTGTCTGACATTGGATTTTGTTCTATACTGATTGATCTCTGTTAAATATATATCTGTTTGGCGGCGGAGAATTTATTCTTTTGCTTAACGCCCTTCTCTGAGACGTAAGAGCTCAGGGGTTATATATTGATGGAAATCAATCGTAGGGAGTGGACTGCCTATGTGGCATGCCAAGATGCTGTGATCAAGGCTTATGTTGCAAAGCAAAGTCTTGTGGAAGATGATCAAAGCACGGTCTACGTGGCCTAGCTTTGTGTATTTCGTAGATTCGCGAGCCTCACACCTCGGTATGAGTTAAAAACGGGATACGGACTGCAGGGAGAGCACGACGTTTCTTTCTAGCTATGGTGGTGTCAGTGACTTACCAGCCCTGACATATATATCTACTTTTCACCTTTGTGGTTGTTGGAATGCGAGGCGCCTCGATTATAGGTCTGTAAGGACCGGGAAACTTGTGTTCAGGAATTGCCAATCCTCAAACGTAAGAGAGGACCGGCCCTGAAGCATCCAGGGGTTACCCAGAGTGTGTAGTCCTGAGGCATTTGCTAGAGTGTCTCGAAGCGGAGAGGAGATTGCCCCTTGCCTCGACTCATGACGGAAATCCAACTTCCAATACAAAATAACGGATTCGACTGTAACTTATATATGGCGACATAGTGGCATGGGACGCTCATGTCGCCTATGATTGATATTTATGATGCTATTCGCTTTTGAAACATACATGCACTAGTAATAATATCAATTGATTTTGCTTTATACGTATCAAGCATATTTGGCCATTATAAGGTAAAACTCTATCCTCCGGCTTGCGTTGCATTGTATGATGGGACCTGAGTCTTATAATGGCTTCATTCTTTCTAAAAGCATTGCGTTGTTTTAAAAGAATTTACTTTGTTTTAAATGCACTAGCAATCACTGGAGTAAACCGTTCCGCGGAAGTGGCGTGGTCCTACGATTTGCTTATTACTGTTGTTTAACTATTAAATAGATTCCTTATACCAGTCCCCATGACTGACTCGTTGTTTGTTTCACTTTGCAAACGCGGGTGCCCTTATTTTCACACGGGCAACCTAGTTCACAGGTGAAAGGTTGTTTTTGGCTCGGCACTATTGCATAGAGTGCATTTTTGGCTCATGGCGAGGCTGACTTCACAGAGACGACTTTGACATTTTCCGCCATTATTGTACTTATATTATGATTCCGCCACTGGCGAGGCGGACTGATTTACTTTCAGTACTTCTTATTGTATGTATATGTACCGCCTTCGGCGATGTAGACTGATACTCTTATTATGTCTCACTGCATGTATGTATTCCGCCCCTGGCGATGATGACTGATCACTTCCCTTTTCTTTTACTAAGTTGTATCCTACGCTGTGCTATTCTGATGTTGTTATATGTTGTGATTCCGCTGTCATACTCATGTGAAATTATTCTATTTATTGTTTTCGCTATTATCTGTACTCTGCTATGATGATTAATGTGTTATATTCCAATGATTATCCTTAATACCGCCCCTCGGATTTTGGGATCGTCACACCGTGTGAGGGGAAAATGGGTTTTAAATCTTAATATTATTGGGGTTAGCGTTCTCTTTTGGCCATGGAAGCTTTTGGTTTAATTTCTCTGGGAAGAAATGAGTTGAGGAAAATAATTAGTCAGGACTATTTATATAAATAGAAGCCTTGGCTGCTAAGTATTAGCTTTAGTAGGTCTGCAGTGTGGGATAGGTGAACATTGTGCTGTCATTTCAATCTTGTTTGAGTTTTCTTAGCAATTAAGGAATAGGGTAGCCTGCTTATTTTATATATATATATATATATATATATATATATATATATATAGAAAAGAGTAATGCAACTTGGTAGAGTAGATTTAGAAACCGTCAGTTTAACAAAACATAATTGTATGTATTATGTGCTAATTTTCGTAAGAACAAGGCTTATAAGGAATCTAGGGTTTTCCAGTAATGGCTATGAATAGTTTATACCTAGGAGTGATCTGATATACGAATACAATTCGGAACTAGTGATTTCATTACACGTATATGTACTTATAATATTTCACTAATCCTATATACTACTTATCCACTTGCCTATTTAACTGGGGACTGTAGTTACACGTGTAGGCATCAAATAAAGCTCACTTTGTTTCCTTATCCCGAATGAAATCTTGCTTAAGTATGCTTATCTCCTTTCTTTAGTGAGGAACTCTCTACACGTGGGAATGCTCTTGTGCACTGAGACAAGAATGTAGATGTGCATGGTGAGTGCTAGGGGATATGCTTATAACTAACTCATACTCAAAAGCAAAACTATACAACCGGCTAAATCAAAATACCACCAAGTTAATTTCACCACTAACGTTCAACGTGTTTCAGTTTCATAGCCGGTTGTGTGCGAAGCACGGGTCTTATCCTGGTTTCTTCATGAAAGGAAATTAATATTTGACTACCGAAAATATGGGATGTTACACCTACCTTCACACTCCTCATCTTCGCTGGGATTTTGTGGTGGAAGTTCTTTCTTGCAGCTGCTGTTGATCAATTTGAAGTAGATATTGATTGAGCGGTCATTGAACTCGAATTGAAGTGATATCACAAACTGCAAATCATTTTAGTAATATCACAAACTGCAAATGATTATGTATATATTCTATGTCATAAATTTCATGCAGTAGGCTTTCAGGCATGTATTTCATGCATTCCGTACTTGTGTGTATAACTAAAACAAAACATGCGTATATTTATTAGATAGTCTTATACACAAACACCAAAACAAAGCTCACATAAAATTTTAGAAGCATGCATCATGAAGAAACAATCACCCATTAGCAATTTATTCATCCATGTGTGCAGATATATCATTGTATGATCTTTGAAGCATATCCAAGCATTACTTAAACAATGCTTGGTTAACTGGCATACAACGATGTCAATGGAGATGCACACATAATGTACAACAAATGTAAACATTCATAGATGAAGTGAATTTGCACATAATTTCTAACTATGCATACAGAACTTATCTGATTGGGAACTAGGTGAAAAATCATGCATATGACAAACATGAAAATACTTAAGAAATGAATAGTATCATGTATATGTAAGCATCCTTATGAAAACATTTTCATAAACCAATGTATATCTTATTGAAAAAGCTAGCAGTATCATGTCTCAATCATCACCAGCAACAACAACCTGGAAAACCTGAGCAGTTGTTTAGAACATGTAGCTCATATAAGGTCGATGGTCTAATTGTTCACAACCACACTTCACTAGGAAAGTTCTTGTTATTAAATTGATTAACAACCCAATAACTGCTCAAAGAACATTTCAGCGAATCGATATACAAAAGAACCACAAATAACAGAAACTAATTGTATACAACTTCAAACTGAAAAAAGTGTGTATTCATTGATAAATAGCAGACAAGAATTGTTAACCACCTAACACCAATTATACTAATGGTGATAATAATTTCAGTTTCTCGGTAGGCTAATAAATAGCGGTGATAAAGAAGCAACAGAAACGTACATGAGAAACGGAGGATAAAAAGCTAGCACCTTTCTTCTTGGATTGACTGTCGTTTGATGATGGAGAAGGGGAGAAGTGGGTGCATTTGGAGTTGGAGTCAAGGACTAGCTGGAATAAGTGGAGGAAGCAAAGAGGGTTGGAGTGGAAGAAGTACGTAAATGAAAATTAGGGATTGAAATTGGAAATTTTGGGTTGAGAACGAACAAATCTGAGAAGTTGAGAAAGAGGAATGGAATGATTAACATAAGTTGATTTCCTATTGGTGGTAGAGAATTATAACGGATTAATGAGGTGTCAACTACAAATGTTGTTTTTAAAAGGTAAATTGATGGATAAATATGCATCTTTTTATAGATGCAGGTTGATGACATGAAAAATTAAACTTATAAGTTAATAACTGTAGCTACTGCAACACAATTTGATATCAATTCTAACACATTGAAGAGTGTGTTGCAATAGACAAAAATCAGCATAGCTGTGGTAACATTTTAGCTTGCAACACCTGGGATTTTCGTTGCAGTAGGCCATCTATGGCGTAGTGAGTTTATAAAATTAGGTTGACTTTTTAGTTGAATATAAGAGCAACTACAACTGTTTTACGGGTCGTAATATTATGACTCATAAGATTCTGGGGAGATTTACTTAAATCTCCCAACAGATGCGCTCTGATTTCATCGGTGCGCTGCAATTTTATCAAAGCACGCCGATATTATCGACACGAATGCATAAAATCGGCGCGTATGCATAAAATCGGTGTGCTAGGGTTGTAGCCTTTTTTTATACATTGTAATTTATGTTTTAAGTTAATTTATTAGTTTAGTTTAATAAATATATTGACGACTTAACCTTCTTAATCTAATTTAGTCGGGTTACTATTTATATTTCATGATAATTAACCTATTTAGTCTAATTTACACTTTAATTAATTAGTTTAGGTATATTTATTAGTTTCGGTTCACGTGGTTTAGGTTAATTTTTTAAACCTTGTCAGAAGAATTTTTAAATCATATAATTTAGGTTTTAGGTTAAATTTTTTTCTTAGGATAATAAATATATTAACCACTAAACTATATTATTCTGTGAAACTTGATTTATTGTCCCTTTTAGGTTTATTTAGTGGTTTAGGTTGATATAAAATGTTTGAATATACATATAAAACTCATGATACAACTGATAATAAAGCATAAGAAAATAGTTGCTCATAAACATAACACTATAACTAATATTAAGTAGACCGATACAAATACAACAGACTTTACTCAGGAAAGGTACTATAACTAATAGTTAAACCAAAGTAAAGTAGGAAAATAAAAACGCAAGCAAACTAAATGTTACGTTCAATCTCAAGAGATTCTAAAGTAGTTCTAAGCCGCTTAATATCTTGTTCTAACTCATTGGCATAACAAATGCCCTTTGGACATAAACGGTCGCCAATCCATTCAGAGTAATTGCATTCGTTCGGTCATAATGAGCATAACTGGAACCTGTGACCAATATTTTCTCCATCCGCCTTTACCACCACCTTCACCGCGTACCCACAGTTGCAACAAACGGGATATGAGTTCACCTCTTGATCGTTTGGAGGTTGAGTAATTGCATTCGCTCGTACCTCATGTTCGTATACAGGTTTATTGGATGAGAATTGATCTAGCACTTCTTGTGTTGGAGGGCGAGTAACACTAGCCGCTTATACCTCTCGTTCATATACAGGTTGAACTACCAGATGACTAAAATATGGGACATAATCAATTGGTTCCTAGAGTCTAAGTAGGCTAAGATCTGGGTACTCACGATGCACATCCTCGTAGTGCCTCTTTTGGCATTCGATAAGCCAATCAATATCTGTTCTTGGACTATGTGGCGGACATAGAGCTAACTTTTTATCCCAGTCAGAATCCACTGACGAGGACTATGAAGGCATAGTTGTAGGAATGAAAAGTTTAGTTGGAAACAAAGTTTTTTGAGTGAGTTAAGTTGAGCAAAAATTGTAAAAATATATAGCCGCATAGTGTACAAGTAAATAAAACCGATAATGATGTGAACAGTCACCTTCTCAACTTTTCTTTATGTGCTACCCGACACTGTTTTGCCTGACGTAATACTGTAGGGAATCTGCTTTTCGTACTGCCATAATGTGATCGGTCACTGTTTCCACTTTGCTTTACGTGTTGCGATTTCCAAAGCAATTGTTAGTCAAATGAAAATACATGCCACTAGTGCTCTGATTTGTAGTGATTGCTTATAAAGGAACGTCACTGCACATTGAACAGACATAGTAATTATCATACATAGTGAGTACCTAATGAGTGTCATGTAGAGAAGTCACATTGGATATTGTAGCCTAGTGGGTAATGATAAACCAACAAAGGAGCAATCGTACCAATAAAGGAGCACTCGTACCAACAAAGGAACGCATATAACAATAAAGCTATATTAAGGGACAACCCTACATGTTTAACTCCTACGTTATATTAGGGGACGACCCTACACGTTTAACTGTTAAGATTTATTAGAGGACGACCTTACACGTTTAACTCCTACGCTATATTCGTGGACGATGATAAAGCTGAGCACTACGTTTACACACTTATCGACAAAGGGACATTAAAACCCATAATGCTGCACACCACACAATGCAAATACACAAGTATCGACAACAACACACTCCAACCAATAAAGATGCACATAATTTAATAAAGGAACACAAATAACAATAAAGCTACACAATAACCAACACCTCATACCTTATATACAACAACAACATTGCAAACCATATTTCATACCCAAACATATTCACAAACAAAAATGGATTCATATTTTATGAAATGCATGATGGCTTTTGATAGAGATTCGGAAGAAGAAGAAATCCTTCAAGAGGAAGCAAAAGAAATACAGGACTTATACAATGAATCCAATGGTTCATCATCCACAACTCAAAGGGGATCGGTTCCAGTTTATACAGCGAAATCAAGTTACATACTGTATGTCTCTAATGCAAGATTACTTCAATGACAACTACACTTACAGGCCTGATATGTTTTGTAGAAGATACAAGATGTAGAGAAGTCTATTTGCGGAGAGCACGACACCTGAAACACTTGAAAATTTCTGTCAGGCTGCGGTGGATGTGTACGGAGAGGAGTTCTTAAGGTCTCCGAACACAGGTGATGTAGTGTGAATCAGAGAGATGAACGAAAGCAAGGGATGACCGGGCATGTTAGGAAGTCTAGACTGTATGCATTGGGAATGGAAGAACTGCCCTAAGGGATTACAAGGTGCGTACAACGGCAAGGAAAGGCGACCAACCATCATTTTGGAAGTTGTAGCATCGTATGATTTGTGCATATGACACGCTTTCTTCGAAATTCCAGGTTCGAATAATGACTTAAATGTTATAGAAAGATCCCATCTATTCAATGATCTTGCTCAAGGCCAGGTACGTCCTTTAACATTCACCATTGGCCAAAATACTTACAACCATGGCTATTACCTAGGTGATGACATTTATCCGAAATGGGGCGCCATTGTCAAAACATGTCCAAATCCATTGACTCCTAAACAAGCCAAATTCGCGATGATGCAGGAGGGACAGAGAAAAGATGTAGAACGAGCATTCGGTGTTTTACAATCTAAATTTGCAATGATAAGTAATCCATGTTGGTTGTTGTCTAGGAAAAAGATGTCTACAATCATGTTTGCTAGCATTGTTCTACACAACATGATCATAGAAGATGAAAGAGATATGGATGATGGGCAATGCCACTATGAATACGAAGTCAGAGAGATGCATGAAAGCAAGTGATGACCAGGCATGTTAGGAAGTCTGGACTATATGCGTTGGGAATGGAAGAACTGCCCTAAGGATTTACAAGATACGTGCAACGGCAAGGAAAGGCGACCAACCATCATTTTGGGAGCTGTAGCATCGTATGTTTTGTGGATGACACGCTTTCTTCAGAATTTCAGGTTCGAATAATGACTTAAATGTTATAGAAAGATCCCATCTATTCAATGATCTTTCTCAAGGCTAGGTACCTCCTTTAACATTCACCATTGGCCAAAATACTTACAACCATGGCTATTACCTAGGTGATGACATTTATCCGAAATGGGGCACCATTGTCAGAACATGTCCAAATCCATTGACTCCTAAACAAGCCAAATTCCCGGTGATGCAGGAGGGACGGAGAAAAGATGTAGAACGAGCGTTCAATGTTTTACAATCTAAATTTGCAATGATAAGTAATCCGTGTCGGTTGTTGTCTAGGAAAAAGATGTCTACAATCATGTTTGCTTGCATTATTCTACACATCATGATCATAGAAGATGAAAGAGATATGGATGACAGGCAACGCCACTACGAATACGAAGGTGCTTCGCAAGCACCCGAAGTATTTCGACAACACACACAAATAACATAAGTGGAATAGAACAATCATTTGGACCGTCAGATTATGTTTAGAGATGCACAGCTCCATAACAGGCTGCAAAAAACTTTATGAATCATTTATGGAACCACTATGGCGATAATTAGTTATGTTAGAGCCTCTATGGCGTTAATTAGTTATCTTAATGCCCTTATTTTATGATGTATGGTTGTCCGAACTCATGTTGTATTTTATGAATGTACGAAGTTATGTAGTAATGATGATTTATTTTTTTATTTTACCACAAGCGTTCTATTGTACTTGTAAGTGTTATCTTACTAGAAGCGTTCTATTGTATTTGTACGTGTTATTAACATAAAAAACTATCATACTTTGGGAACTGTCTAAAATTTATAAAATCACCCATTCCGATTTAAGAAAACATAACCGTTTTATACTCAGAGTACGAAAACAATAATAATTTTATTTCGTAAGAGTAAAATATGAACGTTGTATAGTCGTTAGGATAGGGAAAAATACATTGATTGTGGTGTAAAAATGTGAATGTGGAAAAACGCCGATTTTACCAGCGCTTGATGAAACGTGTTGATTTTTTCGATTCGCTCCAAAAAAAAATTAACGCACTTCATCCAGCGCTGGTGAAATCAGAGCACAGGGCCAATTCAAGATTCAGCATTGGCCCCATAATATTTTGTTGAATATTACGTTCCCCAGCTTATGTTGGGGAATAAAATCTTTGAATATTACTAATTCCGGGAATGGATATGCATTTGTTGGAGATACTATAAGAGTTGAGCTCTACAACTTCAACACTACATGCTAAGTTTAATGAACAGAACTAACACATATATGGTACCATCATGAAAGTATTTCCAACATGTTCGTATACATATGCTTATAATTCAACTGCCATAATACATCAATTAATCAAAGGAGTCATTTTCACACACGTATGTACACTATAGGTTGATTGGTAATCCAACCTGTTGTTTCCCTAATCAAACAAATTTCAAATGGGAAGAAGTTCCAAATTTTTTGCATTCTGGATCTTTTTTCGAATTTCAACTTTATCGCCAAATGCATGGCGTTTTGCCGATTAAGCAGTGGAATATAAAATACTAACTTCACATTACTTTATAGTACTTGTTTATGTGTTTATCTGAGAGAATTCTGTGTGTGAATTAAACTTGAATTTCAAAACTATCATGTTGTGTTACTTTATGTTGTTTTATTTAGAATAAACCAACCACATGTTAATTTCAGGATGTAGAAGAGCTGACTTCTTACCTGGCATCAGTACAATAGCGAGAATAACTAATGTCAAGTAAACAAAAAAAATCATTATGCTACCAACGTGGAAACTTGACATGCACATTTAAATTGGTTGTCAATTTGACGTTTATTCTATAATAAAATAATTAGTCTGATGTTGCCTTCTACCAGCAATTTTTTTATTTTTTTTATGGATTTGTTATGATCTGTTAAACATCAAAGCTATAATTTCTTTTACTTACCCACATATCTACCATGTATACGCTCGTTAACCTGTACTTGCTTATTGCAGTCTCTTTATGTCTCCGCTGGACTACACACCAATATGATGTTTTACAAAGTATTTATTATACGTAACCATCTACTTAATCAGTTAATATCATTAGAATTATCGTTCGGATCCATATTGTATGGTTGTGGTTGCATGTAGTTTGTGTGGTATTATTGTTTTGGATGTAAAATTTAGCAACGGTTATGCACGCCCCAATAAAACTACAAATACAGCTGTGTTTTCCATCTATTTATATTATCTGTGTTTAATACTACCAGCATTACAATTATAATACAATATACCTACATTTAAACCATCTCGGCCTACTCTAATCGCCAAATCTGCGGACTCCAAAGTAAAATGCAATTCATGCACAGATTCGTCCTCTAATCTGTCCTTACCAGCCTTATAATTTTACACTGTACATGTGATGATCAACCAAAACTTATTATAACGGCTTAACATACACCCACTTATATATACTTATATACCCCCTCCCAATGCTTCCCGTATGTGAAACACAGGCCACACACTATTTTATAAGGAACGTGGAACATGAAGAAAGATGTGACTAGTGTGCATTTTTAACACTTTATATGTTATATATTTTACATATACCTGGAGAAACATGAAAATAGGTAAAGTAAAAACTTCTAATACTTACATTTAGTAGTACTGGATAGATATAAACTATGGTACAGAACCTTATATTTTGTTTATTTATCCTTAAATCTCTTTTTTACATGTGTATGAGAAAATCATACATTGTAATAATGTTACTTAGTGACCATGATATAAGAATTAACTATTCACTGAACCTGCAATGGGTGACATGTATTATTGTGTTATTCATTAAAACATCATGGCAAAACTATTGTTTGTCATGTTTTTTCTTTAAAAAATCATGGAAAAAATATTATTTGTCATGTTTTTTCTTGTTTTGTAAATAAGATATGCATTGAATTTAAACTATTATATTATGGCTTTAGAATCATATTTCATCCAAAAGTTATTTTTCAGTGTTACTTGCTTTCATATCATTATAATTTAGGTTAAGTCTAGAAGTTTGGATTTGCTGCTGATGGGTTTATTCATGGAAATAGGATATTGGAAATAACTAGAAAATTGGTTTGTCAGGTGAATACATGAAAATTGATTTGTCATCTCAGCTTATTAGTTTACTTGATCAACTACAAATAAATTAATACTTGTTGTTGGTTTCTTTCCTACTCTTTCATCAAGCTCTTCTCCAGTATCCATAAAGTTCTGATCCAAAACCTCTAATGGTTCAGAAAAGGTCTATTATTCTGATATATATATATGGGAATCCATGCAAATACAAACGATACAATTTCCTACAACACTGTCAGTATACTGGATTTTTGGAACTGATGGGATCCAAGTAGAATGCGAAGCACGGGCCACACACTAGTTTTACAAGGAACGTGGAACATGAAGAAAGATATGATCGGTGTGCATTTTTAACACTTTAAATGCAATATATTTTGCATATACCTGAAGAAACATGAAAATAGGTAAAGAACAAGCTTCTAATACTTACATTTAGTAGTGGATAGATATAAACTATGGCACAAAACCGTATATTTTATTTCACTACAAGAAGCAGCGGAAATTGCGACGAGCAGGGGCAACGGCTAGCGATGGCTAAAAAAGCGGCCGTCACTAGCCGTTGCACGATCTGAAGATATCTAACTGCCGAGAGATTTCGCCCCCAATTCATTTCAGTACAAAAAAAAACCTACCTTCGTCGCCCTCCAACTCAGCCGCGATTTCACCCACCAAATCTCGATTCCAAGCTTCTTAATTTGTGTCGGTATGTCTTCTAACTCTATTCTATGTTAATTAGGGTTAATTTTCCTATTTATATGGGTTTGTATATTAATTGTTTATGGATATGAAAGTGGTTGTCTTGTGAGATGCATATGATGTTGATTTTGTTTTACACTGATTTGGGAATAAGTGTAATTATTAGAAGGTTGGAAACGATGATTATCACATATGTAATTGATTTAGGAGGTTGAAAACGATGATTATCACGTATGTAATTAGGCTTACGATGATTGTGTTGTAGGATGATTTGAGAATAAATGAAATAAACGTAATTTATTAATGGCAGTAAATTGATTATAATTATTAAAATGGTGTAATGATGTCCCTCGTCTGCATGCACTGTAAATTATGTCACCATTGGATGCAAGAATAGTCGGTCCAAACAAATTTAAAGAATGCATTTGCAATTAAAAAATGTTTTTTTGCTATAATATTTAATAAAAAAAATGTTAATTCAAAATATTAACTTCATAATTTATACTTCATAATTAAAATTAACTAAAAGTAACGAATACTAATTTATACTTCATAATTTTCATTATCATGTTAGTTTACAAATGAAAGTATGAAAAAATATTATGTAAAAAATATTATGTTGACGCTATGTAGTCAAGGCGTAAAAAGGCGCAAGGCGCTACTAAGGGGCTTTTCTGAAGCTTAAGGTGCACTTGTTAGTGAAGCGCAAAAAAGCCTAAAGCGCAAAAAGCGTGCTTTATTCATTTGAAGTTTTTTTTTGTTTTAAACTTAGGTTAAATGTTTTTTGACTACTTATGTGAACCCCTTAGATAAATTTGGCCCCATCCGACTAGTGTTATTTATGATTTTTATTTGGATATTCGTTTTTACACAAAATGGAAATCTATATTCATCAAATACAATATTCATTGGATTTGTCCTAGTATTGGACAAGTTACAAAATATAATAATGTAAGCATATTTTATAAACCGTTTTAGTTTAAATGGTTAACAAAATTTCGATGGC
Source organism: Allium sativum (assembly GCA_030737875.1). Lineage (NCBI taxonomy): Eukaryota > Viridiplantae > Streptophyta > Magnoliopsida > Asparagales > Amaryllidaceae > Allium > Allium sativum. Next base: position 1,020,000,185 of record CM060926.1, read on the forward strand.
ACTTCCTTTTTGTTCCATGTGTACATGCATTTGTCTACGATACAGGGACCAAAGGGAAGTGCTGCCGAAATTTTGTTGAACCATTTAACCTGAAATGATTTATAAAATATGCTTACGTTATTATATTTGTAATGGGAAGTAGGTAAACCGGCCGTCAAAGTAAAAAAAAAAAAAAACCGAAAACATTAATTAGTTATAAAGGAAATTGTACAAGATTTCAATTAATATAAAGTGTTTGATCGAATTTTCTAACATATCTGTTGCAAATCAGGAAAATGTTTGATTATTTTCGTGATCGCGGTTGGATGTATCAACCCGAACCATTAAGAAAGGGTCGATAATGGAACATTTTTGTAACGGTGTCCAAGAATTTATAAGATTTGCAAAATATAATATTCGAAGTAACATAGACATTCGTTGTACGTGTAGTAAATGCAAACATCTGAAGCATTGGAAGCCAGATGTAGTAGAAGTGCATCTGTATAAATTTGGTTTTGTGTTGAATTATTATTTATGGAATCGTCATGGAGAACTTGTTCAACCTACATCTAACCCTGTAGTGGTAGAGGACGATAGTACAATGATGAACGATAATACAACGACGAATCCGGTAGAAAATATGGTGTAACATGCAGCACAATCAATGTTTCCTACCAGTGATCAAGGTGACGATGAGAACGAAAATGTTGAAGAACCAACGGCGGATGCGAATTTTATTAATGATTTATTGAATTCTGCTAAGAGGTCATTGTGGGAAGGGTGTACAAGCGGGAACCGAATTATTTGTGACCGCTGAATTCATCATTATGAAATCAAAATTCAATTTTACAGAAGCTGCATTTACATCAGTTATACAAACTGCAAAATGACATATACCGCCCAATAATTTGATGTGCGGTAGTCATTATAAAGTGAAAAAACGTATGTCTGCTTTTGGACTACCGTATCAGAAGATAGATACATGTGTTAAAGGTTTCATTTTATATTGGAAAGAAGACGCTCAGCTTAGAAAATGTAAATTTTGCAATGAAGATAGATATAAACCAAGTAAACATGTTCCATATAAAGGAATGCATTATCTACCCACAACTCCTAGACTTCAATGGCTATACGCATCTTTTGCTACAACATGTCATATGCGATGTCACATCATGAGAACAGCAGAAGAAGGAACTATGATACATCTGTCTGATGGTGAAGCATGAAAACACTTTGATTGGACTTATCCTGAATTTGCTGCAGAGAGCCGTAATGTTAGGCTCGGTTTATGTATGGATGGATTTTCGCCATTTTATCAGTTTGGTTGTAAATACTCATTTTGGCCTATCATTGTTACTCCTTATAACTTACCTCCATGGATGTTTATGAAAAATCTATATTTTGACTTTTATCTGGTGAAAATCCAACAATGGATTCCATTGAATGAACAATGGATCCAGATCCTAAAAAAATAAAGCTTTTGAATATGCATGAGTGATCAAATGGAATAAAGCTGCCCTATTCTTAATTTCATTAAAGAATGAAGAATTGAATGAAAGGGCTTGCTTTGACCATTAGGGGTAGGTAACCCATTCCTTGTCTTTGTTTCTATTGCATTCTGTCTCATCGTATCACATTCTGTTTTACGATATTTGAGAATCACCATCAATACCTGGTTCCAATGATCTGACACAAGGAATTGATGCTTATCTACAACTGTTGGTTAAATATTTGAAAACACTGTGACATGAAGGAGTCAAAACGTACGACATATTGAGAAAAAGGAATTTTTGTATGTTTGCTTCTTTATTATGGACTATTAGTGATTTTCTTGCGTATGGCATACTTTTAGGTTTGAGCACATCTGGACGTCTAGTTGTTCTCATTGTATGGATGAGACACGAGCATTTTCATTAAAGAATGGGAAAAAAAATTCTTGGTATGACTTTCATCAGTGCTTTCTACATATTAATCGTAAATTTAGAATGGATAAAAAGAACTTTAAAGCTAAAAGAGTAGAGCATACCGCCTAAAGTTTGGACTAGTGAAGAGATACATGAAATTGTAAAAGACTACCCAAAGATACATGAAACTGGAGAGCAGGTTGAAATTCGAGGAAATCAGACATTCATAATTGGTACAAACAAAGTATATTTTGGGAGTTACCATACTAGAAAAATCTACTGCTTCGGCATAATATTGACATCATGCATAATGAAAAATACGTTTTTGATAACGTTTTTAATGCAGTTTTTAATGTTAAGAGGAAAACCAAGGATGACTCGAATTCGAGACATGATATATTACAGTTCTGTAAACGGCCGAAACTTCACTTGTATGACGAGAATAAAAATCCCAAAGCATGCTATTAGCTAGATAACAGGAAGTAAAACTCGTGCTAAAGTGGGTGGAAGGATTACGATGTCCTGGTGGGATTTCTTCTTACCTCCGTAGATGTGTGGACTTTAAAAACAGTAAATTGAGTGGGATGAAAAGCCATGATTGCCATATCATGATGGAATACTTTTTACCTGTGATTTTCAAGGAACTGTTGCCCATAAAAATATGGAGTGTTATAACAGAATTAAGTACGTTTTACAAACAACTTTATTCAATGACGTTAAAGGTAGATCGTCTACGTAAGCTTGAAGTATAAATCCCGGTACCGCTTTGCAAAATCAAGAAAAAATTTCCATCGGTTTTTTTTAATGTAATGGAGCATTTACCTATTCATCTTTCGTCCGAAGCACTCCTTCGAGGTCCTGTGCAATATGGATGGATGTATTCATTTGAGAGGTAATTTTGAATATATTGAATAATCTTGATATATTACAACTTAGATTTTTGTAGCAACATATGAATTTAATTAATATTATTATAGGTACTTGAATCATTTGAAGAAGAAAATTAAGCAAAAAGCTCGAATAGAAGGTTCAATTTGCAAATCATACCTTGAAGAAGGAGCTTCATTTTTTTCTCTTATTACTTTAGTGAAGATGTGAACTTGTCTTTTGTAACTTTTCCCCGTAATGAAGAAGCCATTGAACAAGAGTCTTCTCAAACAATGCTATCTATTTTTAGACAACAAGAAAGACCTACTGGAAAATGTGTGGAAATATGGTTAAGCGATAATGACTACAATATGGCGCACATATATGTTCTGTTAAATTGTGTGGAAGTTGCACCATTTGTCAGGTAATACTACATTCATGTAGAATTCAATTATATATACATATATATATATATATATTTATCTATATTAATAAAAAAGGAACATAACACATATTTGTAGTACATATGAATCACAACATCCATCTGGTGATCTCAGTAATGAATTTACTGGATGGTTACCAGACTATTTTCATGATCCTAAAATATGTGTTGTTAACGAAGGATTACCACATCTTGCTATCGGACCCAAAAAAATGTCTATACTTATCCAATATACTTTGTTAATGGATTTAAATTCAACACCAATGATTATGGAGCTGAAAAATTAACATATAGCAGCGGTGTATTTGTCAAAGGTAGTGATGATCCAGAGGAGCATATAAAAGATTTTTACGGCGTCTTAACGCAAGTTGTAGAATTGACATATTATATTCATCCCGTACAGAAAATTTATCTATTCAAATGCAACTGGTTTAGCAATGTTTCTGGTCTTGGAATTAATGTGCACAAAGATTATAAGCTGATTGAAATAAGGCATACATCGCATTACGATAAGTATGATCATTTCGTGTTAGCTAAATGTAACGACCAAGGGATTTTCGACCCCGAAAATCGACATAAAACACAATGTCGACTAATCAGACATCGAAAACACCGGATCATTTAGAGAAAGAAGTTAGAGGATGAGAATAGAAAGAAAGAGAATTATAATAGAAGAAGAAAAGGAAGAACACAACTGAACAGAATCAGAGTAACTACGAATCTCACAGCGGAACGAATAAATATAATATATAACATTACTTTGGAAATACAAACTTGTAACAATATATGCATACCATTATCACATAACATCACAGTGGAAATAAACTCTTTATAGATATATCTAGTGTTGAAGCCTCCTGCTCCAAGCTCCTTCAAGTATCTGGAAAATCCCGATTACTTGATTGCCCGTACAAATTTGGGCACCCAAGAGTTTAGGGAAAATAAACAAAATAAACTCTGGGTCAATCATGGGACTGGTGTGAGTAAACTCAAATCAATTGTTTTAAATTTTTAAAATCCTTTTCAAAAGAAATGGTAATCGTAAAATCGATCCAAAAATAAACACGGATGGTTTTTACCTTACGATAACCCAAAACAGTTTTGGAAATCAATACTTCTCTGATATTATAATTATGTCTAATCACAAGTAAATAACAATCTAGCAGAATGCTTGCATATCACGTTCCACATATATAGTATAGAACAAAACCACGGGCACTTATTGGAGATTTGATTCCGAATATGACAAGGTATGGGTCCACCTGCCGATAGTGTATCCATAGAGACGAATACACTGGGTTCAACAAGAACGTCTTGCAACCCGGCCCACACATGACCGACCACTCATTTCGCTTGAGTGTATCGAATATACTGTCACCTATGGTTGCTAGCAACATAACCGTCCCCGGGAGATACATAAGCGAAAGGAAGTAACAAATATGAATATTCTCTAGATGGTGACAATATACCCAAATGGGGGCGACCCGCATAGCCATGCTGCCTGCCCGATTTTTGTCATTTCCCAGTTGATGAGGCTTGAGATCATAACGTATCTTTTGACTGATCACACCTCCATTTACTTTGAATGTCACAGCGTCATACCTGCCAAATCACAAATTGATTTCCCCAAAAATACCACGGGAATAAAGCTAAGAGAAACGAATTTCTCCACCACCAATTATAAGTACGTTTGAAGAGATCAACTTACGCGATTTATAAGATATACGATGTCAGACATTCATCCGTACAAGTTGTCCTGGGTCTGGACAAACCGAAGGCACTATTCTGTAAACAGAACAACCTTTGTATAACTCCGTCTTCAATTATCTTCATCATATTTGATCGCAACGCTAACATACATACAGAATGGTTTCCAGATAATGAATCTGATCCCGGTCTCTCCATATTGACGATGGAAAAATGGTCAAAAACTTTGATAGTCCGTGATTTAACTATCAAAGAAAAATAAATGTGCAAATAACGATCGTATTTCCAAACAGAAATCTTACCGAGAAAAATCATAAATCAACACTTATCTCCTTTAATTCAGTTTATCATAAATTTATTCATTTCCCTATTACTATATATTCGTAAATTCTTATTTTCAAAATTTAGAAAATATATGTTATTAACATTGGAAAACATTTCCACAGTTATTCCCATTTCTTATTATCTTTATTAGAAACATTTCTGATTCTTATTTGGAAAACATTTCCAAACTCTTCCATTGGATTTAAACAGATGTTTAAATATAATGTCGTTATGCAAACTCGCACCATTTCACTCATTAACTAAATTCATTTAACCAACCTTCACTATCGAACCTTATCCATCCCTTAGTTAAAAACGAAGTCAATTAAGTTGGGGTATAATTACCTCTCAGACCTTAACTGAACAACATTTCTAACCTCGAAATAGACAAAGTTCATCTTTTAAAATCTTTAACAAACTTCCTTACGTAACTCTCGTATTCTATTTATGAATCCACTTCTTTTACAGAAATTATTTGATTATAACGATAGTGTTATAATCCCATGCTCCTGAAACAAAATAACTTAAGTATAATTCTCCTTTATTAATTTGAATTAATTAATTTATTAAATAAATAAATCTTGATTATAACCAAAAAGTTAATGGTACTTTCCTGAATTCGATAGAATCGAATTTCCATGTATAACTTTCTTTAGAATAATCTATATTCGAATAACGTCCCGAACTTTGAATTAAACTCACCATTTCTGGTCCACACACATTTCTAAATTCATTTTTGAATTACCACCAATTTCCTTTGATCACCATTTCACTCTGTAAAACGTTTCCTTTTAATTCATTATTCACTTTGAAATGTGAATATTGTTCCTTTACGGAAAATTGAGTTTGTTGTCTTAATCAAACTTGATTTTTTCTTTATAAATACCATCGCCGGTTCACATCTTGTTTACCGAGTTATTTATAAATTCGTACTTATATTCCGCTTTATCAACTTTGTTTATAAGTAAACTCCTTGTCAATTTTATATTAAGTTTATGACTTAAAATCTTGACTTCATATTTGATTTAAATTAGCAGTTTCAAACCAAATATCGACTACCTTATAAGGATCTAAATTTTAAAATATATAGTTTCTAAAAATAATTTCCTTTTATAACATTCGACATTGTCGAATTCTATTTACAAATCCCTATGGATTTATTTCACTTCTATTACATCTTGAACATTGAAATACTTTCATCGTTTTTCCTTTGAAATGATTCACCGTTTCCCTTATATTATCCATTCATATATTTCCCAATTAAATTAATGATAATAATTATTCCTCTTTATTTCTAACTATTGGTTTTAAGTCAAACTACTTATTCTAATATAGTTTAAAACAAGTTATTATAATTTAGTCCATTCGAAATTTCGTTATTATTAAAAAATATAGATTTTTCCCTTCTTTTTTTAAAAAACCCTAATCATTTTCCAATACAATTTAAGGTATTTAAATACCAATTTAATTCAGGGTAAATGTTATTCAAACATCTCAATCACACAATAATTAGTCAAAGATTATTCATCGCATCATATAATGTAATATATGAAAATCAACAATAAAATTGTTAAGGAATCCAGTTGGATTCCTCCGACCTGCTTCCCTACATCCACAGATGTTAATCAACATAAATAACACTAACTATCAACCAAATTCATTTGCAAGCCATCCAAACAATCATCACACACTGCATTCAACCATTTTTATAAATATTAAATGATGTTTATAAAATTGGACAGAGTTAGTGAGTTTACTCACCTTGGGTCGTTAACCATTGAATAACGATTAACGTCGGCTGATTCGGATTAGACTTTTAATTTAGTCATAAATTCGAACGGCCTCCACCTGATTCTGAACTAGCCTCATAACGTAGCCAGTGTGTGTGTGCGATTCCAGGGTGATAGACCGCTCCTCAAACCGAGTTTGTATGCGCGAGATATTATATCAACAAGTCAATACTCAGTCTAATTTAAACTTAAATTAATTTTTTATTTAATTATTCATGGGCCTTACCATTCCAAGTCCAAAATCCATGCGTATATCTCCTTGCAAATTTCAAATTCCAGTGCTCTACTAGTATGCGATTTCGTTTCATTGTTCTTTTAAATAAGCCTTACCTTATCACGGCGGCCCAAGGGCTGAGCAGAACCATCGCGTTGCTAAAGACCACCTTCCTCAATCATAAAAAATATAAGCCGCAGGCTTCATGTTTTCTTTTCCAAAAATCTGGGCTTACTCTAATACGTCGACCCATCACCTCCTTGAAAACCATACCCGTATGCGTGTCCTCCTTCAAAACGAAAAATGCCTGCTTCAGTATCAAACTCTTGTAAAACAAAAATCCACAAGTATCCAATTTTAAGTCCCCCTTCCACGTGTGTTTCTCCACCAAACTTCTCGAAAACTATTTCCAATACACAATCGCGACTTGCTTGCTGAAGATCCCGCTTCGCACCTTATCCCAACGCCAAGACTTGACAGAGCCCTTCCATACATTTACTCCTCACTGAACATGCCCAACACCCTACAAGCGAACATGCGATGCCCCCATATTCATCTGAATACTGACCGATGGTGAGAGATTTGTTGCTGATATTTTTGTTTGATTTGTGTAGGGTTTTAACTTTGATTTTTTCTTTATATATTTTTATACAATTGTATTGGTCTGGTTTATTTTCGAAGCGATGGAAGAGGCTTCAGCATAAAGGTTTCAGGAAGATGAAAATGAATTGAAACCGTGCTGCATTTATAGAGTTTCTAAGCTTAGCACCCACGTTTGAGGTAAAATAGGGTAGCTGTAAAACAAGTGTAGCCACGTACTGAAGCGTGTGCGGATGGTGCTAACTCAAGGCTTCACAGTCATGAACTTTCATGGATAGTCATGTGGAAATTCCTAGGGAAACTCTGCATGATAAGTGACCATTCATTAAAAGGAGCAGCATGTTTTAGGTCAGTTGTGATTGAAAACACACTACTGTGCTTGCATGATTGTTTGCGTTAGTTTATAGGCTCCATTATCTATAGAATTTCAACCTTCATGGCCAAGGAAATGAGGCGTTGAAAATTTATCTACTAGCTGTGCATGCGATGTGAACATGCATAGCATAGGTTATTAAATAGCTTTGGTTAGGGAAAGAAACAACAGTGTTGAGACTGGGGAAGGTGATATGTATTTTGATGACACTGTATTTGTTTACATTCAACGTACCATTTCTAACCATGAATGCAAAAGAAAAAATATATACCAAAATAAAATTATTACTGTCTTCTATGTAGGTTAGATTTTAAAATGCAACTGTGCAAAGGACGTCTGTGAACTTCTACGGCCTACATGCCTACGTGATATGTAGGGACTCTGTTTGAAATGGAAACAGTAAAACACTTAGCTGTGAAGTAAATGGAAATGTTTTATTTTGGCTAGCTGGTTTGATTTTGAAAGTTACTGATTGATCGAAAGGTCTGCTTCGAACTGTCTCAGCTAGTTTCAGGGTAGAATTTCATTTTCAAGACATAGGCTGAAGAACCCTGCAAATATGTAGCTAAAAGGGATGGGTACGAAGACGTGAAAAGAGATTTTTCTTTCTTTCCAAGATTTCATTGTTTTACTTGTCATGTTTTCCTCATCTCATATGCTAGTGTATGTAAAGATTTGTTAAATTTCTTGAATTTGTGTAGCATTTCAATGATACTATTCAAATGAACACAGCGATGTAAATTTAATATGTTATATGGATATGATGTATTTTTAATGGCAGACATGAATGGTATAATCTGCACCTTAGTTGGTGCGTGATTGTTATGTTACTTAAATCTTATCAACATATCATTTATATATTAGAGTAGTACACCCATTACATAACATTTCACTCGTTTACGAACCGCCATCGACAAAAATAAAAATATCGTTGTGACGAGCATTGTATCACGATTCCAAAAATATAATAAAATCGGTAGGTTAACTCATATTGTGAAATCCTAAAATATTGATACAGGGTGCAAAATACTCTAAATAAAAAGTTGCGTATTTAATTAATTAAAAATTACAGTAAAATTCTAAAAATGAAACACTATGTCTCAAAAGAATCTTGTCTAAATTCGAATCCAATATGCAGTTATTTCAAATAAACTGTTACGGTCGATGAACGATTCTATAACGACTATTTGAAAATTTGATTTGGACATATCATGCAATCTATACGATGAAATCTCCATTTCTCACTTCCGTTAGAAAAATGTAGCTCAACGGATTCGAACGTTTCTTGTTTCGAAGAAATCCGGTTTATAATGGGTCTTGTACACTCAGTTGAAGTTCAGAATGTTAAATTACGAACTGCCGCGATATTACGGCTCGATTATATAAAATATATATTTTTATACGTTCAACTTTGTTTTAATTAATATATAAATCCACTTATATTACGAATTCAATATTTAATCTGATTTAAATATTCAAATACAAACCGATAAAAATGCGGGATGTTACATTAAACAAGCATTACAAGTCTATTTTGCTCCGAATCCATCCTAAAAAAAGAAAAGAATATTGGTGGGTTGTTTTTAAAACGAAGGCAAGATTTACATTTGATGGAAATAATATTCCAGACGAAGCAACATATCAAGCGGACCTTGAGCCAAACACTGAAATAATAATAGCTGATGACATTGATGTAGGGTTGTCGAATGATGAAGAGAATGTATTAGTAGATGCATTTGTAAGTACTGAAGATAATGATATAGAGTATGAGACTGAGTCTGTATCCGAAGATGTTGAAGACTGATGTTATGTACTTATGTTATATACTATTATGATCTATGTACTATGTTGTGTACTATTCCGAGCTATGTAATAAATATGATGATGGTTGTTATTAGCTATGAATTTACTTCCGTTGTTTAATATTATGATTTATGTAATGATAATGTTGACTATGTATGTTATTCATTATTGTTCTTCTCATGTACGATTTATGTAATGATAATGATGATTAATGTTAATAATTCAAGTTATTTTGTATGTATTATATGATTGTAATAGATATGTCTGTTAGACGACGATCAAGGAGTTCCTCTCAGCCGACTTCTTCACCATCTCCTGCACCAAGAGCAGGTCCTGACAGCTTCGAGCCAGATTTGCGGCAAGCTGCAGAAATTGTTCCTAAGAGTGTCAGGTAATCATCAAATTTATTTCAATTTAGATTATTTAAAATATATGAAACATCTATGTAAACATGTACCCGAGGGGTTCGAAATCGAGCGAGCAGATTTCATTTTAGAGGTGTCGAGGTCGTCTTACACAAGCAGGATGACTAGGGCATGGCCGTAGTGTGATAGTATACTACCTCACATAAAGAACGCTATTCTAGCCGATTGGCTGGCAAATATTTTTTTAGATTAGTATTGAAAATTAATATACTGTAAATAATTCAAAATAAATTTATTATGCAGGCGGTTGTACGTGCGGAGCCGCAGGACATGCAGCTTTTTTTGACACACCGGAATATGAAAATGCGATAGAATTATCGAGAAGCAATTTCAAGAGCAAAGACGTCTAGAAAAAAGCCTCCATGGATGAGTGAAGATGTTTGGGCTGCATTTCCTGCATATTAGGATACGGAAGCAGCCAAAGTAATATATAATGAAAATATTCACATTTATGTTAATTGGATTCTTTTAATTAAACATGTATCAAATATAATAGGAAGTAGCAAAAAGGAATAAAGCAAATAGAGCTAAGAATCCATCTTTACACGGCGGTGGCTCAAAATCATTCCAGCAACATATGAGAGAGTGGGTATAAAATTTCAATATTTTTTGCAAATGTTTACGTAAAAATTTAGTGCATACATTAATTTATTCTTATTTTCAATAGTTTTATTAAGTTTCAAAGGGAGCCTATGATGGCAGAGGTTTTCAGGCATACACATGCGGTGGAGCATACTGATGATGAAAGGAACGTGACATATGATTGGCCGGATGACAAAGCTGCGGGTGTAATGGTAAATATGCTTATTCATATTTAAAATGTTTCATATTCGTTCATATCATAGTATATAAGTATATTATATGGCATTTGTATTTAAATTATATTAGTATTGTAGGCGAGATATAATGCAAAGTCGGCTAGAGTGACTCAGGCAAGTGGATGAGAGGAGCTTACGGTTTCAGAGTGCGATCGTATATGGGATTCGATTATTGCTCCGCCTACTCGTAATAGGCGATATGGCTTCGACAATCAAGAGGTAAACCTTTTTTAATTTAAGTTTACATTTAAAGTATGTATTTAATTGTAAAAGAAAATTATAAAGACAACAATAAAGTATGTATTCAATTGTAAAGAAAATTATAAAGACAACAATAAAGTATGTATTTAATTAGTTATTATTTCCATTTAATTTGATTAATAATTCAATTTATAATTAGGTAGAAAAATAATTATTTGTATGATATTACAATTATCTTATAATATAACATTAAATATAGTATGTATTTATTTTATTCTTTAAGTTTAACATGTTAAACCTATGCCATATCGTCTTTTACTCCAATTTCCTCTCATTTTTTAAAGTCCATGTATATACCACAATTCCATGTTGTCTTTATAATTTTTTTACATGCTAGGTGATATACATGTAGACTTATATGATAACGTCATGGATATAATTTAAGTTATTAACTTAAATGTGAACTAGAGTTATTTACAGGCTATTGATTTTCAGCAAGGAGATAGGAGGTCCATGGACGCTGAGGCTATAGCTCGGTTGCAGCAGCAATTGGAAGAGATGAATGATTAGAGAAGAAGCAAACTGGCCAAGCAGATAGACGAGCGCATTGTAGCTTACTAACAGGAGCATGGATTGATGCCTGGGGAGGAAGAAGCCGGTGCTGAAGATGAAGAAGAAGAGGACGAAGACGATGATGAGGAGGAGAAGGACGATTAATTTAGTTTTTCTTATGCTTGGGTATGTACATATACTTGGTTTTTTATAAGCTTGATGCACGTACGACGATATTTGATGATGGTATGGTGTGGTTGGATATATTTTGATGATATGTGATTATGGTATGTGTTAGACCAAAATCTGGGCCTAACACCCAATTGCAGATCACAGATCACAGAATGCAGAAAAAAGTAATTAAAGAGGAGACACACGAAGTTTTTATAGTGGTTCGGCTCAAACCAAGCCTACGTCCACTTTATCTCTTCTTAAATCCTAAGAAGTTACAAGTACAATTTTCTCGGTTTATACACGAAATCCTCGTGTTTACAATGAAAGGAGGTACGAAATAACAAGATTATACACGAAATCCTCGTGTTATAGTGTGGAATTTGGCTCCTTTGCTGCTGAAAATGTTTTGCAAAGAGCAATGGTGGAGGAGGTAAGGAGTTAGAGCCAACAAGATTATGCAGGAGTGCGAACCGAGGGGGGTGATCCAACCGTGGGCGAGCTGATGGGAGCGATCTGGTGTGTGCGAACCAAGGAGGAGCCTACAAGCCAAAGAGGGCGATCCGGTCCAGGAGGTGTTGCTTCGTCACTTCATCCAAATGATTACCAAATTATACCCATTCACAGAGACATGCATAACTTTCAAACCGTAAGTCCAATTCAGCCAAACCAAAGCTCAAACTAAAGCTAATTCAGAGATCTACAACAGTTACATAGCTCATCTCTGTAAGTGCTGTTTTTGGACCCAAAAAAGATCATCTGATAGGAGTTTCGGGCCTTTCTTTGTTTGTGATGCGACTTTGACCAAATCGCTGCCTGTCTTCTGACGATGTTCTCCATATCCGAGCACGATGTTATCCAGATATTCAGTGTGACAGCTTTTACCAAAAAGTATGTCAACAAGTTTGCCCCCTAGAACATATCTTGCTGGTTGAAGGAAGATGTGTTCTGGATAGTCCAGTAATCTATAAGCCATAGAGATTCGATAGTGCCATGACCTTGCCGGGTCTGCCACCTACAGATATAATCCATACCTGTAAAGAGATAAAGAAGAAACAAACGTGCCAAATCCTGGTGATATTGTTCAAATTTTCTTAGCATAAACCATGCTTCGACATCTAATGAGCATAATCCATACCCAGAAGTCCAAATCGAGTATAGTCCATACTCGATTTCTTTTGTCACATCCTGACAAGACTGTTTGCAGGGCATAGTCCATACCCTGGAGTTCAAATCGAGTATAATCCATACCCGATTTCTTTTGTCACATCCTGACAAGACCATTTGTCATTCCTAAGTATATTTCATACTTAGGAGTCCAAAGTGAGTATAATCCATACTCAGACCCGAAATAGAGCTACGCTTGCCACAGCCTGACAAGATAGTCCATCCCTAGGCATAATCCATACCTAGAGATCCATAATAAGTATAAGTCATACTTTAACCGAAGTTGAGGATCTTGCCACATCTTGACAAGATACTTAAATTCTCCAAACATAATCCATGCTTGGAAAGTCCTTCCTTATTCAATTCAAAATGCAAAACCAAATCAAATCCTAATTGGTTTGACGCCGACTCTAGAGCACGCTTTGGGGATACATCCTAACCCCGTACGTGTGTACTCCGATTCAACCAATCGTAAAACCTAATGAAAGGAAAAATAAATCTTAAAGCCTAAGAAATGCAAAAAAATGAAAGTTGATTTCATCCAGATCAGTTGATGACGAGCCCACGAGAGCTCGATCCAGGGTCATTCCCTCTCCAGGGAGAAGGAGGTGGCAACGCAGGTGCAGGCGTTGTTGGTAGTTTCACATACTCGGGCAGCTCTCCACGTCTAACCCATTCCTCAATCAAATCACGAAGATGCCTGTAGTCATTTGTGTCGTGTCCGTCCATATCGTGGAATATGCAGTGCTTTCCAGAATCGCGTTCTCTTTGTGATGGCTCCCTCCTAGGAGGCTTTGGGTAGGAGACAACACCGTTTGTGTCCATGTAGATGTCAGAAAGCGAAGCAATGAGCTCAGTATACTTTTCATATCTGGGCCCTCTCCGGGGCTGAGTGTTGCGATCATTCTTAATGGCGGCTTTTCCTTTGCCATTTCCAGAATCAGACGGTTCTCCGTCTTTAATCATGTTGACATCGAGAACTTTCTTCTCGGAGATTGCATCTTCTTCCCGCAGAAATCAATCTGCTTCAAGGTAGAATTCACCGAGATTTCACGGTGGATCTCGATACATAGATTTCTTGAATTCCGTGTTATCCAGAACGCCGGTTACTGCTGCCATCAGTACCATCGATTGTTCAGGGCGATCAATTGATGCTGCTGCAACATTGAATCTTTCCAGAAAGGAACGCAGAGTTTCTCTAGGTCTCTGCTTGATTGTGGTGAGTGACATGACGTTCTTGGATCGTGCGATGTGGACCCGAAACTGTTCAAGGAAGCGAGCAACCAACATATTCCAACTGTTGATCGATTCCGTTTCTAGCTGCTGAATCCACATGGCTGCTATATCAGTCAGAATGAGTGTAAAACACTTAGTTATGACGTTTTCCGACGCCGATTAAACTTCCATATGCCGTTTGTAGCGCATCAGGTGCATGGTAGGATCCGTCCTGCCGTTTTATGGATCCAGTTGTGGGAGTTTGAAATCTGGGGGATTGCGAGAATTCCTGATTTCCTGAGTGAACGGGTTGTGATTGACGTCATCCACATCGTTCTGATAAGTACGGCCTCTTCAGAGGCGTTGAATCAGATTTGCGAGCCGACCGTCTTCAAAAAGTTGCTGTAAATTTCCAAGATCAGAGCTAGTGCCCCAACGTTAAGTGCAAGAGAGAATGGAAGTTGTTGGTGAGCTGTTGCCTGGGGATCGCGGCTCGCGGATCGAGGGTGGCGACCCGACCTGGTTCGAGGGGGTTGTTCGTGAGGCAGGTTCGTGAAGCAGGGGTGATCCGACTGGGTCCTGGAGGTAGCTCACGAACCGGTTGTTGTTGAGCAAACGGGAGCGAGTTGCTGGGATCGGCTCGTGAGCCTGGTGGTGCACCACGACCCGGATCGCAATTTAGAGGTGTATCATGAGATGGTTGATGTTGTTGAACGGGAGGGTTGCCCCCCAGTCCGTGTGATACTCAAGCCGCTTCAATAGCTTCGTTTCCAGTGACTTGAGCGTTGCTTGGCCTTCATCCATCCGAGCGAAGAATTGGTTGATCATTTCCTGTTGTTTCTGGAGGAGATCGTCTTGCCGTGCCGTCTGATCTCTCAGTTTAGTGAGAACTCTGTCCATCTCGTCTCTGGTCAAGTATGCAGAAGGATCTCCATGAGAGGAAGCTTCCTGGCTTGTCTCGTTCCTTGTGTCTTCAGCGTCTGCATCATCAGCATGAGCGGAAGTTCTAGTTTTCTTCCTTTGGGTTTCCATTTATCCAATAGCCAAAAAATCCAAGCAGAAGTTGAAGTTGTCATGTGCCCCCGCTTCCTGGCGCACCAAAATGTTAGACCAAAATCTGGACCTAACACCCAATTGCAGATCACAGATCATAGAATGCAGAAAACAGTAAATAAAGAGGAGACACACGAAGTTTTTATAGTTGTTCGGCTCAAACCAAGCGTACGTCCAATTTATCTCTTCTTAAATCCTAAGAAGTTACAAGTACAATTTTCTCTGTTTATACACGAAATCCTCGTGTTTACAATGAAAGGAGGTAGGAAATAACAAGATTATACACGAAATCCTCCTGTTTTAGTGTGGAATTTGGCTCCTTTACTGCTGAAAATGTTTTGCAGAGAACAATGGTGGAGGAGGTAAGGAGTTAAAGCCAAAAAGATCCTTGAAAATACCTTCAAATGGTGTATTTATAGCTGTAGGAGAGCATCTAGGAAGACTGGTTCGTGATGGAGTACGTGGCGTCCGATCCGAGAAAATAGGAGCAGGAGTAGCCTTAAGAATAGGTCAAAACAGTGTATGTATCTGCAGGTTTGGAGATCGGTTCGTGGTCATGGGTCGGATCCTGATATGGCTATCACGATCCAGGACTGGTTGCGAGTTGGAGTGAAGTGCTGGCGATCGAATCGTGGTCTCCATGTGTACTACGAGTGGGTCGGATCGTGATGCAGGAGTGCGAATCGAGGGGGGGCGATCCAATCGTGGGCGAGCTGATGGGAGCGATCTAGTGTGTGCGAACCAAGGAGGAGCATACGAGCCAATGAGGGCGATCCGGTCCATGAGGTGTTGCTTCGTCATTTCATCCAAATGATTGCCAGATTACACCCATTCACAGAAACATGCATAACTTTCAAACTGTAAGTCCGATTGAGCCAAACCAAAGCTCAGACTGAAGCTAATTCAGGGATCTACAAGAGTTACCGAGCTCAGCTCCATAAGCGCTGTTTTCGGGCCCAAAAAAGATAATATCATAGGAGTTTCGAGCCTTTCTTTGTTCGTGATGTGACTTGACTAAATCGTTGTCTGTCTTCTGATGATGTTTTCCATATCCAAGCACGATGTTATCCAGATATTCAGTGTGACAACTTTTACCAAAAAGTGTGTCAACAGCATGGTAATATGTGACGATGTATTGTTAATTGGATATATGACGATGGTATGTTATGATATTGTGATGAATTTAGTAAGGTTTTGGATATATTATGTTGTGGATGTGTTATGATAGGGAGTATTGATTGTATTGGACTGATATTTGTGGATTGGTGAGTTGATATTGGAATGCTATTGGTTTTGTGAATTGAGGAGAAGAAATAACTCTGAAATGCAAAAAATATGTTCCAGATTTGCGACGGCTAGCAACGGCTCATAGCTCCAAACTTTGCAACGGCATGTGACGGCTTGTGGCGGATGGTTGCAATGGCTAGCGATGGCTTTCTGGTAACAATATGCAATTGTTTGTGACGGCTTGCGATGGCCTATCAAACAACGATTTGCAACGGCTTCTCGGTAAAACGAACTACTTGCCACGTATGATGCCACGTGCCAATTTGTCGTTGCAAGTCGTTGCTAAATGAGCGACGGAGCCATCGCTTTTGCGTCGCTTTTCCTATACGCGACGACTTAAATAACGACGGCTAGCGACGGCCGCCAATCGTTTTTTGTCATCGCCATTCACTGTGCGTTTTGTAGTGTTTATTTATCCTTAAATCTTTTTTTTTTACATATGTATGAGCAAATAATACATTGTAATAATGTTACTTAATAACCATGATATAAGAAATAACTATTCACTGAACTTACAGTGAGTGACATGTATTATTGTGTTATTCATTAAAACATCATGGCAAAAATATTGTTTGTCATGTTTTTTCTTTAAAACATACGGAAAAAAATATTGTTTGTCATGTTTTTTCTTGTTTTGTAAATAAAATACGCATTGAATTTAAACTATTATATTATGACTTTAGAATCATATTTCATCCAAAAGTTATTTTTCAATGTTACTTGCTTTCAGATCATTATAGTTTAGGTTAAGTTTGGAAGTTTGGGTTTGCTGCTGATGGGTTTATTCATGATAAGAGGATATTGGAAACAACTAGAAAATTTGTTTGTGAGGTGTTCATGTGCAAATTGGTTTGTCATCTTAGCTTATTAGTTTACTTGATCATCTACTGATAAATTAATACTTGTTGTTGGTTTCTTTCCTACTCTTTCATTGAGCTCTTCTTCGGTATCCACAAAGTTATAATCCAAAACCCCTAATGATGCAGAAAAGGTCTATTATTATGTATGTATGGGAATCCACGCAAATACAAATGACAAAATTGCCTACAATAATATCAATATACTGGATTTTTGGAGCTGACGGGATCCAAGTGGAATGCAATGGAGCAGTCGAGACTGAATTAAATATTTCCCTTGAGTTACATCTATTGTTGCAAAGTTTCTTAACAAATGATGCTTCCATGAAATTGAGGTAGGAGTCATGCTTCTCATCTGTCCACTTTGTGCCAAATGATTCTATCACTTGACAAACCAATTTTTTGATGAATTCTAGTTGAAGAATATTATATATACATAATCAGTACAATGACAAAAATCGACATGCAAAATGTTATGACTATTATATACGCTCTCTAGTTTCATATTCTTGGTTATGCACCATGCTTTGGATAGCATGTCTGGCCTTATTGTATAAATTACTTGCTCTATCCACATTGGTAATTATGATTGGACATTTTGATTTGAGTTGATAATTATGTTACTTGGAGGGTAAAAGAAGCTTATAAATATTTAATGCGTATTATTTGCTTACTGTACATCATTTCTCGCTAGTTAAGCATGTTTGATGCTAAGTGATCACATAGTTAACTAACATGATTACTAAATCAATTTCCCAGAAAATTTAATGTTTTGCAAAATTCTTAGAAAAAAGGTCAGCTATTTTAAGAGGGAAAACCCCTGGTTGTACGGCAACAACATGCTGCTGCTGCATGTATGCAATTGCGCTCTAAGAAAAAAATTATGAACTCATCATGCATGTGTCAGTGTTTGTTTAACTGTGAGCTGAATTATTTTCTCCATAAAAATAAGAAAGTAGTTCATAAACTGTTAAAACTGGATAGATTTTATGACTGTACTGGTTAAAAGCTTCATAATGTTTGATTTTATACACAACTCTTTATTTGCAAAACAACTGGTTGTATTTTTAATTTACAATAAGAACAAGGAAGTAAAAAATAGCTTGTGAGTTGTGCAAAAAGCATTTCAAACTGGTCTCACTTTGAGTTAAATATGCATGGAAATGTAAATTTTAACATTTCTGAATCCTACGATAAATTGTGACCTTCTAAAATTGCAGCCTTCTCTTAAACGTGTTATTTTTGTGACACGCTTTTTGGTCAAAGCTGTCACACGTCAAGATTTTGGTTAACGACGCGTTCAAGTCTAAAAAATGTTGTTAGAAAACATAAAGTGATTTGGTCGAAGTCGCAACGTGTTCAAAAAAGATTGGAAATTGCATCGATTCATAAAATTGTCATCGATGGACTTGGAAAATCTAACGTGGTAAAATACGTGATCTACTCGATCCGATAAGCTCAAAATGCTTGACCGTGTCAGTTCGATCACGTGGAAAAACTTGTCGTGGAAAAGTATATTTCGGTAAAATCATGTTTCACGCACTCAAAAACAGCTGATCGACATGACACGATCACGAAAAATCGCTTACGTAACTCACGACATCAAAATCTGGCACTTGACAAAATTCTGGTTTGGTACATTTAAAAACAAGTGATTGACACATGAAAATAATCAATTTTCTCGTGTTCGCGCTCGGTTGATTACATCTCAAGAGTGGTCGATCCATGGGTTGGCCCGTTGAAAACATAATATTGGCATAAGAAAATGGCTATGATCCATGGCTCCGCACCGAGCAGATCACTTTACATTTCTCAACTCTGGATATTTATATTGTTGGCTTACTATGAAACATACATTCGGGAGTTAGCGTGCGCGAATAGCCAATTCCCCCACATCAACAATTTTTAGTGACTTCGAATAACAAAATTTTAATTAACAACCAGTCAATCTAAAACCCCTATAATGGTTATTACATAATTGTAAAAAATGTCTAGAATCCCTTGTCGATTCACATAATTCTAAAATATATCCAGTTATAACGTGTATATTAGTATTGAAGAGATATACATAGAGATATTGGTAGGGAAAATAAAGTACTATTAAAAGACACATGTTATAATTATGAGAGGGAAATAAAGTTGATTTAAAAGACAGGTGTTATAAATATGAGTGTAAACAGGTTGGATCAGACAAGATTGTGTCATAGTTCTATTCTATGAAAGATTCGAACAAACAAAGACCTTGTAATCTTAAATTTGGGAAATTCTATTTAAACTTCGGTGTTTGTTGAGTTTCACCCAAAGCGAAAGTTCAAATATTAGGGATACAAATATCCTTGGTAAAAGTATAATAGTCTACCATACAACTTTCTTTCTACTTTACTTTCGTACACCAAAAAAAAAAGTTGTAGAAATCCTAAATCCAGTCACGCAATCTTAAACCAGTGACACAATCATTTTCAAGCCTTTAATCTACAACGAAAGAAATAGAAGAGAGCAATGTAGATTACGAAGAGTAAGTGGCAAGTATTTGTTCGAATAAGTTTTTTTATTGCATAAGGCATGTAGAGGACCAACTGCGTGGTTGCATAAAGCAACCACATAGAGCCTATGCATGGTTGTAGAGAGAACCACCAGGATACTACGCATGGTTCTTTAACCAACTATGCAGAACCTCTGCGTGGTTTAGAAAAACAATTAAAAAAAAATTGTTCTTGTCTCTTCTGCAGCCATAATCCAATAAAAATGAATTCTAATGTACTACACCAAAGGCTTTACGACATATGATGTGAGTGTAATTTTTTTATTATAAATGTAGGAACAATGTTGTAATACTAATACCGACACCCTATTTACATAGATATATAAGTCACGTGGTAAATTAATCGAATGGTTTCGTAGCATCGGCAAAAGTCTCAGTTTTGTGCTTACCATTGTGAAATCCAATACCGGTGCGTTTGCTAAATCATTACAATTTCGTTTGCATGTGAGCGTAGTAGTGTGTATAAGAGAAGAAAAATTAAAGATCCAACAAATTGTAGATTGACGGGTATAAAAAAAATGTAATTGTCCATTTAGACTAAAAGATGTGAAACTTGAATATTTGGATGAATGAAGTTTGGTTGTAGTTAATGATACGCATAACCATTCGGAGTTGAAGCATAATGATGGACACTCGTTTGTGGGTCGGTTAAGCAAAGACGATAGAAAATTAGTGTTTGAAATGGCATCGAAATATGGTGAAAACCAAAGAAATATTGCTTACACTTAAAGAAATATTTCTTCAAATTCTACAACCATCAAAACAATGTATGATGTCATCACTACACAAAATTCAATTGAACTAGGTGGTCGTTCACAAATTCAATATTTTCTTAGTAAACTAAAAGGAACTGAATACTTTGAATGAAACCAGAAAATTTTGGAAGGTAGTGATATAATCAAAGACATTTTCTTAACACATACGATGAGTTTGTATTTTCTAAATACATTTCCTAGATTTTTAATATTGGACGTACCTACAAAACAAATAGGTATAAGATGTTGTTACAAGAGATAGTTGACATTATACCTAAGGATCACACTTCCTATACTGTCATTGCTTATTTAATGACAGAAGATGAGGAAAGTTACATATAGGCAATGGTACAGTTGAAATCCATTATGGTTGTCTGTCAGGTGGAAATGCCTAATGTGGTTGTAAGCGATGGAGAGTTGATATTGATTCATGTCATTAAATTAGTTTTTCCAAATTCAGCTTATATGTTGTGAAAATGGTATATCAAAAACAACATTCTTACTTTTATAGGAAAAAGAAAAACATGAATGGATGGATGTTGAAGATAAAAAGTCATCCTTGGGTGACTGGAGTGAGCTTGTATGCTCCAAAAATAGCATTGTACATAATAAAAATTTGCATTGGTTGCACAAAAGGTATGAAAGATACAATTTGCTATTGGAATATGTTCAAGAGCAGTGGTTATATCCATATAAATATAGATTTGTTCGATTATGAACCGACGAGCATGTGCATCTCAGGAACTACACATCGAATAGGTAATTTATTTCAATTTTAATATGATACAATATAGTAATAAATTATTTATTTCCTTTGTGAAAAATATGTTGTTCCTTAGATATGAAGCTGATTTTGCTCATTCAAAATAAATACATAAACATTTAGCTATTTGTCAATAATACTTTGAGAATGGTTGGAGTAAAATGCATACGTTGTTGGAATTATCGTTCGCTAAATTAAATGCTTTCTTTGAACAAAACTTAACAAGACTGAAACATATTTTTCACATTCGTGAGTTCAAAAATCCATGAGGTGTAGTAAGTATCATTGCATTTGACTTCATTCAGAATTACTTCGAGTGAAATCTATTGGAGATGACGAGTTTCTTTGTGGGTTTGTTATTCAAAAGACATATGGAGTTATATGCGTACATGTGTTATCCCATCTTTGGTCCAAGTCATCTATACCACTTGAGTTAATCGATAATCATTGGACAAGACTACACTTAGTTGAATGAAGTAGAAAGAATCCTAGGACCATGTCCCCGCTTGTAACAACCCGGAATTTGGGGCCAATTTAAAATTTTCATTTTAGAGATTTTAAAGGTGTTTAAATAGTTGAAATGAAATATTTTAAATAAAGATAACTAGAAATTTATTTTGATTGGACTTAATACGAATGTACTTAATTTAATTATAAAAGCAATTAGAAAAAGGACGGTAGTTTGAAAAGTCAAACCTGAACTTTGACTGACTACACAGAATGCAGAGTAAATCGGATTTTGGTGAAACGAAAAATATTTAAATCTTTTAATGAATATCTTTCTAACAAATCTGAAAAATCGAAGTTTCACAGCGGGAAACAAAAGTTATGGCCAAATGATTTTCAGAAAGGTCGCTATAGAGAATATATCGCCCTTGAAAATAGACATTTTGCATATGACCTTGGAATTCGACGAAACCACTTCTGTTGGATCCGGGATGTAAAATTATTGCTAGGTTTCAAATTTCATGATTTTTGAAGCTAATATGTGAGTGTGGCAAAAGAAACTGTGTTTTGTCAATTTCGGTCAAAATTAATTGACTAAAAAATAGCCATTTTTCAAACAGTCTCAGAATTCGACGAAATAAATTTTGTTAGGACCGTATCGTCACAAGAAAGCCAAAAATAATTTTTCTGGATTTTTCTGAGTTAATTTGTAGCCCTTGTAAATTTATTTGTATGGTTAAATTAAAATAAATGATTTATAATTTTAAACTGAGAAACGGGGGCCAAGGCGATCATTTGGGCCTGCGAGACATAGCCAGATGAGTTCGGAATGGGGTTAATAGGTAAGAACGACAGTCGTTGGGCTGAAATTGGTGAATGTTACTAAACGGGCCTTTATTGGGTAATTAAGAATTAAATAATAATTAGATAAACCTAATAATATATTATAAATAGCGTACCTTCTTCTTCCCCGTCGATGATTTCAGCTGCACAAAACCCATTACGCTTCAAATTTTCATTCTTTGATTTCTCCCTCGTTTCTCAACGAAAATCTTCATACAAATACACGTTTCAAAGAGAATTCCGAGCTCTTCGATTCCATACCCAAATCACCACCTCTCATCAACCGTAGCCGCCGCACCATCCACCCAAAGCCGCCGCCGTTCGGCCTCCCCCACCCCCTCCTTGGCGAACCGCACCCTCCCCCCTTCTCGGCGCCGATTCCCCTTTCGTAGCACTCCAACCTCCAATAAACGGTTCTGCAAACTGTGGCCTATAGCTCTAGAAAATCAAAATCAAAGTTTTGAACATTTAAGGTATGAAATTCATTTCAGAATTTGCCACACTTTTGGCTGTGGCAACTACAGTTGTTAAAAGTAAATTTTATTCAAAAATTGATAATTAACTCATACGAACTCCAAACTGAAAATTTTCAGATTTTGCGAAACCGCGACGACAAATAGAGGTTGCTGAAATCAAGTGCGACCATTTTCTGAATTTATTTGGAATTTTCATTCCGCTTTAATGAAGGTGAGATTCTATTTTAAATAATTAAATCTAATTCAGTTGAATAGCGGATATATTAGATCTATGACATGATAAAATTATTGACGTTGTTTTGTTTGATTGGTCATGTTTGCTTTAGATCTGTGGTTGTATATACGGATCTGTATAAATCCAATAATTCTCATCATGTTGTATTTATTTTATGATATCAAATTGCAAGTCCGAATCACATGGTTTTTTTTATGTGTGCAAATATGAAATGAAATTATTAGCGGTATGAAAAGATCAAACTTTTTTATTATAAACAAAAAGTGGAATATGGCGTATGATAAAAATTACATTTTTCTATGTAATTGAAATGTGAATTTACACCGTATGATAAAAATTACATTTTTCTATGTAATTGAAATGTGAATTTACACTGTATGATAAAAATTACATTTTTCCATGTAATTGAAAAGTGAATTTACACCGTATGATAAAAATTACATTTTTCTATGTAACTGAAATGTGAATTTACACCGTATGATAAAAATTACATTTTTCTATGTAATTAGAATGGAAGTTTGCATCGTATGATAAAAATTATATTTTTACATTGTAAATAGAAGTAGAGTTTATATTGGAATTAAAAATCATATTTTTTACAATGTAAATAGAAGTAGAGTTTGCATTGTAATTAAAAATCATATTTTTATAATGTAAATTAGGAGTAGAGTTTGCATTGTAATTAAAAATCATATTTTTATAATGTAAATATGAGTAGAGTTTGCATTGTAATTAAAAATCATATTTTTATAATGTAAATAGGAAGTAGAATCTGCACTGTAATTAAATTTACATTTTTATGTAAATTTAGGATAGGATTCACATTGCAAATATAAGTTACATTTTTTTTATGTAACTAAGATGAGAATGTACATTGAAGTTGAAATCTACATTTTTATATGCAATTTAAAAGTAGGATTTTGCAATGTATCAAAATTTACATTTTTACATGTAAATAGAAAATAGGAATTAAATTTACATTTTTTTTATGTAAATGAAAAGAATGGAATTCACATTTTTAATGTAAGTAAAGAATGAATTTAGGATGCGGTAATATTATCTTCATTTTCAAATGAACTAAAATTTAATAAGGACCGGTAGTGGTTTAGAGCATTGTTTAAATCAAACGACGTTATTGCGATTAAACGATTATATATATATATATGAATATAATTGAAATTAAACGAATGGAGCGCGGTAGTTCGCGTTTTGAAATCGTACCTTTAAACGATAATACAAGAAGATCCGACCGTCGGATTTCCTTGAAACTGAAACCGTTAGGACCATGTTGGAAAAATCTTTCCAACGATATATATTACGTTAAGATCCAACGGTTAGATTCTGAGAAATGTAAAAATCAAAATTGGTTGAATGCAGCGCCATAGTTGCCCATTGACTCAAGGCGTCGTTATATAAAATTTAATTATTTTAAATAATTAAAATAGGAAGTAACCATTATAAAATGATATCCGCAAATACGAAGGATTATATATATATATATATATATATATATATATATATATATATATATATACGAGGAATATTTGGAAAGGCCGAGCTCTCTTATTCCAAATAATCAAACGACGTTAATTGAAGTATGAAGATGGCGTATGAAGACCGTAAATCTTCCCTCGAATGGACAACGATCGAGGCCCTGATTTGACTTGCTCCCAATTCAAGGGTCATGGTCATTGCCCAAACGTACGTGTTGATTTCATGGGTTTGGTTTTCGCTCAGACCCAAAGCATAAGCTAATAAATAGATTGTGTGTCTGACATCGTACTCCATTAAATATCATGTTATTAATCTTCTGTCGAATGTATGGATGTTTGGTGGCGGAGAATTTATTCTCTTGCTTAACACCCTTTCATATATTTCGGTAAAGGATTGGTAGTGCGATATGGAGTGACGATGTGGCATGCTAAGATGCATATGATCAAGGCTTTGTTGAAAAGCAGGCCTTGTGGGACGATTAAAGCATAGCCTGTTTAGGCATAGCTTTGTGTATAGCGTGACTTCGCGAGCCTCACACACCGGCGGAATCTAAAACGGGAGAAGGGAACACAGGGGGAGCAGCACGTTTCTTTCTAGATAGAAGTGGTGATTGGGCTTTAACACGGCCCGACATTTTACTTATGTGGATGATGGAATGAGGCGCCTCAGATGATAGGTCCTATAGGATCGGGAAACGTGTGTTCAGGAATTGCCAATCCACGAAGCTGTATGCGTGGACCGGCCCTGCAGCTATCCAAGGGTTCACTGCGGGGGATCCTGAGACATTAGCTAGAGTGTCTCGAAACGGGAAGGAGATCCTCCCTAGCCTTGACTCATGATGGAAATCCAAACTTCCAATACGAACCTACGGATTTGATTGTATTACTAGTATGGAAGCATAGTATTATGGTATCTATGTGTCCCAGGATTGATACATTTATTTTGAAATGTTTTCCATATATACTAATAATAATATTAAACTCGTATTTGCCGTATTTAGCATGTTTAATCACCATAAGGTAAAACACTATCCTCTGGTTTGTGTTGCATTGTGTGATGGGACTTGGGTCTTATGGTGATTCCATTTTTCTCAAAAGCACAGCGTTGTTTTACGATTCACTTATTATTTATTCTGTCACTTTAAATTATGCACGGCAATCCATTAGAGTAAACCCGTTCAGCGATAGTGGCGTGGTCTTTGGATTTGCCTTATTAATAGTGATAAATTAGTTAAGAATTCTCGCACCAGTCCCACGACTGACCCGTTGTTTGTTTCCACCTTTTTGCAAACTCGGGTGCCCTCCTTTCTACACGGGCAGCCAAGTAAACAGGTTCATTCTTTGCTTGGAGACTTTTCTTTGGAGTTACTTATTATCTTTCTTGGATTTGCTTTCGTGGTGAGGTGATGACTTAGAGCTTGAAGACATCTATCATTTGCTACTATTGCATTTTTCTGTAACAACCCGAATTTTAATAACATATTAAAATCATAAATCAAGGCAGAATTAAATTTTAAAATAAGAATCAAGGGAAATGGGTTGCGCCATTACGTTCGTCTCGAAATTCAGCTTGAAAACGAATCCGATTTTGCGGGAAACGAGTACCGGATGAAAGAGTTATGGACGAACGAAATTTGGTGGCAAAGTAAAGAAAAGAAAATATAAATGCACTGGCGCACTTGGGAAGTGCGCCAGTACATATTTACACTGGCGCACCTGCCAAGTGCACCCAGGCCGAGGCTGGAGCCTGCACAGCTTTCTGGTTCAGGCTGACTCGTGTTGTTGAGTCCATTCTGACTTCTTGCTGAGTCATTAGGGCTGACTCATCACCCTATCATAATTGAATGGTTTTGATTAACCCTAAGAGCATCCGACGGCTTAAATTAATAACTCTATAAAAAGACCCCCTGATGCCTAAACCCTAATTCACTACAAAACATCTAGCCACCATTATTCTGCTGAAATCCCTCTTGGTCATGGTCGCCGTCTCTAATCTTCTTAAGCTTTCATACGCAATCCAATGCCAAGATGAAGACTTCTACAACAATTCAAGGAGATGAATCAACAACGCTACAACATCGATTTCAGTTCTTAAATTCGCTAGCCATGCTATGTAAGTTCTAGTTACTTTTTAGATTAAAATACTTAATTTTAATATGGCTATGGAATAAAGTGCAATTGGATATAAGCATGTTTATCAGTTCAGACCTATTCCTGTTTACCTTTGAACCTTGAGTTTTGAGACTTGTTCATCTCCATTCTTATGTCTAGTTCATGCTCTATTCAGTCGTTGTAAATCAGTTTCTTGGATTCATGTTGATATTATTACCAAGATCCAATCTTTATGCCTATCATGATGATTTTATGTTGTTTTCTCTCTGATCTTGTTTTATTGCAAAATTCTACCTTTCCCCTATTTATTTTCTTTTGATGAACCTAGATCAAATTTCGGATCTAGGCCTAAACCACGATTTTGCGTACGATTGAATACGGGGTAAAGTATGGGAATATTACCTATTTGGATATATGTGATTGGTGGAATTGATGGCATAACATGAAAATTGGATATATAGGTATTATTGCAATTAATATGAAATTTGATAATTGGGTATTGCCATTAAAATGGTAATTGCAAGAATTGGGATTGGCATATGTAATTTGGCTAGAGCTTGATAGGTGTAAATTGGCATAAATTTGGCATACATATAAAATGGCATGAACTGAGCATATGTAAATTTGGTATGAATTGGGCATATGTAAAACTGATATGTAATCTAGAACTTGGGCATATGTTGATTAGGTGAGATTTGTAGTTGAAACACATATGATAATTTATGTCTTGAAAAGGGGCTAATATGAACACGCCTAAGTGGATTTTGGGTAGTTGGAATGTAATAGCCTTAAAGAAGGGATGAATATAAATTGGGGTAAGTTGCCTTTAATGGCATAAGATAAATTGTGGTAAAATTGGTATGATTTTGCATACCATTAATTGATGAACATAATTGCGTCAATTATGGACATCGTTAAATTAGGAATTAATTAATATTTTGAATATGGAAATTATTAAGACTGGGGTAAAAGATTATAAGAGATAATCAATGCTTAGGACATGTGGTTGGACTCATTTGTGACGTAAAACTGCCCGGACCCGCCCGGCGAATCCAGTAGTCACAAATGGTAGCCCAATGTGAGAGGTCCTAGGCCCAAATTAAAAGCGTAACAGTTGTAAAGACATGAGGTTAAACTCTTTTATGGTGTAAGACTGCCCGGACCCGCCCGGCAAATCCAACTGCCATAAATGTCAGTCCAATGTGAGAGGTCTTTATAGGGTTACGGCCTTAATGAATTAAGAAATACTTAACCAGATAAACATGTGGTGGTAGGGGTTAAGTGAGTGACATGTGGGTGATATATGGAAATACAAATAGTAATACTTAACCAATATAACATGGTAATTAGACCAGTGGATAGGGTTAAGTAAACTAAGAACACTTAACCAATATGGTATGAATGGGTGGGTTAAGTAATATGATTAGGCTAATGACACTTAACCAATATGGCATGAATGGGTGGGTTAAGTAATATGATTAGGCTAATGACACTTAACCAATATGGTATGAGTGGGTGGGTTAAGTAATATGATTAGGCTAATGACACTTAACCAATATGGTATGAATGGGTGGGTTAAGTAATATGACCAGGCTAATGACACTTAACTGTTATGACATGAATGGTTGAGTTAAGTAAATCTTAATTAATGCCTAAGTGGGAATGATAACTTATGGAATAAAGTAAGTTAGGCGGAACAATAGATAAGATGAGATAACTTATGTAATAAGGAAATATGTGCTTCATTGTAGATTAAGCAATATGTAAAGACAAGAATGAATTTACAATTGAAGGCGACATAAGTTATATTATAAAAAGGAACAAAACATTGGTTGGGTTGGATAATCCTCTGAGTATCAATCTGATGTTGATTCCGGGCTTCGGGTTGGTATTTAGGGAATTATTCCCTCTCTCCAGTGTGTTTGGAAGTTAAGGGGTACTTGGTTGTAAAGGTTGGATAAGAACATGTTATTGTACCATAACGGGGGTTAATGTATGAATCATAGGAATAAGATGTTGTGGGCTTATTAGTGGACTTAATATAGTGCAAGTTAAGAATTGAATTAATAAGCAAAGTTGAAGGTTGGTATGAATGGAAATAACCAAGTTAAATGATAAGACTGATGAGGTAGCACAAGTGCATAATTAATGGATAGACATAGGGTCTAATGGCAGATTAAGCCAAGGCACTTGGTTAAACCCAGACGTTGGGGATAATATGAATGACATTTAAAATATAACCTATAAGCACTTAACAAAGATAAAGCATGTATTAAGACATGAGGATTATGTAGGGGTTAAGTGGGGGATATGGGTAACATGTAAGACATAACTGGTGTATACTTAACCAAAATTTGAGCATGTAAGTGGACATGAATAAGAAGTGGTTAAGTAAGAATTACTAGAGGGGACAAAGCATAGGAGGGAAGCTTGTGTCGAGGAAAGGGGACCCTTTTCAGACCAGTGGCCCATTACGTATCTTTGTGAGCTCGACCCATGTCGAGGACGAGACACGCATACTGGGTTTGATTGTAAGAGGTCAAAATGGGTTAGCGGTGGCAACGCAAGTCCAACGGGTTTCATATGCGTGTGTGGACCCGGGCTGGTAGGTAAGACGTTGTTGCATCGTGTAGATATAAGCCGTGCATTCTCAAGTTGTATCGGGTTAGCACTTTAGGGGAGTGATACACCCCACTGTGGGGCCAGCATGGGTATCTACGAGTTAGGGAGCCGATCGCATGGGGTTTGGTGGGTACACCTAGTGGAGATAGGGGCAGGCGGCACCTATGTAGTCAGCTAGGGGTACGTAAGACTAGTATTATGATTTACACCTAGTGAAGATAGGGGCAGGCGGCACCTATATAGTCAGCTAGGGGTACGTAAGACTAGTATTATGATTTCTAAGTAGTGGGTGGGATCACCTTATTATATAACACGGGCTACTAGTTGGGACACTAGTAGAGGGTAAGGATCCTTGTTACAGAGGACACTAGTTGGAGTACTAGTAGGAATACGAAACATTCCATGTAAGACACTTGTAAAGATGTTAGTTAGGTGGTGCAGAGCAAATATTTTAATGGCGAAGCAGAGGAATCTTGTTATGCTTGATAGGAATCCTACGAAATTATACTTAGTTTATCTTGAATGGGAACCTTGCGATGTTACTTGACAAAAACCACATCATGTTAACCTTAGTTATCTTGCATGTTGCTTATCTTGTCATCATGCTTATGTTTACTTTCAGTTTACTCATGCCATATTATCCTTAACTATTTTTATGCTGAAAGTCACTAGGACTTACTCAGTCTTTATGACTGACCCGTTTTGTTTCGCCTCTTTTTCTTCCGTTCCCCCCCCCCCAGGTTCGCAAGGTGGGAATACAACTTAGTTCGGATCTTACCAAGCTCCAAGGCTCTTTCATGTATGGCTTGGATTTCTCTTGTCTATGGCTTGCTTTGCTTTATTGGGGAATACTATAGTTTGTTTTTATGCTTCTTTTTTTTTGAGCAAGACAGATATTTTAACTATGTAATTGGGTATTGGAAGTTGATGGGCTTTTATTGTAAACAATCATATTTAATAAATGATTTTAAGTACTTCCACTTTACTTTCCGCTGTTTTATATATGTCTGTCTTGTAATATTTCTGTTCCAGTACCCATAATGCTCCATTGAAGTTAAGGCATTCCCTTTGTGAGTGACCTTAATGGATGTGGGGTGTTACATTTGGTATCAGAGCAGAAGGTTACCAGACTGGGCAAAAGTTTTCAAAAACCTTCTGAACTAGTTTTCAAAACATTTACAAAGAAGCAAATTTTCAAGAAAATTTTGTTTTGATTAAAAGGCATATTACCTAAAGCCATATGCACTATCTTTTGATTCCCTCTTGAAATCTCTCCTCTCTCTCTCTTTTCAACATAGTTTCATAGGCATCCGACATATGTCAGAGGGCAAAGAAGTGCCCAACCTCCATCTGTAGCCGCAGTAGTTCCATCTGCGTCTAATCTTATTTCAAGTTGTGTAGAGTTGCCGTGCGTTGGAGGTAGCTTCGAAGGACTTGTCAACAAACTATACAAGGACAGTAAGAACAAGAGACCAGTTGTTATGGCTTAATCCACGAAGGAGGAAAAAGGTGAAAGGAAAGAGGCCAAAGTGAAAGAATAGTAGAACCCATGACAAGAGAGAGTATCTTTAGTATGGTAAGGAGGGAGTGTAGTTAAGTATTATAGGACAAGGACAAGGGCAAGAGACAGGATCGTCGAGAGGGAAATTGTATGCTCTCACTACTAGCGTACCTAAGGGAGGTGGTAACGTTACCGTTAAAGGTTTAGCTTTTCTTTTCTATCATCCCGCTAGAACTTTGTTTTTGTACATCGCATCCTTTTAATTCTGCTTCGATAGTTGTGTCTCTGCACCTTAGTACTAGTGTATTGGAGGATCCCAATTTTTGTCTCAAATCCTGTTGGGGAATTGGCTCATTTATTCATGATTTGTTTGGATTTGAGAATGTCTATACTAGGTATTGAGCTTATAAGGAATGCTTATGATTTTTGGGCTAGGAGTGGATTCTAGGGATGGAGTGGTTATCCAATAAGGGTGCCATTCTCGGTTTTGAAAAGAGGGTAGTTAGACTCTTGACTTACCTCGGTAATGCACTCAAAGTCTAGTGTAACCCTTAGGGTTTTTGCCATGCTTAGTTACCTAGAATCTCTAGATACATTTATTGATCCTCTTGAGTAGTGTTCGCCACTAAGGCGGATGGTTCATTTCACTTATGCATGTGATGTAGAAAATCGCCTTAGTAAGTACATTTAGCAACATGGTTGACATTTGTTTATTTTCAAGAGATAATTCATCTGTGTGGAATACCTTCTAGTAAGTGAACGAGATCCAAGATTCACTAGTGAATTTTGGAGAGTTTGTGTGAAACCATGAGTATGCAGTTATGTTTAAGCCGAGCATACTAGGAGGAGGATAAGTGAAAGTGGAACGAGAGGCAATAGTGAAATGAGTTCCAACTCATATGTTGGAAACAAGAACTAAGAAGCTATGAAATTGTGGAGTTAAAGACGATCAAAGCACAATGGAGTTAAGCTCAAGGAAATGCGACTTAGAAGATTAAAGACTAGATTCGCGCATCACATCTCTTTTTAAGAGTATATTCTTGATTCCTTTTTCCTGTAGAGCTTACTTGCATGCTATCTTTTGTGTATATCCTCTCGGTCCTATTATCAATCCAATTTCTGTTGCAAACCCCATAGGGAGTATGACTCATCTGTTAGTTTTACATGTTGGGGCTTGGGGGTGTCCGTTGGGTTGATTAAACCTTTTGGGTTTTATAGGATATGGGTTGGTTTTAGGAAGGGATTTCTTGTGGCCTAAAAGGAGTCCATCATGCTTAGTTTCCTAGAATCACATATATATTGGTTGGGTTGAGAATTTCTTTGGGTGTCAGTCTGATGTTGATTTCGGTCTTCGGGGCTGGTGCTTAGGGAATTCTTCTCCTAATCAGTATATATGTGACGTAGATTTCCAGCTTTGATGGGCGCAGAGTTTTACTTGCTTCTATCATTCGACTATATCTTTAGGTAGGAACAGTTGGGTGTAAACATGTGTTTGAGACATGTTATGATTGATGGTTGCAAGTGGTTGCTAGTGGTTGCTCGTGGATGCATATACACGCACACTAGGCACTAGATCGGCTCAGTCACCTTTCATATTGCATATGCATGAGTGTTTACACTTGTTTGTGGATGAAATTGAATGTGTTATCATACGGATGTTGCATATGGATGGATGTTTGTGCACACATATAGTGTTTATGTGACTAGGACTATTTGCATACATGTTGGACTCATGGCACTAAACATATTTTGCATCTAGAAGATCAATCAGGCCTGATCATTTACATTAGATAAGGAACATATACACACACTTCTCGCATATGTTCATATAGCATTAGAAATCTTTTAAGGACAATGATTGCTAGTGGGTGACGTTTTGAGTAGATGGATGATGGATGGTAGGACACATTCTTCTTAACTTGAAGATTTCGGGGACGAAATCCTTTAAGGAGGGGAGAATGTAACAACCCGAATTTTAATAACATATTAAAATCATAAATCAAGGCAGAATTAAATTTTAAAATAAGAATCAAGGGAAATGGATTGCGCCATTGCGTTCGTCTCGAAATTCTGCTTGAAAACGAATCCGAGTTTGCGGGAAACGAGTACCGGATGAAAGAGTTATGGACGAACGAAGTTTGGTGGCAAAGTAAAGAAAAAAATATATAAATGCACTGGCGCACTTGGGAAGTGCGTCAGTACATATTTACACTGGCGCACCTGCCAAGTGCGCCCAGGCCGAGGCTGGAGCCTGCACAACTTTCTGGTTCAGACTGACCCGTGTTGTTGAGTCCATTCTGACTCCTTGTTGAGTCATTAGGGCTGACTCATCACCCTATCATAATTGAATGGTTTTGATTAACCCTAAGAGCATCCGACGGCTTAAATTAATTTATAACTCTATAAAAAGACCCCCTGATGCCTAAACCATAATTCACTACAACACATCTAGCCACCATTATTCTGCTGAAATCCCTCTTGGTCATGGCCGCCGTCTCTAATCTTCTTAAGCTTTCATACACAATCCAATGCAAAGATGAAGACTTCTACAACAATTAAAGGAGATGAATCAACAACGCTACAACATCGATTTCAGTTCTTAAATTCGCTAGCCATGATATGTAAGTTCTAGTTACTTTTTAGATTAAAATACTTAATTTTAATATGGCTATGGAATAAAGTGTAATTGGATATAAGCATGTTTATCAATTCAGACCTATTCCTGTTTACCTTTGAACCTTGAGTTTTGAGACTCGTTCATCTCCATTCTTATGTCTAGTTCATGCTCTGTTCAGTCGTTGTAAATCAGTTTCTTGGATTCATGTTGATATTATTATCAAGATCCAATCTTTATGCCTATCATGATGATTTTATGATGTTTTCTCTCTGATCTTGTTTTATTGCAAAATTCTACCTTTCCCCTATTTATTTTCTTTTGATGAACCTAGATCAAATTTCGGATCTAGGCCTAAACCACGATTTTGCGTACGATTGAATATGGGGAAAAGTAGGGGAATATTACCTATTTGGATATATGTGATTGGTGGAATCGATGGCATAACATGAAAATAGGATATATGGGTATTATTGCAATTAATATGAAATTTGATAATTGGGTATTGCCATTAAAATGGTAATTGCAAGAATTGGGATTGGCATATGTAATTTGGCTAGAGCTTGATAGGTGTAAATTGGCATAAATTTGGCATACATATAAAATGGCATGAACTGAACATATGTAAATTTGGTATGAATTAGGCATATGTAAAACTGATATGTAATCTAGAACTTGGGCATATGTTGATTAGGTGAGATTTGTAGTTGAAACACATATGATAATTTATGTCTTGAAAAGGGGCTAATATGAACACGCCTAAGTGGGCTTTGGGTAGTTGGAATGTAATAGCCTTAAAGGAGGGATGAATATAAATTGGGGTAAGTTGCCTTTAATGGCACAAGATAAATTGTGGTAAAATTGGTATGATTTTGCATACCATTAATTGATGAACATAATTGAGTCAATTATCGACATCGTTAAATTAGGAATTAATTAATTATTTGAATAAGGAAATTATTAAGACTGGGGTAAAAGATTATAAGCGATAATCAATGCTTAGGACACGAGGTTGGACTCATTTGTGACGTAAAACTGCCCGGACCCACCCGGCGAATCCCGTAGTCACAAATGGTAGCCCAATGTGAGAGGTCCTAGGCCCAAATTAAAAGCGTAAAAGTTGTAAAGACACTTGGTTAGACTCTTTTATTGTGTAAGACTGCCCGGACCCGCCCGGCAAATCCAGCTGCCATAAATGTCAGTCTAATGTGAGAGGTCTTTATAGGGTTATGGCCTTAATGAATTAAGAAATACTTAACCAGATAAACATGTGGTGGGACATAGGGGTTAAGTGGGTGACATGTGGGTGATATATGGAAATAAGAATAGTAATAGTTAACCAATATAGCATGGTAATTAGACCAGTGAATAGGGTTAAGTAAACTAAGAACACTTAACCAATATGGTATGAATGGGTGGGTTAAGTAATATGATTAGGCTAATGACACTTAACCAATATGGCATGGATGGGTGGGTTAAGTAATATGATTAGGCTAATGACACTTAACCAATATGGTATGAGTGGGTGGGTTTAGTAATATGATTAGGCTAATGACACTTAACCAATATGGTATGAATGGGTGGGTTAAGTAATATGACCAGGCTAATGACACTTAACTATTATGACATGAATGGTTGAGTTAAGTAAATCTTAATTAATGCCTAAGTGGGAATGATAACTTATGGAATAAAGTAAGTTAGGCGGAACAATAGATAAGATGAGATAACTTATGTAATAAGGAAAGATGTGCTTCATTGTACATTAAGCAATATGTAAAGACAAGAATGAATTTACAATTGAAGGCGACATAAGTTATATTATAAAAAGGAACAAAACATTGGTTGGGTTGGATAATCCTCTGAGTATCAATCTGATGTTGATTCCGGTCTTCGGGGTTGGTATTTAGGGAATTATTCTCTCTCTCCAGTGTGTTTGTAAGTTAAGGGGTACTTGGTTGTAAAGATTGAATAAGAACATGTTATTGTACCATAACAGGGGTTAATGTATGAATCATAGGAATAACATGTTGTGGGCTTATTAATGGACTTAATATAGTGCAAGTTAAGAATTGAATTAATAAGCAAAGTTGAAGGTTGGTATGAATGGAAATAACCAAGTTAAATGATAAGACTGATGAGGTAGAACAAGCGCATAATTAATGGATAGACATAGGGTCTAATGGCAGATGAAGCCAAGGCGCTTGGTTAAACCCAGACGTTGGGGATAATATGAATGACATGTAAAATATAACCTATAAGCACTTAACCAAGATAAAGCATGTATTAAGACATGAGGATGATGTAGTGGTTAAGTGGGGGATATGGGTAACATGTAAGACATAACTGGTGTATACTTAACCAAAATTTGAGCATGTAAGTGGACATGAATAAGAAGGGGTTAAGTAAGAATTACTATAGGGGACCAAGCATAGGAGGGAAGCTTGTGTCGAGGAAAGGGGACCCTTTTCAGACCAGTAGCCCATTACGTATCTTTGTGAGCTCGACCCATGTCGAGGACGGGACACACATACTGGGTTTGATTGTAAGAGGTCAAAACGGGTTAGCAGTGGCAACGCAAGTCCAACGGGTTTCATATGCGTGTGTGGACCCGGGCTGGTAGGTAAGACGTTGTTGCATCGTGTAGGTATAAGTCGTGCATTCTCAAATTGTATCGGGTTGCCACTTTAGGGGAGTGATACACCCCACTGTAGGGCCAGCACGGGTATATACGAGTTAGGGAGCCGATCGCATGGGGTTTGGTAGGTACACCTAGTGGAGATAGGGGCAGGCGGCACCTATGTAGTCAGCTAGGGGTACGTAATACTAGTATTATGATTTACACCTAGTGGAGATAGGGGCAGGCGGCACCTATGTAGTCAGCTAGGGGTACGTAAGACTAGTATTATGATTTCTAAGTAGTGGGTGGGATCACCTTATTATATAACACGGGCTACTAGTTGGGACACTAGTAGGGGGTAAGGATCCTTGTTAGAGAGGACACTAGTCGGAGTACTAGTAGGAATACGAAACATTCCATGTAAGACACTTGTAAAGATGCTAGTTAGGTGGTGCAGAGCAAATATTTTAATGGCGAAGCAGAGGAATCTTGTTATGCTTGATAGGAGTCCTACGAAATTATACTTAGTTTATCTTGAATGGGAACCTTGCGATGTTACTTGACAAAAACCACATCATGTTAACCTTAGTTATCTTGCCTGTTGCTTATCTTGTCATCATGCTTATGTTTACTTTCAGTTTACTCATGCCATATTATCCTTAACTATTTTTATGCTGAAAGTCACTAGGACTTACTCAGTCTTTATGACTGACCCGTTTTGTTTCGCCTCTTTTTCTTTCATTCCCCCCCCAGGTCCGAAGGGTGGGAATACAGCTTAGTTCGGATCTTACCAAGCTCCAAGGCTCATTCATGTATGGCTTGGATTTCTCTTGTCTATGGCTTGCTTTGCTTTATTAGGGAATACTACAGTTTGTTTTTATGCTTCTTTGTTTTTGAGCAAGACAGATATTTTAACTATGTAATTGGGTGTTGGAAGTTGATGGGCTTTTATTGTAAACAATCATATTTAATAAATGATTTTAAGTACTTCCACTTTACTTTCCGCTGTTTTAAATATGTTTGTCTTGTAATATTTCTATTCCAGTACCCATAATGCTCCATTGAAGTTAAGGCATTCCCTTTGTGAGTGACCTTAATGGATGTGGGGTGTTACATTTTCTTTTTTTAATTCCAGACATCAAACTTGTTTCATTTCACGTTGTTTAATTTGGAGTTGGAACTTATTTCTTTTTCTGCAAACTTGATGTAATAATTTAGAATTCTGTGACTATGGACTTTCTGTGGTTGATGACATTATATTTCCGCTGCTATGATGTTGTTACTCTATGAATTTCCTATGCTATGTTTGTATCTGTGATTTGTATTATTGTATTTATGTTGTATTCCAAATGATTATTCCTTACTTTCATTCCGTGGAAGTTTGGGGTCATCACACCGCTGATAAGGAAAAGTCCAAACCAATGATCTAAACAACTTGCTTGGCATCTACCATCTAGCAGTCACAACTAGTCCTTGCTGTGTACTAACAGTTCTTCCAAGCAACAACCTAGGCTCTGTAATGCTTACACATTCTACGGGAATTTACCATTACCCTAAAATAATTTATAGCCCCAAAATATTTAGATGTCTTTCCTAGGTACTAATCCTTACTGTAATAACCCGGAAATCTGGGCCAATTTAAAATTTTATTTTGGCAATTTTAGCTAATTTTGATTATTTAAAATGAATTATTTTAAATAATAATGATGAGAAATTTATTTTGAATTAAATTCAAATGTATATATTCGTTTGAATCGACGACAGAATATAAATATTTATTTTAAATCATAAAGGGAATTGAAAATGGCGCGGTAGTTCGATAATTCGATTTCAAATTTCAATTGAATGTACCGGGTGCAAAATAAGCCAGATTTTAGCGAAACCAAAAATAGTAGAATCTAATTGAGAATACCTTTCCAACGAATCTGAAAAATTAAAATTTCATAGCGGGGATAAAAAGTTATGTCCAGTTGAAAATTCAAAATAGTCGCTACGAAATTCTGGCCCTTAAAAATAGAAATTTTGCAAACGACCTCGGTTTTCGACGAAACCACTTTTGTTAGATCTGGGATGTCAAGTTATTTCTAGATTCAAAAATTCGTAATTTTTCGAATCAATATGTGAGCGTGGCAAAGGAAAACGTGTTTGACCTGTTTCAGTTGATTTTAATCGACTGGAAAATGGTCATTTTTCAAACGGTCTCAAAATTTGATGAAATTAGTTTTGTTATGATCGTATCATCAATACGAAGCTAGAAAATATTTTTCGGGAATTTTTAGAGTTCGTATGTTACCCCAGTAAATTGAAATGCACGTTTATAGAGTTATATGTTGATTTTGACGAAAACTGATCGAAACGGCCAAATCAGCTTACGATACATATCCCATCGGGGTAATTAGCTATGGACGACAGGCGGTGGGCCTCGTTTAGAGGTCGAATAAAAAAGTCAACTTTCTGAAAAAAAAAATAAACATTTACATATAGCCCCCCTTTCTTTCTTTTCCCTCCCTCATATCTCTCAGATTAGAAAAAAAAAACCTCGTGACCTAATCTACCCCGTCCCCCCCCCCCCCCCCCCCCCGTATCGCCTCCGCCTCCCATCGATGGCCGCCGGCGATCCATCCCCGCCCCCTCTGCCATGCCTCCACTTCCTCTCACTCTCCCTCCTCTACAAAACCGCAAGCCCCAATCGAGGAAAACCCGATGCCCTGAGACCCTGGAGCCATCCGCCCCACCTCCGACCGGCCGACACCTCCCCAGTCCCCTCCACCTCGCGAGCGACTTCCGGCCCCACCCCTCTTCAGCCTAGTTCGACGAGAAACGGAAAGATATGATTTTTGAATTAGAAATGTTAGGATTTTTATAGATATGAAAGCTAGAAGAAAATATGAACTTTATTTATATGAATAACAGAAAAGGATTCAATTTTTAACTTTGAAAAGATTCGATTTTTAATTACATATGAAAATATAATTTTTATATTATAGAAAGATTAAAATACGATTTTTATATTATAGAGGTAATAAAAATATAATTTTTTGATTAAGTAGTGAAGTAAAAATATGATTTTTACTTCGATAAAAATAGGATCTTTATATATGAAGTGAATGGAAAATGTGAATTTTTATTTATAAACATTGAGATAGAAATGTGATTTTTTCTTTAAAGATAGTGGAATAAAGAAATAATTTTTATTGGAGTAAAGATTAGATTTTTGATATATAAAGACGTGATTTTTAAAAATATAAAGGCGTGATTTTTAAAAATATAAAGACGTGATTTTGGTTATATAAAAGAGGCGAATTTTATATACATGAAAATGAAATAAAATTTGATTTTTAATGTGAATAGCGTGAAAAGAATTGAGATGCAATGAATAGAAATCAAAAGGGAATTCAGACAGTTCAGAAATGAAATGGCGAAGTGGAACCCCAAGGTGAGAACTCCTCACTTTTAATTTATTTCTAGTTTGAAATATATACTAGGATGCAGACGGTGTTTAGTAGCACCCGACACCCGTCGTCCACAGACTATGGACAACTTCTAATGCTTTATGATTATATGCACGGTGTGTGTATATGTCCTTAACTATTGCAAAATCAGGCGGTCTACTGATCCAGTTGACCTCCTTAATGCAAATCATGTAAGTGTCATGAATCCATTATGTATGCAAATTTGTACTTACTCATAATTCTACATGAGTGCGCAACCATCAATAAAAATGCGACATCCGTATGAAAACATATCAAGTTTCAACCACATACAAATATGAATACATATATGCATATGCAGTATGAAGTGATTGAGCCGTTCTAAAATCTAGGTTGTGTGTGTATATGCATCCACGAGCAACCACTAGCAACCTCTTGCAAACACTTGCAACCATCAACCATAACATGTTTCGAATACATGTTTACATCCAAAGGGGTTTCTACCTAAGGATAAAGGATAATATCGAGGAGATATACCTAAAAAGATAGATACAAGCACAACTTAAGGAAAAAGAGAGGTCAAAGATGTACCCTCTAAAAGAAAAGGGTAGGCTACGCGTATTCTATCCTTAGTTTCCCAAGTCGCGTCTTCCTCGGCGTCGCTCCACTGAACCTTAACGAGCTTCACTTCACGGTTGCGTAGCTTTTTGATTTCAGTTCCTACGATTCGAGTTGGAACTCTCCTCACAGTTGCTTCGCGTTCCACTTCGGCTTCTTCTAGAATGCTTGGCTCCACCACTTCCACTGATTCATGTAGACATTTCCGGAGATGAGAAACGTGAAAGACGTTGTGAATTCCAGCTAATCTTTCAGGCAAATCTACTCTATAAGCCATTTTCCCAATCTTCTCGATAATAGGGAACGGTCCTACAAATCTTGGTGCTAGCTTTCCTGCGGATCCAAAGCGAACGACATTCCTTAAAGGGGATACCTTAAGGAAAACCTTGTCCCCAACCTCAAACTCAAGGTCGGTCCTTCTTTTGTCGGCGTAGGATTTCTTTCTGTCTTGGGCAGTTTTCATTCTTCTTCGTGTCAAGTCCACTTTTTCTAGAAGTCTCTCTAATCATGTCTGGCCCAAGTATAATCTTGTCAGTGGACTCCCACCAACAAGTTGGTGATCGGCAAGGTCTTCCATACAAAGCTTCGAAGGGCGCCATACCGATGGTGGCTTGGTAACTGTTGTTATAGGCGAATTCCACTAAAGGAAGGTGATCCTCCCAAGTCCCTCTGAAGTCAAGAACGCACAGCCTTAGAAGATCTTCTAGTACTCTATTCACCCTTTCTGTCTGACCATCAATTTGGGGGTGATAGGCCGTGCTCAAACATAACTGTGTGCCGACAGCTTCTTGTAGACTCCGCCAAAATTCGCTCGTGAAGATGGGGTCTCTGTCACTCACTATGCTGGAGGTTATTCCATGGAGTCGAACTATTTCCTTGAGATAAAGAGAAGCTAGAGACGAAGCAGTCCTTCTACTCTTGATAGGTATAAAGTGGGCGCTTTTAGTAAGCCTGCCCATTATTACCCAAATGCTATTATTGCCTCTTCTTGACCTAGGCAACCCGTCAATGAAGTCCATTGAGATGCTATCCCACTTCCATTGCGGGACTTCTAGAGGATGAAGCAGTCCTCCAGGTTTCTTTTGTTCCGCCTTGACCTGTTGGCATGTCACGCACTTAGAAACGAAATCTGTCATGTCCTTCTTCATGCCGCTCCAATAGAAAGCTGTCTTTACGTCCTTGTACATCTTGTCTCCACTAGGGTGTATTGTCATCTTGGAATGATGTGCCTCCTCGAGAACCTTCTTCACAAAATCCCTAGCTTGTGGGACGCATAGTCTTCCATCTCGCCTTAGCCAACCCTTATCATCGATGGAGTACCTATTGAGGTGACTGGAAGTTTCACCGCTAATTAGTTGATCAATCACATCCACAAACTGTGGGTCCTCTCGTTGTGCGGCCCCTATCGAGTCTAAAAGAGTGGGCCGTACTTCTAGGGATGCCAATAAACCAGGTATAAAATCTGAGGAGGGCCTAAAGTCAAAACCGCTATATACTCCAAGCTTTGCCTTTCTACAAAGAGAGGGCTAAAGGTCAGTTTCTTTCGGCTTAACGCGTCTGCTACTGTGTTGCCTTTGCCGGGAGTATAGGAAATTTCAAAATCATACGAGGCAAGAAACTCCATCCATCTTTGCTGCCTCAAGTTAAGATCCTTCTGTGAGAAGAGATATTTCAATGATTTATGGTCAGTATATAATTCGAACTTCTCACCTAGGATATAATGGCGCCAAGACTTAAGCGCAAAGACGATGGCGGCCAACTCAAGATCGTGGGTTGGGTAGTTCTTTTCATGCACTTTCAATTGTCTTCCACCATAAGCTACTACCCTCCCTTCTGGCAACAGAACAGCGCCTAGCCCCGTACCGCAAGCATCCGTATATACCGTGAACATTTTGCTTCTATCTGGCAAAGTCAGAACTGGGGCTGTTGTGAGTGCCTTTTTTAATCGTTGGAAAGCAAACTCGCAATACAAATCCCAAGTGAACGCCAGATTCTTCTTTGTTAGCCTTGTGAGTGGAGCTGAGATTTTCGCTAAATCCCTAATGAATTTTCGGTAAAAACTGGCTAGCCCAAGAAAGCTTCGAACTTCGGTTGCATTTCTTGGTGTCTTCCAATCTTGCACTGCCACCACTTTCGCGGGGTCCACAGCCAACCCCTCTTTGGACACTATATGCCCCAGAAATCTTACTTCCTTTCTCCAAAAGTGGCACTTGGAGAATTTGGCTCTTAGCTGATGTGCACAGAGAGTATCCATGATCTCTTTCAGATGCTGAGCGTGTTCTTCCTCATTCTTTGAGAAGATCAAGATATCGTCTACGAAGACCACCACGAACTTATCGAGGAATTCTCTGAACACCCTGCTCATCAGGTCTACGAAATAAGCGGGTGCGTTCATCAAACTGAAAGGCATGACAAGCCACTCGAAGAAACCATCTGGGGTTCTGAACGCCGTTTTATCAATGCTATCTTCAGCTACCCTTAGCTGATGGAACCCAGTAGCCAGATCAAATTGGGAGAAGACCGACGCACCTACAAGCTAATCAAACAAATCGTCTATTCGGGGAAGCGGGTGTCTATTCTTCATAGTTAACTTGTTTAGCTCCCTATAGTCCACACAAAAACATAGTGAACCATCTGCTTTGGTGGCGAACACCATTGGAGTACCCCATTCCGAGATACTCCTTCTTATAAACCCCTTCTCGAGAAGCTCCTTAACTTGCTTACTGAGCTCCTTTCTCTCCTTTGGAGCCATGTGTCTAACAGGCAGAGCTACGGGCTTTGCATTATCAACAAGATATATGCGGAAGTCTATTTCCCGCTTCGGAGGTAAGCCTTTCACCTCTTCAAAGACATCCGGATATTCCCGGACTACTCTAACCGACTGCAAATTCTCAACAGAAGCGTCAAGCGACTCTAGATAACTAAGCATAACAGCATTCAAGGGATTACAAGAAATTTCTAGAGTGTTACCGAGCCGAGTCAAGAGCCTAACCACTCTTTTCTCACAATCAAGAATGGAACCATTACTGGATAACCAGTCCATGCCTAAGATCAGTCCATACCCTGAGAAGCCCAAAACAAAGGCACTACATCTAAATTCAACACTTAGAATAGAGATTTTCAAATCCAAGCAAATCATCGACAAATAAGGCGAGCCCCCAATTGGATTTGAAACAACCAAGGGATCTTCTACCATATTAGTGTCTAGGTGCAGAGATTCTACTAAAGCAGATGAAATAAAGGAGTGTGATGCACCAGAATCAAAGAGAGTGTGAACTGGATGATCATACATATAAACTAAGCTATCTACAGATATATTCCTACCTCGTTCCTATGGAGGTGCCACCAGCGCGTGAACTTGTCCGCCTGAGGTGGATCCAGTCCTCTGTCCCTGCCCCCGCTTCTTTGGGCAGTTCTTAGCCAAATTTCCAGTCTCGCCACAACTGAAGCAACCACCATTCATCTTTGAATTCTTCTTTCTGCAGTCTTTTGCTATATGTCCCACAATGCCACAGAAATTGCACTTCCTCTTTTCACGGGATTTGTTATTCTTCCTACCTTTCTTGAAGTCTGTTTTCTTAGCCTGTAAACCTTCCTTCTTTTCTTCCACCTTATTCTCTTTCTTTCCCTTGTCTTCCTCGTACAGCAATGCCATGTCCACTAAGCTTTCATAAATCGCCCCCGTGGATACATGAGTCATAGCAAGGATGTGTAGAGGCTCATTCAGACCTTTGACAAAGCGGAGCGCCTTCTTGTGTTGGGTGTTTACTAAGTCCAACCAAAATCTGGCCAGCTGATTAAACTGATTAACGTACTCCCTGATTGTCAAACTTCCCCGTTTCAGAGTTATGAACTTCTCCATTTGCAGGCTTCTCTCAGCCTGGGAGAGGAATTTCACCTCAAACCTTGTCCTGAAGTCTTCCCATGTTTCCACTGGCCTCTCCGCATTGGTGATCTCCCACCAATAAGATGCTTCATCTTTAAGCAACCACACTGCTAGCTATATCTTTTGCCTGTCATCAACTTCGAAGATAACGAATAAATCTTCAGTCTCTTTCAGCCAGTTCCTTGCTACCACAAATGATTCAGTTCCATAAAAGTCCTTTCCTCCCA
Source organism: Allium sativum (assembly GCA_030737875.1). Taxonomy (NCBI): domain Eukaryota; kingdom Viridiplantae; phylum Streptophyta; class Magnoliopsida; order Asparagales; family Amaryllidaceae; genus Allium; species Allium sativum. Next base: position 1,020,045,116 of record CM060926.1, read on the forward strand.
TAGCCTTGAAGTCTCTACATGTCTTAGCGAAAGTGTTTCCACGAGGAAGAGGAGGAGGGGGAGGAGGAACTGCTGCCGCCGTAGAAGGAATGTCTGCTTGGCCCGTACCATTGGCCCTAGCCTCTAGGTACCTTCGGAACCAGCCAGGGATCAGTACTCCTTCTGGAAGGTTAAGATCTCCAGACATGCTAAAACAAAAGGAAAGGTTCAAAACGAAGGATAGATAGATAGTGCATATGGCTTTTGGGAGATTATGCCTTTTAAAATATCAAAACTTTTCTTGAAAATGCTTCTTTAAACTTCTTTTTGAAAATAGTTTTCAAAATTTTTTATCTAGTCTGGTAAATCTATGCTCTGATACCAAGTGAAACACCCCCACCCTCCATTAAGGTCACTCACAAGGGACTGCCTTAACTTTGGTGGAGGTTTGTAAGTAAAAGTCACAGATAAAATACAAGAGAGATATAAACACATATATAAACAAGCAGCGGAAAACATCAAACTTTTATTTCATAAAAGACTTGTTCATACAACACATTTCCATAATTGTCTCATAACAACTTCCAAAACATTACAACATCAGTTATGTCTTGGTTTTTAAATAAAGAAGCATAAAACATGATTAAAACTGCATAAATCCCCATAGAGTGTGACCAACAGCCAAGGAAAGAGACTCCAAACCATACATCAACTATCTTGAAGCTTTTAAAGAATCTGACTAAGCTGAGTTATTTCCTCCCTGTGGGCCTGGAGGGGAAACGGAAGAAAAGAAGACGAAAGAAAATAGGGTCAGACATAAAGCCTGGTAAGTCTAGTGACTCTTCAGTATGAAAATAAGAATAAGGGCATGATAGGTATAAACTGGAACAGGAAAGTATCATAAACTAAGATAAAGTAGTTTTGAAATGAATATACTATCGCACCCCACACTATATCTCTGCACCTACTTGTATTTATTTCGACTGGCACTCTATGCTGAGGGTGAAGTGATCCCGTTTCTAAAGATGCACGCTATGCTGAGGGTAAAGTGATCCTGTTTCTAAAGATGCACCCTATGCTGAGGGTAAAGTGATCCCCTTATTTTAAAGATCAGCTCCTACTTGCATAATGATCTGTGTCTTACAACCCCAAGAAATTGTAGATACCTATGCTGACCCCACCATGGGGTGTATCAAGTCCCATGGTGGCGACCCGACACAGACCTTAGAATGCATAGGTTAAACTACTGGTGCCCCCAGTGCCTTGTTTGTCTGCTCCGAAGTGTGTGCACGCTCGCGCTCCGTTAGAACCCACACTGTTGCACCAACCGTCGTCGCTTTGACCGCTTACAATCAGCCCAGTAATCATGCCCCACCCTGCCTAGTTTCAGGGTACCATGATACCTAATTGAGTTACTGCTGAAATGGGTCCCCGTTACTAGGGTTTTCTAGTCAAACATGCAAAGTGGTTAAGTGTCTGTATTTACCTAACCCCACCCATCAATTTCATTAAGATGTTGAATTGGTTAAATGTTTTAGTTAACTTAACCCTACCATATGTCCTTAGCCTTTTAAAGCACTGACCACTCACATTAGACAGATATTGTTACGGTTACTAGATGTGTCAGTCGGTTCCGGGCAGATTTACACCGTAACTCAGTCTAACCTCGGGTCCTTATTGGGCTTCATGCTTAACCACTCACATTGGATAGTTATTGTTGTGACTACTGGACAGTCGGGAGGGTCAGGGAAGATTTACATCACAACTCAATCCAACCTCGTGTTAAGCATATTCGTATTTTCTAAATTTACTATCACTTAATATATGTAAATTTGTCAACAATTAAATGCTGTGGCCCACTTTCCAAGCTTAACCTTTTTGGTATAAATAATTTATACCGTTTAAATGCCACCAATTTTGGCATGTGACAAACATTCCAATTTCATATATTTTTATGACAAGTTTTCTAATATTCCCAACATTACCCCGTTTAAACATTAGGTTAACAATCTTAGCCTAATTTTCGTTCGCATAGTTTTTAACATATGATATTAGGCTAAAAACTTAGCCTAATTTAGCACACATAAATAGGAATAAGGGAATTCATAAACATAAACATAACTTAGGTGTATACTTGGCATTTTTGGCATAGTCAATATGAACAACATAGGTGTAAAATTGCAAAATAGACAACATGAATGTCATAGATGTGAACTTGCAAAATAGTCAATATACATATATGTGAATTTGCAACATAGCCTAAATCAATTTACTTTTATGTGAATTTGCATTGAAATAAGGGTCTAACCAAATAGGTGTCACATGAATTAGCATATGATTTGACAACATATATCTAAACTTGTTTTTAGATCTAGGCATAACATCGAACATCACTAGCACATGACAAGAATATGACATTTTCATAAATATGTATAACTTTATGACAAGGGTATGAACTAGATCCAATCGCATATCTAATTACAACATGAAACATGTACTAAAGTGGATCTTGACATGGATCAAATTAGAACCTTGCAACTTTTGTATAAACATAGGGGCATGTGTATGAACATAACCATTTAGGCATAAAGATATCTAGCATAAAGTATATACATGAGGTTCTAATCACAAACGACCTATATAATCACATAAACATGAACTATACAACTTGCTTGTGATGTTATTGTCATTCTAAAAGTACAATAGGATCAACATCAATCTTAATTATACCACAAACATCCCAATTTCATTCGCAACACAATAGTAGATCCATAATCAAAAAAGTTTTCATTTCGATTTTCTTTCCCTCTCTTTTCTTTTTATTTCATTTCAACAAATAGATATGAATTAACATCGTCGTTACAAAATAGCACAATTCCACTTCCAATTTACATCGAATCAAGTCTTAGTTTTATTCTCATCGGAAAAATCACTATACTTACAACGAACGAAGAACATGGATTCTGGATTCTGAATTCTGGATTTGATATGCTTTCCTTTGGGTAGACTAACGTTGTTTTGATTCGTGTTTTGCTTTAGTATTGGCTTGTCTCTAGGCTTTCTAACTGACGGCCACTCCTAGTTTCTTTCCAGCAGCATGACGGCTTTAGTATTATATTATTTGTGTGAATTTAGGGTTAGACTTGAGTTGTATTTATAGAATTTCAATCTAATTAGAGCCGTTGATGAAGCTAGGGTGAATCCAGACCATCCATCTCAAGAGAAGCCAATCAGAAAGTGACGTGTAAGCCCTAGTGACTCAGCCAAGCCTCAGAATTCGACCAGACCCGGACCAAGCCAGCCAGGGCCTGACCAACAGGTCTTTCTGACCTGGGCGCACTTGGCAGGTGCGCTAGTGCTAAAATTGTACTGGCGCACTTCCCAAGTGCGCCAGTTCAATTTTGTTCTGGCGCACTTCCCAAGTGCGCCAGTGCATTCTGACCCGTTTCTGGTTTTTCTGCCCAACTTCGTTCGTCCATATCTTCTTCATACTGTATCCATTTTATGCAAACTTGGACTCTATCTCAAGCAGAATTTCGAGATGTACGCAATGGCGTAACCCATTTCCCTTGATTTCATCATTTAGAATTAATTATAATTTAATTTGTTAAGTTACAGTTAACAGAAAATTCGTAGTGTTACAGGAGTTTTAATGAATCTTTAATTAGATTAAAAAGATCGAGAAAAAGTATAACCAGTTTTGCTCCAGGCAATAGTTAAATCTTTAATTAGATTTGAACGTGAAATGGTAATGGAATTTTCCAATAACACCGTGGTGTTAGATATGAAGTATGACTAGTTTTACTTCATGGGATGAATAGGTTGGGATTGGGAAAAAAATAAATGATTACTTCGGTGTGGTTCGCTAATCCCGACTAGTTTGAATTGATATTCAAAAGAAGATTAAAGGATAAATTTAAAGAATTTATCTTTGATAAAATTAATGGGAACCTTTCCCAAAGTATAAGAATATTTGAATAAAAGAATATTCTGAATTGGAATGAGGCGTGTGTTGTGTTTGTGTAACACTTGGTTATTATATACGCGAGTTATTCAGAAAGACCGGGTTTAACCCATTCTGAATAACTGATTCGACGTGGTGTCGAGGATAAAGACGGTGGTCGAAAACCGCAGGTCTTCACGTCGTTTGGATAATTACTGATGATCTTGATTGGGCCGTACACCCAAGAGGATAGAATCAGTTGGTGATCGTCCAGACGTACTTGAAGATCGATGGATATGCGGGGTACTAGGTGCTTCCGGTTTCGTTCAGACCCAGAACGAACTTGTAAATGGACTGTGTGTCTGACATTGGATTTCAGTACGTGTGATTGATTTCTATTAAATATATATCTGTTTGGCGGCGGAGAATTTATTCTCTTGCTTAACGCCCTTCTCTGAGACGTACGAGCTCAGGGGTTATGTATTGATGGATATCCATCGCATGGAATGAATTGCCTGTGTGGCATGCCTAAGTGGCTATGGATCAAGGCTTCTGTTGAAAAGCAAAGTCTTGTGGTTGATGATCAAAGCATGGCCTGTGTGGCGTAGCTTTGTGTAACGTTGATTCGCGAACCTCACACCCCGGTGGTGAACCAAAAACGGGAGAGGACCTCAGGGAGGACATGCGTTTCTTTCTAGTTAGAAGTGGCGTCAGTGGTTTTACACGCCCTAACGAGTTTGACTTATGTGGTTGTTGCTGTTGTGAGGCGCCTCGGTTAGATCGGACGATCCGGGTCTGATGGAGCCATTCGTTGGCTCATTTACGCCCCAAAGGGCGGGGAAACGCAGTGTTCAGGCATTTTAATCCACATCGATGGACCGGCCCTGTCGCTCCAAGGTCCCACCTGAGTATGGGTCCTGATACATGGGCTAGATTGACTCGAATCGGTTGAGGACGATCCCTGTCCTCAGTTCGCAGATGGAAATCCAATTTCCAAATACGTGACTTTGCGGTTTTGATTGTAGAGCCTAGTATGGCGACATGATATATGGTACCCATGCCGTCTATGGTTGATATTTATGATTGAAATTGTTTTGACACTATACACTTATAATAGTATCAAATGATTTGTTTTAAACGTACCAAGCATGTTTGGCTAATATAAGGGAAAACTCTATCCCCCGGCTTGCGTTGCATTGTGTGATAGGACCTGGGTATTATAATAGCTTCATTTTTCCAAATAGCATTGCGTTGTTTTGTTATATGCACTGGTATTCTTGGGAGGAAACCCGTTCTGTGTTATACGGCATGGTCCCTTGATATATCTGATTTAAAGTAAAGTTTTAAATAACTGTTTTAGTTCTCACACCAGTCCCATGGCTGACCTGGAGTTTATTGTTTTAACCTAAACTCTGGGTGCCCTTATTTTGACACGAGCAGCTAGTAGTTTTGGTTTTGCAGATTTATATTCACAGGATCCAGACTTACAGCTGGAACGATACTCGGAAAGCTCTGTATCCGTGTATTACTTCTAGTTGTGTATTGTATTATTTTCCGCTGCGATGTATTTAAATGTAATTTAAATCTCTGATGTTTTCTGTGTAATATTTATTCTTACTCTGTATATTCTTGTAATCTGATGCATTGTTGTAATATACAATGAAATGTCCTTCTGTCTGCGTTCTATTTTGTCATGTTCTCAAAACAATCAGGCGTTTCGAACGGTCTTGATCGGTTTAGCGACTGATTCGGATCGAGCGAAATTCCCGGTCGTTACTTCGTGGTATCGGAGCTTTGGTCTTCAAAGCTCGGAGAACAAGACACATTAGAACCAGACGAAAGAATTCATCAGAAATTGGATTAGTAATATCCAATGAGAATTAGTCATCAGAGATAGGATCAGTAGTATCGTAGAGCGAGTGAGAAGTGTAGTGTTTTTGAAATAAAAGTGAAAACAAATTTTGTTTCTAAAATTTAAATCGTTCTATACGTATTTGAAAATTTATTTTAAATTGATTTGGACCATCCGATATATAAAGATTTTGCATATGCGCCTAGCTAGCGTGTATACGAAGTTTTAATGTACTAGGTAGTTATAGAATCGCACTCTAGTTGCCTGGGGATAATTCTGGTGACGGGGCACCATCGCCAGTATTTATATTCGAGCGACGGAAGTGAGATTTCTATATATTTCCAATTGACTGGTGTGAGAACCGAAACTAGATAGGGCTTATTGTTGTGATTTAGCATAAAAAATCTGATTTTTTGACTATGTAGCAAAATTATGAATTTGAAATGTTAATCAACTAATTGATTGTTGATTGTGTTGTTTGATTATTGGTTGATTAATTAAAAATTTGAACCTTTAGTCAAATTGTACCAAATAGTGAATTGTACTGAAAATTAGTCGCATTTGCATGCATATACATGTACTTACACTGAACAGGTCGTAGCAAGGAGGCCAGAGCAGAGAATAAAATTGTTTGCCTGACAATAGGTATATGTTTACCATAATTTACTGTTTTGTTTGGGTGATGATGATTTTATGAGCCGATTGGCTAGCCGCTCGGCGTTTTCTTTTTCTTTTTGATTGAAGAAGGCCATGGGAGGCTATATGAAATATCCCGAACTCCCCGGTGCAGGGGAGGTTATGGCGAAATTTTTCGAAAATTTAGGGTGTTAGCCAAATTTTTGAAAATTTTGAAAAGTTCTTAGAAACTGAAAAGTTGAAGAACTTAGGCCGTAATAAAAATAATGAAAGTTGAGTTGGTTTGTTAAACAACTTTTGGCTTCGTTCCTTTTCGGGGACGAAAAGTTTTAAGTGGGGGAGATTATAATAACCCGGAAATCTGGGCCAATTTAAAATTTTTATTTTGGCAATTTTAGCGAATTTTGATTATTTAAAACAAATTATTTTAAATAATAACGATCACAAAATTATTTTGAATTGAATTCGAACGTATATATTCGTTTGAATCGACGATATAATATAAATATTTATTTTAAATCATAAAAGGAATTGAAAATGGCGCGACAGTTCGATAATTCGATTTCAAATTTCAATTGAATGTACCGGGTGCCAAATAAACCGGATTTTAGCGAAACAAAAAATAATAGAATCTAATTGAGAATATCTTTCCAACGAATCTGAAAAATCAAAATTTCATAGTGGGGATAAAAAGTTATGTTCAATTGAAAATTGAAAATAGTCGCTGTGGAATTTAGGCCCTTAGAAACAGAAATTTTGCAAACGACCTCGGTTTTCGACGAAACCACTTTTTTTAGATCCGGGATGTCAAGTTATTGCTAGATTCCAAAATTCGTAATTTTTCGAATCAATATGTGAGCGTGGCAAAGGAAAACGCATTTGATCAATTTTAGTTGATTTTAATCGACTGGAAAATGGCCATTTTTCAAACAGTCTCAAAATTTGATGAAATTAGTTTTGTTAGGACTGTATCGTCAATACGAAGCTAGAAAATATTTTTCAGGAATTTTTAGCGTTCGTATGTGACCCCAGTAAATTGAAGTGCACGTTCAAATTCAATTTATAGACTTATATGTTGATTTTGACGAAAACTGATCGAAATGGCCAAATCAGCTTATGATGCATATCCCATTGTGTTCGGAATGGGGGTAATTAGCTATGGATGACAGGCGGTGGGCCTCGTTTAGAGGTCGAATAAAAAAGTCAACTTTTTGAAAAAAAATGTAAACATTTACATATAGGCCCCCCTTTCTTTCTTCTCCCCCCCATATCTCTCAGATTAGAAAAAAAAACCTCATGACCTAATCTACCCCGTCACCCCCCCGTATCGCCTCCGCCTCCCATCGATGGCCGCCGGCGATCCATCCCCGCCCCCCCTCTGCCACGCCTCCACTTCCTCTCACTCTCCCTCCTCTACAAAATTGCAAGCCCCAATCGATGAAAACCCGACGCCCTGAGACCCTGGAGCCATCCGCCCCACCTCCGACCGGCCGATGCCTCCCTAGTCCCCTCCACCTCGCGAGCGACTTCCAGCCCCCCCTCTTCAGCCTAGTTCGACGAGAAACGGAAAAATAGAGGTGAGTTTTTATATTTTTCCTTTATATAAAAACTGATTTTTCCTTTATATAAAAACTGATTTTTTTGCTTTATGTAAAAACTTATTTTAAGGTGATATAAAAACTGATTTTTATTAGTTACAAAAAGATTAGATTTTTAGACAAGAAAAGATGTGATTTTTGAATTAGAAATGTTAGGATTTTTATAGATATGAAAGCTAGAAGAAAATATGAACTTTATATATGAATAACAGAAAAGGATTCGATTTTTAATTACATATGAAAATATAATTTTTATATTATAGAAAGATTAAAAATATGATTTTTATATTATAAAGGTAATAAAAATATAATTTTTTAATTAAGTAGTGAAGTAAAAATATGATTTCTACTTCGATAAAAATTGGATCTTTATATGTGAAGTGAATGGAAAATGTGAATTTTTATTTATAAACATTGAGATAGAAATGTGATTTTTTCTTTAAAGATAGTGGAATAAAGAAATAATTTTTATTGAAGTAAAGATTAGATTTTTGATATATAAAGACGTGATTTTTAAAAATATAAAGGCGTGATTTTTAAAAGTATAAAGACGTGATTTTGGTTATATAAAAGAGGCGAATTTTATATACATGAAAATAAAATAAAATTTGATTTTTAATGTGAACAACGTGAAAAGAATTGAGATGCAATGAATAGAAATCAAAAGGGAATTCAGATAGTTCAGAAATGAAATGGCGGAGTGGAACCTCAAGGTGAGAAATCCTTACTTTTAATTTATTTCTAGTTTGAAATATATACTGGGATGCAGACGGTGTTCAGTAGCACCTGACAACCGTCGTCCACAGACCATGGTATGCTTGTTTGTTTGATTTTGATGTGTAGTTGATTGTGTGACGTGATGTGAAATAAAATAAAATATTTAAGTAGTTAAAAATATTTTATAGTTGAAAATATTATTTTTAATGTGAATGTGAATAAATATTTATAAACAAATCGACGATTTGTTTATATACACTGATTTGACTGATATTGATTGGAACGATAAATATTACACATTGCCCAACTGCATAAATAAAAATCTGTGTTTGTTGATTTGAAACCCCACATGGGTATTGGGATGATATTTGGCGTACACTAATCCTGATTGTTTAGTTGTATGTCAACCGTTGGGTTGACAGACTGTGTAAGCGTTAATTATTTATATTTAGTGCTTATGCAGTTGTGTGGTGCACTCTGGATGATGGTTGATTATTTATCGTTGTTATTTTATACATATGTTGTAGAAAATAAATATAATTAACATTTTATGGTAATTGATTGGGCCTTATTCCGGTTTTGGAAAAAAGAAATATTTGAGAGGAAATATTTGAAACGAAATATTTGAATAGAATATTTGAAAATAGAAATGCGAAGCCGTGTTAGGTAGTTACACGCCATTTTAACACGAACGGGAATTTTGTCGATTTTATAATGAATATTGAAAGTGATTTCAAAATCGAATATTTAGAAATGAATTCGAATTGAAATTGAATAGAAATGAATTCGAATTGAAATTGAATAGAAATGAATTCAAATTGAGATTGAATAGAAATGAATTCAAATTGAAATTGAATAGAAATGAATTCGAATTGAAGTTGAATAGAAATGAATTCGAATTGAAATTGAATAGAAATGAATTCGAATTGAAATTGAATTAATTTGAAATTCATATTGAATTGAAAACGAACTGAAATTGAATTCAAAATCGATTTGAATTGAAATCAATGTGAAATGAATTTAAAACGAATTTGTAAGGGAAAATTTAATTTGATTTGAATTTGAAATGGAAGTTGAATTTTTTTTTGAAACGAATTTAAAACGATTTATAAAATTTGTTTTAAATGGAAATCGATGAAATATATATAATATATATATTATATATATAATGGCCTGAATAGGACGCGTCGCGCTGCGGTTGTTCGTGAATTTCGACTATTGACTTCTAATGGATATTGCGGGAGATCCGACCGTCGGATTCTCCTAAAACTGGAACCGTTGGGTTCGTTTCGAAAAGAGCTTTCTAACAATATTAGAGATTTGAAATCTAACGGCTGGATTTGGAATTATATCCAAGTCAAATTTGGAAAAGGTCGCTGTAAGTGCAGTTCGATGGCCATTGATGGAAATCGACTGTACGGGCCTTAATGAAATTATTAAAAATAGTAATAATTTGTGTAAAATCATAAGAAATGATTTGGAAAGAATTGGGATGAAAAACTTCATATTTGAAAAGATAAAAATAGATTTTTATTGAAATGAACTAGTTTTGAACTATAATTATAATTCTATTTATTTTTAAATAAATAAATTGAATTCGAAAAGGGTTTTAAAAGTAACCAGAATTCCAATAATTGAATTGGAATGGATTTGAATCAAAATTGTCTTCGGAATATTTCTATGTTGGATTTTGTGATGATACAGATATTATTATGGGAATTTGAAAGATATATTTATATCGTTATTTCCAATACGATATTTGTTGGTCGTAGAATTTGATATTGAATATAAGCCGATATATTTTCTATTCAAAGCCTTGTATTTAATATCAAATGTGATTTGGATTTGTCGTGAATGGAGTCTTCATTAACACTGTTCTTAAACCCAGTTGAGAAAAAAAGTTTAAATCTTTTTGTTTAGATTTAATGAAGTGTACCAATTAAATGGTATTTAACTGGAATTGAATTTGAATTGATTTTTGGGTTTATCGTGAATGGTGTTTTAAATAACACTTGTTCTTTAACCCGATAATTAATGGAATGTGATTTCGGGTTTATAGTGGACCGTGTTTTAAATGACATTGGTTCTTTAACCCAGTTAAAGATAGGAGGTGATTTCCAAAGTTAAATAATCATTAATATTGATTTTTGGGAAGATTAAATGTGATAACCCCAAACTTCCACGGAATGAAAGTAGGAGTAATCATTTTTGGAATACAACATAAATACAATAAAACAGAACACAGATACAATATAGCAAAGGAAATTCATGGGGTAATAACATTATAGCAGCGGAAAAATATAATGTCATCAATCACAGGAAATCCACAGTCACAAAAACTAAGCTATTACAACAAGTTTTGCAGAAAAGAAATAAGTTTGATGTCTAAAAAGAAAAGAAAAGATGCTATAGAAACAAAAGATAAATGTCTTCAAGCTCCAAGTCATCACCTCTCTACTTCAGCAAATCCAAGAGACAGAAAATAAGCAGCTCCAAAGAAAAGACTACAAGCAAAGAATGAACCTGTCTACTTGGCTGCCCGTGCGGAAAAGAGGGCACCCAAGTTTGCAAAAAGGTGAAACAAACGATGGGTCAGTCGTGGGACTGGTGTGAGAATTATTAAGTAAAATAAAATAACTATTAGATATAAGGCAAATCCAAAGACCACGCCGCTAACGCGGAACGGGTTTACTCTAATGGATTGCCGTGCATAATTTAAATTGTCATAACAAATAATTAAGTACATCGTAAACAACGCAATGCTTTTTGAAAAAAAAATGGAATCACCATAAGACCCAAGTCCCATCACACAATGCAACGCACACCAGAGGATAGGGTTTTACCTTATGGTGATTAAACATGCTAAATACGACAAATACGCATCTAATATTATCATTAATGTATATGAAAACATTTCAAAGTAAATGTATTAATATTAGGAAGCATAGGTACCATATACTATGCCTCCGTACTAGTAATACAATCAAATTCGTCGGTTCGTATTTGGATTTTGGTTTCCATCATGAGTCAAGGCTAGAGCGGAGCTCCTTACCGATTCGAGACACTCTAGCTAGTGCCTCAGGATTCCCCGTGGAGAACCCTTGGAAATGGCAGGGCCGGTCCGCAAATACAGCTTAGCGGATTGGCAATTCCTAAGCACACGTTTCCCGGTCCTATAGGACCTAATATCTGAGGCGCGCCACATTCCATCATCCACATAAGTAAAGTATCAGCGCTGGGAGGTCCCTGACACTACTTCTAGCTAGAAAGAAACGTGCTGCTTTCCCTGCGTTCCCTTCGCCCGTTTTAGACTCTACCGGTTTGTGAGGCTCGTGAGGTTACGTAATACACAAAGCTCTGCTTATTCAAGCAGTGCTTTGATCGTCACCACAAGGTTCTGCTTTTCAACAAGAAACCTTGATCATTGCATCTTAGTATGCCACACTGTCACTCCATGCCATACCATTGCTTCTCCATCAATACATAAATGGGTGTTAAGTAGAGAATAAATTCTCCACCACCAATATTTATATATTAACAGAAAATCAACAATATGATATATAACGAAGTACGATGTCAGACACACCATCCATTTAAACTTATGCTCTGGGTCTGAACGAAAGTCAAATCCGTGAAACCAACACGTACGTCTAGGCAATGACCTTGACCCATGAATTGGTAGCAAGTCAATTCAGGGTCTCGATCGTTGTCCATTCGAGGGAAGATTTACGGTCTTCATGCGTCGTCTTCTTACTTCGATCTTTAACGCCGCTGGATTAATTTGGGATGAGAATATCTCGGATTTCCCAAACAATCCTCGTATGTATATACATATATATTTTTTGAAAATCCTTCTTATTTGTTAATAATTACTTTTATTAACAATTCATTCTATTTTAATTATTTAAAATAGTCAAACTTCTTATTTAACGACGCATTCTCAAAATCATATTTTTATTTACATTAATTAAAATGTAAACTTGCATTTACATGCCGCATTCTTACCCATTTACATTGAATAGAATGTAAACTTTCATTACATATCGCATTCTTATTTTCTTTACATTTAATAAAATGCAAACTTGAAATTACATGCCACATTCTTACTTATTTACATTGAATAAAATGTAAACTTGCATTTACATGTCGCATTCTTACCTATTTACATTGAATAAAATGTAAACTCATCCTACGGTGGAATTCCTTTATTTTAACATTAAAATAATGTAAATTTTTCCCTATGGTATATACACTTTTTATATTAACATTTAGAATAATGTTAACTCATCCTACGATGCATATTTTCTTAATTTTAACATTAAAGATAATGTTGACTTATCCTATGGTTAAATTACCCTTTATTAACATTAAAAATAATGTTAACTCACCCTATGGTGTTATTCCTTCTTAATTTCATAAAAAAAAATGTAACATTCCTGCGGTCAATTCTCTTTTATGTTAACATTATAAAATAATGTAAATTTTATCCCACGAAGTAATTCTCTTAATATTAACATTAAAAATAAATGTATATTAACCCTATGGTTAAATTATCCTTTATTAACATTAAAAATAATGTAATCTCATCCTATGTTAAATTACTTTATTACTTTACATTAAAAATAATGAAGCTCAATCCTACGGTTAAGTTACTCTTTAATTTAACATTAAAATTATGTTAATTCAACCTACGGTTGAATTTCCTTTATTTTAACTTAAACAAAATATAATGTTAATTCATACTATGGTGGAATTCACTATATATTAACATTAAAAACAATGTTAATTCATCTTACGGTCAAATTCCTTATATACTAACATTATAAATAATGTTAATTACCCTATGGTGAAATTCTTTTATTTAAACATTAAAAATAATGTTAAATCCTTCTACGGTGAAATTCTTTTACTTTAACATTAAAAATAATGTTAATCATCCTACAATGTAAATTCTTTTTATTTAACATTAAAAATAATGTTAATCATCCTACGGTGTAAATTCTTTTTATTAACATTAAAAATAATGTTAATCTTATCATACGTTTAAATTACGCATCATTAACATTAAAAATAAAGTTAATTTTATCATACGGTTAAATTTTCTTCATATTAACATTATAAATAATGTTAACTAAATCCTACGGTTGAAATTTCTAGTTAATTTACATTAAAAATGTCCATTTCATCCTACGGTAAAGTTACTATTTAATTGACATTAAAAATGTCCATTTTTCATGCATTGTAAATTACTTATTTTTAACATCAAAAATAATATTAATTCCTCATACAACGTAAATTCTTATTTGTATCGTTAACAAAATTGTTAATTTTCATTCGATGTGAATACTTATTTTTAACATTGACACAAAAATGTTAATTTATCATACGTTGTAAATACTTTTATATTAACATTAAAAATATTAATGACATCCTACGGCTAAAATTTTATTATATTAACATTAAAAATGTTAATTACATCATACGGTGTTATCTTTAACATTAAAAATGTTAATTTACACATGCGGTGAAATTACTATTTAATTAACATTAAAAATAATGTTAATTACTAATGCGGTGTAGTTTCTTATTATTAACATTTAAAAATAATGTTACTTTCTCATACCATGTAAATTCCTTATATTTAACATTAAACAAATGTTAATTTCTCATCACTTTAATTTTACATAATTCAATGTAAATTTCATGTTAACACAAATTCCTACTTTGGTTTTACATAATTAAATGTAAATTTATGTCATTCCAAATTTCATACCTTAATTTTACATAATTAAATGTAAATTTAATGTTAACACCAATTCCTACTTTAATTACATTGATAAAAATGTAATCTTTTTCCTACGGTGAAGTCCTTGAATATATTACATTAATAAAAATGTAAATTTTATTTACATATCACATTCTTAATAAAATAAAACGTAAACTTTAGTTACATTTCACATTCTCAATTTGTTTACATAAAATAAAAGGTAAACTTTAGTTACATTTCTAAAAATTTAAAATTTCACCTACGGAGTAAATTCTTATATATATTACATTAATAAGAATGTATTGTGCATACAGTTAAAATTACCATTTTATTCACATTACAATTTATTCACATTAATAAAAATGTGTTACATGTCTAATAATTCATTATATTCACATAAGTAAAAATGTGAAATTTTACATGTCCAATATTTAATTTATAATATTAACATTAAAAATGTTAATGTCATCATACGGTTGAATTTTTATAATATTAACATTAAAAATGTTAATTTCATCCTACGTATTATTTCTTTTTATATTAACATTAAAAAAAATTGTTAATGTACACTTGCGGTAAAATTACTATTTAATTAACATTAAAAATGTTAATTTTTCATGCATTGAAAATTACTTATTATTAACACCAAAATAAATGTTAATTTTTCATACAACGTAAATTACTTATTATTAACATCAAAATAAATGTTATTTTTTCCCTATTTCAATTTTACAAAAAAAAAAGAATATGTAAATTTCATCACAAGTCGCGTTCTTATTTACATCAAATAAACTGTAAATTCTCATCACATCGCATAACAACATCCAAATACAACAATAGGATCAGATTCGATACTAACATCGAGGTAAATTGCAAGATGGGGTTTCACACGGCATATGTAAAATCAACATGGCATGGTTAAATAAATAACACATAATTCATTTTAATTAATTATGAATTCAGATTTAAGCCTAAAATTTCAGATCTAATCACATAGCACTATAGGCAATTCAGATTCCACATCATATGTTATGAACGGTTTAGATCTATGTTTAAACATCGTGTCATATTAATTCTACTGTTAATAATCATGCAAATAATAATTAAATAAATTAAATTAAATTTAAAAATAAAATTCTCACAGTGTTTGGTCAGAGAGGTGATTCAGGTTCGGTCAGATTCGGTGTTCCAATTCAAGACGATTTCAGATCTGGAACGATTCGAATACAAATTCATACACAAAATCAAAAATCAGCTTTTTACAACTGGCTGTGTAACGCTTAAAAGCGTGGGGAAATCTGAAACAAAATCTACCTTAGAACGTTCAAAACTTCAAATTCGATTTTCTGGAGTTGTAGTTGACGAAACGACGGGCCGTTTGTTGGAGAAGGACCGGCTACGAGAGAGCTACGCACGGCCAGAAGGTGGCGAGGTGCGGCGGTGGCGTGGGGCCCAGGGGAGGCTGCGACTGGCGGCTCTTTGGAGGGACGGGGCAGGCGGATCGAGGCACGAGAATGGCTGAGGTTGGTACCAAATCGAAGAGCTCGGCGAGAGCTTCGAAACGAGTACTCACACGCCAAATTCCGTTAAGAAATGAGAGAGAAAACTGAGTTTGAATTTTCGAAGGGAGGTGGGTTCACTTGCGGATGAAATGACGAAGAGGAAGACGAATGAACAGTAATTCCGAATTTTATAATATTATATTAGGTTTTCCTAATCATTATTTAATAATTTAATTAGCCCGTTAAAGCCCGTTTTGGTCCGAACCCCGATTTAAGCCTGCTTACTGTCGTTCTTAAGGTTTTGAGGCCTTCTGAACGCAATGGAACATGTTACAGGACCCAATTCCGAAATTTATTATGAGTTCTGGAATAATTATATTATTTTATTAATATTTTAATGTATACCGTACATGAAAATTCACCAAGGTCACAAATTAACTTCAAAAATTCTCAAAAAAATATATTTAGCTATGTTTTGATGCTGTGGACCTATGAAAATTAATTTCGTTCAATTCTGAGCCCGTATGAATTTTTAATGAATTTTTAAAGTCAAAAATTGTCCGTTTACACTGAAAAATCAATTATAATTATATATTAATTCCAAAAATTACCAAAAAATCATTTTTAGCTTTTTTTTGATGATACGAATCCAAAAAAATTTATTTCGTTGAATTCTGAGACTTTTTGAAAAATGACTATTTTTAAGGCCAGTATATTTAATATTAAAAATATATTTTTAAACAAATAATTTCCGAAACTCAAAATATATAAGTGTTTACTGTTTTTCAATGCAGAAACATCATTCTGGAACCAATGGAAGTGGTTTCTTCGAGTCGAAATTCCTTTATATGCAAAAAGTAGCATTTTTGACCTATGCAAATTACCCAGCGACCTTTCTAAAAATTGAATTGGCCATAACTTTTGATTTCCGCTATGAAATTTCGATTTTTCGGATTCGTTGGAAAGATATTTTAAAATAGATTCTAATATTTTTGGTTTTACTAAAATCCGTTAAATTTTGGATCCTGTATGGTCAGTCAAAGTTCAAGTTTGACTTTTCAAACTACCGCGCTATTTCTAGCTCTTTTTATAATTAAAATTAATTTATTCATTCTAACTTCGATTTGAACCAAATTTGTGATCCTTATTATTTAAAATAGATTATTTTAAATATCAAAACTCATTTAAAATCACTTAAAATAAATTTTAAATTGGCCCCAAAATTCAGGGTTGTTACAGTCTCCCCCACTTAAAAACTTTTCGTCCCCGAAAAGGAAAAAGAAAAATAGAAGAGGAAGAATAAGCACAGAGAATGTTTTTAACAAAGATGGTACCGTCTATAACATCAGGCTTTCCACCGAAGAAGTTGGTCCTTTCGTTCCTTCGTAAACATGTGCCAATTGAGCATCGCCACTTCACTTAGTCTTCTTCGAATGCACGATCAAGGGGAGAGTCAAAACAACTGAAATGGTGATTCTAGGAGATAGAAAAGATCGAAGGATGAATGAAAAGATGACGATAAAGTGACTGGCTATTATGTATCCCATGAAATGTTCGCCGTAGAATATAGTGATTCTACGTAAACGAATTATTATAAATATGTTATATTCCGCTTTGTAAACCAAAGCTCTGATACCAACTGTGATAACCCCAAACTTCCACGGAATGAAAGTAGGAGTAATCATTTTTGGAATACAACATAAATACAATAAAACAGAACACAGATACAATATAGCAAAGGAAATTCATGAGGTAATAACATTATAGCAGCGGAAAAATATAATGTCATCAATCACAGGAAATCCACAGTCACAAAAACTAAGCTATTACAACAAGTTTTGCAGAAAAGAAATAAGTTTGATGTCTAAAAAGAAAAGAAAAGATGCTATAGAAACAAAAGATAAATGTCTTCAAGCTCCAAGTCATCACCTCTCTACTTCAGCAAATCCAAGAGACAGAAAATAAGCAGCTCCAAAGAAAAGATGTAATAACCCGGAAAATACGAGCCAATTTAAAAATTTTAAATTGATTATTTCAAAGAAATTTGAACCATTGAAATAGAATATTTCAATAAAATAGTGAATTAGAAATAGTGAGTCAGTTTGAAAATTTGAATTCAAACTTTGACTGACTATGCAGGGTGGAAAATATAACGGATTTTAGTGAAACTAAAATTATTTAAATCTGTTAGTCAATACCTTTCTAACGAATCTGAAAAATCGAAGTTTCATAACAGGAATCAAAAGTTATGGCCGAATGAATTTTCAGAAGAGTCGGTATATAGAATATAGCCCTGGAAAATTGATATTTTGCATACGACCTCGTAATTCGACGAAACCACTTTTGTTGGGTCCGGGATGTCAAACTATTGCTAGGTTTCAAATTTCATAATTTTTGAAGCTAGTGTGTGAGCGTGGCAAAAGAAAATGTGTTTGGTCGATTTCTGTTAAATTGGATCGACCAGAAAATGGCCATTTTTCAAACGACCTCAGAATTCGACGAAACTAGTTTTGTTGGGACCGTAGCGTCAAAACATAGCTAGATTCATTTTTCTGGAATTTTTCGAATCAGTTTGTGGCCCTGGCAAATTGAAATGTGCGTTCAGAGTTAAAAATTAAATGTTTTATACTTTAATTTGAAAAATAACTGACTGTAACAGTCGAATCGGCCTACGAAACATATCCCATTGTGTCCGGAATGGGGGTATTTAGCTAGGGGCGACAGTCATTGGGTTTAAAAAGGAGTTCGTTTAAGAAAACACTATTTAAAATTTTTAATATAGTCTCGGCCAATCATATTTTTTCTTTCATAAATTTTAAAATAAAAAAAATACAGAACCCCCCCCCCCCCCGTTCAACGGCGACCCGAGCTCCCCACCTTCTCTCCTCAATCGCCGCCGCCTCAGGCGCTTCTAGACTTCGCCACCCCCCTACCTCGACGCGCCTCAGCCCCCTCTCCAAATCCGACTAAGCCTCACCGCCCCTCATCGCCTGTGCCGCCCATACCGACGCCTCAAAGTCCAGACCTTCCCAGCGCCGCCGCCGCTCCGATCTGCCACCGCACCCCCTCAAACCACTACCGATTTAAAGCCCTCTCTTCCCTCTTCCACGTCCAACTCCCTGATCGTCTCAACGATCAACGGATTTCTCGAAAATCGTAAACCTAGTTTTGAAGCTCGTGAAAGTGCGTTTTTCTTTGATCTTTTCACTTTGAAAAATCATATCTTTTTGGTGTGTTGACGAAATTCGATGAAACAGGAAACATCGAGACCGCAAGGAAGCTCTCTACCCAATAGAAGAAGCTGCGGATTTTTCTGACATCGTATCGATTTTTAGCGCTCAGAATACCAAGGTGAGAAATCTAAATTAACGTGAAATTGAATGGAAAATGTCGTGTATAATTTATATAAGCGAAATATAAATTACATACGTGTTGTATACCTCATGTACATGCGTAGTGTAAGCTATATAAGCGAAGTATGAATTTTTACATGCATAGAATAATTTATATGTGTGTTGAAATACAAGTAAAATATATTATATACATATATATATATATATACTCCCCCCCGTCCACAAACCATGGACGATATTTATTGTGGTGAATTGGTGTGAAATATTGGGTGAAAATACGAATGGTTGAATAATTCTTTGTGGTTGATATTGTTTGGTTGTGGTTGAAAAATACCCATTGGTGATTGAAATGAATTGGAAATATTTGTGGAAATAAAAATAAACATGCCGCCTGCGTGCGAATTAGATGCATGAATCCCCATTGTCAAAAACCGCGAGGTTTTAAGGTAGAGCGAGGAGCCGTACTAGGGACGGTGCCGGTTTTAACTACCCTGCCGTTATGCTGCCGAAATTTTGAATAATCTTTGTGTGTTAGAATTATTTTCATATGTTGAAATTATTTTTCATGCATAGAAATTAAAGTCATATATGAAACTATGTCCATGTGTGGAAATATTCATGTGTTGAAAAGTGTTGTGTGAAAATAAAATTCATTTGTGAATGAATGAAGTGTTTAATCAATAAAAATCACATTTTTGTATATATATGAAGTATGAAAAATATTCGCCTTATATAAATAGCTTCAACAATCAAAATTTCATCTTTCTAATAAGAACAACATAAATAAGATGTCCATGTGTGGAAATGCTCATTTGTTGAGAAGTGTGTGTAGTGGAAAAGTTCATGTGTTGAATAAAAAGATCGAACAATAAAAATTACATTTTTATTGAAACTATGAAGTGTTGAAACCATCCATTGGTTGAATAAATATTTTAAATGATAAAAATATCATTTTTATCATATGTGTGATATGCTAAAGATATGCGGACGTTGAAATAAATATTTGTGATAGAAATATTATTTTTAACATGCATAGGAACTAAATAAAATAGTCATGTGTTGAAATCTACTTTAGTTCGCCAAAATTATCATCTTTGAAATGTGAAGAGTTAAAAATAGCCACTCGTTCAAATAAACGTGCATGAGTTGAAATATACATTAACTAGATAATGATATGATTTTAGCCTATGCATGCAATATTCGAATGAATGGTGTTTTTAAACCAAAGCAAATCAAATATGCAATTGAATGGAAAATGATAAATGTTAGAAATTGTATATATGTACATGCATATCTATTGAACAGGTTAAAGCAAAAGGGGCTAGAGAAGAGAAATAGAATTTTGTGCCCGACAAATAGGTACACATTTACCGCTTTGTTTGGGTGATGATTTTATGAGCCTGTTGGCTAGCCGCTTGGCTTTTTCTTTTTTTTCTTTTTGATATGAGACGCCCGTGTGGCTATTTGGGAATTTTGCCAGACCCTCCCGTACAAAGGTGGTTATGGCGAAATTTTCCAAAAATTTAAGGCGTTAGTGAAGTAATTGAAGTGGAAACGATATAGGAATTTTGAATGAGCTATATTTATATAAATATATAAATATAAATAGAATTAAAACGAAACGTGGCCGTGCAGTTCATATTTTGAAACCGTGATTTCAAATGATTAGTGCGGAAGATCCGACCATTGGATTTTCCCGAAACCTCAACCGTTGGGTTCGCCTTGGAGATATCTTTCCAACGGCACCAACTTTGTGAAGATCCGACGGTTGGATTGTCTGGAATGATTAATTCAAAATTAGTGAAAAACAGCGCCAGAAACGATTATATTTATATATATATATAAATATAATATAATTAAATCGAATAACGACGCTGCAGTTCGTAAATTGAAATCGTAACTTCAAATGGTTAGTGTGGAAGATCCGACCGTCGGATTTTCCCAAAACTGAAACCGTTGGATTCGTTTTGAAATGACCTTCCTAATGATGTAAAATTTGTGAAGATCCAACGGTTAGATTTTTAGATATGTTTAAAACAAAATTAGTGGAAAGCAGCGCCAGTGCGTCGACACGACCTGAAACGTCGTTTAATTAAATATGGCCGTTTTAAATTAAATAAAAATGGCGATATATCGTTATAAAGTGGTATAGACGATATAGAGTGAAAATGAACCAATTTTGTTGGGTTTGCTTGATATGTGATGGTTGAATGTATTTGACATGAAAATTATAACTAAATAACTGAAATGTGATAGTTGCATAGTCCAACCATGTGATTGATTGATTTGAAAATCTAAATATACGTGGGTTATTTGAAAAGGCCGAGTTTATCTCATTTCAAATAATCGATCGACGTTGAGAAGTCGAAGAGTCGAAGACGACTGAAGACCGACGATCTCCACATTGGATGGATGGGCGCTACTGATGCTCGTGATTGGAGTAGCTACCATGAAGGAATTGAAGTAGTAGCCGTCCAAACATATTGTTGATTGTACGGATATGCGAGGAATTGGTGCCTCCGGTTTCGTTCAGACCCAGAACGGACTTGTAAATGGGCTGTGTGTCTGACATTGGATTTTGTTCTGTGTCGATTGATCTCTGTTAAATATATATCTGTTTGGCGGCGGAGAATTTATTCTCTTGTTTAACGCCCTTCTCTGAGACGTACGAGCTCAGAGGTTATGTATTGACAGAAATCAGTCGCATGGAGTGGATTGCCTGTGTGGCACGCCTAAGTGACATATGATCAAGGCTTCTGTTGCAAAGCAAAGTCTTGTGGTTGATGATCAAAGCATGGTCTGTGTGACGTAGCTTTGTGTATAACGTGAATTCGCGAGCCTCACACCTCGGTATGAGTCAAAAACGGGAGAAGGACCCAAGGAGTGCATGACGTTTCTTTCTAGCTATGGTGGTGTCAGTGACCTCCCAGCCCTGACATTTATATCTACTTTTCACCTGTGTGGTTGTTGGAATGCGAGGCGCCTCGATTATAGGTCTGTAAGGACCGGGAAACGTGTGTTCAGGAATAATTAATCCTCAAAAGTAAGAGAGGACCGGCCTTGGAGGATCCAGGGGATTGCTGTGTGCGGTCCCGAGGCATTTGCTAGAGTGTCTCGAATCGGAGAGGAGCTTGCCCCTTGCCTCGACTCATGAAGGAATCCAATTTCCAATACGAAATATGCGGACGTGATTGTATTACTAGTATGGCGACATAGTGGTATGGGTCATTTATGCCGCCTATGATTGATATTTATGATTGAAATCGCTTTTGAAACATATATGCACTAGTAATAATATCAAGCACTTTTGTTTTATTCGTATGAAGCATCTTTGGCCATTATAAGGTAAAAACTCTATCCTCTGGCTTGCGTTGCATTGTGTGATGGGACCTGAGTCTTATAATGGCTTCATTTTATAAAAAGCATTGCGTTGATTTAATCATTTACTTTATTTCATGCACTAGCACTCATTGGAGTAAACCCGTTCCGCGAAAGTGGCGTGGTCCTTTGATTTGCCTTATTATTGTTGTTAATGAATTGAGTAGATTTCTCATACCAGTCCCGTGACTGACTCGTAGTTTGTTTCACCTTGCAAACTCGGGTGCCCTCATTTTCACACGGGAAGCCTAGTTACAGGTTTCTGACGCACCTTTTGGCTCATGGCGAGGCTTGACTACACCGTGCTGACTTGGATTTTCTCCGCCATTATTGTATCTATATTATGATTCCGCCACTGGCGATGTAGACTGATATTCCTTTTATGTACTCTTTATGTATGATTCCGCCTCAGGCGATGGTGACTGATTATGTATCATTATGCACTAAGTTGTATCCTGTACTGTGCTTCTCTGATGTGATGATATCTATATGATTCCGCTGTCATATGTGTGTAAATTATTCTATTTTCTGTTTGTGCTATTATCTGTGATCTGCTAATGATGATTGATGTGTTATATTCCAATGATTATCCTTAACACCGTGTCACGGGGTTTTGGGATCGTCACAGCTGGTATCAGAGCTTTGGTTAACCTTAGTTCTGGAGTCTAACACATTAAACACTTCGTCAAAATAGAATCAGTAGTATTCTAAGGCGAGTAGCTCATTAGAGATAGGACTAGTAAAGTCCTAGAATGAGCTGAGCAGAATAGCAAAAACAATTGATCAGTCCATCGTTATCTTTCCGTAGGATTTTCTGCTTAACTATGCAGTTGACTATTATTTCTGTTAACTAACTTTTTCGTTACTTATACAGAATCTGACAAATGGCTACCAGAGCAGCCGCCGCTAGAGGAGGCCGTGCCGGCCGAGGCCGAGGAAGGGGAGAAACCCAGCTCAAGAAGGACCTTTGATACAACCTCCGGCAGCTCAATACTTCGAGCTCGACCGTGTAGCTATGAGATATAAGAACTTAGGAGGCAAGATCTTCTCGGGGACTGGCACCGTAATAGAGGCCCTTGCATGGCTCAAAACATGCGAGAAAATTCTTGAAGGCCTAAGGCTAGGAGACGAAGACAAAGCTGTTATGGGCGCCTGGCTTATGCAGGAACAAGCCGAATTATGGTGAGAATCTCTTACCGCCGGGAATAGAGAAGCTGGAAGAACATGGGATGGATTTAAAGAACTCTTCAAGGAGAAATATGTCCCAGAACAAGCTCTAGAAAGAATGCACGATGACTTCGCCAATCTCCAGCAAGGCGATCTTTCCGTGCAAGATTATCTGAACAAATTTACAATGTTGTCGCCCTATGCTCCTGAGCTCGTTGCCACTGCGAAATCCAAAAATAAGAGGTTTATCTTTGGACTAAGACGACAATATCATGATAGAGCCATGGCCCATGTCAAGCTGGATTTCAATGAGCTAGTGGAAATGACATGCAACTATGAAGACCTGGATCAAAGACATATGGATCAGGATCGCGCTAGAAGCCAAGCCGGAAACAAGCGCAAGCCTGCTGTAAATCAGGGCGAGTCAAGCCAAGCAGCATCTTCAAAGTCTCAGACTGGCAAGCCGCCAAGAGGTAGTTGCTTTAACTGTGGTAAGCCGGGGCACTACTCAAACATCTGCACAGCTCCAAAGAGACAGAAAACAAATTCTCAAGGCTCGAGCCAAGGCTCTCAGAACCCTCGCTCGTGCTTCAACTGTCGCATGACCGATCATTTAGTCAAAGACTGTCCTTTGCTAAAGAAAGCTACTGTAGCTCATGTCTATGACGGGTCTAGCCCGCCAGCTGCTTCTGACGGAGCAGGTAAACCCGATGTTTTGGGAGGTACCCTTACAATTAAAAATATTCCTGTTTCTGTATTATTTGACACAGGTGCATCGCGTAGTTTTATTGCTAGAAACACAGTGCACAAACTAAAGTTAAAACAGCGAAAGCTTAAAGAATCGGTTGAAGTTCATAACCCGATAGGGGGTCCTGTTACTCTCGGTTCATATTATAGAGTGCCAATCTCTTATTCTTTCTACAAATTTCCCATTAATTTGATTGTTATGGATTTTCCCGAATTCGACGTCATCCTTGGGTTAGAATGGTTAACGAAATATGAAGCTGAGGTGAAGTGTGCGGAAAGAATCGTTAAAATCCGAACGAAGCTTGGACATATATATATTCCCTGTCATGGTTCGAATCCGAATAGAGAAGAATTTTGGTCAGCATTAGAACTTATCCCCACTTCCATAGAAAAGATTCCGATTGTTAGCAACTATGCGGATGTGTTTGAAGAAGTTGAAAACTTACCTCCGCAAGGAGAAATAGAATTCCGAATCGATCTAATTCCCAATGCCAGACCAGTGGTGCATCCAATTCGCAGGATGACTCCGAAAGAAAAAGAAGAATTAGGCGATCAAACCCGTCAACTGTTGTGGAAAGGTCTAATCAGACCGAGTTTTTCCAATTGGGGTGCAGCTGTTGTGTTTGTCCCGAAGTCAGACGGTACTCTTAGATTATGTGTTGATTACCGAGACCTCAACAAACAGACGCTTAAAAACAAATATCCATTACCCCGCATTGATGATTTGCTAGACCAATTGAATGGGGCGAAAGTATTTTCCCGAATGGACCTAGCTACAGGTTTTCATCAATTGAGAATAGCAGAAGAGTGTGTTCCTTTGACCGCTTTCAGAGGCCCAGACATATTTTATGAATGGTTAGTAATGCCGTTTGGCCTATGCAACGCTCCAGCATACTTTGTCGATCTAATGAATAGAGTGTTCAGGGGAGTTCTGAATAAATGTGTCCTCGTATTCATCGATGATATTTTAATCTACTCCAAATCAAAACCCGAGCATGAAAAACACTTAGAACAAGTATTGGAGATTCTAAGGAAGAACGTCTCCAAAGCCAAATTCTCTAAATGTGTCTTCTGGCAAGAAGAAGTCAAATTTCTTAGCCATGTCGTGTCAGAGAAAGGAATTTCTGTTGACCCAAGCAAGATAACAGCGATTCAAGACTGGAAACAACCCACTACTCCCACAGAAGTTAGAAGTTTTATGGGGTTGGCTAGTTATTATCGGAAGTTCGTTAAGGATTTTTCGAAGATATCCGGTCCGTTAACGAAGCTCACAAAGAAACATGAGAAGTTTAAGTGGACTTCCGACTGTGAAGAAGCTTTCCAGGAATTGAAATCGAAGTTGACCACCGCTCCAGTGTTAACAATTATTGATGGCAATCAGGATTTAACGGTTTGGACAGATGCTTCTATTAGAGGTCTTGGTGCAGTGTTAATGCAGAGAGGCCAAGTAGTCGCTTATGCAAGCCGCCAATTGAAACCGCATGAAAAGAATTATGTGACTCATGATCTTGAGTTGCTAGCCATCGTATTTGCCTTGAAAATCTGGAGGCATTATTTATTGGGCGAGAAATTTATACTGTACACAGATCATCAATCATTGAAGTATCTATATACCCAAAAAGATCTGAATCTGAGACAGCAGCGTTGGCTAGAATTTCTTGCAGCGTATGATCTTGATATCCTGTATACGCCGGGGAAAGCTAACGTAGTAGCGGATGCACTTAGTAGAAAGACTGCAATCGTTGCCCATCTTATAATTTCACCTAGATTGATTGATAGGATATCTGTTCTTCAGAAAAGTGACAATTTTGCGAAAGAGATGGTAAAAAGGATTCAAAGGGGCGAAGGCTCCAGTTTCCAAGTGGATACAGAAGGAGTTTTGAGGCTGAATAGAAGAATATGTGTTCCCGACATTCCCGAGCTTAAAAGAGAAGTGCTAGATGAATGCCATAAATCCAAATTTTGCATCCATCCTGGGGTGAGTAAAATGTACAACGATATCAAACGCACTTTCTGGTGGAAGGCAATGAAAAGAGATATTTCTTTGTATGTTAGCAGATGCCCTACTTGTCAATTAGTCAAGAGTGACCAACAGAAGCTAGCTGGACTGTTGCAACCGTTGGAAGTCCCAGGTTGGAAATGGGAACAGATTTCCATGGATTTCATAGATGGTTTGCCGCGAACCAAGAAGGGTAATGACAGTATTTGGGTAATCGTAGATCGCTTCACGAAGACTGCCCATTTTATACCTGTCAGATCCAATAGAACTGCCCAAAGTCTAGCACAGATATATTTCAAAGAAATTGTTAAGCTGCATGGAATTCCCATCAGCATAGTCAGTGATAGAGATCCCCTATTTACTAGCAAGTTCTGGGAGGCTTTCCAGACAGAATTGGGAACGAAATTGAATATGAGCACCGCTTATCACCCCCAAACAGATGGTCAAACTGAGCGGGTGAATAGAATTCTAGAAGATTTATTGCGGGCTTGTATAATCGATTTTGGTGGGACATGGGAAGATCATTTGCATTTGGCAGAATTCTCATATAACAATAGCTATCAAGCAAGTTTGAGAATGTCACCATTTGAAGCATTATATGGCAGACCCTGCAGATCTCCAGCATGTTGGGTAGAACCTGGCAACAGACTTGTACTAGGACCCGATATGATTAGGGAAGCATCAGATAAAGTGGATTTCATCAAGAAGCGATTGAAAACCGCCCAAAGCCGACAGAAAAGTTATGCAGACTCTAGAAGGAGAGATTTGACATTTGCTGTTGGTGATCATGTTTATTTAAAGGTTTCTCCGATGAGAGGAGTAATCAGATTTGGAAAGACTGGGAAGTTGGCACCGAGATTTATTGGTCCCTTTCCTATACTTGAGCGAATTGGAACTCTTGCTTATAGGATTCAATTACCAGATTGGTTGCCTGGAGTGCACAATGTTTTTCACGTATCTCAACTTAGGAGACATGTGCATGATCCGGATCTTATTGTAGAAGAAGCAGCGCAACAGGATGTGGAGATAACTCCAGAATTAGCACTCAGAAGAGAGCCATTAAAAATTGTTGGCAAAGAAACCAGGGAACTCAGAAGCAAAAAGGTTTATTTAGTTAAAGTGCAGTGGAGCAGTGATCCTAGAGACTGTACTTGGGAGACTGAGGAAAGCATTAAGCAAGCTTATCCCAAATGCAGAGTGGATATCTCTGACTAACTCCGGTGCAAGGTACCTTTGCCATACTTTGCATTTACATTTTATTTCCTACTTTACTGTTGTTTCCTTTTCGAGGACGAAAAGTTTTAAGTAGGGGAGATTGTAATAACCCGGAAAATACGAGCCAATTAAAAATTTTTAAATTGATTATTTCAAAGAAATTTGAACCATTGAAATAGAATATTTCAATAAAATAGTGAATTAGAAATAGCGAGTCAGTTTGAAAATTTGAATTCAAACTTTGACTGACTATGCAGGGTGGAAAATATAACGGATTTTAGTGAAACTAAAATTATTTAAATCTGTTAGTCAATACCTTTCTAACGAATCTGAAAAATCGAAGTTTCATAACAGGAATCAAAAGTTATGGCCGAATGAATTTTCAGAAGAGTCGGTATATAGAATATAGCCCTGGAAAATTGATATTTTGCATACGACCTCGGAATTCGACGAAACCACTTTTGTTGGGTCCGGGATGTCAAACTATTGCTAGGTTTCAAATTTCATAATTTTTGAAGCTAGTGTGTGAGCGTGGCAAAAGAAAATGTGTTTGGTCGATTTCTGTTAAATTGGATCGACCAGAAAATGGCCATTTTTCAAACGACCTCAGAATTCGACGAAACTAGTTTTGTTGGGACCGTAGCATCAAAACATAGCTAGATTCATTTTTCTGGAATTTTTCGAATCAGTTTGTGGCCCTGGCAAATTGAAATGTGCGTTCAGAGTTAAAAATTAAATGTTTTATACTTTAATTTGAAAAATAACTGACTGTAACAGTCGAATCGGCCTACGAAACATATCCCATTGTGTCCGGAATGGGGGTATTTAGCTAGGGGCGACAGTCGTTGGGTTTAAAAAGGAGTTCGTTTAAGAAAACACTATTTAAAAATTTTAATATAGTCTCGGCCAATCATATTTTTTCTTTCATAAATTTTAAAATAAAAAAAAATACAGAAACCCCCCCCCCCGTTCAACGGCGACCCAAGCTCCCCACCTTCTCTCCTCAATCGCCGCCGCCTAAGGCGCTTCTAGACTTCGCCACCCCCTACCTCGACGCGCCTCAGCCCCCTCTCCAAATCCGACTAAGCCTCGCCGCCCCTCATCGCCTGTGCCGCCCGTACCGACGCCTCAAAGTCCAGACCTTCCCAGCGCCGCCGCCGCTCCGATCTGCCACCGCACCCCCTCAAACCACTACCGATTTAAAGCCCTCTCTTCCCTCTTCCACGTCCAACTCCCTGATCGTCTCAACGATCAACGGATTTCTCGAAAATCGTAAACCTAGTTTTGAAGCTCGTGAAAGTGCGTTTTTCTTTGATCTTTTCACTTTGAAAAATCATATCTTTTTGGTGTGTTGACGAAATTCGATGAAACAGGAAACATCGAGACCGCAAGGAAGCTCTCTACCCAATAGAAGAAGCTGCGGATTTTTCTGACATCGTATCGATTTTTAGCGCTCAGAAAACCAAGGTGAGAAATCTAAATTAACGTGAAATTGAATGGAAAATGTCGTGTATAATTTATATAAGCGAAATATAAATTACATACGTGTTGTATACCTCATGTACATGCGTAGTGTAAGCTATATAAGCGAAGTATGAATTTTTACATGCATAGAATAATTTATATGTGTGTTGAAATACAAGTAAAATATATTATATACATATATATATATATATACTCCCCCCCGTCCACAAACCATGGACGATATTTATTGTGGTGAATTGGTGTGAAATATTGGGTGAAAATACGAATGGTTGAATAATTGTTTGTGGTTGAATAATTGTTTGTGGTTGATATTGTTTGGTTGTGGTTGAAAAATACCCATTGGTGATTGAAATGAATTGGAAATATTTGTGGAAATAAAAATAAACATGCCGCCTGCGTGCGAATTAGATGCATGAATCCCCATTGTCAAAAACCGCGAGGTTTTAAGGTAGAGCGAGGAGCCGTACTAGGGACGGTGCCGGTTTTAACTACCCTGCCGTTATGCTGCCGAAATTTTGAATAATCTTTGTGTGTTAGAATTATTTTCATATGTTGAAATTATTTTTCATGCATAGAAATTAAAGTCATATATGAAACTATGTCCATGTGTGGAAATATTCATGTGTTGAAAAGTGTTGTGTGAAAATAAAATTCATTTGTGAATGAATGAAGTGTTTAATCAATAAAAATCACATTTTTGTATATATATGAAGTATGAAAAATATTCGCCTTATATAAATAGCTTCAACAATCAAAATTTCATCTTTCTAATAAGAACAACATAAATAAGATGTCCATGTGTGGAAATGCTCATTTGTTGAGAAGTGTGCGTAGTGGAAAAGTTCATGTGTTGAATAAAAAGATCGAACAATAAAAATTACATTTTTATTGAAACTATGAAGTGTTGAAACCATCCATTGGTTGAATAAATATTTTAAATGATAAAAATATCATTTTTATCATATGTGTGATATGCTAAAGATATGCGGACGTTGAAATAAATATTTGTGATAGAAATATTATTTTTAACATGCATAGGAACTAAATAAAATAGTCATGTGTTGAAATCTACTTTAGTTCGCCAAAATTATCATCTTTGAAATGTGAAGAGTTAAAAATAGCCACTCGTTCAAATAAACGTGCATGAGTTGAAATATACATTAACTAGATAATGATATGATTTTAGCCTATGCATGCAATATTCGAATGAATGGTGTTTTTAAACCAAAGCAAATCAAATATGCAATTGAATGGAAAATGATAAATGTTAGAAATTGTATATATGTACATGCATATCTATTGAACAGGTTAAAGCAAAAGGGGCTAGAGAAGAGAAATAGAATTTTGTGCCCGACAAATAGGTACACATTTACCGCTTTGTTTGGGTGATGATTTTATGAGCCTGTTGGCTAGCCGCTTGGCTTTTTCTTTTTTTTTCTTTTTGATATGAGACGCCCGTGTGGCTATTTGGGAATTTTCCCATACCCTCCCGTACAAAGGAGGTTATGGCGAAATTTTCCAAAAATTTAAGGCGTTAGTGAAATAATTGAAGTGGAAACGATATAGGAATTTTGAATGAGCTATATTTATATAAATATATAAATATAAATAGAATTAAAACGAAACGTGGCCGTGCAGTTCATATTTTGAAACCGTGATTTTAAATGATTAGTGCGGAAGATCCGACCATTGGATTTTCCCGAAACCTCAACCGTTGGGTTCGCCTTGGAGATATCTTTCCAACGGCACCAACTTTGTGAAGATCCGACGGTTGGATTGTCTGGAATGTTTAATTCAAAATTAGTGAAAAACAGCGCCAGAAACGATTATATTTATAT
Source organism: Allium sativum (assembly GCA_030737875.1). Lineage (NCBI taxonomy): Eukaryota > Viridiplantae > Streptophyta > Magnoliopsida > Asparagales > Amaryllidaceae > Allium > Allium sativum. Next base: position 1,020,076,292 of record CM060926.1, read on the forward strand.
ATATATATAAATATAATTAAATCAAATCGAATAACGACGCTGCAGTTCGTAAATTGAAATCGTAACTTCAAATGGTTAGTGTGGAAGATCCGACCGTCGGATTTTCCCAAAACTGAAACCGTTGGATTCGTTTTGAAATGACCTTCCTAATGATGTAAAATTTGTGAAGATCCAACGGTTAGATTTTTAGATATGTTTAAAACAAAATTAGTGGAAAGCAGCGCCAGTGCGTCGACACGACCTGAAACGTCGTTTAATTAAATATGGCCGTTTTAAATTAAATAAAAATGGCGATATATCGTTATAAAGTGGTATAGACGATATAGAGTGAAAATGAACCAATTTTGTTGGGTTTGCTTGATATGTGATGGTTGAATGTATTTGACATGAAAATTATAACTAAATAACTGAAATGTGATAGTTGAATAGTCCAACCATGTGATTGATTGATTTGAAAATCTAAATATACGTGGGTTATTTGAAAAGGCCGAGTTTATCTCATTTCAAATAATCGATCGACGTTGAGAAGTCGAAGAGTCGAAGACGACTGAAGACCGACGATCTCCACATTGGATGGATGGGCGCTACTGATGCTCGTGATTGGAGTAGCTACCATGAAGGAATTGAAGTAGTAGCCGTCCAAACATATTGTTGATTGTACGGATATGCGAGGAATTGGTGCCTCCGGTTTCGTTCAGACCCAGAACGGACTTGTAAATGGACTGTGTGTCTGACATTGGATTTTGTTCTGTGTCGATTGATCTCTGTTAAATATATATCTGTTTGGCGGCGGAGAATTTATTCTCTTGCTTAACGCCCTTCTCTGAGACGTACGAGCTCAGAGGTTATGTATTGACAGAAATCAGTCGCATGGAGTGGATTGCCTGTGTGGCACGCCTAAGTGACATATGATCAAGGCTTCTGTTGCAAAGCAAAGTCTTGTGGTTGATGATCAAAGCATGGTCTGTGTGACGTAGCTTTGTGTATAACGTGAATTCGCGAGCCTCACACCTCGGTATGAGTCAAAAACGGGAGAAGGACCCAAGGAGTGCATGACGTTTCTTTCTAGCTATGGTGGTGTCAGTGACCTCCCAGCCCTGACATTTATATCTACTTTTCACCTGTGTGGTTGTTGGAATGCGAGGCGCCTCGATTATAGGTCTGTAAGGACCGGGAAACGTGTGTTCAGGAATAATTAATCCTCAAAAGTAAGAGAGGACCGGCCTTGGAGGATCCAGGGGATTGCTGTGTGCGGTCCCGAGGCATTTGCTAGAGTGTCTCGAATCGGAGAGGAGCTTGCCCCTTGCCTCGACTCATGAAGGAATCCAATTTCCAATACGAAATATGCGGACGTGATTGTATTACTAGTATGGCGACATAGTGGTATGGGTCATTTATGCCGCCTATGATTGATATTTATGATTGAAATCGCTTTTGAAACATATATGCACTAGTAATAATATCAAGCACTTTTGTTTTATTCGTATGAAGCATCTTTGGCCATTATAAGGTAAAAACTCTATCCTCTGGCTTGCGTTGCATTGTGTGATGGGACCTGAGTCTTATAATGGCTTCATTTTATAAAAAGCATTGCGTTGATTTAATCATTTACTTTATTTCATGCACTAGCACTCATTGGAGTAAACCCGTTCCGCGAAAGTGGCGTGGTCCTTTGATTTGCCTTATTATTGTTGTTAATGAATTGAGTAGATTTCTCATACCAGTCCCGTGACTGACTCGTAGTTTGTTTCACCTTGCAAACTCGGGTGCCCTCATTTTCACACGGGCAGCCTAGTTACAGGTTTCTGACGCACCTTTTGGCTCATGGCGAGGCTTGACTACACCGTGCTGACTTGGATTTTCTCCGCCATTATTGTATCTATATTATGATTCCGCCACTGGCGATGTAGACTGATATTCCTTTTATGTACTCTTTATGTATGATTCCGCCTCAGGCGATGGTGACTGATTATGTATCATTATGCACTAAGTTGTATCCTGTATTGTGCATCTCTGATGTGATGATATCTATATGATTCCGCTGTCATATGTGTGTAAATTATTCTATTTTCTGTTTGTGCTATTATCTGTGATCTGCTAATGATGATTGATGTGTTATATTCCAATGATTATCCTTAACACCGTGTCACGGGGTTTTGGGATCGTCACAAAAGACTACAAGCAAAGAATGAACCTGTCTACTTGGCTGCCCGTGCGGAAAAGAGAGCACCCAAGTTTGCAAAAAGGTGAAACAAACGATGGGTCAGTCGTGGGACTGGTGTGAGAATTCTTAAGTAAAATAAAATAACTATTAGATATAAGGCAAATCCAAAGACCACGCCGCTAACGCGGAACGGGTTTACTCTAATGGATTGCCGTGCATAATTTAAAGTGTCATAACAAATAAATAAGTACATCGTAAACAACGCAATGCTTTTTGAAAAAAAAATGGAATCACCATAAGACCCAAGTCCCATCACACAATGCAACGCACACCAGAGGATAGGGTTTTACCTTATGGTGATTAAACATGCTAAATACGGCAAATACACATCTAATATTATCATTAATGTATATGAAAACATTTCAAAGTAAATGTATTAATATTAGGAAGCATAGGTACCATATATTATGCCTCCGTACTAGTAATACAATCAAATTCGTCGGTTCGTATTTGGATTTTGGTTTCCATCATGAGTCAAGGCTAGAGCGGAGCTCCTTAACGATTCGAGACACTCTAGCTAGTGCCTCAGGATTCCCCGCGGAGAACCCTTGGAAATGGCAGGGCCGGTCCGCAAATACAGCTTAGCGGATTGGCAATTCCTAAGCACACGTTTCCCGGTCCTATAGGACCTAATATCTGAGGCGCGCCACATTCCATCATCCACATAAGTAAAGTATCAGCGCTGGGAGGTCCCTGACACTACTTCTAGCTAGAAAGAAACGTGCTGCTTTCCCTGCGTTCCCTTCGCCCGTTTTAGACTCTACCGGTTTGTGAGGATCGTGAGGTTACGTAATACACAAAGCTCTGCTTATTCAAGCAGTGCTTTGATCGTCACCACAAGGTTCTGCTTTTCAACAAGAAACCTTGATCATTGCATCTTAGTATGCCACACTGTCACTCCATGCCATACCATTGCTTCTCCATCAATACATAAATGGGTGTTAAGTAGAGAATAAATTCTCCACCACCAATATTTATATATTAACAGAAAATCAACAATATGATATATAACGAAGTACGATGTCAGACACACCATCCATTTAAACTTATGCTCTGGGTCTGAACGAAAGTCAAATCCGTGAAACCAACACGTACGTCTGGGCAATGACCTTGACCCATGAATTGGTAGCAAGTCAATTCAGGGTCTCGATCGTTGTCCATTCGAGGGAAGATTTACGGTCTTCATGCGTCGTCTTCTTACTTCGATCTTTAACGCCGCTGGATTAATTTGGGATGAGAATATCTCGGACTTCCCAAACAATCCTCGTATGTATATACATATATATTTTTTGAAAATCCTTCTTATTTGTTAATAATTACTTTTATTAACAATTCATTCTATTTTAATTATTTAAAATAGTCAAACTTCTTATTTAACGACGCATTCTCAAAATCATATTTTTATTTACATTAATTAAAATGTAAACTTGCATTTACATGCCGCATTCTTACCCATTTACATTGAATAGAATGTAAACTTTCATTACATATCGCATTCTTATTTTCTTTACATTTAATAAAATGCAAACTTGAAATTACATGCCACATTCTTACTTATTTACATTGAATAAAATGTAAACTTGCATTTACATGTCGCATTCTTACCTATTTACATTGAATAAAATGTAAACTCATCCTACGGTGGAATTCCTTTATTTTAACATTAAAATAATGTAATTTTTTCCCTATGGTATATACACTTTTTATATTAACATTTAGAATAATGTTAACTCATCCTACGATGCATATTTTCTTAATTTTAACATTAAAGATAATGTTGACTTATCCTATGGTTAAATTACCCTTTATTAACATTAAAAATAATGTTAACTCACCCTATGGTGTTATTCCTTCTTAATTTCATAGAAAAAAAATGTAACATTCCTACGGTCAATTCTCTTTTATGTTAACATTATAAAATAATGTAAATTTTATCCCACGAAGTAATTCTCTTAATATTAACATTAAAAATAAATGTATATTAACCCTATGGTTAAATTATCATTTATTAACATTAAAAATAATGTAATCTCAACCTATGTTAAATTACTTTATTACTTTACATTAAAGATAATGTAGCTCAATCCTACGGTTAAGTTACTCTTTAATTTAACATTAAAATTATGTTAATTCAACCTACGGTTGAATTTCCTTTATTTTAACATAAACAAAATATAATGTTAATTCATACTATGGTGGAATTCACTATATATTAACATTAACAACAATGTTAATTCATCTTACGGTCAAATTCCTTATATACTAACATTATAAATAATGTTAATTACCCTATGGTGAAATTCTTTTATTTAAACATTAAAAATAATGTTAAATCCTTCTACGGTGAAATTCTTTTACTTTAACATTAAAAATAATGTTAATCATCCTACAATGTAAATTCTTTTTATTTAACATTAAAAATAATGTTAATCATCCTACGGTGTAAATTCTTTTTATTAACATTAAAAATAATGTTAATCTTATCATACGTTTAAATTACGCATCATTAACATTAAAAATAAAGTTAATTTTATCATACGGTTAAATTTTCTTCATATTAACATTATAAATAATGTTAACTAAATCCTACGGTTGAAATTTCTAGTTAATTTACATTAAAAATGTCCATTTCATTCTACGGTAAAGTTACTATTTAATTGACATTAAAAATGTCCATTTTTCATGCATTGTAAATTACTTATTTTTAACATCAAAAATAATATTAATTCCTCATACAATGTAAATTCTTAGTTGTATCATTAACAAAATTGTTAATTTTCATTCGATGTGAATACTTATTTTTAACATTGACACAAAAATGTTAATTTATCATACGTTGTAAATACTTTTATATTAACATTAAAAATATTAATGACATCCTACGGCTAAAATTTTATTATATTAACATTAAAAATGTTAATTACATCATACGGTGTTATCTTTAACATTAAAAATGTTAATTTACACATGCGGTGAAATTACTATTTAATTAACATTAAAAATAATGTTAATTACTCATGCGGTGTAGTTTCTTATTATTAACATTTAAAAATAATGTTACTTTCTCATACCATGTAAATTCCTTATATTTAACATTAAACAAAATGTTAATTTCTCGTCACTTTAATTTTACATAATTCAATGTAAATTTCATGTTAACACAAATTCCTACTTTGGTTTTACATAATTAAATGTAAATTTATGTCATTCCAAATTTCATACCTTAATTTTACATAATTAAATGTAAATTTAATGTTAACACCAATTCCTACTTTAATTACATTGATAAAAATGTAATCTTTTTCCTACAGTGAAGTCCTTGAATATATTACATTAATAAAAATGTAAATTTTATTTACATATCACATTCTTAATAAAATAAAACGTAAACTTTAGTTACATTTCACATTCTCAATTTGTTTACATAAAATAAAAGGTAAACTTTAGTTACATTTCTAAAAATTTATAATTTCACCTGCGGAGTAAATTCTTATAAATATTACATTAATAAGAATGTATATTGTGCATACAGTTAAAATTACCATTTTATTCACATTACAATTTATTCACATTAATAAAAATGTGTTACATGTCTAATAATTCATTATATTCACATAAGTAAAAATGTGAAATTTTACATGTCCAATATTTAATTTATAATATTAACATTAAAAATGTTAATGTCATCATACGGTTGAATTTTTATAATATTAACATTAAAAATGTTAATTTCATCCTACGTATTATTTCTTTTTATATTAACATAAAAAAAATGTTAATGTACACTTGCGGTAAAATTACTATTTAATTAACATTAAAAATGTTAATTTTTCATGCATTGAAAATTACTTATTATTAACACCAAAATAAATGTTAATTTTTCATACAACGTAAATTACTTATTTTTAACATCAAAATAAATGTTAATTTTTCCCTATTTCAATTTTACAAAAAAAAAAGAATATGTAAATTTCATCACAAGTCGCGTTCTTATTTACATCAAATAAACTGTAAATTCTCATCACATCGCATAACAACATCCAAATACAACAATAGGATCAGATTCGATACTAACATCGAGGTAAATTGCAAGATGGGGTTTCACACGGCATATGTAAAATCAACATGGCATGGTTAAATAAATAACACATAATTCATTTTAATTAATTATGAATTCAGATTTAAGCCTAAAATTTCAGATCTAATCACATAGCACTATAGGCAATTTAGATTCCACATCATATGTTATGAACGGTTTAGATCTATGTTTAAACATCGTGTCATATTAATTCTACTGTTAATAATCATGCAAATAATAATTAAATAAATTAAATTAAATTTAAAAATAAAATTCTCACAGTGTTTGGTCAGAGAGGTGATTCAGGTTCGGTCAGATTCGGTGTTCCAATTCAAGACGATTTCAGATCTGGAACGATTCGAATACAAATTCATACACAAAATCAAAAATCAGCTTTTTACAACTGGCTGTGTAACGCTTAAAAGCGTGGGGAAATCTGAAACAAAATCTACCTTAGAAAGTTCAAAACTTCAAATTCGATTTTCTGGAGTTGTAGTTGACGAAACGACGAGCCGTTTGTTGGAGAAGGACCGGCTACGAGAGAGCTACGCACGGCCAGAAGGTGGCGAGGTGCGGCGGCGGCGTGGGGCCCAGGGGAGGCTGCAACCGGCGGCTCTTTGGAGGGACGGGGCGGGTGGATCGAGGCACGAGAATGGCTGAGGTTGGTACCAAATCGAAGAGCTCGGCGAGAGCTTCGAAACGAGTACTCACACGCCAAATTCCGTTAAGAAATGAGAGAGAAAACTGAGTTTGAATTTTCGAAGGGAGGCGGGTTCACTTGCGGCTGAAATGATGAAGAGGAAGACGAATGAACAGTAATTCCAAATTTTATAATATTATATTAGGTTTTCCTAATCATTATTTAATAATTTAATTAGCCCGTTAAAGCCCGTTTTGGTCCGAACCCCGATTTAAGCCTGCTTACTGTCGTTCTTAAGGTTTTGAGGCCTTCTGAACGCAATGGAACATGTTACAGGACCCAATTCCGAAATTTATTATGAGTTCTGGAATAATTATATTATTTTATTAATATTTTAATGTATACCGTACATGAAAATTCACCAAGGTCACAAATTAACTTCAAAAATTCTCAAAAAAATATATTTAGCTATGTTTTGATGCTGTGGACCTATGAAAATTAATTTCGTTCAATTCTGAGCCCGTATGAATTTTTAATGAATTTTTAAAGTCAAAAATCGTCCGTTTACACTGAAAAATCAATTATAATTATATATTAATTCCAAAAATTACCGAAAAATTACTCGAATCCAACAAAATTTATTTCGTTGAATTCTGAGACTTTTTAAAAAATGACTATTTTTAAGGCCAGTATATTTAATATTAAAAATATATTTTTAAACAAATAATTTCCGAAACTCAAAATATATAAGTGTTTACTGTTTGTCAATGCAGAAACATCATTCTGAAACCAATGGAAGTGGTTTCGAGTCGAAATTCCTTTATATGCAAAAAGTAGCATTTTTGACCTATGCAAATTACCCAGCGACCTTTCTAAAAATTGAATTGGCCATAACTTTTGATTTCCGCTATGAAATTTCGATTTTTCGGATTCGTTGGAAAGATATTTTAAAATAGATTCTAATATTTTTGGTTTTACCAAAATCCGTTAAATTTTGGATCCTGTATGGTCAGTCAAAGTTCAAGTTTGACTTTTCAAACTACCGCGCTATTTCTAGCTCTTTTTATAATTAAAATTAATTTATTCATTCTAACTTCGATTTGAACCAAATTTGTGATCCTTATTATTTAAAATAGATTATTTTAAATATCAAAACTCATTTAAAATCACTTAAAATAAATTTTAAATTGGCCCCAAAATTCAGGGTTGTTACATTAAACCAAGTGGAGTTTTAATGAATCTTTAATTAGATTGAAAAGGTCTAGAAGGGGGTATCACCAGTTTTGCTCAAGGCGATAGTTAAATCTTTAATTAGATTTGAACGTGAAATGGTAATTGAATTTACCGATAACACCGTGGTGTTAGATATGAAGTATGACTAGTTTTACTTCATGGGATGAATAGGTAGGGATTGGGAAATAAAATAAATTATTACTTCGGTGTGGTTCGCTAATCCCGACTAGTTTGAATTGATATTCAAAAGAAGATTAAAGAATAAATTTAAAGAATTTATCTTTGATAAAGAAAATGGGAACCTTTCCCAAAGTATAAGAATATTTGAATAAAAGAATATTCTGAATTGGAATGAGGCGTATGTTATGGTTGTGTAACACTTGATTATTATATACGCGAGTTATTCAGAAAGACCGGGTTTAACCCGTTCTGAATAACTGATTCGACGTGGTGTCGAGGATGAAGACGGTGGTCGAAGACCAGAGGTCTTCATGTCGTTTGGATAATTACAGATGATCTTGATTGGGTCGTACACCCAAGAGGAGAGAATCAGTTGGTGATCGTCCAGACGTACTTGGAGATCGATGGATATGCGGGGTACTAGGTGCCTCCGGTTTCGTTCAGACCCAGAACGAGTAAATGGACTGTGTGTCTGACATTAGATTTCAGTATGTGTGATTGATTTCTATTAAATATATATCTGTTTGGCGGCGGAGAATTTATTCTCTTTCTTAACGCCCTTCTCTGAGACGTACGAGCTCAGGGGTTATGTATTGATGGATATCCATCGCATGGAATGATGAGACGACCCGAAATCCCGTTCTCACGGAAACAAGGGTTATCTTTGGAATATAACACAGAAACAGATAATAGCAGAACAAAATTAAATAGATACACCAGATATGAACAATAGAATATACTGGATAAAAGTAATCATCAGAGTTACACAGTATACAGGATCTTACTTAGTACAAATACAGTTCAGCTATACATAAATGCCTACAGCGGAAATAAACAAAATATGTACAATAGGAGCTGAACAGCATAAAAAGAGATAAATGATAGAATCCATCTTCAGCTCCAGCTATCCAGAAAGAACCAGCTAAACCTGAATACAAGGCTGCCCGTGTAGAAAAAAGGGGGGCACCCGAGTTTGAGAGTGAAACAAATTACGAGTCAGTCATGGGACTGGTATGAGAAATCTACTCAACACATATATATAATTTGGCTAATCACAGTACCACGCCACTTTCGTGGAACGGGTTTACTCCATTGGATTGTCAGTGCTTTAAAACAAATCTTTCTTTTAAACATCGCTATGCTTTTTATCAAAATGAAGCCATTATAAGACTCGGTTCCCATCACACAATGCAACGCAAACCGGAGGATAGAGTTTTATCTTATAATGGCCAAAATATGCTTGATACGAATAAAACAAAGGCATTTGATATTATTACTAGTGTTTATATGTTTTGAAAACAATTTCAAATCATAACTATCAATCATAGACGGCATGGGTACCATATATCATGTCGCCATATATATATATACAATCAAAACCGCACGATGTCGTATTTGGAAATTGGATTTCCGTCATGAACCAAGGCAAAAGATAGTCCTTACCGAATTCGAGACAATCTAGCCCATGTCTCAGACCCAGACTCAGGTGGGCCCTTGGATCGTCAGGGCCGGTCCACCGATGTGGATTATTATGCCTGAACACTACGTTTCTCTGCCCTTTGGGGCGTAAACGAGCCAACGAATGACTCCATCGAACCCGGATCGTCCGATCAAACCGAGGCGCCTCGCAACAGCAACAACCACATAGGTGAAAAGTATATAAATGTCAGGGCTGGTAGGTCACTGACACCACCCTAGCTAGAAAGAAACGCATGCCCTCCCTGATGTCCTCTCCCGTTTTAGGTTCATACCGAGGTGTGAGGCTCGCGAATTCACGTTATACACAAAGCTACGCCACACAGGCGGTGCTTTGATCATCACCACAAGACTTTGCTTTTCAACAGAAGCCCTGATCACTGCATCTTAGCATGCCACACAGGCAATTCATGCCATGCGACTGATGTCCATCGATATACAACCTCTGAGCTCGTGCGTCTCAGAGAAGGGCGTTAAGCAAAAGAATAAATTCTCCGCCGCCAAACAGATGTATATTTAACAGAAATCAATCAACACAGAATAAACTCCAATGTCAGACACACAGTCCATTTACAAGTCCGTTCTGGGTCTGAACGAAACCGGAGGCACTAAATACCCCGCAAACCCATCGATCACCACGTACGTCTGGACGATCACCACTCATTATCCATATTTCGGGATGCCTCCCAATCAGGACCTTGGTTACCATCCAAACGAGGTGAAGATCTCCGGTCTTCGACCATCGTCTTCAACTTCGACTTTCAATCGTCGGTCAATTATTTGAAATGAGAGTTAACTCGGCCTTTTCAAATAATTCATGTATATTTAGAATTTCAAATCAATTTATTTCAATGGTTAAATTATTTGACCACACCAATCTTGTTCTTTAATGTAATTTTCACACCAAACACATTCAACCATCAAAAGCCACATAAATCGAACAAATTCAGTTTATTTCTATTCCATATCGCTTATGATATTTTATAACTATTTATCGCCATTTTTATTTTTTTTAAATAGCTATTTTATTCAAAACGACGCTTCGGGCCTTAAAGCGGCCGTGGCGCTATTTTTCTTCAGATTTGATTTACACATATCTGAAAATCTAACCGTTGGATCTTCACAAAATTTACATCATTAGAAAGGTCTTTTCAAAACGAATCCAACGGTTCCAGTTTCGGGAAAATCCGACGGTCGGATCTCCCAGTACAATCGTTTGAATTTTCGATTTCAAAATACGAACTGCAGCGTCGTTATTCGATTAAATATATAATTATATTTATATATATATAATTATAATCGCTTCTGGCGCTGTTTTTCTTCAGATTTGAATTAAACATTCCAGACAATCCAACCGTTGGATTTTTACAAGGTTGGTGCCGTTGGGAAGATATTTCCAAGGCGAACCCGACGGTTGAGGTTTCGGGAAAATCCAATGGTCGGATTTCCCGCATTAGTTGTTTGAAATCACGGTTTCAAAATACGAACAGCACGGCCTCGTTTCGTTTTAATTTTTATTTTTATTTATATATTTATATAAATATAGTTCATTCAATGATTTCAATATCGTTTTCACTTCAAATATTTCACTAACGCCTTAAAATTTTCGAAAATTTCGCCATAACCTCCCCTGCACCGGGAGCATCGGGAAATCGCAAATAGCTTTCCCGGTCCTTCTAATCTCAAAAAGAAAAAGAAAAAGAAAAAGCCAAGCGGCTAGCCAACAGGCTCATAAAATCATCACCCAAACAAAACAGTAAATGTGTACCTATTTGTCGGGCACAAAATTTTATTCCTCTTCTCTAGCCCCTTTGCTATAACCTGTTCAATGAATATGCATGTACATATATATACAGTTCTTATCATTTATCATTTTCTATTCAACTTCATATTTGATTTCTATTTGGTTTAAAAATACCATTCATTCTAATGTTACATAAATAGGTGCAAATCATTTCATTAGCTAATTAATGAATATTTCAACTCATATATGTTTATTTTGAACAAGTGGCTATTTTTAACACTTCACATTTCCGCGATTCATGCATACAATAAAAATGTGATTTTTATTGTAAAACAATTCATTTCAAAACACTATTTTTCTATATAGTTCATATAGGTGACAAAAATAGGATTTTTATTATCAAACAATTTATTTCAAAATATGAATACCATTCAACACATGAATTTCTAATCAACGAATGAATATCAATTCAACACATGAATGTTTTCTATAGTTTTCTATATATAGATAAAAGGTGATTTTTATTATCAAACAATTTATTTCAAAATATGAATACCATTCAACACATGAATTTCTAATCAACGAATGAATATCAATTCAACACATGAAGGTTTTCTATAGTTTTCTATATATAGATAAAAGGTGATTTTTATTATCAAACAATTTATTTCAAAATATGAATACAATTCAACACATGAATTTCTAATCAACGAATGAATATCAATTCAACACATGAAGGTTTTCTATTCAATGAATAAATATAGTTTAAGCATATGAAAATAATTCAAACACACGAATATTATTCAAAATTTCGACAGCATAACGGCAGGGTAGTTAAAACCGGGACCGTCCCTAGTACGGCTCCTCGCTCTACCTTAAAACCTCGCGGTTTTTGACAATGGGGATCATGCATCTAGTTCGCACGCAGGCGGCATGTATATATTTATTTCATTTCCACAAACTAATCCTATGTGGTTTCAACCGAATATTTCTCAACCACAAATGGGTATTTTTCAACCACAATCAACCAATATCAATCACAAACAATCCCAAACAATCATTCGCTATCAATCAATTTTCACAACCATTTCAACCAATAAATATCGTCCATGGTTTGTGGACGAGGGGCGTATATATATATATATATTTATATATAGCAATTCACTTTTATTTCAACACATTTATAATTTTTAAATCAGAAATCTCACCGAATAGCTAATTCAATCCCACGACTCTTCTTTGCATAAAATCTTCACCAATCTTGCCTTTTTGTCGCTTTCGTTGCCCGTATTCTCTACATATGTAAAAATCGAATTTTTTCTATGTTATTCAATATATAAAAATCATCTTTCAATAATATAGATTCCGCCTTTTCAAAAATAAAGATTATATTTTTAATATTCCTATGATGTAAAAAATATATTTTTATTACTTTAAAAAATAAAAAAATCATATCTTACTTCTTCTACTTAATAAAAATTCCGTCTTTTCTATTTTAAAAATATGATCTTTATTTTCCAAGTTCAAATCTTTTTCTATTTAAAATTCAAATCTTTTTCTATTTAAAGTTCAAATTTTTTTTCTTTTTAAAGTTTAAACCTTTTTCTTTTTAAAGTTTAAACCTTTTTCTTTTTAAAGTTCTAATCTTTTTCTTTTAAAAGTTTAAAATAAAATCAGTTTTAAACTCTTTAAAAATCAGTTTTTAAACCTTTTTAAAAATCTGTTTTTAAACCCTTTTGAAAATCAGTTTTAAACCCTTTAAAAATCATGTTTTAAACCCTTTCAAAAATCTGTTTTTAAACCTTTTGAAAATCAGTTTTAAACCCTTTAAAAATCATGTTTTAAACCCTTTCAAAAATCTGTTTTTAAACCCTTTTACTAAAAATCAGATTTTTTTCAGAATTAAAATAAAATAAAATAAAATAAAAACAACTTACATTGATTTGTTAAGGAGGAGGGGGTCGTCAGGGTCGGAACTGGCTTCGAGGGGGGGCGGGGGATAGGTGTCGCGATGGCTTCAGGGGGGGGGGGGGGAATAAGTGTCGCGATGTGGGTGGAGAGTCGGAGGGGGTCTCGAACTGGCGTCGGAGCTGCTGGCGGCTGGAGCTTGGTGGAGGCGGCGGCTGCTGCTGCTCCTTTCTTTTTTTTTTTTTTTTTTTGAAATCGAAATGAACGGGGGGGGGGGGGGCAGAGGAGATGAAGGGGAGAGGAGAGAGAATGATTTTCCTTTTTTTATTTATTATTTATTTTAATTCCTAAATGTTGACTTTTACATACGAATCTCCAATCGAGCCCGACGACTGTCATCCCTAGCGTTTCACCCCCATTCCGAACACAACGGGATATGTATCGTAAGCTGGTTCGAACGCTTTGATCAGTTTCCGTTGAATTTACATTTAAATCACTATATTGAATTTTAAACGTACATTTCAAATTACCGGGGTCACATCTAACTAGAAAAATTCCAGAAAAATATTTTCTAGCTTCGTATTGACGATACGGTCCTAACAAAACTAGTTTCGTCGAATTCTGAGACCGTTTGAAAAATGGCCAATTTCCAGTCGATTAAAATCAACTAAAACCGGTCAAACGCGTTTTCTTTTGCCACGCTCACATGTTGATTCGAAAAATTATGAAATTTGAAACCTAGCAATAACTTGACACTGCGGATCCAACAAAAGTGATTTCGTCGAAATCCGAGGTCGTTTGCAAAATTTCCATTTTTAAGGGCCTGAATTCCATAGCGACTATTCAGAATTTTCAACTGGACATATCTTTTGATTCCCGCTATGAAATTTCGATTAGTCGGATTCGTTAGAAAGATATTACCAATTAGATCCTAATGTTTTTGGTTTCACTAAAATCCGGATTGTTTTGCACCCGGTACAGTCCGACAAAGTTTGAATTCAATTTTTGAAACTACCACGCCATTTCAGGCCTTGTTTATAATTATAATTAATTATATTCGTTTTCAATTGTCGATTCAAACTCAGTTTTCATCGCCATTATTTAAAATATTTATTTTAAATATTTAAAATCCATTATTTTAGCCAATTAAAATTTTTTAAATTGGTTCAGATTTTCTGGGTCGTTACAAATGAATTGCCTATGTGGCATGCCTAAGGGGCAATGGATCAAGGCTTCTGTTGAAAAGCAAAGTCTTGTGGTTGATGATCAAAGCACGGCCTGTGTGGCGTAGCTTTGTGTAACGTTGATTCGCGAACCTCACACCCAAGTGGTGAACCAAAAACGGGAGAGGACCTCAGGGAGGACATGCGTTTCTTTCTAGTTAGAAGTGGCATCAGTGGTTTTACACGCCCTGACGAGTTTGACTTATGTGGTTGTTGCTATTGCGAGGCGCGTCAGTTAGATCGGACGATCCGGGTCCGATGGAGCCATTCGTTGGCTCATTTACGCCCCAATGGGCGGGGAAACGCTGTGTTCAGGCATTTTAATCCACATCGGTGGACCGGCCCTGTCGCTCCAAGGGACCACCTGAGTCTGGGTCCTGAGACATGGTCTAGATTGTCTAGAATCGGTTGAAGACGATCCCTGGCCTCAGTTCGCAGATGGAAGTCCAATTTCAAAATATGTGACTTTGCGGTTTTGATTGTAGAGCCTAGTATGGCGACATGATATATGGTACCCATGCCATCTATGATTGAAATTTTTTTGACACTATACACTTATAATAGTATCAAATGATTTGTTTTAAACGTACCAAGCATGTTTAGCTATTATAAGGGAAAACCCTATCCCCCGGCTTGCGTTGCATTGTGTGATAGGACCTGGGTCTTATAATAGCTTCATTTTTCCAAAAAGCATTGCGCTGTTTTGTTATATGCACTGGTATTCTTGGGAGGAAACCCGTTCCATGTTATACGGTGTGGTCCCTTTATATATCTGATTTAAAGTAAAGTTTTAAATAACTGTTTTAGTTCTCACACCAGTCCCATGACTGACCTGGAGTTTATTGTTTTAACCTAAACTCTGGGTGCCCTTATTTTGACACGGACAGCTAGTAGTTTTGGTTTTGCAGATTTATATTCACAGGATCCTGACTTACAGCTGGAACGATACTCGGAAAGCTCTGTATCCGTGTATTACTTCTAGTTTTGTATTGTATTATTTTCCGCTGCGAAGTATTTAAATGTAATTTAAATCTCTGATATTTTCTGTGTAATATTTATTCTTATTCTGTATATTTTTGTAATCTGATGCATTGTTGTAATATACAATGAAATGTCCTTCTGTCTGCGTTCTATTTTGTCGTGTTCTCAAAACAATCAGGCGTTTCGAACGATCTTGATCGGTTTAGCGATTGATTCGGATCGAGCGAAATTCTCGGTCGTTACTCTTACCGATTACATAATTTAAAAACGTGGTTTAGCTTCATCATTTCATTTTCCTTCTAAAAACCAAAAGCTTCAAAACTTACTTATCCTTGCCAAACCATAAAATGACATCTCATAAAAAATGCCAAACTTCTTGTTTCTTTTTTTTTTCCAAATCATAAAAACCGGAGTAGACAATAACAAAAATTTCTCAATTAGTTTCACAACCGTTCATGTTTACAATGTTAGTTCAATTACTTACATCTACATGTTAATTTCTAAACTTATCCCAAACCATCTACTTTATTCTACATTTTAACAACTTATTTTGTCCACTCACCAAAGCTTATGTCAAAACAATTGCCAAAAATTTATGTCAAAAGAATAGTGATTTTCAAAATTTTCCTTACCGAAAATTTAGTTTATGACAAAATGCAATATTTTCTATGTTTTGTTATTTAACTCTTTCATCCATTATAGCTTAAAAACTAGCGAGCTATACATGCTCTATAATGTACACATTTTTCTGAGAAAAAATAATTTTAGACAAAAGTTTCATAAGAAATCACTACTTCCAAAATATACCCTATTTTATTTTATTTTTTTCCTCCGAAACCCAATATGTACTTTTTCAAATATGTTCCTTACATATTATTATTTTTCAAGCATAAAAAATACCTCCTTTTTTATTTCAAAAATTGTTTCGATGCAATTTAGCTAGTACATATTTTGAAATTGTGAACTTTTAATGTCAAAACTTGAAAAACACAATAAACTGTAACCCAAAAGCTTTTAAATTTTTAAGTTCTCAAAAGTTAACAATGGGGCTAGACCCAAAGTGGGCTCCCGACTTACTTAGACTTTCCTAAGTATTCCCACAAAGTTATTTCCCTCAAATATATATATATATATATATATATATATTCCTAATCCATTTCCCTTTCCCAATTTATAAAGTTCAACTGCCTAGCCCACTAATATGGAATACAAACATTTCGGATACTAACATATGGGATTCATCTTTCTCCATTACAAAGCACATAGTACAATTTTCACCCAAACAACCCAAGGGTCTCAAATTTCCATAACAAAGCATTTGTTGCTCTTCCTATTTAATGGGTTCCTTTATAGATCTAGCTACATATGATATTTATATTTTTAAAATACAAATACGTTCACAAACTATATATAGGAATCCTAAACCTAAGCTCTGATACCAGATGTAACAACCCGAATCTCGACATATCGATTTTTTCCCAAAAATTCCAATCTATCAAATCTCGAGTCGGCTTGTCAAGTATCCTGCAGAAAAGACGGAGATAATAAATATATCAGAGGTTAGTAAACATCTCACAGTGGAATGGATAAAATATAATGTAATCAAATATAGTCTTACCGAAGTAATAATAATATGGTCTAGCCAGTATCCAAAGCTATCATATCTCTGCCATAAACCTAACTTGCGAGTGTGTTATGAGGAGGGGGTCAGAACACAAAATTCTGGTGACTTGGCAAAATTATATATTCTTAAATAACCCTACAAATATTGTTTAGTTATGTTTTCTTATTTATTAGGTTGTTTGGGTTAACAACACTCAAGCTTCTATACTCACGCCGTACCAATCTACTTCACAGCAGATTGCCCTAATATAGTATATATATAGCCACCCCCAGCATATCAAGGTACTCTCCATGGTACCCTACTCGCACGATCTCTGCTGGCATGCTACTGAAGCGTATTTGTAACACCCTGTATTTCTGTTAACACTATAGTAACAAATTAAAGAATAACTAATCTCGGATGTGAGAATTAAGGGAAACGGGTTGCGCCATTGTGTTCGCCTCGGAATTCTGGTTGAGATAGAGTCCGAGTTTGCGTGAACTGGACTTCGTATGAAGAAGTTATAGCCATCGGAAGTTTCAGAAAATTCAAAACAGATTTCAAAATTCAAAATTTCAGAATCAGATGGGCTAGGCGGGAAATTTCCCGCCAGGGCCAGGTCGACCTGGGGGTCGACCATAGGGTCGACCTACCCTTACCAGATCGACCATAAGGTCGACCTGGGGGTCGACCTGCCCTCCCTTCCCAGGGGCAGATTTGATTGATGACCTGTTTATGACTGTATGCTGAGTCATTAGGGTTTCTGATCTGCTCTGACTGGCTGGGATTAATTCTGGGTTGATCGGACGGCTTAAATTTATCTTAAACTCTATAAAAAGACATGTAGACTCAAACCCTAAGATATCCGCCACCAATTAGAGAGGAAGAAAGCTAATCAAATTGGATTGAGTTATCATGCGGATTATATGGTTATGTTGTGAATTATTGACCGCATGTTATCATTCTATGTTGTAAAATTGTGATGTTATCATTATTGTTGTAAAATCTATGATGTTATCATCTATGTTGTAAATTCTATGATGCTATGTTATCATCTATGTTGTAAATTCTATGATGTTATCATCTATGTTATAAAGTTGTGATGTTATCATCTATGTTGTAATTCTATGATTGGCTTATGTATAATCATGTTTCATATGCTAGTTTGGTTATGTTGATTCTGATTCATATGATAAATCATACGTATGTATGCAAGTTAGGATGTTAATTGAGGCATGGATCATATGTAAGTTAGTGAGATTTTATATATAACCTTACATGTTTCATGACATCTATTTTAAACCTAAAGTTAGGCTATGACATGTGTGAGTTATATGCTAAATTCTACATGCTAGTTTACATGTTTAGATGTAAGTTTACACCATCACTATGTTGCATAAATCACATATGCAAATATATATATATATATATATATATATATATATATATATATATGTTTGGAATAGGAATCATGCCTATGCAAGTTTACCCCTTATGGTTAGACCCATGACATACATGGTTTATGCAAGCTTGTGGTTATTACCTATGCAAGTTTACACCTTTAGATTTAGATCTATGACATACGTAGTTTTATGCAAGTTGTGACTTTGGCCTATGCAAGTTTTTATGTAGAACCTCATTCACACATGCAAGTTCACCCCTTATGTTTAGATCTAGTTTTATCTATATGTATGTTGTGATGTTTTCTCTTTATTCCATAAGTTAGACTATTCGAGTCTAACGTATATTTTACGTTAAATGAACGAACGTACAACATGGGGCCATGGGATAATATTAAAAGATTTAATTGGCATAAATGCATTAAATGGCATAAAATAAATTTGTGATGAAATAGGTATGATTTTACATACCATAAATAGATGTACATAATTGAGTCAATTATGGCCATAGTTAAATTTGGAATTGATTGATAATTTGAATAGGGAAATTATTTCAAATTGGGGGATGATTAATTAGGTGTAATTAATCGTCTAAGACACGAGGTTAGGCTCTTTTGTGGTGTAAGACTGCCCGGACCCGCCCGGCAAATCCAACTGCCATAAATGCCAGTCTAATGTGAGAGGTCTTAGGCATAAATTAAATACGTAACAGTTGTAAAGACACGAGGTTAGGCTCGTTTGTGGGGTAAGACTGCCCGTACCCGCCCGCAAATCCAGCTGCCACAAATGCCAGTCTAATGTGAGAGGTCTTTACGAGGTTACAGTCTTAATGAATTAAGAAACACTTAACCAGATAAACATGTAGGTGGGACGTGAGGGGGTTAAGTGGGTGCCTTGGGTGGCATGTGGAACTAAGTGGGTGCCTTGGGTGGAATTTGAAATACGGTTAGAAACACTTAACCAAAATTGAAACATGTAGGTGAACATTAATAAGAAGAGGGTTAAGTGGGATGTACTAGAGGGGACCAAGCTTAGGTGGATGGCTTGTGTCAAGTAATGGGGGCCCGTTTCAACCAGTAACTCATATGTATCTTTGTGGGCTCGACCCAAGTCGAGGACGGGACACGCATATTGGGCTTGACTGTAAGAGGCCAAAACGGGTTAGCGGTGGCAGAGCAAGTCCAACGGGTTCATATGCATGTGTGGGCCCGGGCTGGTAGGTAAGATGTTGTTGCATCGTGTAGGAATAAGCCGTGCATTATTGGTAGTATCGGGTTGCCACTTTGGGGAGTGATACACCCCACTGTGGGGCCAACACGGGTATCTACGAGTTAGGGAGCTGATCGCATGGGGGTAGTGGGTACACCTAGTGGAGATAGGGGCAGGCGGCACCTACGAAGGCAACTAGGGGTGCACAAAACTACCATTATCATTATTGAAGTCTTGTAGGCGGGACCAACCTTAGGGTAACTAGTGGTGGTGCAGTATAGTAAATATCTTATAGTGGTTTAGGTGCGCCTTTAATGTTATCTTTGTTCATCTTGTTTCCTTGTTTACTCTGATATACCCAATTGTTCACAGTCATTTCCTTATTTTCCAACTTATGCCTTAGCCTAGTTATTTTTGTAAATTATATTGTTAAAGTTATCGCACTCGCCAGACTTTATGTCTGACCCCCTTTGTTTCCTCCTCTCCTCCCCCCCACAGGTGCTTAGGGTGGAACTAGCACCAGTGGAGCTTGATTTTGGACAGCTGTATCTCTTGCTTTTAGAAGTTGCTTGGATTGCTGAAGTAAAAGTTCAACCTATCTTATTTATGGCTATTTTGTGTTGGGGTTATGTCTTTCAATTTATGTACTTTGATTTAGTCAAGATGGATATTATGTACTTTAACTCTGGTATTTGATGACGTAATCAAACTTATGTGTTTACCGTTGCAATGAATAAAGTTTTAAATTTTTAAGTACTGTTTATATCTGTCTTGTTGTTAAGTTCCTGTTCTATACTTACTTAAAACGCTCCATAGAACTTAATGCATTCCCTTTGTGAGCGACATTAATGGATGTGGGGTGTTACACGTGGTATCAGAGCTGAAGGTTACCAGAACAGATATGAATTTTGAAAACCTATTTTTCAAAAACACTTTTATAAAGAAGTACCTTGAAAAGTATGTTTTAAGGAAAGTATTTTCAAGAGAAAAGCTTATTTTAGAAAGCATAACCCCAAGATCCATATATATTTCCTTCGGTTCTTTTGTATTGAATCTTTCCTTTTTCGTTTCAGCATGTCTGGAATTCCCGAGATACCCGTGGGAATAACGATACCGGGATTGTTTAGGAGAGAGACTAGGGCCACCACCGCAGGTCCAACAAATACTCCTCCTCCTCCCCCTTCTCCTCCTCCTCGTGTCAATACTTTTGCTAAGATATGTAAGGACTTTCGAGCAATTTGTGGAAAACCTTTTCACGGGACGGAGACATTTGTTGAAGCTTGAAATTGGCTAAAGGAGGTTGAAGAATTGTTTGGGATCTTTGAAGTGGAAGATGGAAGAAAGGTCTAGTTAGCTGCCTGGCTAATGAAGGATGATGCCTCGTTTTGGTGGGAGGTCACTAATGGAGAACGCCCAGTCGATACATGGCCAGATTTTAGGCGGAGGTTTGAGGCGAAGTTTCTCTCACGGGCTGAAGAGAATCTCTACACGGAAAGATTTCTAGCATTGAAGCAGGGGACTCTATCGGTGAAAGAATACGTCAACAAATTCAATCAGTTGGCGAGATTTGGCTTGGACTTGGTGAATACACCAGAAAATAAGCCCTGAGGTTTGTTAAGGGTTTGAACGAGCTGCTTCATGGGTTAACTATGACCCACATCCCCATGGGGGCTACCTTTGAGAGACTAGTTGACATGGAGCTTATGCATGAAGAGAAGAAGGGCACCAATGCTAATAAGGCACCCGAGAAGAAAGGGGATCAAAAGAAACCGCAACAGCAACAACAGA
Organism: Allium sativum; assembly: GCA_030737875.1. Lineage (NCBI taxonomy): Eukaryota > Viridiplantae > Streptophyta > Magnoliopsida > Asparagales > Amaryllidaceae > Allium > Allium sativum. The sequence goes on from CM060926.1 coordinate 1,020,097,979, forward strand.
ACAAGAAAGGTAGTAAAGGCAACAATGGTAAGGGAAAGAAAAGATGCTTTAATTGTGGGACACTCGGCCGTCTAAGCAAAGATTGTAGGAAGAAAAAGAAGACTGGTTGTTTCCACTGCCGAAGCGGGACATCTGATTAAGGACCTCTCAAGGAAGGGGCAGAGTGCAGGGTCTACCTCAGGAGGACAGGTGCAGCTCTTATGGCACCAGGGCAGGCAAGGGGGCAAGTTCAGGCTCTCGTGGTCCCACCGCTGCAAGAACGAGGTAGAGCAATTTCCGTTGAAAGTTACTTTTTTTGTTTGATCATCCTGTTCGTACTTTATTCGATTATGGCACATCACATTCGTTTATTTCTACATCATTAGTTGAAACTCTGCACCTAGATACTAGTCTAATTACAGATCCCTTAGTAGTCTCAAATCCTATTGGTGGTTCGGCTTATCTTTCTATGATTTGTCGGGATTTGAGAGTTTTTATCTTGGGCGTTGGGTGTAAATGCAACGCCTTTGTTCTTGGCTTCATGGGCTACGGCTTGATTCTAGGTATGGATTGGCTAACTAGATACAGGGCCATCCTAGATTGTAAAAGAAGGGTAGTTAGATTGTTGACTCGTTGTGGAAGGACCCTTGATATTTCTTGTGACCCTAGAGGTCCAGTAATGCTTAGCAACCTTGAATCCCTTGACGCATCCGATGATGATTTACATTCTATTCGTATAGTCCGTGAATATGTTGATGTCTTTGATGAGGTGAGGGGTTTACCCACAAAACGTGAGATAGACTTTCGAATATATCTAATAGATAATGCAAAGCCAGTTGCATTGCCAGTGCGCCACATGGCTTCAAGAGAGAAAAGAGAACTCGTAAGCAAGTGAAAGAATTGCTTGAGAAGGGGTTCATAAGGCGTAGTATACCGGAGTGGGGTGCTCCAATAGTATTTTCCATGAAGGCGGATTGGTCCCTTAGACTTTGTGTGGACTATAGAGAACTTAATAAGCTTACTAAGAAGAATAGGCACCCACTGCCGAGGATTGACGATCTCTTCGATCAGTTAGTTGGCACCTCAGTGTTTTCGCAGTTGGACTTAGCCACGGGTTTCCATCAGTTGAGAGCGGCTGAGGATAGCATAGACAAGACTCCCTATAGGACTCCGGACGGCTTCTTCAAGTGGCTTGTGATGCCCTTCGGTTTGACAAATGCCCCCGCATACTTTGTTGACTTGATGAGTAGGGTGTTTAGGGAGTACCTTAATAAATTCATGGTAGTCTTTGTGGACGACATCTTGATCTTTTTTAAAAGCGAGGAAGAGCATGCCCTACATCTTAGGGAAGTGTTGGAGACCCTTCGAGGGCATAGACTTAAATCTAAATTTACTAAATGTCACTTTTGGAGAAAGGAAGTGCGATTCTTAGGGCACGTGGTTTCCAAAGAAGAGATAGTTGTGGATCCTGCAAAGGTAGTGGCCATCTAAGATTGGAAGGTCCCTAAAAATGCTACCGAGGTGAGAAGTTTCTTAGGGTTGGTTGGCTACTATAGGAAGTTTATCAAAGACTTCGCAAAAATATCATCCCCATTAACATGCTTGACGAAGAAGAGCTTAGTTTTCACATGGGACGTAGATTGTGACGATGCGTTCCAACGTTTAATGAGAGCTTTGACCACAACTCCAGTCTTAGTGTTGCCAAATGGGAGTAAGCCCTTTACCGTTTATACTGATGCTTGTGAAACAGGACTAGGCGCAGTCTTAATGCAAGAGGGGAGGGTAATAGCCTATGGAGGAAGGCAGTTGAGAGTGCATGAGAAAAATTACCCTACACATGACCTAGAGTTGGCCGCTATTGTTTTCATGCTTAAGTCTTGACGCCATTATCTTCTTGGCGAGAAATTCGAATTGTTCACTGACCACAAATCGCTAAAATACTTGTTCTCTCAGAAGGACTTGAACTTAAGGCAAAAAAGGTGGATGGAATTCTTAGTGTCCTACAATTTCGAGATAGCATATACCCTTAGCAAGGGTAACGTAGTGGCACACGCCTTAAGTAGGAAAAGGTTATCCTTGAGTCCGTTGTTTGTTGAGCGATGAAGCTTGGAATTCATCTCTACGTTTGTCTTTAGACCATCCGTTGACTTTGTACCCGGTTTGCTAGCATCCTTAGAGGTCAGACCTACACTTTTGGGACACATTGGTGAGGCACAGCGAGATGACCCACAGTTGGTTGAGTTAGTAGAGAAGCTCAAAAGAGGGGAGTCATCCAGCCATCTCCGTAGGTATACCCTAGATGATAAGGGTTGGTTACGTAGGGACGGTAGACTTTGTGTACCACGGGACGAGAATTTGAGGAAGACCATTCTTGATGATGCACATCATTCGAAGATGACCATCCATCCCGGCGGGGACAAGATGTACATGGACATGAGAAGAGTTTACTTTTGGGCCGACATGAAGAGGGATGTGGCTGAGTTTGTCGCTAGATGCTTGGTGTGCCAACAAGTAAAAGCAGAGCAAAAGAAGCCCGGTGGGTTGCTTCACCCATTGGAGGTCCCACAATGGAAGTGGGAAAGTGTCCCGATGGACTTTATTGATGGGTTACCGAGGTCGACGAAGGGTAATACGGGGATTTGGGTCGTGGTAGACAGACTTACTAAGAGCGCCCATTTCATTCCCATGAAGAGTAAGAGGACTGCTCCATGGTTAGCCTCCGTATACATTCGAGAGATAGTTCGTTTGCACGGTGTTCCTTCTAGCATAGTGAGCGACCGCGATCCTATCTTTACTAGTGAGTTTTGGAAGAGCTTGCAAGAGGAGGTGGGGACTCAATTATGTTTGAGCACCGCATATCATCCTCAGAAGGACGGCCAAACCGAGAGGGTGAATCATATCCTAGAGGACCTATTGAGGTTGTGTGTCCTAGACTTCGGGGGTACATGGGAGGAACATCTTCCGTTGGTGGAGTTCGCATATAATAATAGCTTTCAGTCTAGCATTGGCATGGCACCGTTCGAGGATCTTTATGGATGGCCGTGTCATTCGCCTACATGTTGGTGGGAATATACAGATAAGATCTTACTTGGACCCGACATGATTAGAGAGACTTCGGAAAAGATTGATTTGATTCGAAGGAGGATGAAGACGGCACAAGATTGGCAGAAATCTTATGCTGACAAGAGGAGGACAGATCTTGAGTTCGATATTGGAGATATGGTCTTTGTCAAGGTGTCTCCATTACGGAATGTGGTTTGCTTTGGGTCCGTTGGGAAGTTAGCACCAAGGCTCGTATGGCCGTTTCCTATTAAGGAGAGCATTGGATAGATGGCGTATAGAGTGGAGTTGCCCGAGAAACTTAGTGGTGTACACGATGTATTCCATGTATCACATTTGAGGAAGTGTTTCATGAGACCGCGGAAGTGGTGGAGCCGAGCTTGCTTAGAGAGGTGGAGATAGAGCATGAGGCGACGATTTGACGAGTTCCTACGTGCATACTTTGGTCGGAGATTAAGAAGTTGAGGAATCGAGAGGTCAAGCTAGTCAAAGTGCAATGGGGAGATGATGAGAGCAAGCTACTTGGGAGATGGAAGAGAAGATGCGTTCGTTGTACCTTTTTCTTTTCGAGGGTATGTTCTTTAATTTCTCCTTTATCGCTTAGCTTGTACTTGTTTTTGTCCTCTCGCTAGTATCTTTGACCTTTAGATAGGGTAGCCCTATGGTTGAAACATGTGTTTGAGACATGTTATGTATGATGGATGCATGTGGATGCAAGTGGTTGCTAGTGGCTGCTCGTGGATGCATATACACACACTTTAGGCACTAGAACAACTCAGTCACTTCATATTGCAAATTGCATATAAATGTGTGTGCATGTTTAAGTTAATGGATGTATAATGGTTGTACTATCATATGGATGCTGCATTTTAGTGAATGGTTGTGCACACATGTAGAAATAATATGTATCAATAACATTCTTTCGCATACATAATGGACGCATGGCACTATCATGGTTTGCATTAAGGAGGTCAACTGAATCAGTAGACCGCCTGATTTTGCATTAGATAGAGAGCATATACACACACTTCTTGCATACGTTCATACAGCATTAGGAATTTTATAAGGACAATGGATGCCGGTGTTTGATGGCTGAGTAGATGGTTGTTTGGATGTTAGGATATGCATTCTCCTTAACTTGGAGATTTCGGGGGCGAAATCCTTTAAGGAGGGGAGAATGTAACACCCTGTATTTCTGTTAACACTATAGTAACAAATTAAAGAATAACTAATCTCAGATTTGAGAATTAAGGGAAACGGGTTGCGCCATTGTGTTCGTCTCGGAATTCTGGTTGAGATAGAGTCCGAGTTTGCGTGAATTGGACTTCGTATGAAGAAGTTATGGCCATCGGAAGTTTCAGAAAATTCAAAATAGAATTCAAAATTCAAAATTCATATTCAAATGGGCTAGGCGGGAAATTTCCAGCCAGGGCCAGGTCGACCTGGGGGTCGACCTACCCTGACCAGGTCGACCTGGGGGTCGACCTTCCCCCCCCCCCTCCTGGGAAGATTTAATTGATGACCTGTTTATGACTGTATGCTGAGTCATTAGGGTTTCTGATCTGCTCTGACTGGCTGGGATTAATTCTGGGTTGATCAGACGGCTTAGATTTATCTTAAACTCTATAAAAAGACATGTAGACTCAAACCCTAAAATATTCGCCACCAATTAGAGAGGAAGAAAGCTAATCAAATTCAATTCTATTCAACTCTAACAACGAATCTACTACAAAGGAAAGCTAATTCAATTTCAGAACTCAGATTTCAGAACTCAAGACCTTCTTTGAGTTGTGAGTTCGATTTCTTTAATAAAATAATTAACAATTTAATTGGATTGAGTTATGATGCGGATTATATGGTTATGTTGTGAATTATTGACCGCATGTTATCATTCAATGTTGTAAAATTGTGATGTTATCATTATTGTTGTAAAATCTATGATGTTATCATCTATGTTGTAAATTCTATGATGCTATGTTATCATCTATGTTGTAAATTCTATGATGTTATCATCTATGTTGTAAAGTTGTGATGTTATCATCTATGTTGTAATTCTATGATTGGCTTATGTATAATCATGTTTCATATGCTAGTTTGGTTATGTTGATTCATATGATAAATCATATTTATGTATGCAAGTTAGGATGTTAATTGAGGCATGGATCATATGCAAGTTAATGAGATTTTATATATAACCTTACATGCTTCATGACATCTATTTTAGACCTAAAGTTAGGCTATGACATGTGTGTGTTATATGCTAAATTCTACATGCTAGTTTACATGTTTAGATGTAAGTTTACACTATCACTATGTTGCATAAATCACATATGCAAATATATATATATATATATATATATATATATATGTATATATATATATGTTCGGAATAGGAATCATGCCTATGCAAGTTTACCCCTTATGGTTAGATCCATGACATCCATGGTTTATGCAAGTTTGTGGTTATTACTTATGCAAGTTTACACCTTTAGATTTATATCTATGACATACATAGTTTTGTGCAAGTTGTGACTTTGGCCTATGCAAGTTTTTATGTAGAACCTCATTCACACATGCAAGTTCACCCCTTATGTTTTGATCTAGTTTTATCTATATGTATGTTGTGATGTTTTCTCTTTATTCCATAAGTTAGACTATTCGAGTCTGACGTAAATTATACATTAAACAAACGAACGTACAACTTGGGGCCATGGGATAATATTAAAAGATTTAATTGGCATAAATGCCTTAAATGGCATAAAATAAATTTGTGATGAAATTGGTATGATTTTGCATACCATAAATAGACGAACATAATTGAGTCAATTATGGCCATAGTTAAATTTGGAATTGATTGATAATTTGAATAGGGAAATCAATTCAAATTGGGGGATGATTAATTAGGTGTAATTAATCGTCTAAGACACGAGGTTAGGCTCTTTTATGGTGTAAGACTGCCTGGACCCGCCCGACAAATCCAGCTGCCAAAAATGCCAGTCTAATGTGAGAGGTCTTAGGCATAAATTAAATACGAAATAGTTGTAAAGACATGAGGTTAGGCTCGTTTGTGGTGTAAGACTGCCCGGACCCGCCCGGCAAATCCAGCTGCCACAAATGCCAGTCTAATGTGAGAGGTCTTTAGGAGGTTACGGTCTTAATGAATTAAGAAACACTTAACCAGATAAACATGTAAGTGGGACATGAGGGGGTTAAGTGGGTGCCTTGGGTGGCATGTGGAATTAAGTGGGTGCCTTGGGTGGCATTTGAAATACGATTAGAAACACTTAGCCAAAATTGAAACATGTAAGTGAACATGAATAAGAAGAGGGTTAAGTGGGATGTACTAGAGAGGACCAAGCTTAGGTGGATAGCTTGTGTCAAGTAATGGGGGCCCGTTTCAACCAGTAACCCATAAGTATCTTTGTGGGCTCGACCAAAGTCGAGGACAGGACATGCACACTGGGCTTGACTACAAGAGGCCAAAACGGGTTAACGGTGGCAACGCAAGTCCAATGGATTTATATGCGTGTGTGGGCCCGGGCTGGTAGGTAAGACGTTGTTGCATCATGTAGGTATAAGCTGTGCATTATTGGTGGTATCGGGTTGCCACTTCGGGGAGTGATGGACCCCACTGTGGGGCCAACACGGGTATCTACGAGTTAGGGAGCCGATCGCATGGGGGCAGTGGGTACACCTAGTAGAGATAGGGGCAGGCGACACCTATGAAGGCAACTATGGGTGCACGAAACTGCCATCATCGTTATTAAAGTCTTATAGACGGGATCAACCTTAGGGTAACTAGTGGTGGTGCAGTATAGTAAATATCTTATAGTGGTTTAGGTGCGCCTTTAAAGTTATTTTTGTTCATCTTATTTCCTTATTTACTCTGTTATACCCAATTGTTCACAGTCATTTCCTTATTTTCCAACTTATGTCTTAGCCTAATTATTTTGGTAATTATATTGTTAAAGTTATCGCACTCGCCATACTTTATGTCTGACCCCCTTTGTTTCCTCCTCTTTTCTTCCTTTGCCCCCACCCCCCCCCCCCCCAAGGTGCTCAGGGTGTGTAACACCCCATATTTCTGTTAACACTAATGTTCACAAATTAAAGAATAACTAATCTTAGATGTGAGAATTAAGGGAAACAAGTTGCGCCATTGTGTCCGTCTCGGAATTCTGGTTGAGATAGAGTCCGAGTTTGCGTGAATTGGACTTCGTATGAAGGAGTTATGACCATCGGAAGTTTAAGAAAATTCAAAACATATTTCAAAATTTGAAAATTCAGAATCAGATGGGCTAGGCGGGAATTTTCCCGCCAGGGCCAGGTCGACCATAGGGTCGACCTGGGGATCGACCTGCCCTGACCAGGTCGACCATAGGGTCGACCTAGGGGTCGACCTGTGGGTCGACCCTCCCCCCCTCCCCGGGCAGATTTGAATTATGACCTGTTAATGACTAGACGCTGACTCATTAGGGTTTCTGGGATGCTCTGGTTGGCTGGGATTAATTCTGGGTTGATCGGACGGCTTAAACTAATCCTAAACTCTATAAAAACACATGCAGACTCAAACCCTAAAATCAAAACAAAATTAGATTCATGGCCTCCATGCCGTCACCTAGCAACTCAGCATAGCCGCCACCAATTAAAGAGGAAGAAAGCTAATCTAATTCAATTCTTCCAACTTTAACAACAAATCTTCTTCAAGGGAAAGCTATTACAACTTCAGAACTCAGAATTCAGAATTCAGAATTCAAGACCTTCTCTGAATTGTGAGTTCGATAATTTTAATAAGATAATTAGAAAATTAATTGGATTGGGTTATGATGTGGACTATTTGGATATAATGTGAATTATTGACCGCTTGTTATTATTCATGTAGTAAATTGTGTTGTTTATGTTGTAAATTTTATGATGCTATCTTGTAAAGTTGTGATCATCTATGTTGTAATTTTATGATTGGCTTATGTATAATCGAATCACCATGTTGTTCATATGCTAGTTTGGGTATGTTGATTCATATGATAAATCATAAGTATGTATGCAAGTTTAGATTTTTATCAAGACATGAATCATATGCATGTTGGGGAAAATTATATGTAACCTTACATGCTTCATGACATCTGTTTTAGATCTAAAGTTAGGCTATGACATGTGTGAGTTATATGCTAAATTCTACATGCTAGTTTACATGTTTAGATGTAAGTTTATACCATTGTTATGTTGCATAAACCACATATGCAAGTTTATATGAATACATGTGTTTGAATATGAATCATGTTATGCAAGTTTGTGGTTATTGCCTATGCAAGTTTACACCTTTAGATGTAGATCTATGACATACATGATTTATGCAAGTTTGTGACCATTATCTAAACAAGTTCACACCTTTAGATTTGGATTTATGACATATGTAATTTTTTAGCAAGTTGTAACTTTGGTCTATGCAAGTTTTAGATGTAGAACATCATTCACACATGCAAGTTCACCCCTTATGTTTAGATCTAGTTTTAATTATATGTATGTTGTGATGTTTCCTCTTTATTCCATGAGTTAGACTATTCGAGTCTAACGTATATTTTACGTTAAACGAACGAACATACAACGTGGGGTAAAAGGGGATAATATTAAAAGATTTAACTGGCATAAATGCCTTAAAAGGCATAAAATAAATTTGTGATGAAAATTGGTATGATTTTACATACCATAAATGGATGGACATAATTGAGTCAATTATGGCCATAGTTAAATTTGGAATTAATTGATAATTTGAATAGGGAAAGTAACTCAAATTGGGGAATGATTAATTAGGAGTAATTAATCGTCTAAGACACGAGGTTAGGCTCTTTTGTGGTGTAAGACTGCCCGGACCCGCCCTGTAAATCCAGCTGCCACAAATGCCAGTCTAATGTGGGAGGTCTTAGGCACAAATTAAATACGTAACCATTGTAAAGACACGAGGTTAGGCTCGTTTGTGGTGTAAGACTGCCCGGACCCGCCCGACAAATCCAGCTGCCACAAATGCCAGTCTAATGTGAGAGGTCTTTATGAGGTTACAGTCTTAATGAATTAAGAAACACTTAACCAAATAAACATGTAGTGAGACATGAGGGGGTTAAGTGGGTGCCTTAGGTGGCATGTGGAATCTAGTGGGTTCCTTGGGTGGCATTTGAAATACGATTAGAAATACTTAACCAAAATTGAAACATGTAAGTGAACATGACTAAGAAGAGGGTTTAGTGGGATGTACTAGAGGGGACCAAGCTTAGGTGGATAGCTTGTGTCAAGTAATGGGGGTCCATTTCAACAGTAACCCATATGTATCTTTGTGGGCTCGACCCAAGTCGAGGACGGGACACACATACTGGGCTTGACTGTCAGAGGCCAAAATGGGTTAGCGGTGGCAACGCAAGTCCAACGGGTTCATATGAGTGTGTAGACGCGGGCTGGTAGGTAAGACGTTGTTGCATCGTGTAGGTATAAGCCGTGCATCATTGGTGGTATCGGGTTTCCACTTTGGGGAGTGATACACCCCACTATGGGGCCAGCACGGGTATCTACGAGTTAGGGAGCCAATCGCTTGGGGGTAGTGGGTACACCTAGTGGAGATAAGGGCAGGCGGCACCTTTGAAGGAAGCTAGGGGTGCACGAAACTACCATTATCATTATTTAAGTCTGTAGGTGGGATCAACCTTAGGGTGACTAGTAGTGGTGCAGTATAGCAATTATCTTATAGTGTTTGTGTAGTTTAGTAATTATCTTATAGTGGTTTAGGTGCGCTTTAATGATATCGTTGTTCATCTTGTTTCCTTGTTTACTCTGCCATACTCAATGGTTCATGGTCATTTTCTGATTTTCCAACTTATGCCTTAGCCTAGTTACTTTGGTGATTATATTGCTAAAGTATCGCACTTGCCAGACTTTACGTCTGACCCTCTTTGTTTCCTCCTCTTTTCTTCCTTCTTCCCTATAATGACCTGCATTTGCAAAGGTATTATAATTAATTTATTTAATTATATAAATAGTGATATAGTGAATTTAATGGTCGTGGAATTAAATAATGGTGAATATTAATTAAAATAATAAATTAAATAATATATATTTAATTCTGAAATAATCAGAATTGGCTGAAGTGACGAAATGGTGTGAACTGGATCATCTGTGATATTTAATTCAGCTTGGAATTGAATTTGAATAACGAATATATTATATAAACGACAGTTTGAACGTAGAGTTATAATATAATTAAATTCGAGCATGAAATGGCGTTGCAGTTCGGAAATTGGCGATTCGAACTTCAACTGAATGTACAGGGTTCATTTTAAATCGGATTTCTGTGGAACAAGAAACATGTGGAGCTGGTGGAGTATATCTTTCTAGTGAAAGAGAAAAATTAGGATTTCGTCGTGTAGATTTTGAGATATGTCCAAATCAAATTTTAAAATAGTCGCTATAGAATCGTTTATCGACCATAACGGTTTATTCGATATAACTAAAGATCGGGTCTGAATTTAGACAAGGCTCTTTTGGGAAATAGTGATAATTGAATTTTTAGAATTTTATTATAAGTTTTAATTAATTAAATAAGCAACTTTTTATTTGAAGTATTTTGCACCCTGTAATCAACATTTTGAGGTTTCAAAATATGAGTTAATCTACCGATATTATTATATTTTTGGAACCGTGTCACGTTGTACATCACAACGGTATTTTTATTTCTGTCTAGCGGTCAGTAAAACAAATGAAATTTATGGAACGAATAATGTAAAACATTACTTGAAAATAAAAATAAAAATGTATGGCATGTGAACCAACACATCTCAATGTGTCCCTCCTTTGATTTCCTGTGGTTGAAAATAATGCCACCATCCTCTTCTTAAACCCAAACCGTGGCCTCAGTAAATCCATACAAAACCGAAAACATTCCCTACATATATAAACCTAACTAGCCTTAACCTAATTTTTCCCCATCCTCTTCGATAGGCAAACATCAGCCGCCACGAGAAAGCTCCAACAGCAAAAATGATCGACAAAAATAAATTCAAAGAAATCGAAACAAATTTTATAAATCAAGTTAGATATATTTATATTGAAGACCAGGAAAGGGTTCTCTTTGTTTCATCTTAGTTTCGATGGGTTCCAGCACGTTTATGTTCGCTGTAATTCCAAATCGCAGTGCTTAAGACCGGGAGCGACTGGACCCTCAAAGGGGTGGCCGTGGACTCTGGGTTCGGAGGCGAGGTCATTGACAGAAGGTCGTGGGAGTTGGTGATAAAAGAAGTATATGAAGATGTGGTGGAAAGGGAACGAGGTGAGTATGTTTATGTGAAGTTCAGGCGTGAGTATTGGATTGGGGATGAGCGATGGGGTGAAAGGGCTGTGCGTGTATTGCCCAAGGTCGGACTGTGTGTGTATATTCGAGTTGCCCTGAAGGTTTTAAGGTGGTGGAGATTTCAGCATAGAGGAAGACGATGATCTCGGATGTAAGTTGGTAAGCTATGGAGTTTGGGTTTACTACAGTTCGAACCGGGATGAAGAAAATGACAAGAGCAAATTATATATATACGGTGATCAGACATTTGGGAAAGAGAAGAAGAGGTAGGGAGGTCGTATGTGTTCGGGTGGACTTGGAGATGATGATGCAGGAATCGTATATTACTGGGTGTCATAGAGTTGAGATGGAAATAAGATGGAGGATTCGCAGTAGTTGGAGAGGAGAGGGAGTACGGGATGGAGGATATAAAGGTGATGCAAAATTTGTGTAATGTCTCTGCAATTGAAGAGCAGTGGTCGTATTGCACAGGGGAGGTAGAAGGAGGATTAGGCATTTCTTAATGGAAATTAGGAGCGGGTTTTTCCTTGATCTAGAAGGAGGAGGGTGTGCGTTTTAAGTCAGGGAAGAAGTAGATTTGGCGAATCCGGGTTTTTAACATGGCTAGTCGGGCCAAAGAGAAGGTGAAAGCCCAATTTATTAAAAAGAAATTCAATTTAGTTTAATTTGAAATGTATTGAACTTATAAATTGTAAAACTCGATCATACAATATCAGATTGACGAACCGTAAGTTGCGTTGGGATTATATGGACAGGAGCTACACCATGGAACTGACTGGAAGTGGATTGGTGCTCGTTTGAATTTATGGAAAAATAAATTGTTTGATTCAGATCAAACAACAGTTTATCATTCTTTAACGATGAACTGCCAATGTGAGTAAATCTCACTAACTCTAAACAGTTATAATTTCTTGTTGTATTTTTAGAACTGTTAAATATTGGTTGATTGACTGTGTGTTGACTGTTTGATTGAACTGCTAGTCAATTAGTTGAATTTCTATATTGATTCTATTTAACAGAATATATCATATGGAACTGAAAGTGATGTTGATTTTATTGTGTAACATCCGTGGATGCAGGGAAATAGGTTGGAGGAATCCGACTGGATTCCTCAACAGTTAATTTATTGTTTTTCATATATTTTGATATATGATGTGAATTATAACCTGTTGTTGATTGTGTGTGTATGGACAATATTGGACATCGTAATTTGATATGTTAAACACCATAACATACCGGGATTTGGAGAAAAGGGGAATTTGTCAAAGTGAATACTGAAAATAGATTTATGTACAAAATCAAAGAAGATTTTATAAAAGGAATTATTTATAAATGGAATATTTATAAATAGAAAATTATTTATAAAATGGATTATTTATAAATAGAAAATACTTAGAAATGAAACCCTAAAGGAATTATTTGCAAACCATTTGCAAATATATTAGAATGAGAAGGGTTTGTAAACCATTTACAAATCAATCAAAAAGAGAAATGTTTGTAAACCATTTACAAATGAGATTGAATAGGGAATATTTGTAAAACCTTTACAAATGAAATCGAAAGAGGAATATTTATAAAACCTTTACAAATGAAATCGAAAAGGAGATATTTGTAAAACCATTTACAAATAGGATTAAAAAGGAAATATTTAGAAAATAAATAGAGTTATAAAAAAGAAATTTGTTTATAACCGAAAAGGAAAACGTTATAAAAAGGAAAACGTTACTAAAAAGGAAATCATTTGTAAAGTGAAGAACCATTACTAAAAGTAAATCTTTATAAATGAATAGTTTATTTAAATAGAGTAAATCAAATTTAGTTTATTTGAAGAAAGGTTAATCGAATCTAGTTATGCGTAAGAGAGATTATCAAATATAGTTATTCGAAGGGAGGAGTTATCGAATAGAGATTTATTCGAATGAAAGTTACGTAAGGAAGTGTTAAAGAGTTAAAAGATGAACTTACCCTAATCCGAGATTTGAAATGTTGTTCAGTTAAGGTCTGAGAGGTAGTTATACCCCAACTTGAGTGACTTCGTTTTTAATTTAGAAATGGTTAAGGTTCGAGAGTGAAAGTGGTTAAGTGATTTAGTAAATAAGTATAGTGGTTTGAGACGTCATCGCGATGTTGATTTAAACATCTGTTTAAATCCAAGTAAAGAAGATTTGGAAATGTTTTCCAAATAGAATCAGAAACGTAATCAAATATTGAAATAGGAAATATGAATATATATATATATATGATTGATGTTTGATTGATATAAATTTCCATCTGGAAAAAATATCGTTGTTTGCACACCTGTTTTTCTTTGATGGTTACATCACAGACTATCGAAGTTTTGACCATTTTAACGTTGTTAATATGGAGTGACCAGTTGGATTATTATCCTAAGAACCACTCTGTATTGGCATAAGCGTTGCGAATCATATATGCCAAAGATAATTGAAGACAGAGTAAAGTGCAAGGGCTGTTGTATAAATCTTAGATAACAGTGCCTAAGATGGATATACTGAATATTGCCTTCGATTCATCCTATTTTTGGATGACTTGTACGGAGGAATGTCTGACAGAGTATTTCCAGAAAGGTCACGTACATTGATTTCTTCAACCGTACCAAGAGTGGAAGCGGAGAAGGAAACTTCTTTAGCTAACACGTAATGTACTGTTGTAGATGTTAATTAGTGATTTTCGATGGATCTGACAATGTGGCATTTGAAGTGAATCTGATGTGATGATGAAGCGTAACCTCAAGCCTCATCAACCGGTAAATGACAGAAATCGGGCAGGCAGCATGGCGCTTCGAAGTAGGGTGTATAATCACCTGATCTAGAGTTTCGTTTACTTCTAAAAATCTATTGTTGATGATGTCCCATTCGGGAAACGGTTGCTGATCCCAACCGTTGGTGATATACATTCGATACACTCAAGCGAAAATGAGTGGTCGGTTATGTGTGGCCGGGTTGCAAGATGTTCTTGTTGAACCCAATGTATTCCTTTCTAGAGGTACACTAGTGAAAGGTGGTTCCATACCTTGTCATAGTTGGAAATCCATTACCCAATATGTGCTTGCGGTTTTGATTGTATACTATATATAGAACGTGAGATGAAAGCGTTTCTGCTAGATGATTATTATATTGTGGTTGATAGACATTATTATAACATCAAAAAGGTTTTTGACATAAAGATAATTTGGATTCTCATAAGGGAGAACCCGTTCCGTTATACAGGCGTGGTCTTATGAGATATCGTTTAATGGCTCAAACTGTTTTAAACTGTTTTACTCATACAAGTCCCATGACTGACCCGGAGTTTATTTTGTTTTGTTTTCCTTAAACTCTTGGGTGCCCAATTTTATACGGGCAGTCAAGTAGTCGGGATTTACAAATATACTGGAAGAGCTGGAGCAGGAGGCTTCAGGATCATATAGCTATGGTTTATTTCCGCTGTGTTGTAAGTGTTGTACTCTGATAATGTTATTTTATGCATATACTGATTTTATTTCAAGGATATGTTATCTATTATATGTTATTCGTTCCGCTGTGAGGCTCGTGTTACTCTGATGTTGTGTTCTTCTTCTTCTTCTATTCTTAGTTTCTATCTTATCCTTCCTCACCCTCTAATTTTTTTCATTAATGACCGGTATTTTCGATCCTTGGATGTTCGATATGTGTTGTATATCAGATAACCAAGATCTCCAAAATCCCGAGTCATTACAGTTGGTATCAGAGCTTAAGTAAAGATTTACCTTGGCTCTGTGGTGTGACTCGGTAGAGATAGGGTTAGTAATACCCTAGATTGAGTTTGAGTGTATATATATGAGTGCGTATTTGTTATTTGATATAAAAATTGTTTTATATTGTGGTGATTTATTGGTTGA
Organism: Allium sativum; assembly: GCA_030737875.1. Lineage (NCBI taxonomy): Eukaryota > Viridiplantae > Streptophyta > Magnoliopsida > Asparagales > Amaryllidaceae > Allium > Allium sativum. The sequence goes on from CM060926.1 coordinate 1,020,113,227, forward strand.
GTTGTTTATGTGTTCTGGTCGATCAATTTGATCCACTATATCGGTTGGAGTTTATAAACACTCGAATATGATGGGTCGACACGATATGTTTTGAAAAGAGGATAAATTAAAATAAGTTTACCCAATGTATATCTTGATATAGAGAAGATATATATATATATCAAAATTTATAATATAGTGGATATATTGATTGTTATTATAATCGAGTAAGATTATAAATTAAATGGTTATGTAATTAACCAATCAGAATTCATATAAGTGAAATACGTGAAATCAGATGAGTTAAATTTGGAAATTAAACCAGACTTTGAATTAAACTTCTGGAAAAATTGGATAAGTGTTTGTAAATGGATTTGGGTTAAAAAATAAGGAAAATTTAAGATCCTGGGAGATTTTAAATTGTTTTACAAGAAGTGTGAATTATATTTTGAAATGAATTTCAAAGTGGAAATGTTTAGAAATGGTTTTATAGTATTGAACTCACTTCGATCGCTGGAAAATAGATTCCGATGATGACAGCTGCATCATCAGTATACGTTTTCGAGTTGTAAGTGACGAAGTACTACCAGAGATACTGTTTTGAATTTGTTTTGGGAAAGACAAGTTGTGTTGAATTTCAAAATGGGATTTATAATATAGAATTTGATATATAGAATTTGAATATAGAAATTCAAATGGGATTTATAATATAGAATTTAAATAGAATTTGATATATAGAATTTGAATAATAGAAGTGATATAAAATTTGAATAGAAATTGAATAGAATTAACTAAGTCGAAGAGGAATTAGTTAATCGAGTTTTGAATTTGAAGTTGAACTTTGAAAGGTGAATTGGATTTGTAAATGGATATTCGAAATCGAATATAGAACTTAAATTTGAAATTTGGATTCAAATTAGTTAATAAGCAAGTTAAAATATATGTGGACATGTCATGTTCAAATATAAAAGTGAAATAGACTAAAGAGTTAATAAACAAATTAATTAACGAATTGAGTTAAAACGATCAGGTATAGTTAAAATAGATTGGGCAGGTATAAATATACATGAGATAGGTATGGATAAGGTATGAAAGTATATAAATAGAATGCTCGACGAAAAGGGATGTATTTAATTCATATATGAGATTTTATGCGCCGTATCGGCTAGCTGCTTGGCTTTTTCTTTTTCTTTTGGATTGGTGACGGCTATGGGAGGCTATTTGAAATATCCCGATGCTCCTGGTACAAAGGAGGTTATGGCGAATTTTTCCGGGAATTTAAGGAGTTAGGATATTTTTAAGATACTAATTTGATAGTTAGAAATCAACGTATTGATATATATATAGAAGTCGATAAGGAAATGAACTTAGAAATAGAATAGTAAAATCAAAAAGGAAGACTAAGAATAAAATCTAGTAAGAATAGAAAGGGGAAGCGTATACGTGTTTAAAAGTGAATAAGTAGTTGTATGGTATTGATTATTCGAGTAAGTAGTCATATCTGTTTTGACGTTATAAATGTTATTCAGTCAAGGTCTAAGAGGTAGTTATACCCCAACTTGATTGATTTCATTATTAACAAATAAATAGTAAGATTTCAGGCTCTAAGATCAATGTTGAATAAGAGTTAGTTGAATATAGTATTTGGGTTGTCGTAACGATGTTTTACACAATTTCCGTTTTAACCCAAATTAGTGTAAGCTTGGAAATATAATAAAGAATATTTCCTAAGTATAGAAATAAACGAGATCGGAAAAGAGATAAGTAATTGGAATATTTTCCAATTATAAATAGCATATATTTTCTAAAGTTTAGAAAATAAAGGAAGGCGATATTCGGAAATGTTTTCCAAATAACATAAAAGGCCAATATGGTTATTGAAAATATTTGGTTAACAAATATTGATAAAGAAATAGAGAAGTCATTTAACTAATGGAATATTAATTAGGGGCTCGGTGACATGTTCAAAAGGAAAATTTGATTTTTGAAAAGTGTAAACTGTTTAAAAACTCCCAGGGAAAGACTGTTTGAATTAAAAACAAATTTAACACAAATTTGTGAAAGCAAAATTGAATTAAAGTAAAGCCAGTAAAGTGGTAACCGAGATTGAATTAGAATGGTATCAAGACAAATTGGATTGTGAGATTTAAATTTGAAGTGTAATGTTATAATCAAGTTAAGAGTTGGGAATCAAGAAGAAACTCGAGTTGAAATGATATTTGGCTCGGATATAAACAAATGGTTGTGATGGAGATAAAAGCAGATTGGAATTTGATTGGGATGACCCTTGTATCCACTAAATTGATAACAGGTGGAAAGGATATAATGATATGCCGACAAAAGGTACAAGTTTATACTTCTATTGGTATAAGATTTATGCACCGTATCGGCTAGCCGCTTGGCTGTTTGATTTTCTTTTGGGATGGAGATGGCCCAGAGAGGCGAGTTGGAGTTTGACCGATTGACCAGTACAAAGGAGGTTATGGCAAAAAAATTCGAAAAGTTAAGGCGTTAGAAAATTTTCAGGATTTTTGAAAATTTTCGTTGATAAGAATTAATTAATAATTTAATTGAAATTAAATTGGTTCAGTTGAAACTGAAGTTAAGAAGTAAACAAATATGTTCTAACCAGTCGATAGGGTCGTTCTCTACCTTAGCAATTTCGAAGACGAAATTATTTTAAGTGGGGAAGATTGTAATAACCCGCATTTGCAGAGGTATTATAATTAATTTATTTAATTATATAAATAGTGATATAGTGAATTTAATGGTCGTGGAATTAAATAATGGTGAAAATTTAATTAAAATAATAAATTAAATAATATATAATTAATTTTAAAATAATCTGAAGTGACGATATGGTGTGAAATGGATCATCTATGATATTTAATTCAGCTTGGAATTGAATTTGAATAACGAATATATTATATAAACGACAGTTTGAACATAGAGTTATAATATAATTAAAATCAAGCTTGAAATGGCGCTGCAGTTCGTAAATTGGCGATTCGAACTTCAACTGAATGTACAGGGTTCATTTTAAATCGGATTTCTGTGAAACAAGAAATGTGTGGAGCTGGTGGAGTATATCTTTCTAGTGGAAGAGAAAAATCAGGATTTCGTCGTGTAGATTTTGAGATATGTCCAAATCAAATTTTAAAATAGTCGTTATAGAATCGTTTATCCACCATAACGGTTTATTCGATATAACTAAAGATCGGGTTTGAATTTAGACAAGGTTCTTAGGGAAATAGTGATAAATTAATTTTTAGAATTTTAATGTAATTTTTAATTAATTAAATAAGCAACTTTTTATTTGAAGTATTTTGCACCCTGTAATCAACATTTTGAGGTTTCAAAATATAAGTTAATCTTCCGATATTATTATATTTTTGGAACTTGTCACGTTGTACATCACAACGGTATTTTTATTTCTGTCTAGCGGTCTGTAAAACAAATGAAATTTGTGGAACGAAGAATGTAAAACATTACTTGAAAACAAAAATAAAAATGTATGGCATGTGAACCAACACATCTCAATGCGTCCCTCCTTTGATTTCCTGTGGTTGAAAATAATGCCACCATTCTCTTCTTAAACCCAAACCGTGGCCTCAGTAAATCCATACAAAACCGAAAACATTCCCTATATATATAAACCTAACTAGCCTTAACGTAATTTTTCCCATCCTCTTCGATAGGCAAACATCAGCCGCCACGAGAAAGCTCCAATAGCAAAAATGATCAGCAAAAATAAATTCAAAGAAATAGAAACAAATTCTATAAATCGAATTATATATATATATATATTGAAGACCAGGAAAGGGTTCTCTTTGTTTCATCTTAGTTTCGATGGGTTCCAGCAAGTTTATGTTCGTTGTAATTCCAAATCGCATCGCCGGACCCTTTAACTTCGAAAGGGGTGGCCGTGGACTCTAGGCTCGGAGGCGAGGTCGTTGACAGAAAGTCGTGAGAGTTGGTGATAAAAGAAGTATATGAAGATGTGGTGGAAAGGGAGCAAGGTGAGTATGTTTTTGTGAAGTTCAGGCATGAGTATTGGATTGGGGATGAGCGATGGGGTGAAAGGGCTGTGCGTGTATTGCCCAAGGTCGGACTGTGTGTGTACATTCGAGTTTCCCTGAAGGTTTTAAGGTGGTGGAGATTTCAGCATAGAGGAAGACGATGATCTCGGATGTAATTTGGTAAGCTATGGAGTTTGGCTTTACTACAGTTCGAACCGGGATGAAGAAAATGATAAGAGCAAATTATATATATACGGTGAGCAGACATTTGGGAAAGAGAAGAAGAGGTAGGGAGGCCGTATGTGTTCGTATGGACTTGGAGATGATGATGCAGGAATCGTATATTACTGGGTGTCATAGAGTTGAGATGAAAATAAGATGGAGGATTCACAGTAGTCGGAGAGGAGAGGGAGTACGGGATGGAGGATATAAAGGTGATGTAAAATTTGTGTATTGTCTGTGCAATTGAAGAGCAGTGGTCGTATTACACAGTGGAAGTTGAAGGAGGATTAGGCATTTCTTAATGGAAATTAGGAGCAGGTTTTTCCTTGATCTGGAAGGAGGAGGGTGCACGTTTTAAGTCAGAGAAGAAGTAGATTTGGCGGATCCAGGTTTTTAACATTGCTAGTTGGGCCAAAGAGAAGGTGAAGGCCCAATTTATTAAAAGGAAATTCAATTTAGTTTAATTTCAAATTTATTGAACTTATAAATTGTATAACTCGATCATACGATATCAGATTGACGAACCGTAAGTTGCGTTGGGATCGTATGGACGGGAGCTACACCATGGAACTGACTGGAAGTGGATTGGTGCTTGTTTGAATTTATAGCAAAATAAATTGTTTGATTCAGATCAAACAACAGTTTATCGTTCTTTAACGATGAACTGCCAATGTGAGTAAATCTCATTAACTCTGAACAGTTATAATTTCATGTTGTATTTTTAGAACTGTTAAATATTGGCTGATTGACTGTGTGTTGACTGTTTGATTGAACTGCTAGTCAGTTAGTTGAATTTCTATATTGATTCTGTTTAATAGAATATATCATATGGAACTGAAAGTGATGTTGATTTTATTGTGTAACATCTATGGATGCAGGGAAACAGGTTGGAGGAATCCGACTGGATTCCTCAACAGTTAATTTATTTATTTTCATATATTTTGATATATGATGTGAATTATAACCTGTTGTTGATTGTGTGTGTATGGACGATATTGGACATCGTAATTTGATATGTTAAACACCATAACATACCGGGATTTGGAGAAAAGGGGAATTTGTCAAAGTGAATACTGAGAATAGATTTATATACAAAATCAAAGAATATTTTGAAAAAGGAATTATTTATAAATGGAATATTTATAAATAGAAATTTATTTATAAAATGGATTATTTATAAATAGAAAATACTTAGAAATGAAACCCTAAAGGAATTATTTGCAAACCATTTGCAAATAGATTAAAACGAGAAAGGTTTGTAAACCATTTACAAATCAATCAGAAAGAGAAATGTTTGTAAACCATTTACAAATGAGATTGAATAGGGAATATTTGTAAAACCTTTACAAATGAAATCGAAAGAGGAATATTTGTAAAACCTTTACAAATGAAATCCAAAAGGAGATATTTGTAAAACCATTTACAAATAGGATTAAAAGGGAAATATTTAGAAAATAAATAGAGTTATAAAAAAGAAATTTGTTTATAACCGAAAAGGAAAACGTTATAAAAAGGAAAACATTACTAAAAAGGAAATCACTTGTAAAGTGAAGAACTGTTACTAAAAGTAAATCTTTATATATGAATAGTTTATTTAAATAGAGTAAATCGAATTTAGTTTATTTGAAGAAAGGTTAATCGAATCTAGTTATGCGTAAGAGAGATTATCAAATATAGTTATTCGAAGGGAGGAGTTATCGAATAGAGATTTATTTGAATGAAAGTTACGTAAGGAAGTGTTAAAGAGTTAAAAGATGAACTTACCCTGATTCGAGATTTGAAATGTTGTTCAGTTAAGGTCTGAGAGGTAGTTATACCCCAACTTGATTGACTTCGTTTTTAATTTAGAAATGGCTAAGGTTCGAGAGTGAAAGTGGTTAAGTGATTTAGTAAATAAGTATAGTGGTTTGAGACGTCGTCGCGATGTTGATTTAAACATCTGTTTAAATCCAAGTAAAGAAGATTTGGAAATGGTTTCCAAATAGGATCAGAAACGTAATCAAATATTTAACTAAGAAATATGAATATATATATATATATATGATTGATGTTTGATCGATATAAATTTCCATTTGGAAATAATATCGTTGTTTGCACACCTGTTTTTCTTTGATGGTTAAATCACAGACTATCGAAGTTTTGACCATTTTAACGTTGTTAATATGGAGAGACCGGTTGGATTATTATCCAAAGAACCACTCTGTATTGGCATAAGCGTTGCGAATCATATATGCCAAAGATAATTGAAGACAGTGTAAAGTGCAAGGGTTGTTGTATAAATCTTAGATAACAGTGCCTAAGATGGATATACTGAATAGTGCCTTCGGTTCATCCTGTTCCTGGATGACTTGTATGGAGGAATGTCTGATAGAATATTTCTAGAAAGGTCACGTACATTGATTTCTTCAACTGTACCAAGAGTGGAAGCGGAGAAGGAAACTTCTTTAGCTAACACGTAATGTACTGTTGTAGACGTTAATTAGTGATTTTCGATGGATCTGACAATGTGGCATTCGAAGTGAATCTGATTTGATGATGAAGCTTAACCTCAAGACTCATCAAATGGTAAATGACATAAATCGGGCAGGCAGCATGGCTAAGTCGGTCGCTCCGAAGTAGGGTGTATAATCACCTGATCTAGAATTTCATTTACTTCTAAAAATTTATTGTTGATGCTGTCCCATTCCGGAAACGGTTGCTGATCCCAACCGTTGGTGATATACATTCGATACACTCAAGTGAAATGAGTGGTCAGTCATGTGTGGCCGGGTTGCAAGATGTTCTTGTTGAACCCAGTGTATTCCTTTCTAGAGGTACACTAGCGAAAGGTGGTTCTATACCTTGTCATAGTTGGAAATCCATTACCCAATACGTGCTTGCGGTTTTGATTGTATACTATATATGTAAAACGTGAGATGAAAGCGTTTCTGCTAGATGATTATTATATTGTGGTTGATAGACATTATTATAATATCAAAAAGGTTTTTGATATAAAGATAATTTGGATTCTCATAAGGGAGAACCCATTCCGTTATACAGGCGTGGTCTTATGAGATATCGTTTAATGGCTCAAACTGTTTTAAACTGTTTTACTCATACTAGTCCCATGACTGACCCGGAGTTTATTTTGTTTTGTTTTCCCTAAACTCTTGGGTGCCCAATTTTATACGGGCAGTCAAGTAGTCGGGATTTACAGATATACTGGAAGAGCTGGAGCAGGAGGCTTCAGGATCATATAGCTATTATTTATTTCCGCTGTGTTGTAAGTATTGTACTCTGATAATGTTATTGTATACGTATACTGATTCTATTCCAAGGATATGTTATCTATTATATGTTATTCGTTCCGCTGTGAAAATCGTGTTACTCTGATGTTGTGTTCTTCTTCTTCTTCTATTCTAAGTTTATATCTTATCTTTCGTCACCCTCTAATTACTTTCATTAATGACCGGTATTTTCGATCCTTGGATGTTCGATATGTGTTGTATATCGGATAGCCAAGATCGCCGAAATCCCGGGTCATTACACTCCCCCCCCCCAAGGTGCTCAAGTTGGAACTAGCACCAGTGGAGCTTGATTTTGGACAGTTGTGCTTCTTGCTTTTAGAAGATTGCTTGGATCGCTGAAGTAAAGTTCAGCCTCTCTTTTATTTATGGCTATTTTGTATTGGGGATTACGTCTTTCAATTTATGTACTTCGAGTTGGTCAAGATGGATATTATGTACTTTGACTCTGGTTTTGATGATGTAATCAAACTTATGCATTTTCCACTGCATTGAAATAAAGTTTTAAAGTTTTAGTACTGTTTATATCTGTCTTGTTGTTAAGTTTCTATTCTATACACACTTAAAATGCTCCATGGAAGTTAATGCATTCCCTTTGTGAGTGACATTAATGGACTTGGGGTGTTACACATGGTATCAGAACTGAAGGTTACCAGAACAGATATGAATTTTAAAAAGCTGTTTTTCAAAAACAATTTTTATAAAAAAGTACCTTCAAAAGTATGTTTTAAGGAAAGTATTTTCAAGAGAAAAGCTTATTTTAGAAAGCACAACCCCAATGGCCATATATCTTTCCTTCGGTTCTTTTGTATTGAATCTTTCCTTTTTCGTTTCAGCATGTGTGAAGCATCTAAGATACCATAGGGTGTTCATGTACCCGGTTGGTTTCGTCAATATCTCGAGTCTAGGGCCGCCACCGCAGGTCCAGCAAATACTCCTCCTCCTCCTTCTCGCGTCGATACTTTTTCTAAGATATGTAAGGACTTCCAGGCAATGGATGGAAAACCTTTTCATGGGACGGAGACATTTGTTGAAGCTCGAAACTGGCTAAAGGAGGTGGAAGAATTATTTGGAATCTTTGAAGTGGATGATGGAAGAAAGGTCCAGTTAGCTTCCTGACTAATGAAGGATGAGGCCTCGTTTTGGTGGGAGGTCACTAATGGAGGACGCCCAGTCGATACGTAGCCAGATTTTAGGCCGAGGTTTGAGGCGAAGTTTCTCTCACGTGCTGAAGAGAATCTCTACATGGAAAGGTTTCTAGCATTAAAGCAAGAGAATCTATCGGTGAAAGAGTACGTCAACAAATTCAATCAATTGGCAAGATTTGGCTTGGACTTGGTGAATACTCCTGTAAAGAAGGCCCTGAGATTTGTTAAGGGTTTGAACGAGCCGCTTCATCGGTTAGCTATGACCCACATCCCTATGGGGGCTACTTTTGAGAGGCTAGTTGACATGGCGCTTATGCATGAAGAAGAGAAGGGCGCCAATGCTAATAAGGCACCCAAGAAGAAAGGGGATCAAAAGAAGCTGCAACAGCAACAACATAACAAGAAAGGTGGGAAAGGCAACAATGGTAAGGGAAAGAAAAGATGCTTTAACTGTGGGACACCCGGCCATCTAAGCAAAGATTGTAGGAAGAAAAAGAAGACTTGTTGTTTCTATTGTGGCGAGGCGGGACATCTTATTAAGGACTTGTAACACCCCGAATTTCAGTTAACACTGATATTCACTAACTAAAGAATTAACAATCTCAGATGTGAGAATCAGGGGAAACGGGTTACGTCATTGTGTTCGTCTCGGAAAAATACGCGAAATAGAGTCCGAAATTTTGTAAATCGGAGTCCGTATGACCCGGTTAAGGCCCAAAGAAGTTTTCGGGAAATTTGAATTTCGAAACATGCAGAAATGGGGGCCAGGCGGGAAAACTCCCGCCCAGCCAAGTCGACTTGGCTGTCGACAGGGCTGTCGACTTGCCTGTCGACATGCCTGTCGACTTGGCAGTCGACAGGGCTGTCGACTTGCCCTGTCGGCTGATTCTGGCCTGGGTGCACCTGATTGAGTTTTGGGCTGGGTTGGAGGGCTTGGGACGAAATCTGACGGACCTAAACTAACCTAGGGTTAATCTAAGGGTCTAAAACACAACCTAATCCTATAAATACACCCTAAGACTACCCTAATCCATACTAAAAATAGAATTTGTGCCATCATGCCGCCAAAAAGCAACTTAGAAGGAGCCTCCACTAATTTGTGAAGAGGATTGCAAGCTAATCAACTACTAATCCACCTCTACTTCAACTCTAGCAACTATCTAAGGAGCTAATCTTGGAGTTTGTGAGTTTCTATCACTTTAATAACCAATTGTTAAACTAAGTAGATGAGATGTGATGAGATCATATGGTTTTGCTTGCGGATCAATGGGTTTTAGGCCATATGTTATGATGCTAGTTTGCTAATCACTATGTTTAACACTTATTCATGATGACACTATGTTTATGCAAGTTAAGTGTTTGGGTTTATGCATGTTAAGTGGTGGGTTTTATGCATGCTAAGTAGTTTGGTTTTATGCATGCTAAGTGATGCAAGTTCATATGCAAGTTATGATGCAAGTTCATATGCAAGTTATGATGCAAGTTCATATGCAAGTTATGATGCAAGTTCATATGCAAGTTTGTCTCTTTTTATGATATGCATAATATATGCAAGTTTGCCTCTAAGTATGGCATGTTATGCAAGTTCATATGCAAGTTATGATGCAAGTTCATATGCAAGTTATGATGCAAGTTCATATGCAAGTTATGATGCAAGTTCATATGCAAGTTTGTCTCTTTTTATGATATGCATAATATATGCAAGTTTGCCTCTATGTATGACATAAGTACATGTGCAAGTTCATCCCTTTTAGACCTATGACATGTATGCAAGTTGACACCTTTATGATAGGTCTATGACATGAACATTTATGCAAGTTACCATCTTTATGACATATGTGATTCATGCAAGTTTGGGTTTGTTATTTATGCAAGTTGGGTTTATGGTCATATATGCAAGTTGACACCTTTTAAACCCATGATAATGCTAATGATATGCTAAGTTGAACCCATTGTGTGTATGATGAATCTTCTCTTTTAAAGTATGTCATGTTAACGTATTTACGTGGGGACGATGGGGTAAAAATTAATGAACACATAAAATTGTGTGAAGTGGGTATGATTAAACATACCATAAAGTGGATGGACATAATTGGGAATTTACCTATTAAGTTAGGTCTACCCATATTATGGAATTGGGAATTTACCTATTGAGTTAGGTCTACCCATATTCTTAAATATTTGTAATTAGTTAGGGATAATTAATACAAATTATGGGGGTGATCAATTAGGTGTAATTAATCTACTAAGACACGAGGTTGGACCCTTTTTGTAGCATAAGACTGCCCGGAACCGACCGGCAAATCCAGCGGCTACAAATGATTGGCCCAATGTGAAAGGTCTTAGTCATAAACTAAATACGTGACAAGTGTAAAGACACGAGGTTAGACTCTGTTATGGTGTAAGGCTGCCCGGAACCAACCGGCATATCCAGCTGCCATAAAAGACAGTCTAATGTGAGAGGTCTTTACAAAGGTTACGATCTTAATTAATTAAGAAACACTTAACCAAATTAGCATGTAGTGAGGCATGAGGGGTTAAGTGGGTGCCTTGGGTGGCATGTAGTAACTAGTGGGGGTGCCTTGGGTGGCATAAGGAAACTAGTGGGTTGCCCTGGGTGGCAATAGAAAATACGATTAGAATACTTAACCAAAGTGGAACATGTAATTAAACATGATTAAAGGGTTAAGTAAGTGCCTTGGGTGGCATGTGGGAATCAAGTAAGTGCCTTGGGTGGCATGTGGAAATCTAGTGGGGGCCTTAAGTGGCAATTGAAATATAATTAAATGACAAGCTTAAGTAGTAGCTTGTGGGGGCCTTAAGTGGCAATTGAAATATAATTAAAATGACAAGCTTAAGTAGTAGCTTGTGGGGGCCTTAAGTGGCAATTGAAATATAATTAAATGACAAGCTTAAGTAGTAGCTTGTGGGGGCCTTGAGTGGCAATTGAAATATGATTAGATGACTTAACCAAACCTTAACATGTAAGTGGGTATGATTATAAAAGGGGTTAAGTGGGATGCACTAGATAAAATGACAAGCTTAAGTAGTAGCTTGTGGGGGCCCATTTCAACCAATATCCCAAACGTATCTTTGTGGGCTCGACCCAAGTCGAGGACGGGACACGCATATTGGGCTTGACTATAAGAGGCCAAAACGGGGTAGCGGTGGCAACGCGAGTCCAACAGGTTTCATAGGCGTGTGTGGACCCGGGCTGGTAGGTAAGACGTTGTTGCATCGTGTAGGTATAAGCCGTGCACCATTGATTATCGGGTTGCCACTTTGGGGAGTGATACACCCCACTGTGGGGCCAGCACGGGTATCTACGTTAGGGAGCCGATCGCTTGGGAGTAGTGAGTACACCTAGCGGAGATAGGGGCAGACGGCACCTATGTAGTCAGCTAGGGGTACAAGAAACTACTGGGTAAAATTACTAAGTACACTTAGTGGGATCAACCTTTAAGTAGGAATTACCCTTGGTGGGTAGAACTGGTGTGGTGCAGTGTAGGAATTACCCTTGGGTGGGTAGATCTGGGGTAATGCAATATAGTAATTATCCTTGGGTGGATAGGCGCGTCTTTACGGTTATCTTAGTTCATCCTAAGTCTAGTTGGCTGCTTAGTGTAGCCATTTATCCCCAGTCGTTACTGTATATCAAGCTTATGTCTTACTCTAGTTACTTTAATGATTGGATTGTTAAAGTTATAGGACTGTGAAGACCCGCAACTTCCCCGTAAAGGAAAGCGTCGGATAGTTCGAGAACAAACCACAACAGAACGCAAACAGAAGAACATTTCATTGTATATTCCAACAATGCATCAGATTACAAGAATATACAGAGTATGAATGAATATTACACAGAAAGATCAGAGATTTAAATTACATTTAAATACATAGCAGCGGAAAATAATACAATACACAACTAGAAGAAGATATACGGATACAAAGCTTTCCGGATATCGTTCCAGCTGTAAACCAGGATCCTGTGAATATAAATCTGCAAAACCAAAACTACTAGCTGCCCGTGTCAAAATAAGGGCACCCAGAGTTTAGGTTAAAACAATAAACTCCAGGTCAGTCATGTGACTGGTGTGAGAACTAAAACAGTTATTAATCTTTATTATAAATCATTAGGTAAAATCAAGGGACCACGCCGTATAACACGGAACGGGTTACCTCCCAAGAATACCAGTGCATAAAACAAACAGCGCAATGCTAAATAAAGAAAAATGAAGCTGTTATAAGACCCAGGTCCTATCACACAATGCAACGCAAGCCGGGGGATAGGGTTTTTACCTTATAACAGCCAAAGAATGCTTGATACGTTTAAAACAAATCATTTGATACTATTATAAGTGCATAGTGTATAAAACACTTCAAATCATAAGTATCAATCATAGGCGGCATGAATGCCCCATACCACTATGTCGCCATATATAGGTTATACAATCAAAATCGCAAAGTCACGTATTTGGAAATTGGGTTTCCAACTATGAACCGAGGCTAGGGGCAAGATCCTCAACCGATTCGAGACAATCTAGCCCATGTCTCAGGAACAGAACGCATCGTCCCTTGGAGCGACAGGGCCGGTCCACCGATGTGGATTAAACTTAAACCCTGAACACTACGTTTCCCCACCCTTTGGGGCGTAAATGAGCCAACGAATGGCTCCATCGGTTCGAGAACGACCGATCAATCCGAGGCGCCTCGCAACAGCAACAACCACATAAGTCAAACTCGTCAGGGCGTGTAAAACCACTGACGCCACTTTCTATCTAGAAGGAAACGCATGCCCTCCCTGAGGTCCGTCTCCCGTTTTTGGTTCATACCTGGTGTGAAACACGCGAGGTAAACGTTACACAAAGCTACGCCACAAAGGCCGTGCTTTGATCATCACCACAAGACTTTGCTTTTCAACAGAAGCCTTGATCATTTGCATCTTAGCATGCCACACAGGCAAACCATCCTATGCAACCGATATCAGTCACACAGAATGAAATCCGATGTCAGACACACCGTCCATTTACAAGTCCGTTCTGGGTCTGAACGAAACCGGAGGCACCTAGTACCCCGCATATCCATCGATCTCCAAGTACGTCTGGACGATCACCAACTGTTTCCATCTTCTTGGGTGTACAGCCCAATCAAGATCACCAGTTATCACCCAAACGACGTGAAGACTTCCGGTCTTCGACCATCGTCTTCATCTTCGACTTATCGTCGTATCAGTTATTCAGAATGGGATAAACCCGGTCTTTCCGAATAACTCGCGTATATATTATAAAAGTGTTACACAAACACAACATACGCCTCATTCCAACTCATTAGTCATTAACCGTAAATTAATCAAGAGAATAATTCCCCAAATATTAACCCCGAAGGCCGAAACCAACATCAGATCAATATCCAGAAAACCATTCTACTTAGCTAACCGACAGTTAGTTTCTAAATTTCACGTTCAAATCTAATTAAAGATTTAACTATCGCCTGGAGCAAAACTGGTGATACTCCATTCTCGATCTTTTCAATCTAATTAAAGATTCATTAAAACTCCACTTAGTTTTAATCTGTGACTGGGTTAAAGAATCAGTGTCATTTAAAACACGGTTCACGATAAACCCAAAGTCACATCCCATTAATTATTGGGTTAAAGAACAAGTGTTATTTAAAACACTGTTCACGATAAACCCAAAAATCAATATCCATTCAATTCCAATTAAATATTATTTAATTGGTACACTTCATTAAATCTAAATAAAAAGATTTAATCTTTTCTCAACTGGGTTCAAGAACAGTGTTAGTGAAGACACCATTCACGACAAACCCAAATCACATTCATTAATCATCGGGTTAAAGAACAAGTGTTATTTAAAACACTGTTCACGATAAACCCAAAAATCAATATCAATTCAATTCCAATTAAATATCATTTAATTGGTACACTTCATTAAATCTAAATAAAAAGATTTAATCTTTTCTCAACTGGGTTCAAGAACAGTGTTAGTGAAGACACCATTCACGACAAACCCAAATCACATTTGATATTCAATATAAGGCTCTGAATAGAAAATATATCGGCTTATATTCAACATCAAATTCTACGATTAACAAATGTCGTATTGGAAATAACGATATAAATATATATCTTTCAAATTTCCGTAACAACATCCGTATAATCACAAATTCCAACATCGAAATATTCCGAAGACAATTTCGATTCAAATCCACTCCAATGCAATCATTGGAAATTTTGGTTATTTTCAAAACCCTTTTCAAATTCAATTTATTTATTTAAAAATAAATAGAATTATAATTCTAGTTCAAAACTAGTTCATTTCGATAAAAATCTATTTTTATCTTTTCAAATAGGGAGTTTTTCATCCCAATTCTTTCTAAATCATTTCTTATGATTTTACACAAATTATTACTATTTTTAATAATTTTATCAAGGCCCGTACAGTCGATTTCCAACAATGGCCATCGAACTGCACTTACAGCGACCTTTTTCGAATTTGATTTGGACGTACCTCCAAATCCAACCGTTAGATTTCAAATTTCTAATATTCGTTAGAAAGCTCTTTTCGATACGAACCCAACGGTTCCGGTTTTAGGAGAATCCGACGGTCGGATCTCCCGTAATGTCCGTTTGAAATAAATGGTCGAAATTCGCGAACTGCCGCGGCGCGGCGCGTTCTATTCAGGCCATTATATTATATATATAATATATATAATATATATTTCGTCGATTTCTATTTAAAACGAATTATATAAATAGTTTTAAAATCGTTTCAAAAGCTATTTCAACTTCCATTTCAATTCAAAGCAAAATTGAATTCTTCTTTATAAATTCGTCTCAAAATTCATTTCTATTCAATTCGAATTTCAATTCAATTTGAATTCATTTCAATTCGCTTTCAATTCCATTTGAATTCGTTTTCAATTCAATTCATTTCGAAATCGTTTTCAATTCATTTTGAATTCGTTTTCAATTCAATTCATTTCGAAATCGTTTTCAATTCAATTCATTTCGAAATCGTTTTCAATTCATTTTGAATTCGTTTTCAATTCAATTCATTTCGAAATCGTTTTCAATTCAATTCATTTCGAAATCGTTTTCAATTCAATTTTGAATTCGTTTTCAATTCAATTCATTTCGAAATCGTTTTCAATTCAATTTTGAATTCGTTTTCAATTCAATTCATTTCGAAATCGTTTTCAATTCAATTCATTTCGAAATCGTTTTCAATTCATTTTGAATTCGTTTTTAAAATCGATATAAATATCGTTCACGTCAAAATGGCGTCAATCTAATCAACACGGCTTCATATATTCCTTTATTTTCAAATATTCTATTTCAAATATTTCTTTTTCAAATATTTCTTTTTCAAAACTGGAATGAGGCCCGATCAATTACCATATAAAATTAATTATATGGATTTTCATACAACACATGTATATAATAGCATTGAAAATAATCAACCATCAACCAAAGTGCACTACACTGTATAAGCATCAAATATAGATATTCAACGCTTATAACAGCCTGTCAATCAATCGATCGACATATTTAATCAATCAGGATGAGTGAACTTCAAATTTCATCCTAACACCCGTGTGGGGTTTCAAACAATCAAACACATATTTTATTTGTGCAGTTAGGCGATGTGTAAAATTTATCGACCCAATCAACGTCATTCAAATAGGTGTACATAAACAAACCGTCTGGTTTGTAAATGAATATTTATTTATTCACATTCACGTTAAAAATTATATTTTTAACGATAACACATTTTATTTTAACATATGAATCTCTATTCAGTTCATTCTTTAAATAAAATGCTATTTTTATTTTTCTAACTTATTTTAGAAAATTTCGGCGGCATAACGGCACGATACTAGAAACGGGACAAGGCCTAGCCTTATCCCCGGTCTAGTGAAGGCCCACGCCATTCACACATCAATCAAATCAATTCGTTATGCAAACCACAAACTTTGAAGTAAGGATCTAACCTAGCCTTACTCCTTCGCCTTATAACGGCGCACGTCTAATCCTAACCAATTTATCGATTCGATTTTTCACACCACAAACCACATTCAAACCAATATCGCAATCAATCACCAAACAGTCAAACAAACAAGTCCATGGTCTGTGGACGATTGTGTCGGGTGCTACTAAGCACCGTCTGCATCCTAGTATTTATATATAACTAGAAATAAAATAGAAAGGTGAGAAATTCTCACCTATAGCTATCCTAGCTCCACGGCTCTTCTTTTGCAGAAGTCTTCGTCGTTTCACCTTTTTGTCACCTTCGTTGCTGCTTTCACTACATACGTAAAAATCACATTTTATTTCGAAGTTCAATATATAAAAATCGAATTTTTCTTTCGAAGTTCAATACTTAAAAATCGAATTTTTATTTCAAAGTTCAATACTTAAAAATCGAATTTTTATTTCAAAGTTCAATACTTAAAAATCGAATTTTTATTTCAAAGTTCAATACTTAAAAATCGAATTTTTATTTCAAAGTTCAATACTTAAAAATCGAATTTTTATTTCAAAGTTCAATACTTAAAAATCGAATTTTTATTTCGCTATTCAATATATAAAAATACGATTTTGACTTTGCTTTCAATATTGAAAAATATGATTTTTACCTTTTGCTTTCACATATAAAAATATGATTTTTTTTTACCTTTTAAAATCAGTTTATTAATTCTTTTATAAAAACAGTTTTTTTTTTTTTTTTTTTTTTTTTTCCCTTTATTTATAAAAATCATTTTTCTCTAAAAAGAAAATCTGTTTAAACTAATTAAAAATCCAGTTTTTAAAGATGATAAATAAATAAAAATAAATAAATAAAAAGTCAGCTTTACTTACAGAGGGGGGGGGGTGTCGCAGGCGGTCTTCGAGTCTGGGGGGGGGGGTCTCATCGTCTTCGGAGTGGGAGAGGAGATCGGCTGTCAGGGGCTTCGAACTTGGGGTGCCGACGGGATGGCCTCGCGCGTTTCAGGAGGGGGAAGAGGGTTGGGGGTTGGCGTCGCAGGCGAAGGGAAGGGGAGGAGGAAGGGGCGTCTTGGGTGGCGGCGCGCCTTGGACGTCGGCGGTCGTGGGGGGGCTGCGACGGCGATTTTAGATTTAGGTTTCTTTTTTTTTTTTTTCTGTTGGAATGTAACGGGGGGGGGGGGGGCCAGAGGATATAAGGGGAGAGATTTTTTTTTTTTATTTATTTATTTATTATTTAATTCATTTTAAAAGTAAAAATCATCACGAACAGCAAATCAAACTCAACGAATGTCGCTCCTAGCTAATTACCCCCGTCCCGGACACAATGGAATATGTTTCGTAGGCCATTTTGACTGTTACAGTCAGTTATTCCTCAAATTAAAGTATAAAACATTTAATTTTCAAATTTGAACGTACATTTCAAATTACCGGGGTCACATACTAACTAGAAAAATTCCAGAAAAATATTTTCTAGCTTCGTATTGACGATCCGGTCCTAACAAAACTAGTTTCGTCGAATTCTGAGACCGTATGAAAAATGACCAATTTCCAGTCGATTAAAATCAACTGAAACTGGTCAAACGCGTTTTCTTTTGCCACGCTCACATATTGATTCGAAAAATTATGAAACTTGGAATCTAGCAATAATTTAACATCACGGACCCAACAAAAGTGGTTTCGTCGAAATCTGAGCTCGTTTGCAAAACGTCCATTTTTAAGGGCCTGAATTCCATAGCGACTATTCAGAATTTTCAACTGGACATATCTTTTGATTCCTGATATGAAATCTTGATTTTTCGGATTCGTTAGAAAGATATTCACTATTAGATTCCATTATTTTTGGTTTCACTAAAATCCGGATTGTTTTGCACCCGGTACATTCCATTGAAGTTTGAAATCGAATTATCGAACTACCGCGCCATTTTCAATTCTATTTATAATTATATATAAATATTTTATATTCTAACGACGACGCGTATAATATATACGTCGAATTATATTCAAAATAAATTTCTCGTCGATTATATTTAAAATAATCCATTTTAAATATTCAAAATTCGCTAAAATGGCCAAAATAAAAATTTTAAACTGGCCCAGATTTTACGGGTTGTTACAATCTCCCCCACTTAAAACTTTTCGTCCCCGAAAAGGAACAAAGTCGAAAGTGGTTTGATTAATTCAGCTCTACGTTCGATCTGGCTTCCATTCTCTAACTTTTCAGTTTCTGAGAATTTCCAAAACTTCAAAAATTTGGCTAACACCCTAAATTTTCGAAAAATTTCGCCATAACCTCCCCTGCACCGGGAGCATCGGGGAATTTCAAATAGCTTCCCCGGTCCTTCAGATCTCAAAAAGAAAAAGAAAAAGCCAAGCGGCTAGCCAATAGGCTCACAAAATCATCATCACCCAAACAAAACAGGAAATTATGTAGTAAACATGTACCTATTTGTCGGGCAAACAAATTTTATTCTCTGGCTCTAGCCTCCTTGCTATGACCTGTTCAATGATATATATGTATATGCAAACAAATACGACCAATTTCACTACAGTTCAATATTTGATTCAATTAGGCATAATGGTTCAAAATTAGCAAACAAATAAACAAACAACACAAACATCAATCAATTAGTGATTTAGAGTTTCAAATTCATAAATTTGATACATATACAAAAATCATGTTTTTGATGCCAATTCACAACAATGTGTTCCTAACTATATAAGTTTTGGTTCTCACACCAGTCTAATGGAAATATATAGAAAATCACACCTTCGAAACTCGAATACCAATTCTGATGATGTCTAGACTATCATCAGAATCGTCTCCGGGCGACTAGAGTGTGACTCTATATCTATCCAATATATTAAAACTTTGAATACACGCGGATCAGACGTATACGCAAAATCTATATATACTGGATTGTCCACATCAATATAAATAAATAATCAAATACGAATGATTGATTTAAATTTTCAAAACAAAAATTTGTTTTCACTTTAAAAATATACTCTTCACACTCGTTCTAGGATACTACTGACCCCATTTCTAACGAGTCATCCTCGTTGGATATTACTAATCCAATATCTGATGAATTCTTTCGTATGGTTCTAATGTGCCTTGTTCTCTAGCTTTGTAAACCAAAGCTCTGATACCAACTGTGAAGACCCGCAACTTCCCCGTAAAGGAAAGCGTCGGATAGTTCGAGAACAAACCACAACAGAACGCAAACAGAAGAACATTTCATTGTATATTCCAACAATGCATCAGATTACAAGAATATACAGAGTATGAATGAATATTACACAGAAAGATCAGAGATTTAAATTACATTTAAATACATAGCAGCGGAAAATAATACAATACACAACTAGAAGAAGATATACGGATACAAAGCTTTCCGGATATCGTTCCAGCTGTAAACCAGGATCCTGTGAATATAAATCTGCAAAACCAAAACTACTAGCTGCCCGTGTCAAAATAAGGGCACCCAGAGTTTAGGTTAAAACAATAAACTCCAGGTCAGTCATGTGACTGGTGTGAGAACTAAAACAGTTATTAATCTTTATTATAAATCATTAGGTAAAATCAAGGGACCACGCCGTATAACACAGAACGGGTTACCTCCCAAGAATACCAGTGCATAAAACAAACAGCGCAATGCTAAATAAAGAAAAATGAAGCTGTTATAAGACCCAGGTCCTATCACACAATGCAACGCAAGCCGGGGGATAGGGTTTTTACCTTATAACAGCCAAAGAATGCTTGATACGTTTAAAACAAATCATTTGATACTATTATAAGTGCATAGTGTATAAAACACTTCAAATCATAAGTATCAATCATAGGCGGCATGAATGCCCCATACCACTATGTCGCCATATATAGGTTATACAATCAAAATCGCAAAGTCACGTATTTGGAAATTGGGTTTCCAACTATGAACCGAGGCTAGGGGCAAGATCCTCAACCGATTCGAGACAATCTAGCCCATGTCTCAGGAACAGAACGCATCGTCCCTTGGAGCGACAGGGCCGGTCCACCGATGTGGATTAAACTTAAACCCTGAACACTACGTTTCCCCACCCTTTGGGGCGTAAATGAGCCAACGAATGGCTCCATCGGTTCGAGAACGACCGATCAATCCGAGGCGCCTCGCAACAGCAACAACCACATAAGTCAAACTCGTCAGGGCGTGTAAAACCACTGACGCCACTTTCTATCTAGAAGGAAACGCATGCCCTCCCTGAGGTCCGTCTCCCGTTTTTGGTTCATACCTGGTGTGAAACACGCGAGGTAAACGTTACACAAAGCTACGCCACAAAGGCCGTGCTTTGATCATCACCACAAGACTTTGCTTTTCAACAGAAGCCTTGATCATTTGCATCTTAGCATGCCACACAGGCAAACCATCCTATGCAACCGATATCAGTCACACAGAATGAAATCCGATGTCAGACACACCGTCCATTTACAAGTCCGTTCTGGGTCTGAACGAAACCGGAGGCACCTAGTACCCCGCATATCCATCGATCTCCAAGTACGTCTGGACGATCACCAACTGTTTCCATCTTCTTGGGTGTACAGCCCAATCAAGATCACCAGTTATCACCCAAACGACGTGAAGACTTCCGGTCTTCGACCATCGTCTTCATCTTCGACTTATCGTCGTATCAGTTATTCAGAATGGGATAAACCCGGTCTTTCCGAATAACTCGCGTATATATTATAAAAGTGTTACACAAACACAACATACGCCTCATTCCAACTCATTAGTCATTAACCGTAAATTAATCAAGAGAATAATTCCCCAAATATTAACCCCGAAGGCCGAAACCAACATCAGATCAATATCCAGAAAACCATTCTACTTAGCTAACCGACAGTTAGTTTCTAAATTTCACGTTCAAATCTAATTAAAGATTTAACTATCGCCTGGAGCAAAACTGGTGATACTCCATTCTCGATCTTTTCAATCTAATTAAAGATTCATTAAAACTCCACTTAGTTTTAATCTGTGACTGGGTTAAAGAATCAGTGTCATTTAAAACACGGTTCACGATAAACCCAAAGTCACATCCCATTAATTATTGGGTTAAAGAACAAGTGTTATTTAAAACACTGTTCACGATAAACCCAAAAATCAATATCCATTCAATTCCAATTAAATATTATTTAATTGGTACACTTCATTAAATCTAAATAAAAAGATTTAATCTTTTCTCAACTGGGTTCAAGAACAGTGTTAGTGAAGACACCATTCACGACAAACCCAAATCACATTCATTAATCATCGGGTTAAAGAACAAGTGTTATTTAAAACACTGTTCACGATAAACCCAAAAATCAATATCAATTCAATTCCAATTAAATATCATTTAATTGGTACACTTCATTAAATCTAAATAAAAAGATTTAATCTTTTCTCAACTGGGTTCAAGAACAGTGTTAGTGAAGACACCATTCACGACAAACCCAAATCACATTTGATATTCAATATAAGGCTCTGAATAGAAAATATATCGGCTTATATTCAACATCAAATTCTACGATTAACAAATGTCGTATTGGAAATAACGATATAAATATATATCTTTCAAATTTCCGTAACAACATCCGTATAATCACAAATTCCAACATCGAAATATTCCGAAGACAATTTCGATTCAAATCCACTCCAATGCAATCATTGGAAATTTTGGTTATTTTCAAAACCCTTTTCAAATTCAATTTATTTATTTAAAAATAAATAGAATTATAATTCTAGTTCAAAACTAGTTCATTTCGATAAAAATCTATTTTTATCTTTTCAAATAGGGAGTTTTTCATCCCAATTCTTTCTAAATCATTTCTTATGATTTTACACAAATTATTACTATTTTTAATAATTTTATCAAGGCCCGTACAGTCGATTTCCAACAATGGCCATCGAACTGCACTTACAGCGACCTTTTTCGAATTTGATTTGGACGTACCTCCAAATCCAACCGTTAGATTTCAAATTTCTAATATTCGTTAGAAAGCTCTTTTCGATACGAACCCAACGGTTCCGGTTTTAGGAGAATCCGACGGTCGGATCTCCCGTAATGTCCGTTTGAAATAAATGGTCGAAATTCGCGAACTGCCGCGGCGCGGCGCGTTCTATTCAGGCCATTATATTATATATATAATATATATAATATATATTTCGTCGATTTCTATTTAAAACGAATTATATAAATAGTTTTAAAATCGTTTCAAAAGCTATTTCAACTTCCATTTCAATTCAAAGCAAAATTGAATTCTTCTTTATAAATTCGTCTCAAAATTCATTTCTATTCAATTCGAATTTCAATTCAATTTGAATTCATTTCAATTCGCTTTCAATTCCATTTGAATTCGTTTTCAATTCAATTCATTTCGAAATCGTTTTCAATTCATTTTGAATTCGTTTTCAATTCAATTCATTTCGAAATCGTTTTCAATTCAATTCATTTCGAAATCGTTTTCAATTCATTTTGAATTCGTTTTCAATTCAATTCATTTCGAAATCGTTTTCAATTCAATTCATTTCGAAATCGTTTTCAATTCAATTTTGAATTCGTTTTCAATTCAATTCATTTCGAAATCGTTTTCAATTCAATTTTGAATTCGTTTTCAATTCAATTCATTTCGAAATCGTTTTCAATTCAATTCATTTCGAAATCGTTTTCAATTCATTTTGAATTCGTTTTTAAAATCGATATAAATATCGTTCACGTCAAAATGGCGTCAATCTAATCAACACGGCTTCATATATTCCTTTATTTTCAAATATTCTATTTCAAATATTTCTTTTTCAAATATTTCTTTTTCAAAACTGGAATGAGGCCCGATCAATTACCATATAAAATTAATTATATGGATTTTCATACAACACATGTATATAATAGCATTGAAAATAATCAACCATCAACCAAAGTGCACTACACTGTATAAGCATCAAATATAGATATTCAACGCTTATAACAGCCTGTCAATCAATCGATCGACATATTTAATCAATCAGGATGAGTGAACTTCAAATTTCATCCTAACACCCGTGTGGGGTTTCAAACAATCAAACACATATTTTATTTGTGCAGTTAGGCGATGTGTAAAATTTATCGACCCAATCAACGTCATTCAAATAGGTGTACATAAACAAACCGTCTGGTTTGTAAATGAATATTTATTTATTCACATTCACGTTAAAAATTATATTTTTAACGATAACACATTTTATTTTAACATATGAATCTCTATTCAGTTCATTCTTTAAATAAAATGCTATTTTTATTTTTCTAACTTATTTTAGAAAATTTCGGCGGCATAACGGCACGATACTAGAAACGGGACAAGGCCTAGCCTTATCCCCGGTCTAGTGAAGGCCCACGCCATTCACACATCAATCAAATCAATTCGTTATGCAAACCACAAACTTTGAAGTAAGGATCTAACCTAGCCTTACTCCTTCGCCTTATAACGGCGCACGTCTAATCCTAACCAATTTATCGATTCGATTTTTCACACCACAAACCACATTCAAACCAATATCGCAATCAATCACCAAACAGTCAAACAAACAAGTCCATGGTCTGTGGACGATTGTGTCGGGTGCTACTAAGCACCGTCTGCATCCTAGTATTTATATATAACTAGAAATAAAATAGAAAGGTGAGAAATTCTCACCTATAGCTATCCTAGCTCCACGGCTCTTCTTTTGCAGAAGTCTTCGTCGTTTCACCTTTTTGTCACCTTCGTTGCTGCTTTCACTACATACGTAAAAATCACATTTTATTTCGAAGTTCAATATATAAAAATCGAATTTTTCTTTCGAAGTTCAATACTTAAAAATCGAATTTTTATTTCAAAGTTCAATACTTAAAAATCGAATTTTTATTTCAAAGTTCAATACTTAAAAATCGAATTTTTATTTCAAAGTTCAATACTTAAAAATCGAATTTTTATTTCAAAGTTCAATACTTAAAAATCGAATTTTTATTTCAAAGTTCAATACTTAAAAATCGAATTTTTATTTCGCTATTCAATATATAAAAATACGATTTTGACTTTGCTTTCAATATTGAAAAATATGATTTTTACCTTTTGCTTTCACATATAAAAATATGATTTTTTTTTACCTTTTAAAATCAGTTTATTAATTCTTTTATAAAAACAGTTTTTTTTTTTTTTTTTTTTTTTTTTCCCTTTATTTATAAAAATCATTTTTCTCTAAAAAGAAAATCTGTTTAAACTAATTAAAAATCCAGTTTTTAAAGATGATAAATAAATAAAAATAAATAAATAAAAAGTCAGCTTTACTTACAGAGGGGGGGGGTGTCGCAGGCGGTCTTCGAGTCTGGGGGGGGGGTCTCATCGTCTTCGGAGTGGGAGAGGAGATCGGCTGTCAGGGGCTTCGAACTTGGGGTGCCGACGGGATGGCCTCGCGCGTTTCAGGAGGGGGAAGAGGGTTGGGGGTTGGCGTCGCAGGCGAAGGGAAGGGGAGGAGGAAGGGGCGTCTTGGGTGGCGGCGCGCCTTGGACGTCGGCGGTCGTGGGGGGGCTGCGACGGCGATTTTAGATTTAGGTTTCTTTTTTTTTTTTTTCTGTTGGAATGTAACGGGGGGGGGGGGGGGCCAGAGGATATAAGGGGAGAGATTTTTTTTTTTTTATTTATTTATTTATTATTTAATTCATTTTAAAAGTAAAAATCATCACGAACAGCAAATCAAACTCAACGAATGTCGCTCCTAGCTAATTACCCCCGTCCCGGACACAATGGAATATGTTTCGTAGGCCATTTTGACTGTTACAGTCAGTTATTCCTCAAATTAAAGTATAAAACATTTAATTTTCAAATTTGAACGTACATTTCAAATTACCGGGGTCACATACTAACTAGAAAAATTCCAGAAAAATATTTTCTAGCTTCGTATTGACGATCCGGTCCTAACAAAACTAGTTTCGTCGAATTCTGAGACCGTATGAAAAATGACCAATTTCCAGTCGATTAAAATCAACTGAAACTGGTCAAACGCGTTTTCTTTTGCCACGCTCACATATTGATTCGAAAAATTATGAAACTTGGAATCTAGCAATAATTTAACATCACGGACCCAACAAAAGTGGTTTCGTCGAAATCTGAGCTCGTTTGCAAAACGTCCATTTTTAAGGGCCTGAATTCCATAGCGACTATTCAGAATTTTCAACTGGACATATCTTTTGATTCCTGATATGAAATCTTGATTTTTCGGATTCGTTAGAAAGATATTCACTATTAGATTCCATTATTTTTGGTTTCACTAAAATCCGGATTGTTTTGCACCCGGTACATTCCATTGAAGTTTGAAATCGAATTATCGAACTACCGCGCCATTTTCAATTCTATTTATAATTATATATAAATATTTTATATTCTAACGACGACGCGTATAATATATACGTCGAATTATATTCAAAATAAATTTCTCGTCGATTATATTTAAAATAATCCATTTTAAATATTCAAAATTCGCTAAAATGGCCAAAATAAAAATTTTAAACTGGCCCAGATTTTACGGGTTGTTACAAGGACTCGCTCAGACTTATGTCTGACCCCGTTGTTTTTATCTTTTTTTCCCAACCCTCAGGTTATCAGAATGGGCCTAGCACTAGTGGCCTTTGATCAGACTGCTTTATCTCTCTTTTGGAGCTTGGACCGTGGATGTAAAGCTCAGTTTATCTTTTCTATTATGGCTATTAAGTTATGTAGTGGGATTATGTACTTTTGTTTTATCAGGATGGATATTATGTACTTGACTCTTGTTTATGGTTTTGGTGTAACCAAACATGTTTTACTTTCCGCTGCAATGAAATGATGTTTTAAATTCTCAAGTATTACTTATATCTGTCTTGTTGTAATTTTTCTGTTCTATATCCACTTAAAATACTCCACCGATGTTATGGCATTCCCTTAGTGAGTGACCGTAGCGGGCGTGGGGCGTTATACGTGGTATCAGAGCTTAAGGTTACCAGAACAGATAAAATTTTTAGAAAAACTATTTTCTAAGAATATTTTTGAAAGGAGTATTTTCAAAAACATGTCTTTTAAGAGAAAAGTTTTTGAAAGAAAAGCATAATCCCCAATAGCCATATCTATATCTTTCAAATTCTCCGTTTTGAATCTCTTCCTCTCTCGTTTTGAGTTTCCCCTCCGCGTATGGATGATCTTTCTAAGATAGATAAGAATGGAAAACCACTTCAAGGGACTTAGACATTAGTCGGACTAGAAGTTGGTTCAAGAAGGAGGATGACTTGTAGGTACCTATTGGATAGACTGTGACGAGAAGGAATTTCGCTCGGTCCGAACCAGTCGCTAAACCGATCCAGACCGTTCGAAACGCCCTATCGTTTGAGAACACGACAAATCAGAACGCATACAGAAGAACATTTCATTGTATATTACAACAATGCATCAGATTACAAGAATATACAGAGTATGAAACAATATTACACAGAAATATCAGAGATTTAAATTACATTTAAATACATAGCAGCGGAAAATAATACAATGCACAACTGAAGGAGATATACGGATACAAAGCTTTCCGGATATCGTTCCAGCTGTAAACCAGGATCCTGTGAATATAAATCTGCAAAACCAAAACTACTAGCTGCCCGTGTCAAAATAAGGGCACCCAGAGTTTAGGTTAAAACAATAAACTCCAGGTCAGTCATGTGACTGGTGTGAGAACTAAAATAGTTATTTATCTTTATTTTCAAAGTTCGGTAAATCAAGGGACCACGCCGTATAACACGGAACGGGTTTCCTCCCAAGAATACCAGTGCATAAAACAAACAGCGCAATGCTAAATAAAGAAAAATGAAGCTGTTATAAGACCCAGGTCCCATCACACAATGCAACGCAGCCGAGGATAGGGTTTTCCCTTATAACAGCCAAAGAATGCTTGATACGTTTAAAACAAATCATTTGATACTATTATAAGTGCATAGTGTATAAAACAACTTCAAATCATAAGTATCAATCATAGGCGGCATGAGCGCCCCATCCCACTATGTCACCATATATAGGTTTACAAATAAAACCGCAAAGTCACGTATTTGGAAATTGGATTTCCGTCTATGAACCGAGGCCAGGGATCGTCCTCTACCGATTCGAGACAATCTAGCCTACCATGTCTCAGGAACAGCCGCAACTGCCCCCTGGATCGTCAGGGCCGGTCCACCGATGTGGATTATTATGCCTGAACAATACGTCTCCCCGCCCTTTGGGGCGCAAACGAGCCAACGAATGACTCCATCGGACCCGGATCGTCCGATCAAACCGAGGCGCCTCGCAACAGCAACAACCACACAGGTGAAAAGTATATAAATGTCAGGGCTGGTAGGTCACTGACACCACCCTAGCTAGAAAGAAACGCATGCCCTCCCTGAGGTCCTCTCCCGTTTTGGGTTCATAACCGGGGTGCGAGGCTCGCGAATTCACGTTACACAAAGCTGTGCCACACAGGCTGTGCTTTGATCATCACCACAAGACTTTGCTTTTCAACAGAAGCCTTGATCATTTGCATCTTAGCATGCCACACCGGCAAACCACTCTATGCAACCGATATCAGTCACACAGAATGAAATCCAATGTCAGACACACAGTCCATTTACAAGTCCGTTCTGGGCCTGAACGAAACCGGAGGAACCTAGTACCCCGCATATCCATCGATCTCCATGCACGTCTGGACGATCACCAACTGTTTCCATCTTCTTGGGTGTACAGCCCAATCAAGATTATCAGTAATCACCCAAACGACGTGAAGACTTCCGGTCTTCGACCACCGTCTTCATCTTCGACACCACGTCGAATCAGTTATTCAGAATGGGATAAACCCGGTCTTTCTGAATAACTCGCGTATATATTATAAAAGTGTTACACAAACACAACATACGCCTCATTCCAATTCAGAATATTCTTTTATTCAAATATTCCCATTAAATTTATTCTTTAATCTCCTTTGAATATCAATTCAAACTAGTCGGGATTAGCGAACCACACCGAAGTAATCATTTATTTTATTTCCCAATCCCAACCTATTCATCCCATGAAGTAAAACTGGTTATACTTCATATCTAACACCACGGTGTTATCGGTAAATTCAATTACCATTTCACGTTCAAATCTAATTAAAGATTTAACTATCGCCTGAAGTAAAACTGGTGATACTCCATTCTCGATCTTTTCAATCTAATTAAAGATTCATTAAAACTCCACTTAGTTTTAATCGCTAACTGGGTTAAAGAATCAGTGTCATTTAAAACACGGTTCACGATAAACCCCAAAATCACATTCCATTAATTATCGGGTTAAAGAACGAGTGTTATTTAAAACACTGTCCACGATAAACCCAAAAATCAATATCAATTCAATTCCAATTAAATATTGTTTAATTGGTACACTTCATTAAATCTAAATAAAAAGATTTAATCTTTTCTCAACTGGATTCAAGAACAGTGTTAGTGAAGACACCATTCACGACAAACCCAAATCACATTTGATATTAAACACAAGGCTCTGAATAGAAAATATACCGACTTATATTCAATATCAAATTCTACGACTAACAAATATCGTATTGGAAATAACGATATATATATCTTTCAAATTCCCATAACAATATCTGTATCATCACGAAATCCAACATCGAAATATTCCGAAGACAATTTCGATTCAAATCCATTCCAATGCAATCATTGGAAATTCTGGTTATTTTTAAAACCCTTTTCAAATTCAATTTATTTATTTAAAAAATAAATAGAATTATAATTCTAGTTCAAAACTAGTTCATTTCGATAAAAATCTATTTTTATCTTTTCAAATATGGAGTTTTTCATCCCAAATCTTCACAAATCATTTCTTATGATTTTACACAAATTATTACTATTTTTAATAATTTTATCAAGGCCCGTACAGTCGATTTCCACCAATGGCCATCGAACTGCACTTACAGCGACCTTTTTCAAATTTGATTTGGACATAATTCCAAATCCAACCGTTAGATTTCAAATTTCTAACATTCGCTAGAAAGCTCTTTTCGATACGAACCCAACGGTTCCGGTTTTAGGAGAATCCGACGGTCGGATCTCCCGTAACGTCCATTTGAAATCAATGGTCGAAATTCGCGAACTGCCGCGGCGCGGCGCGTTCTATTCAGGCCATTATATTATATATATAATATATATAATATATACTTCGTCGATTTCTATTTAAAACGAATTATATAAATAGTTTTAAAATTCGTTTCAAAATCTATTTCAACTTCCATCTCAATTCAAAGCAAAATTGAATTCTTCTCTATAAATTCGTTTTAAAATTCATTTCTATTCAATTCAAATTTCAATTCAATTTGAATTCATTTCAATTTGCTTTCAATTCAATTTGAATTCGTTTTCAATTCAATTCATTTCGAAATCGTTTTCAATTCAATTCACTTCGAAATCACTTTCAATTCAATTCATTTCGAAATCACTTTCAATTCAATTCACTTCGGAATCACTTTCAATTCAATTTATTTCGAAATCACTTTCAATTCAATTCATTTCGAAATCACTTTCAATTCAATTCACTTCGAAATCACTTTCAATTCAATTCACTTTGAATTCGATTAAAATTGATATAAATATCGTTCACGTCAAAATGGCGTCAATCTAATCAACACGGCTTCATAAATTTCTATTTTCAAATATTCTATTTCAAATATTTCTATTTCAAATATTTCTATTTCTAAACTGGAATGAGGCCCAATCAATTACCATATAAAATTAATTATATGGATTTTCATACAACACATGTATATAATAGCATTGAAAAATAATCAACCATCAACCAAAGTGCACTACACTGTATAAGCATCCAATAAAGATATCTAACGCTTATAACAGCATGTCAATCAATCGATCGACATATTTAATCCATCAGGATGAGTGAACTTCAAATTTCATCCTAACACCCGTGTGGGGTTTCAAACAATCAAACACATATTTTATCTGTGCTGTTGGGCGATGTGTAAAATTTATCGTCCCAATCAATATCAGTCAAATCAGTGTACATAAACAAACCGTCTGGTTTGTAAATGAATATTTTATTTTATTCACATTCACGTTAAAAACTATATTTTTAACGATAAAATATTTATTCCAACACATGAATTTTCTTTTCAGTTCATTTATTCAATAAATGACATTTTTATTTTTCTAACATACTTTAGAAAATTTCGGCGGCATAACGGCACGATACTAGAAACGGGACGAGGCCTAGCCTTATCCCCGGTCTAGTGAAGGCCCACGCCATTCACACATCAATCAAACCATTCAATTCACCAAACAATTCAATTTCGAATCAAATCACATAACTAATCTATGCAACCAAACAAACAAGTCCATGGTCTGTGGACGATTGTGTCGGGTGCTACTAAGCACCGTCTGCATCCTAGTATATATATATAACTAGAAAATAAATTTGAAAGGTGAGAAATTCTCACCAATAGCTATCCAATCATCTTGACTCTTCTTTTATAGAAATCTTCACCGCTATCGCGTCTTCGTCAGCTTTGTTGCCCGTAGCCACTACATATATAAAAATCACATTTTTATATACTGATGTCTTTAAAATAAGAATCACATTTTTATTTATTCACTTTCAATTTAAAAGTCATATTTTTATAATCACTTCATATATTTAAAAATCGAATTTTTATTCCGTTATTCAATATATAAAAATCGAATTTTTACTATCACGCTTTATGGATAAAATTTTTATTTTCACACCGATGTTCATATAATAAAGATTATATTTTTATCCTGCTATTTTCTATATAAAGATTTCGCCCTTATATAAAAAAAAATAAAGTTTTCGCCTTTATAAAAATCATCACTTGATCCCAACGTATATAAAATAAAAATCAGATTTTTATTTTGCTACATATACAAAGATGATATTTTTATTTTTCCTATCATGTAAAAATTATATTTTTAACTTCCACAATTCAAAATCAAACCTTTACTTTCCATATTTAAAAATATCGTCTTTTCTATTTGAAAAATCCTAACTTTAACGTTTGAAAAATCCTAACTTTTCTATTTGAAAAATCCTAACTTTTCTATTTATAGAAATTACTCCATAAACAAAATAAAAGTCATTTCTTCAAAATGATAAAAATCACTTCTTTAACAAAAATATAATCTTTTTAAATTTCTAAAATCAAAGTTTTTATATTTCAAAGATTTATATATATAAAAACCTAGTTTTTAAAACAATGTTATCTCAGATTTAAAACTAAATTAACAAATAGAAAAAAAACAAATAAACTCACCGAAATCGAAGAGGGAAGAGGGTTTGTAGTGGAGCAGGGGCCGTCGCCGGAGGTAGGGGATCCGACTGGGTGCGGTGCTGCGGTGGCAACCGGAGGCGAGGGTGGTTGCGGGGTTCGTCGGTGGCGGTGTGGGCCTGCGTCGCCGTCGCGTGGGTTTTGGGGTTCGTCGAACGAGGTGGGGATGAGGAAAGGGGGAAGCGGCGCTGGAGAGGCCTCAGTCGGGGGAGCAGCGGCGGCAGTCCGCCTGGAGGGCGGCGTCGCGCTCGACGAGGCTATCTAGGTTTTTTTTTTTTCCTTTTTTTTTTTACTGAATTCAATCGGGGGGGCCAGAAGATAAGAGAAAAAGGGGTTTTTTTTTTTTATTATTATTTTAATCGGAAAAAGTTGACTTTCACAAACGACCTCGAAACGAGGCCCACCGCCTGTCGCCCATAGCATTCTACCCCCATTCCGAGCACAATGGGATATGTGTCGTAGGCTGATTCGACTATTTGAATCAGTTTCCGTTAAATTTACATTTAAATCACTATATTGAATTTTAAACGTACATTTCAAATTACCGGGGCCTCATACTAACTCTAAAAATTCCCGCAAAATATTTTCTAGCTTCGTATTGACGATACGGTCCTAACAAAACTAGTTTCGTCGAATTCTGAGACCGTTTGAAAAATGACCAATTTCCAGTCGATTAAAATCAACTGAAATTGGTCAAACGCATTTTCCTTTGCCACGCTCACATATTGAATCGAAAAATTATGAAATTTGAAACCTAGCAATAACTTGACATCACGGACCCAACAAAAGTGGTTTCGTCGAAATCCGAGGTCATTTGCAAAATGTCCATTTTTAAGGGCCTGAATTCCATAGCGACTATTCAGTATTTTCAACTGGACATATCTTTCGATTCCCGATATGAAATCTCAATTTTTCGGATTCGTTGGAAAGATATCATCAATTAGATCCTAATGTTTTTGGTTTCACTAAAATCTGGATTGTTTTGCACCCGGTACATTCAATTGAAGTTTGAAATCGAATTATCGAACTACCGCGCCATTTTCTATTCTATTTATAATTATATATAAATATTATTTTCTAACGACGATGCGTATAATATATACGTTCGAATTATATTAAAAATAAATTTTCTCGTCGATATTATTTAAAATAATTCATTTTAAATAATCAAAATTCGCAAAAATTGCCAAAATAAAAATTTCAAACTGGCTCGCATTTTACGGGTTGTTACAATCTCCCCCACTTAAAACTTTTCGTCCCCGAAAAGGAACAAAGTCGAAAGTGGTTTGATTATTCAGCTCTACGCTCGACCTGGCTTCCATTCTCCAACTTTTCAGTTTCTGAGAATTTTCAAAATTTCAAAAATTTGGCTAACACCCTAAATTTCCGAAAAATTTCGCCATAACCTCCCCTGCACCGGGAGCATCGGGGAATTTCAAATAGCTTCCCCGGTCCTTCAGATCTCAAAAAGAAAAAAAAAGAAAAAGCCAAGCGGCTAGCCAATAGGCTCACAAAATCATCATCACCCAAACAAAACAGTAAATTATGTAGTAAACATGTACCTATTTGTCGGGCAAACAAATTTTATTCTCTGGCTCTAGCCTCCTTGCTATGACCTGTTCAATGTAAGTGCAAGTATATGCAAGCAAATGCGACCAATCTTCAATATAATTCAATATTTGGTTCAATTAGGCATAATGGTTCAAAATTAGCAAACAAATAAACAAACAACACAAACATCAATCAATTAGTGAATTATCATTTGAAATTCATAACTTTTGGTACATATACTAAAAATCATGTTTTGATGCCAATTCACAACAATGTGTTCTATCTATATAATCTTTGGTTCTCACACCAGTCTAATGGAAATATATAGATATCACACCTTCGAAACACGAATATAAATACTGAGGATGTGGCCACACCATCAGAATTATCCCCGGGTGTCTAGAATGTGACTCTATATCTATCCAGTATATTAAAACTTCGAATATACGTTTGCAAGGCGTATATGCAAATTCTTTATATACTGAATTGTCCAAAATCAATATAAACAAATAATCAAATACGAATGATTGATTTAAATTTTCAAAACAAAAATTGTTTTCATTTTAAAAATATACTCTTCACACTCGTTCTAGGATACTAATGATCCCATCTCTAACGAGTCATTCTCATTGGATATTGCTAATCCAATATCTGATGAATTCTTTCGTATAGTTCTAATGTGTCTTGTTCTCTGAGCTTGGTAAACCAAAGCTCTGATACCAACTGTGACGAGAAGGAATTTCGCTCGGTCCGAACCAGTCGCTAAACCGATCCAGACCGTTCGAAACGCCCTATCGTTTGAGAACACGACAAATCAGAACGCATACAGAAGAACATTTCATTGTATATTACAACAATGCATCAGATTACAAGAATATACAGAGTATGAAACAATATTACACAGAAATATCAGAGATTTAAATTACATTTAAATACATAGCAGCGGAAAATAATACAATGCACAACTGAAGGAGATATACGGATACAAAGCTTTCCGGATATCGTTCCAGCTGTAAACCAGGATCCTGTGAATATAAATCTGCAAAACCAAAACTACTAGCTGCCCGTGTCAAAATAAGGGCACCCAGAGTTTAGGTTAAAACAATAAACTCCAGGTCAGTCATGTGACTGGTGTGAGAACTAAAATAGTTATTTATCTTTATTTTCAAAGTTCGGTAAATCAAGGGACCACGCCGTATAACACGGAACGGGTTTCCTCCCAAGAATACCAGTGCATAAAACAAACAGCGCAATGCTAAATAAAGAAAAATGAAGCTGTTATAAGACCCAGGTCCCATCACACAATGCAACGCAGCCGAGGATAGGGTTTTCCCTTATAACAGCCAAAGAATGCTTGATACGTTTAAAACAAATCATTTGATACTATTATAAGTGCATAGTGTATAAAACAACTTCAAATCATAAGTATCAATCATAGGCGGCATGAGCGCCCCATCCCACTATGTCACCATATATAGGTTTACAAATAAAACCGCAAAGTCACGTATTTGGAAATTGGATTTCCGTCTATGAACCGAGGCCAGGGATCGTCCTCTACCGATTCGAGACAATCTAGCCTACCATGTCTCAGGAACAGCCGCAACTGCCCCCTGGATCGTCAGGGCCGGTCCACCGATGTGGATTATTATGCCTGAACAATACGTCTCCCCGCCCTTTGGGGCGCAAACGAGCCAACGAATGACTCCATCGGACCCGGATCGTCCGATCAAACCGAGGCGCCTCGCAACAGCAACAACCACACAGGTGAAAAGTATATAAATGTCAGGGCTGGTAGGTCACTGACACCACCCTAGCTAGAAAGAAACGCATGCCCTCCCTGAGGTCCTCTCCCGTTTTGGGTTCATAACCGGGGTGCGAGGCTCGCGAATTCACGTTACACAAAGCTGTGCCACACAGGCTGTGCTTTGATCATCACCACAAGACTTTGCTTTTCAACAGAAGCCTTGATCATTTGCATCTTAGCATGCCACACCGGCAAACCACTCTATGCAACCGATATCAGTCACACAGAATGAAATCCAATGTCAGACACACAGTCCATTTACAAGTCCGTTCTGGGCCTGAACGAAACCGGAGGCACCTAGTACCCCGCATATCCATCGATCTCCATGCACGTCTGGACGATCACCAACTGTTTCCATCTTCTTGGGTGTACAGCCCAATCAAGATTATCAGTAATCACCCAAACGACGTGAAGACTTCCGGTCTTCGACCACCGTCTTCATCTTCGACACCACGTCGAATCAGTTATTCAGAATGGGATAAACCCGGTCTTTCTGAATAACTCGCGTATATATTATAAAAGTGTTACACAAACACAACATACGCCTCATTCCAATTCAGAATATTCTTTTATTCAAATATTCCCATTAAATTTATTCTTTAATCTCCTTTGAATATCAATTCAAACTAGTCGGGATTAGCGAACCACACCGAAGTAATCATTTATTTTATTTCCCAATCCCAACCTATTCATCCCATGAAGTAAAACTGGTTATACTTCATATCTAACACCACGGTGTTATCGGTAAATTCAATTACCATTTCACGTTCAAATCTAATTAAAGATTTAACTATCGCCTGAAGTAAAACTGGTGATACTCCATTCTCGATCTTTTCAATCTAATTAAAGATTCATTAAAACTCCACTTAGTTTTAATCGCTAACTGGGTTAAAGAATCAGTGTCATTTAAAACACGGTTCACGATAAACCCCAAAATCACATTCCATTAATTATCGGGTTAAAGAACGAGTGTTATTTAAAACACTGTCCACGATAAACCCAAAAATCAATATCAATTCAATTCCAATTAAATATTGTTTAATTGGTACACTTCATTAAATCTAAATAAAAAGATTTAATCTTTTCTCAACTGGATTCAAGAACAGTGTTAGTGAAGACACCATTCACGACAAACCCAAATCACATTTGATATTAAACACAAGGCTCTGAATAGAAAATATACCGACTTATATTCAATATCAAATTCTACGACTAACAAATATCGTATTGGAAATAACGATATATATATATCTTTCAAATTCCCATAACAATATCTGTATCATCACGAAATCCAACATCGAAATATTCCGAAGACAATTTCGATTCAAATCCATTCCAATGCAATCATTGGAAATTCTGGTTATTTTTAAAACCCTTTTCAAATTCAATTTATTTATTTAAAAAATAAATAGAATTATAATTCTAGTTCAAAACTAGTTCATTTCGATAAAAATCTATTTTTATCTTTTCAAATATGGAGTTTTTCATCCCAAATCTTCACAAATCATTTCTTATGATTTTACACAAATTATTACTATTTTTAATAATTTTATCAAGGCCCGTACAGTCGATTTCCACCAATGGCCATCGAACTGCACTTACAGCGACCTTTTTCAAATTTGATTTGGACATAATTCCAAATCCAACCGTTAGATTTCAAATTTCTAACATTCGCTAGAAAGCTCTTTTCGATACGAACCCAACGGTTCCGGTTTTAGGAGAATCCGACGGTCGGATCTCCCGTAACGTCCATTTGAAATCAATGGTCGAAATTCGCGAACTGCCGCGGCGCGGCGCGTTCTATTCAGGCCATTATATTATATATATAATATATATAATATATACTTCGTCGATATCTATTTAAAACGAATTATATAAATAGTTTTAAAATTCGTTTCAAAATCTATTTCAACTTCCATCTCAATTCAAAGCAAAATTGAATTCTTCTCTATAAATTCGTTTTAAAATTCATTTCTATTCAATTCAAATTTCAATTCAATTTGAATTCATTTCAATTTGCTTTCAATTCAATTTGAATTCGTTTTCAATTCAATTCATTTCGAAATCGTTTTCAATTCAATTCACTTCGAAATCACTTTCAATTCAATTCATTTCGAAATCACTTTCAATTCAATTCACTTCGGAATCACTTTCAATTCAATTTATTTCGAAATCACTTTCAATTCAATTCATTTCGAAATCACTTTCAATTCAATTCACTTCGAAATCACTTTCAATTCAATTCACTTTGAATTCGATTAAAATTGATATAAACATCGTTCACGTCAAAATGGCGTCAATCTAATCAACACGGCTTCATAAATTTCTATTTTCAAATATTCTATTTCAAATATTTCTATTTCTAAACTGGAATGAGGCCCAATCAATTACCATATAAAATTAATTATATGGATTTTCATACAACACATGTATATAATAGCATTGAAAAATAATCAACCATCAACCAAAGTGCACTACACTGTATAAGCATCCAATAAAGATATCTAACGCTTATAACAGCATGTCAATCAATCGATCGACATATTTAATCCATCAGGATGAGTGAACTTCAAATTTCATCCTAACACCCGTGTGGGGTTTCAAACAATCAAACACATATTTTATCTGTGCTGTTGGGCGATGTGTAAAATTTATCGTCCCAATCAATATAAGTCAAATCAGTGTACATAAACAAACCGTCTGGTTTGTAAATGAATATTTTATTTTATTCACATTCACGTTAAAAACTATATTTTTAACGATAAAATATTTATTCCAACACATGAATTTTCTTTTCAGTTCATTTATTCAATAAATGACATTTTTATTTTTCTAACATACTTTAGAAAATTTCGGCGGCATAACGGCACGATACTAGAAACGGGACGAGGCCTAGCCTTATCCCCGGTCTAGTGAAGGCCCACGCCATTCACACATCAATCAAACCATTCAATTCACCAAACAATTCAATTTCGAATCAAATCACATAACTAATCTATGCAACCAAACAAACAAGTCCATGGTCTGTGGACGATTGTGTCGGGTGCTACTAAGCACCGTCTGCATCCTAGTATATATATATATAACTAGAAAATAAATTTGAAAGGTGAGAAATTCTCACCAATAGCTATCCAATCATCTTGACTCTTCTTTTATAGAAATCTTCACCGCTATCGCGTCTTCGTCAGCTTTGTTGCCCGTAGCCACTACATATAGAAAAATCACATTTTTATATACTGATGTCTTTAAAATAAGAATCACATTTTTATTTATTCACTTTCAATTTAAAAGTCATATTTTTATAATCACTTCATATATTTAAAAATCGAATTTTTATTCCGTTATTCAATATATAAAAATCGAATTTTTACTATCACGCTTTATGGATAAAAATTTTATTTTCACACCGATGTTCATATAATAAAGATTATATTTTTATCCTGCTATTTTCTATATAAAGATTTCGCCCTTATATAAAAAAAAATAAAGTTTTCGCCTTTATAAAAATCATCACTTGATCCCAACGTATATAAAATAAAAATCAGATTTTTATTTTGCTACATATACAAAGATGATATTTTTATTTTTCCTATCATGTAAAAATTATATTTTTAACTTCCACAATTCAAAATCAAACCTTTACTTTCCATATTTAAAAATATCGTCTTTTCTATTTGAAAAATCCTAACTTTAACGTTTGAAAAATCCTAACTTTTCTATTTGAAAAATCCTAACTTTTCTATTTGAAAAATCCTAACTTTTCTATTTGAAAAATCCTAACTTTTCTATTTGAAAAATCCTAACTTTTCTATTTATAGAAATTACTCCATAAACAAAATAAAAGTCATTTCTTCAAAATGATAAAAATCACTTCTTTAACAAAAATATAATCTTTTTAAATTTCTAAAATCAAAGTTTTTATATTTCAAAGATTTATATATATAAAAACCTAGTTTTTAAAACAATGTTATCTCAGATTTAAAACTAAATTAACAAATAGAAAAAAAACAAATAAACTCACCGAAATCGAAGAGGGAAGAGGGTTTGTAGTGGAGCAGGGGCCGTCGCCGGAGGTAGGGGATCCGACTGGGTGCGGTGCTGCGGTGGCAACCGGAGGCGAGGGTGGTTGCGGGGTTCGTCGGTGGCGGTGTGGGCCTGCGTCGCCGTCGCGTGGGTTTTGGGGTTCGTCGAACGAGGTGGGGATGAGGAAAGGGGGAAGCGGCGCTGGAGAGGCCTCAGTCGGGGGAGCAGCGGCGGCAGTCCGCCTGGAGGGCGGCGTCGCGCTCGACGAGGCTATCTAGGTTTTTTTTTTTTTCCTTTTTTTTTTACTGAATTCAATCGGGGGGGGGCCAGAAGATAAGAGAAAAAGGGGTTTTTTTTTTATTATTATTTTAATCGGAAAAAGTTGACTTTCACAAACGACCTCGAAACGAGGCCCACCGCCTGTCGCCCATAGCATTCTACCCCCATTCCGAGCACAATGGGATATGTGTCGTAGGCTGATTCGACTATTTGAATCAGTTTCCGTTAAATTTACATTTAAATCACTATATTGAATTTTAAACGTACATTTCAAATTACCGGGGCCTCATACTAACTCTAAAAATTCCCGCAAAATATTTTCTAGCTTCGTATTGACGATACGGTCCTAACAAAACTAGTTTCGTCGAATTCTGAGACCGTTTGAAAAATGACCAATTTCCAGTCGATTAAAATCAACTGAAATTGGTCAAACGCGTTTTCCTTTGCCACGCTCACATATTGAATCGAAAAATTATGAAATTTGAAACCTAGCAATAACTTGACATCACGGACCCAACAAAAGTGGTTTCGTCGAAATCCGAGGTCATTTGCAAAATGTCCATTTTTAAGGGCCTGAATTCCATAGCGACTATTCAGTATTTTCAACTGGACATATCTTTCGATTCCCGATATGAAATCTCAATTTTTCGGATTCGTTGGAAAGATATCATCAATTAGATCCTAATGTTTTTGGTTTCACTAAAATCCGGATTGTTTTGCACCCGGTACATTCAATTGAAGTTTGAAATCGAATTATCGAACTACCGCGCCATTTTCAATTCTATTTATAATTATATATAAATATTATTTTCTAACGACGACGCGTATAATATATACGTTCGAATTATATTAAAAATAAATTTTCTCGTCGATATTATTTAAAATAATTCATTTTAAATAATCAAAATTCGCAAAAATTGCCAAAATAAAAATTTCAAACTGGCTCGCATTTTACGGGTTGTTACATAGACGATGGGAGGAAGGCTCAAATAGTTGTTTGGTTAATGAAGAGCGAAACCTCATTTTGATGGGAGGTTACGAGTGGAGAATGGGAAGAAGAGGGCTAGTAGTTATCCTTTTTGGAGGAATAGGACACCTTATTAGGATTGTCCAAAGAGGCAAGGGCAAGGTACGGAATCTCCTGGAGGGTAGTTGTATTCCCTCACGGCTAGTGTACCAGATGGGGATAGGACCGTCTAGGTTGGAATTTGGATTTCTTTGTTATCCGGTTCGAACTTTATTCTGACGCGTCGAGTTCGTTTATCTCATCATTGTTAGTTGAGTCACTGCACTTAGACACCAGTTTAGTAGATGATCCCTTAGTTGTTTCAAACCCAATTGGGGCTCCATGATGTGTTTGGGTTTGAAAGTTGCTATACTTAGCGTTGAGTTTAGATGTGATGCTTTTTGGGCTTCACGGGCTATGGGTTAGTTTTGGGCATGGAATGGTTATCCAGTAGGGGTGCCATTCTTGATTTTGAAGGGAGAGTTGTTAGGTTTATGACCCGCTTGGGTAACACTCTCGAGATCTCTTGTAATCCCATGGAATCTGTTATGCTAAGTTATCTAGAATCGCTTGACAAGTCGGTCGAGAGTTTGCGATCTGTTAGAGTGGTCCGGGAATACTCGGATGTGTTTGAGGAGGTGAAGGGCTTACCTCCGGAGCGGGATATTGACTTCCGAATATATCTGATAGATAATGCCAAACCAGTATCTTGGCCAGTGTGCCACATGGCTCCTCGTGAGAGGAGGGAACTCCATAAGCAAGTAGGCGATTTGCTTGAGAAGGGATTCATAAGACGAAGTATATCGGAGTGGGGTGCTCCAGTAGTCTTTGCCACGAAGGCGGATGGGTCCCTTAGACTTTGTGTAGGCTAAAGAGAACTAAATAAACTCACAAAGAAGAATAGACACCCATTGCCGAGGATTGATGATCTCTTTGATCAGTTAGTGGGCGCCTCAGTATTTTCGCAGTTGGACTTAGCCACGGGGTTTCGTCAGTTGAGAGTGGCTGAGGATAGTATAGAGAAGACTGCCTTTAGGACTCCGGATGGTTTTTTTTTATGAGTGGCTGGTGATGCCATTTGGTTTGACGAATGCCCCCGCATACTTTATTGACTTGATGAGAAGGGTGTTCAGGGAGTACCTAAATAAGTTCGTGATGGTCTTTGTAAATGACATCTTGGTCTTTCCTAGGAGCGAAATAAGTTTTCATATGTGCTCAATAGGTTGAGCAAAGCCAGTTATGGGATAAACGGTGGTTTTGGAGCGAGACTGGCGAGGACATCCAGAGTTGGACAAGGGCTTAATTATTTAGCCGTTTTTACTAGTATCATCTCACGTAGGTCGTCTGAATTCGAAGGAGGTATCCCTTGGGTGTTTGTCTGATATTGGTTTAGGCCTTTGGGGCTTGCACTTGGGGGATGTCAAGTTCGACTAGGATGGTCTGCGTGAGAGATGGACAGTTGTGATGATTTTGGATGGGGTAATATCCTGGTTTTCTCTAGAAGTGGAGAAAAGCATGCCCTACATCTTAGGGAAGTGTTGGAGACTCTTCGAGCGCATAGTCTTAGGGCAGCAAAAGTGGATGGGATTCTTAGCATCCTATGAGTTTGAGATAGCGTATACCCATGGCAAGGGTAACGTGGTGGTGGACGCCTTAAGTAGAAAAAGGTTGTCCTTGAGTTCATTGTTCGTTGAACGACGGAGCTTGGAATTTATTTCAATGTTTGACTTTAGACCTTCCGTTGACTTTATACCCGGTTTGCTAGCCTCCTTGGAGGTTAGGCCTACTCTTTTGGGGCGGATTGGCGTAGTGCAGCGAGACGACCCACGGTTGGTTGAGTTAGTAGAGAAGCTCATGAGGAGGGGGAGTCGTCCAGCCATTTGAGTAGGTACACCCTAGATGGTAAGGGGTGGTTGCGTAGAGACGGTAGACTTTGTGTACCGCAAGGCGAGGGTTTGAGGAAGGCTATACTTGATGATGCACATCGGTCGAAGATGACCATTCATCCCGGTGGGGACAAGATGTACCAAGACATGAAGCGAGTTTTCTTTTGGGCCGGTATGAAGAAAGACGCGGCCGAG
This sequence comes from Allium sativum, assembly GCA_030737875.1. Lineage (NCBI taxonomy): Eukaryota > Viridiplantae > Streptophyta > Magnoliopsida > Asparagales > Amaryllidaceae > Allium > Allium sativum. The sequence continues at coordinate 1,020,155,996 of CM060926.1, forward strand.
TATGTCGCTAGATGCTTGGTGTGCCAAAAAGTAAAAGCGGAGCAAAAGAAACCCGGTTGGTTGCTTCACCCATTGGAGGTTCCTCTATGGAAGTGGGATAGTGTCTCGATGGATTACCGAGATTAAGGAAGGGTAATACGGGAATTTGGGTTGTGGTAGATACACTTACTAAGAGTGCCCATTTCGTACCCGTGAAGAGCAAGAGGACTGTTCCAAGTCTAGCTTCAGTTTATATTCGAGAGATAGTTCGGTTGCATAGGGAACATGACGTATTCCATGTGTCACATTTGAGGAAGTGCCTACATGAGACCGCAGAGGCGGTAGAGCCGAGCTTGCTTAAAGAAGTAAAGGTAGAGCGTGATGTGATTATTCGACGAGCTCCTACCCGCATCCTTGGGTCAGAGATTAGGAAGTTGAGAAACAGAGAGGTTCGACTAGTCAAAGTGAAAAGGGGAGAAGGTGAGAGCAATGCTACTTGGGAGACAGAAGCGAAGATGCGTTCGTTATACCCATTCCTTTTTGAGGGTATGTCCTTTAAACGTCTCCTTTATCATTTGTCTAGTGCTTATCTTATCTTTAGTATGTCCTCTCATTAGTACCTTTGACCTTTAGATAGGGTAAACCTATGGTTGAAACATGTGTTTGAGACATGTTATGTTTGATGGATGCATGTGGATGCAAGTGGTTGCTAGTGGTTGCTCGTGGATGCATATATACACACTCTAGGCACTAGATCGGCTCAATCACTTCATATTGCATATTGCATAAAATTGTGTGTAGGTAGCTATATTAATGGATGTATAATGGTTGTGTTATCACATGGATGATGCATTTTGGTGAATGATTGTGCACTCATATAGAAATAGTATGTGTCGATAGGGATCTTTCGCATACATATTGGATGCATGGCACTATCACGGTTTGCATATGTTCATACATTAGATAGGGAACATATACACACACTTTTTGCATATGCTCATACATCAGTAGAAATTGTTTTAAGGACAATGGAAGCCCGTGTTTGATGGATTGAGTAGATGGTTGTTTGGATGGTAGGATATGCATTCTCCTTAACTTGGAGATTTCGGGGACGAAATCCTTTGAGGAGGGGAGAATGTAACACCCCGAATTTCAGTTAACACTGATATTCACTAACTAAAGAATTAATAATCTCAGATGTGAGAATCAGGGGAAACGGGTTACGTCATTGTGTTCGTCTCGGAAAAATACGCGAAATAGAGTCCGAAATTTTGTAAATCGGAGTCCGTATGACCCGGTTAAGGCCCAAAGAAGTTTTCGGGAAATTTGAATTTCGAAACATGCAGAAATGGGGGCCAGGCGGGAAAACTCCCGCCCAGCCAAGTCGACTTGGCTGTCGACTTGCCTGTCGACATGCCTGTCGACTTGGCAGTCGACAGGGCTGTCGACTTGCCCTGTCGGCTGATTCTGGCCTGGGTGCACCTGATTGAGTTTTGGGCTGGGTTGGAGGGCTTGGGACGAAATCTGACGGACCTAAACTAACCTAGGGTTAATCTAAGGGTCTAAAACACAACCTAATCCTATAAATACACCGTAAGACTACCCTAATCCATACTAAAAATAGAATTTGTGCCATCATGCCGCCAAAATGCAACTTAGAAGGAGCCTCCACTAATTTGTGAAGAGGATTGCAAGCTAATCAACTACTAATCCACCTCTACTTCAACTCTAGCAACTATCTAAGGAGCTAATCTTGGAGTTTGTGAGTTTCTATCACTTTAATAACCAATTGTTAAACTAAGTAGATGAGATGTGATGAGATCATATGGTTTTGCTTGCGGATCAATGGGTTTTAGGCCATATGTTATGATGCTAGTTTGCTAATCACTATGTTTAACACTTATTCATGATGACACTATGTTTATGCAAGTTAAGTGTTTGGGTTTATGCATGTTAAGTGGTGGGTTTTATGCATGCTAAGTAGTTTGGTTTTATGCATGCTAAGTGTTTGGTTTTATGCAAGTTATGATGCAAGTTCATATGCAAGTTATGATGCAAGTTCATATGCAAGTTATGATGCAAGTTCATATGCAAGTTATGATGCAAGTTCATATGCAAGTTTGTCTCTTTTTATGATATGCATAATATATGCAAGTTTGCCTCTAAGTATGGCATGTTATGCAAGTTCATATGCAAGTTATGATGCAAGTTCATATGCAAGTTATGATGCAAGTTCATATGCAAGTTATGATGCAAGTTCATATGCAAGTTTGTCTCTTTTTATGATATGCATAATATATGCAAGTTTGCCTCTATGTATGACATAAGTACATGTGCAAGTTCATCCCTTTTAGACCTATGACATGTATGCAAGTTGACACCTTTATGATAGGTTTATGACATGAACATTTATGCAAGTTACCATCTTTATGACATATGTGATTCATGCAAGTTTGGGTTGGTTATTTATGCAAGTTGGGTTTATGGTCATATATGCAAGTTGACACCTTTTAAACCCATGATAATGCTAATGATATGCTAAGTTGAACCCATTGTGTGTATGATGAATCTTCTCTTTTAAAGTATGTCATGTTAACGTATTTACGTGGGGACGATGGGGTAAAAATTAATGAACACATAAAATTGTGTGAAGTGGGTATGATTAAACATACCATAAAGTGGATGGACATAATTGGGAATTTACCTATTAAGTTAGGTCTACCCATATTATGGAATTGGGAATTTACCTATTGAGTTAGGTCTACCCATATTCTTAAATATTTGTAATTAATTAGGAATAATTAATACAAATTATGGGGGTGATTAATTAGGTGTAATTAATCTACTAAGACACGAGGTTGGACCCTTTTTGTAGCATAAGACTGCCCGGAACCGACCGGCAAATCCAGCGGCTACAAATGATTGGCCCAATGTGAGAGGTCTTAGTCATAAACTAAATACGTGACAAGTGTAAAGACACGAGGTTAGACTTTGTTATGGTGTAAGGCTGTCCGGAACCAACCGGCATATCCAGCTGCCATAAAAGACAGTCTAATGTGAGAGGTCTTTACAAAGGTTACGATCTTAATTAATTAAGAAACACTTAACCAAATTAGCATGTAGTGAGGCATGAGGGGTTAAGTGGGTGCCTAGGGTGGCATGTAGTAACTAGTGGGGGTGCCTTGGGTGGCATAAGGAAACTAGTGGGTTGCCCTGGGTGGCAATAGAAAATACGATTAGAATACTTAACCAAAGTGGAACATGTAATTAAACATGATTAAAGGGTTAAGTAAGTGCCTTGGGTGGCATGTGGGAATCAAGTAAGTGCCTTGGGTGGCATGTGGAAATCTAGTGGGGGCCTTAAGTGGCAATTGAAATATAATTAAATGACAAGCTTAAGTAGTAGCTTGTGGGGGCCTTAAGTGGCAATTGAAATATAATTAAAATGACAAGCTTAAGTAGTAGCTTGTGGGGGCCTTAAGTGGCAATTGAAATATAATTAAATGACAAGCTTAAGTAGTAGCTTGTGGGGGCCTTGAGTGGCAATTGAAATATGATTAGATGACTTAACCAAACCTTAACATGTAAGTGGGTATGATTATAAAAGGGGTTAAGTGGGATGCACTAGATAAAATGACAAGCTTAAGTAGTAGCTTGTGGGGGCCCATTTCAACCAATATCCCAAACGTATCTTTGTGGGCTCGACCCAAGTCGAGGACGGGACACGCATATTGGGCTTGACTATAAGAGGCCAAAACGGGGTAGCGGTGGCAACGCGAGTCCAACGGGTTTCATAGGCGTGTGTGGACCCGGGCTGGTAGGTAAGACGTTGTTGCATCGTCTAGGTATAAACCGTGCACCATTGATTATCGGGTTGCCACTTTAGGGAGTGATACACCCCACTGTGGGGCCAGCACGGGTATCTACGATAGGGAGCCGATCGCTTGGGAGTAGTGAGTACACCTAGCGGAGATAGGGGCAGACGGCACCTATGTAGTCAGCTAGGGGTACAAGAAACTACTGGGTAAAATTACTAAGTACACTTAGTGGGATCAACCTTTAAGTAGGAATTACCCTTGGTGGGTAGAACTGGTGTGGTGCAGTGTAGGAATTACCCTTGGGTGGGTAGATCTGGGGTAATGCAATATAGTAATTATCCTTGGGTGGATAGGCGCGTCTTTGCGGTTATCTTAGTTCATCCTAAGTCTAGTTGGCTGCTTAGTGTAGCCATTTATCCCCAGTCGTTACCGTATATCAAGCTTATGTCTTACTCTGGTTACTTTAATGATTGGATTGTTAAAGTTATAGGACTCGCTCAGACTTATGTCTGACCCCATTGTTTTTATCTTTTTTCCCAACCCTCAGGTTATCAGAATGGGCCTAGCACTAGTGGGCTTTGATCAGACTGCATTATCTCTCTTTTGGAGCTTGGACCGTGGATGTAAAGCTCAGTTTATCTTTTCTATTATGGCTATTAAGTTATGTAGTGGGATTATGTACTTTTGTTTTATCAGGATGGATATTATGTACTTGACTCTTGTTTATGGTTTTGGTGTAACCAAACATGTTTTACTTTCCGCTGCAATGAAATGATGTTTTAAATTCTCAAGTATTACTTATATCTGTCTTGTTGTAATTTTTCTGTTCTATATCCACTTAAAATACCCCACCGATGTTATGGCATTCCCTTAGTGAGTGACCGTAGCGGGCGTGGGGCGTTACAGGACTGCCCAAAGAAAGGGCAGATGGCAGGGTCTACCTCGGGAGGACAGGTGCAGGCTCTTATGGCACCAGGACAGGCAAGGGGACAAGTTCAGGCTCTCGTGGTCCCACCGCTGCAAGAACGAGGTAGAGCAATTTCCGTTGGAAGTTTAGTTTTTCTGTTTGATCATCCTATCCGTACTTTATTCGATTCTGGCGCATCACATTCGTTTATCTCTACATCATTAGTTGAAACACTGCACCTAGATACTAGTCTTGTTACTGATCCCTTAGTAGTCTCAAATCCTATTGGTGGTTCGGCTCATATTTCTATGATTTGTCGGGATTTGAGAGTGTTTATCTTGGGCGTTGAGTTCGAATGCATTGCCTTTGTTCTTGGCTTCATAGGCTACGGTTTAATTCTAGGTATGGATTAGCTAACTAGATATGGGGCCATCCTAGATTGTGAAAGGAGGGTAGTTAGATTGTTGACTCGTTTTGGAAAGACCCTTGATAATTCTTGTGACCCTAGAGGTCCAGTAATGCTTAGCTACCTAGAATCCCTTGACGCATCCGATGATTTACATTCTGTTCCCATAGTCCGTGAATATGTTGATGTCTTCGATGAGGTAAGGGGTTTACCCCCAAAACGTGAGATAGACTTTCGAATATATCTAGTAGATAATGCAAAGCCAGTTGCATTGCTAGTGCGCCATATGGCTCCAAGAGAGAGAACAGAACTCAGTAAGCAAGTGAAGGAATTGCTTGAGAAGGGTTTCATCAGACGTAGTATACCGGAGTGGGGTGCTCCATTAGTATTTTCCACGAAGGCAGATGGGTCCCTTGGACTTTGTGTGGACTATAAAGAACTTAATAAGCTTACTAAGAAGAATAGACATCCACTGCCGAGGATTGACGATCTCTTCGATCAGTTAGTTGGCACCTCAGTGTTTTCACAGTTGGACTTAGCCACGGGTTTCCATCAGTTGAGAGTGGTTGAGGATAGCATAGACAAGACTGCTTTTAGGACTCCAGATGGTTTCTTCGAGTGGCTTGTGATGCCCTTCGGTTTGACAAACACCCCCACATACTTTGTTGACTTGATGAGTAGGGTGTTTAGGGAGTACCTTAATAAATTCGTGGTACTCCTTGTAGACGACATCTTAATCTTTTCTAAGAATGAGGAAGAGCATGCCCTACATCTTAGGGAAGTGTTGGAGACTCTTCAAGTGCATAGCCTTAGAGTTAAATTTTTTAAATGTCACTTTTGGAGGAAGGAAGTGCGATTCTTAGGGCATGTGGTTTCCAAAGAAGGGATAGCCGTGGATCCCGCAAATGTAGTGGCCATCCAAGATTGGAAGGTCCCTAGAAATGCTACCGAGGTGAGGAGTTTCTTAGGGTTGGCTGGCTACTATAGGAAGTTTATCAAAGACTTCGCAAAAATATTAGCTCTATTAACACGCTTGACGAAGAAGAACCTAGTTTTCACATGGGACGTAGATTGTGATGATGCATTCCAATGTCTAAAGAGAGATTTGACCACAGCCCCTGTCTTAGTGTTGCCAGATGGGAATAAGCCATTTACCGTTTATACCGATGCTTGTGGGGGCAGGACAAGGCGCAGTCTTAATGTAAGAGGGAAGGGTAATAGCCTATGGTGGAAGGTAGTTGAGAGTGCATGAGAGAAATTACCCTACACATGACCTAGAGTTGGCCGCTATTGTTTTCGCGCTTAAGTCTTGGCGTCATTATCTTCTTGGCGAGAAATTTGAATTATTCACTGACCACAAATCGCTAAAATACTTATTCTCTCAGAAGGACTTGAACTTAAGGCAGCAAAGGTGGATAGAATTCTTAGCATCCTACGATTTCGAGATAGCATATACCCCTGGCAAAGGTAACGTGGTGGAAGATGCCTTAAGTAGGAAGAGGTTATCCTTGAGTCCGTTGTTTGTTGAGCGGCAAAGCTTAGAGTTCATCTCTACGTTTGACTTTGAACCTTCCGTTGACTTTGCACCCTGTTTGCTAGCATCCTTGGAGGTCAGACCTACGTTTTTGGGACGGATTGGTGAGGCATAGCGAGATGACCCATAGTAGGTTGAGTTAGTAGAGAAGCTCAAAGGAGGGGATTCATCGAGCCATCTTCGTAGGTATACCCTAGATGGTAAAGGTTGGTTACATAGGGACGGTAGACTTTGTGTACCACAAGACGAGAATTTAAGGAAGACCAATCTTAATGATGCACATCGTTCGAAGATGACCATTCATCCCGGCGGGGACAATATGTACATGGACATGAGACGAGTTTACTTTTGGGCCGGCATGAAGAGGGATGTGGCTGAGTTTGTCGCTAGATGCTTGGTGTGCCAATAAGTAAAAGCAGAGCAAAAGAAGCCCAGAGGATTACTACACCCATTGGAGGTCCCACATTGGAAGTGGGAAAGCGTCTCGATGGATTTTGTTGACGGGTTACCGAGATCGAGGAAGGATAATATAGAGATTTGGGTCGTGGTAGACAGACTTACCAAGAGCGCCCATTTCATTCCGTGAAGAGTAAGAGGACTGCTCCATGGTTAGCCTCTGTATACATTAGAGAGATAGTTCATTTGCACGGTGTTCCTTCTATCATAGTGAGCGACCGCGATCCTATCTTCACTAGCGAATTTTGGAAGAGCTTGCAAGAGGCGGTAGGGGCTCAGTTATGTTTGAGCACCGCATATCATCCTCAGACGGACGACCAGACCGAGAGGGTGAATCGTATTCTAGAGGACCTATTGAGGTTGTGTGTCTTAGATTTCGGAGGTACATGGGAGGAACATCTTTTGTTGGTGGAGTTCGCATATAATAATAGCCTTCAGTCTAGCATTAGCATGGCACCGATCGAGGCTCTTTATGGACGGTCGTGTCGTTTGCCTACATGTTGGTGGGAGTCTACAGATAAGATCTTACTTGGGACCGATATGATTAGAGACTTCGGAAAATATCGGTTTGATTCGAAGGAGGATGAAGACGGCGCAAGATAGGCAGAAATCTTATGCGGACAAGAGAAGGTCAGATCTTGAGTTTGATATTGGGGACATGGTCTTTGTCACGGTGTCTCCATTGCAGAACGTCGTTCGCTTTGGGTCCGTTGGGAAGTTAGCACCAAGGTTCGTAGGGCCGTTTCCTATTAAGGAGAGGATTGGGCAGATGGCATATAGGGTGGAGTTGCCCGAGAGACTTAGTGGCGTACACGATGTATTCCATGTATCACATTTGAGGAAATGCTTGCACGAGACCGCGGAAGTGGTAGAGCCGAGCTTGCTTAGAGAGGTGGAGATAGAGCATGAGGCGACGATTTGACGAACTCCTATGTGCATTCTTGGGTCGGAGGTTAAGAAGTTGAGGAATCGAGAGGTCAAGCTAGTCAAAGTGCAATGGGGAGATGATGAGAGCAACGCTACTTGGGAGACGGAAGAGAAGATGCGTTCATTATACCCTTTTCTTTTCGAGGGTATGTCTTTTAATTTCTCCTTTATCGCTTAGCTTATACTTGTTTTATCTTTAGTATTTCCTCTCGCTAGTATCTTTGACCTTTAGATAGGGTAGTCCTATGGTTGAAACATGTGTTTGAGACATGTTATGTATGATGGATGCAAGTGGTTGCTAGTGGTTGCTCGTGGATACATATACACACACTTTAGGCACTAGATCAGCTCAGTCACTTCATATTGCATGTTGCATATAACTGTGTGTGCATATTTAAGCGATGTATAATGGTTGTGCTATCATATGGATGCGACATTTTGGTGAATGGTTGTGCACACATGTAGAAGTAATATGTATCGATAGGGTTCTTCGCATACATAATGGACGCATGGCAATATCATGGTTTGCATTAAGGAGGTCAACTGAATCAGTAGACCGCCTGATTTTGTATTAGATAAGGAACATATACACACACTTTTTGCATATGTTCATACAACATTGGAAATTTTTAAGGACAATGGATACTTGTGTTTGATGGTTGAGTAGATGGTTGTTTGGATGGTAGGAAATGCATTCTCCTTAACTTGGAGATTTCGGGGGCAAAATCTTTAACGAGGGGAGAATGTAATACCCCGTATTTCTGTTAACACTAATGTTCACAAATTAAAGAACAACTAATCTCAGACGTGAGAATTAAGGGAAACGGTTTGCTCATTGTGTTCGTCTCGGAATTCTGGTTGAGATAGAGACAGAGTTTGCGTGAATTGGACTTCGTATGAAGGAGTTATGGCCATCGGAAGTATCAGAAAAATCAAAACAGATTTCAAAATTTGAAAATTCAGAGTCAGGTGGGCTAGGCGGGAATTATGACCTGTTAATGACTAGACGCTGACTCATTAGGGTTTATGGTATGCTCTGGTTGGCTGGGATTAATTCTGGGTTGATCGGACGGCTTAAACTAATCCTAAACTCAATAAAAAGACATGTAGACTCAAACCCTAAAATCAAAACAAAATTAGATTCACGGCCTCCATGCCGTCACCTAGCAACTCAGCATAGCGGCCACCAATTAGAGAGGAAGAAAGCTAATCTAATTCAATTCTTTTCAACTTTAACAACGAATCTTCTTCAAGGGAAAGCTATTACAACTTCAGAACTCAAAATTCAGAATTCAAGACCTTCTCTGAATTGTGAGTTCGATAATTTTAATAAAATAATTATCAAATTAATTGGATTGAGTTAAGATGTGGACTATTTGGATATAATGTTAATTATTGACCGCATGTTATTATTCATGTAGTAAATTGTGATGTTTATGTTGTAAATTCTATTATGCTATCTTGTAAAATTGTGATCATCTATGTTGTAATTTTATGATTGGCTTACGTATAATCGAATCACCTTGTTGTTCATATGCTAGTTTGGGTATGTTGATTCATATGATAAATTACAAGTATGTATGCAAGTTTAGATTTTTATCAAAACATGAATCATATGCAAGTTGGGGAAAATTATATGTAACCTTACATGCTTCATGACATCTATTTTAGATCTAAAGTTAGGCTATGACATGTGTGAGTTATATGCCAAATTCTACATGCTAGTTTACATGTTTAGATGTAAGTTTATACCATTGTTATGTTGCATAAATCACATATGCAAGCTTATATGAATACATGTGTTTGAATATGAATCATGTTATGCAAGTTTGTGGTTACTGCCTATGCAAGTTTACACCTTTAGATGTAGATCTGTGAAATACATGATTTATGCAAGTTTGTGACCATTATCTAAACAAGTTCACACCTTTAAATTTGGATTTATGACATACGTAATTTTATGCAAGTTGTAACTTTGGCCTATGCAAGTTTTAGATGTAGAACATCATTCACACATGCAAGTTCACCCCTTATGTTTAGATCTAGTTTTAATTATATGTATGTTGTGATGTTTTCTCTTTATTCCATGAGTTAGACTATTCGAGTCTAACGTAAATTTTACGTTAAATGAACGAACGTACAACGTGGGGTAAAAGGGGATAATATTAAAAGATTTAATTGGCATAAATGCCTTAAAAGGCATAAAATAAATTTGTGATGAAAATTGGTATGATTTTACATACCATAAATGGATGGACATAATTGAGTCAATTATGGCCATAGTTAAATTTGGAATTAATTGATAATTTGAATAAGGAAAGTAATTCAAATTGGGGAATGATTAATTAGGAGTAATTAATCGTCTAAAACATGAGGTTAGGCTCTTTTGTGGTGTAAGACAGGCCGGACCCCCCCCCCCCCCCCCCGGCAAATCCAGCTGCCCACAAATGCCAGTCTAATGTGGGAGGTCTTAGGCACAAATTAAATACATAATTATTGTAAAGACACGAGGTTAGGCTCGTTTGTGGTGTAAGATTGCTCGGACCCACCCGGCAAATCCAGTTGTCACAAATGCCAGTCTAATGTGAGAGTACTTTATGAGGTTACGGTCTTAATGAATTAAGAAACACTTAACCAAATAAACATGTAGTGGGACATGAGGGGGTTAAGTGGGTGCCTTGGTTGGCATGTGGAATCTAGTGGGTGCCTTGGGTGGCATTTGAAATACGATTAGAAATACTTAACCAAAATTGAAACATGTAAGTGAACATGACTAAGAAGAGGGTTAAGTGGGATGTACTAGAGGGGACCAAGCTTAGGTGGATAGCTTATGTCAAGTAATGGGGGCCCATTTCAACCAGTTACCCATACGTATCTTTGTGGGCTCGACCCAAGTCGAGGACGGGACACACATACTGGGCTTGACTGTAAGAGGCCAAAACGGGTTAGCGGTGGCAACGCAAGTTACCCATGTTCATATGCGTGTGTGGACCCAGGCTGGTAGGTAAGACGTTGTTGCATCGTGTAGGTATAAGCTATGCATCATTGGTGGTATCGGGTTGCCACTTTGGGGAGTGATACACCCCACTGTGGGGCCAGCACGGGTATCTACGAGTTAAGGAGCCGATCGCTTGGGGGTAGTGGGTACACCTAGTGGAGATAGGGGCAGGCGGCACCTATGAAGGCAGCTAGGGGTGCACGAAACTACCATTATCATTATTTAAGTCTGTAGGGGGATCAACCTTAGGGTGACTAGTGGTGGTGCAATATAGCAATTATCTTATAGTGTTGGTGTAGTTTAGTAATTATCTTATAGTAGTTTAGGTGCGCTTTAACGATATTGTTGTTCATCTTGTTTCCTTGTTTACTCTGTCATACTCAATGGTTCATGGTCATTTCCTGATTTTTCAACTTATGCCTTAGCCTAGTTACTTTGGTGATTATATTGTTAAAGTTATCGCACTCGCCAGACTTTATGTCTGACCCCCTTTGTTTGCTCCTCTTTTCTTCCTCCCCCCCCCCCTCCCCCAAGGTGCTCAGGTTGGAACTAGCACCAGTGGAGCTTGATTTTAGACAGTTGTGCTTCTTGCTTTTAGAAGATTGCTTGGATCGCTGAAGTAAAGTTCAGCCTCTCTTTTATTTATGGCTATTTTGTATTGGGGATTATGTCTTTCAATTTATGTACTTTGAGTTGGTCAAGATGGATATTATGTACTTTGACTCTGGTTTTGATGATGTAATCAAACTTATGTATTTTCCACTGCATTGAAATAAAGTTTTAAAGTTTTAGTGCTATTTATATCTGTCTTGTTGTTATGTTTCTATTCTATACACACTTAAAATGCTCTATGGAAGTTAATGCATTCCCTTTGTGAGTGGCATTAATGGACGTGGGGTGTTTCAGGGGTGGAACTAGCACCAGTGGAGCTTGATTTTGGACAGTTGTATCTCTTGCTTTTAGAAGTTGCTTGGATCACTGAAGTAAAAGTTCAGCCTATCTTATTTATGGCTATTTTGTATTGGGGTTATGTCTTTCAATTTATGTAATTTGATTTAGTCGAGATGGATATTACGTACTTTAACTCTGGTATTTGATGATGTAATCAAACTTATGTGTTTACCGCTGCAATGAATAAAGTTTTAAATTTTTAAGTAATGTTTATATCTGTCTTGTTGTTATGTTTCTGTTCTATACTCACTTAAAATGCTCCATAGAAGTTAATGCATTCCCTTTGTGAGTGACATTAATGGACGTGAAGTGTTACAGTATTCACTTTCATCCTACGTCGAACGACGTACAAAAATCCAAATCATTATGCCACATATCAAAGAGAACCATCATCGCTATATCGCATAAGCATGCAGATCGTCATATCCGAACTCCTCGGTCGAATCAAGCCTCAACACGGAGTAATGCCCTCTAGTGCACAATACACCACCCAATGCATGTATCTATACCCTCACACGAACGTAAACTCTGTTGTACGCTAAGTCTCGTAATAGGGTTGCATCCAATGCATGGAACTCGATCGGGGGCTTTCAACATCTATAAAGGCCCGCCTTATCATTCCTACAACACAGATAACCAGAATATGGTCTGCATTTTTATGGTGGCTATGGTCCTAACCTGACCCCTCCATCAACTAGTGAAAGACTACACAAGAGCTAAGTGACGTGCCCCTAGAAAACAATCTAACACACAAAATGGTGTATCCTGCAACCAACGTCTCTATGACGACCCCAAACCCCGTACTGACGGTGGCAAGGGTAATCTTTGGAATATAACACATAAACAGATAACAGCAGAACAGAAATAAATAAATACACCAGGTAATGTACAAATAATACACTGGATAAACATAATCATCAGAGTTACGCAGTATACAGGATCATACTTGGTACAAATACAGTTCAGCTATACATAAATGTCTACAGCGGAAAACAAACATAATATGTACAATAGGAGCTGAACAACATAAAAAGAGATAAATGATAGAATCCATCTTCAGCTACAGCTATCCAGAAAGAGCCTGCTAAAACCTGAACACAAGGCTGCCCATGTAGAAAAAGGGGCACCCGAGTTTGCAAGTGAAACAAACTACGAGTCAGTCATGGGACTGGTATGAGAAATCTACTTAACACATTTTATAATATGGCTAATCACAGGACCACGCCACTTTCGCGGAACGGGTTTACTCCATTGGGTTGCCAGTGCTTTACAACAAGTAAATCTTTTAAACATCGCAATGCTTTTTATAAAAATGAAGCCATTATAAGACTCGGTTCCCATCACACAATGCAACGCAAACCGGAGGATAGAGTTTTTACCTTATAATGGCCAAAATATGCTTGATACGAATAAAACAAAAGCATTTGATATTATTACTAGTGTTTATAGGTTTCAAAAACAATTTCAATCATAACTATCAATCATAGACGGCATGGGTACCATATATCATGTCACCATATATAAATATACAATCAAAACCGCACAATCACGTATTTGGAAATTGGATTTCCGTCATGAACCAAGGCAAAAGATAGTCCTTACCGACTTCCAGACAATCTAGCCCATGTCTTCGGAACAGCCGCAACTGTGCCTTGGAGCGACAGGGCCGGTCCACACAGAGTGGATTATAGTGCCTGAACAATAGGTCTCCCTGCCCTTTGGGGCGTAAATGAGCTAACGAATGACTCCATCGGTCCCGGATCGACCGATATAACCGAGACGCCTCACAACTGCAACAACCACACAGGTGAAAATAATATATATGTCAGCCAGTTTAAGCACTAACACCACCTCTAGCTAGAAGGAAATGCATGCCCTCCCTGAAGTCCTCTCCTGTTTCTGGTTCATACCGGGGTATGAGGCTCGCGAATTCACGTTATACACAAAGTTACGCCACACAGGCGATGCTTTGATCATCAACCACAAGACTTTGCCTTTCAACATAAACCTTGATCACTGCATCTTAGCATGCCACACAGGCAATTCACACCATGCAACTGATGGCTATCAATCACACAGAATGAATTCCAATGTCAGACACACAGTCCATTTGCAAGTCCGTTCTGGGTCTGAACGAAACCGGAGGCACTCTATACCTCGCATACCCATCGATCTCCACGTACATCTGGACGATCACCACTCATTATCCATATTTCGGGATGCCTCCCAATCAGGACATCATTTATCATCCAACCGAGGTGAAGATCTTCGGTCTTCAACCACCATCTTCATCTTCGACTTCTTATCGTCGATTCAGTTATTCAGAATGGGATAAACCCGGTCTTTCTGAGCAACTCGCGTATATAATAAACAAGTGCTACACAAACACAACATACGCCTTATTCTAATTCATTAGTCACTAACCGTAAATCGGTAAGAGAACGATTTCCCAAATCTTAACCCCAAAGGCCGAAACCAACATCAGATCAAAACCCAGGAAACCATTCGACTTAGCTGACCTTCAGTTAGTTTCTAAATTTCGCATTCCATATTGTTTATGATATTTTATAATGATTTATCGCTATTTTTATTTATTTAAAAATAGCCAATTCATTCAAACGACGCATCGAGCCATAACGCGGCCGTGGCGCTGTTTTTCTTCAGATTTGATTTACATATATCTGAAAATCTAACCGTTGGATCTTCGCAAATTTTATATTATTAGAAAGATCTTTTCAAAACGAATCCAGCGATTCCAGTTTCGGGAAAATCCGACGGTCGGATCTCCCGGTACACTCGTTTGAAGTTTCAATTTTAAAATACGAACTGCAGTGTTGTTATTCGATTTAATTTAATTATATTTATATATATATATAAATATAATCGATTCTGGCGTTGTTTTTCTTCAGATTTGAAATTAAACATTCCAGACAATCCAACCTTTGGATCTTTACAAAGTGGGTGTCGTTGGAAAGATATTTCCAAGGCGAACCCAACGGTTTCAGTTTCGGGAAAATCCGATGGTCGGATCTCCCGCACTAATCGTTTGAAATCACGGTTTCAAAACACGAACTGCAGCTTCGTTATTCGATATATCTCAATTATACTTATATATATATACATAAATATAATCGATTCTTCGATTTCAAAACTATTTTCTTTTCATACTCTTGATAAAAATGATACTTTTATCCAACCAACATTTATTTCGATACTTCACTATTTTTAACAATTCATGTATATAATAAAAATGTGATTTTTATTGTAAAACGATTTATTTCAAAACACGACTATTTTATATAGTTCATACAGGTGATAAAAATATGATTTTTATTATAAAGCAATTTATTTCAAAAAACGATTATTTTATAGAGTTCATATAGGTGATAAAAATATGATTTTTATTATAAAACAATTTATTCCAAAACATGACTATTTTATATAGTTGATATAGATGATAAAAATATGATTTTTAGTATAAAACAATTTATTCAAAAACACGAATACAATTCAACACATGAATTTCTATTCAACGTATGAATTTCTATTCAACACATGAAGGTTTTCTATAGTTCGTATATATAATAAAAATGTGATTTTTTATTGTTAAAGCAATTTATATAAAACACAAATACCATTCAATACATGAATTTCTATTCAACGAATGAATTTCTATTCAACACGTGAAGGATTTCTATAGTTCGTATATATAATAAAAATGTGATTTTTATTGCAAAACAATTTATTTAAAACACGAATACCAATCAACACATGAATTTCTATTCAACACATGAAGGTTTCAACATATGAAAATAATTTCAACAAATGAAAATAATTCTAACACATGAATATTTCAGAAAATTTCGGCAGCATAACGGCAGGGTAGTTAAAGCCGGGGCCGTCCCTAGTACGGCTCCTCGCTCTACCTTAAAGCCTCGCAGCTTTTGACAATGGGGATTTCATGCATCTAGTTCGCACGTAGGCGGCATGTATATTTTTTTTCCTTTTCCACAAATTAATCCTATGTGGGTTCAACCAAATAATTCTCAATCACAAACAGGTATTTTTCAACCATAATCAATCAAATTCAACCACAAACAATCAATTTCAACCATTCGCTATCAACCAATTTTCACACCAATCACAACCAATAAATATCGTCCATGGTTTGTGGACGAGGGGCGTATATATATTTATATAGGTATATTTCACTTCTATTCAACACATATATAATTTTTACAATGCATATATATAACTTATACATCGAACGTACAACTTGTACAATGCTTATACATGAGGTGTACAACGCTTATATAACTCATACATCGACTATATAATTTATACATCATCGTTTTCCATATCGATTATAATTCATAAATCTCACATTGGGTTCCACTCCACCAAAAATAGCAGAAGGCTCAGAAAAATATGCAGTCTCTTCTAGAATGTAGAAGACGTCCACACAAGTCCACTGTCTCTTGTTTCACTGAATATCGTCAACATACGAAAAAGATATGATTTTTACAGTGAAATCAAAAACCGTAGCGCTTTAAAGTGCTATAATATAGTTTATATAATTTTCAGTCGTTACCTCATTGAAGGGTTCGAAACTAGGTTTCGATTTTTCTTCGAATCCGTGTAGCTATTCGTCGATCGGCCTTTGCAGCGTCGAAGGGGGAGGAGCGGCGCACCTGCGCCAGGAGGGGGAGGCGTTCGATCGCCTGAGGCAGGCGGGGCAGCGGCGAAAACGGTCGGACTTCGTGAGCTCGATTAGAGCTCTACAGGTTACGAAAAAATCCAAACTTCATATGGATTTAAAGATCTTGCCGAGCTCTTCAAAATCTTCAACTGTGTCGAGGTCTGAAACGAAGCGGTTTGGAAGAGATCGGCCTGGGAAGTTTTAAAGCTATTTCCGTCGTTCGTCGATAATATATCGGGAGAGAGACGATGAAATGGAGATATGTGATTGGCCCAACAATTTTTTTTATATTTATAAATTTTAAAAATCCAAAAATACCCTCTTTCACACACGAACCCCAATCCAGATCCAACGACTGTCGTCCCTAGCTAAATACCCCCATTCCGAACACAATGGGATATGTTTCGTAGGCCCATTCGACTGTTTCAGTCAGTTTTCCTACAAATTAAAATATAAAACATTCAATATTTGATTTGAATGTACATTTCAATTTGCCGGGGCCACATATTGATTCTAAAAATTCCAAAAAAATAAATCTAGCTATGTTTTAATGATACGTTCCCAACAAAACTAGTTTCGTCGAATTCTGAGGTCGTTTGAAAAATGGCCCTTTTCTGGTCGATCCAATTTAATAGAAATCGACCAAACACATTTTCCTTTGCCACGCTCACACACTAGCTTCAAACATTATGAAATTTGAAATCTAGCAATAATTTAACATCCCGGATCCAACAAAAGTAGTTTCATCGAATTCTGAGGTCGTTTGCAAAATGGCCATTTTCACGGGCTATATAAACTCTATAGTGACCTTTCTGAAAATTCGTTCGGCCATAACTTTTGCTTCCCGCTATGAAACTTCGATTTTTCAGATTCGTTAGAAAGATATTCACCAACAGATTTAAATATTTTTGGTTTCACTAAAATCTGTTTTAATTTGCACCCGGTACAGTCCGTCAAAGTTTGAATTCAAATTTTGAAACTACCGCGCCATTTCAAGCCTTGTTTATAATTTGAATTAATTATATTTGTTTTCAAATGTCGATTCAAACCTACTTTTCGTCGTTATTATTTTAAATATTTATTTTAAATATTTAAAATCCCATAAAATAGCCAATTTAAAAATTTTAAATTGGTTCAGATTTTCCTGGTTGTTACAATCTCCCCCACTTAAAAATTTTCGTCCCCGAAAAGGAACAAAGTCGAAAGTGGTTTAATTGATCAACTCTACTTCCAATCTGGCTTCCATTCTCCAACTTTTCAGTTTCTTAGAATTTTGAAATTCTTCAAAAATTTGGCTAACACCCGGAATTTTCGAAAATTTTGGCCATAACCTCCTTTATACGGGGAGGGGTTTGGAAATTTATTGGGCCGTATTAGGTACCCAATAAATCCTAATAAGCATACACATATTTATAGTGATATATTCCGGTGTCCATATGGGAGTGTGTATAGATCATAACTCCAGAGAATAAATTCTCGTCACCCTATAAATGGTTTTTGTGCCTTAATGACCAAAGAGACGTGTTTATTGTCATCTCCAGACCCGTGTGGGGTTTTTATTAATCTGGCAATTTACCGTTATATTTTATATGGTCCATATCAGTCATCAGTTCAACCTGTAAAATATAATCATCGCCATTCAAGCCTCTCGCTCATATGGTAAATATTCAACCTTGTCACACAAGCTCTAAATGCTTATGTGGTATATGATGAAGTATGCCTATCTTCAAGAAGTATGCCATGTAGTGTAGTTCAAAATTAATTGTTACTATCCTATGGCGACATTTATTATTACACACAGAACAACCAGCATTCCGCATCCAATGGCATTCACAGGAGTTGATATAATAATATTTCGCATCCAACTCATTAAGGTTTACCTATTTGTCGGGCACGCAAATAAATTCTTTACTCAACAGCTAATCCATTTACCTGTTGAAATGTATATAATGCACATGTATATATTTCTATCTATTTCTAACTCAGTTCAATGTGTGATTTAATCGAATAAATTCTACCATTCATTCTCTTATTGATTAAATTAACTATTGTTCTAATAATTTAATTAATCAAATCCACTATCACACAACACTAACAACAATCAATTTTATTTTTAACTTTTCAAAAATGTACTAATCAATTCCTATACTCTTTTAAAATCATTCAGACTATAGAATTAAAAGTTCACATCCATGAAAAGAAAGATAACAACAAAGTAGAGAACAAAATGGAAATTTCAAAATATGGTAAATGTACCTTGCACCGGAGTCAATCAGAGATATCCACCCTGCACTTAGGATAGGCTTTCTTAATGCTTTCCTCTGTTTCCCAAGTACAATCTCGCGGATCTCCTCTCCATTGCACTTTGACTAAGTGAACCTTCTTGTTCCTCGGCTCTTTGGTTTCTTTGCCGATAATTTTTAGCGCCTCTCTTCTCACAGCCAATTCTGGAGTAATTTCAATATCCTGTTGCGCTGCTTCTTCCACGATCAAGTCTGGATCATGAACGTGCTTTCGAAGTTAAGATACATGAAATACATCATGCACTCCAGGCAACCAATCGGGCAATTGAATTCTATAAGAGAGGGTTCCAATCCGTTCAAGTATAGGGAATGGACCAATAAATCTGGGCAACAACTTCCCAGTTTTGCCAAATCGAATCACTCCTCTCATCAGAGAAACCCTTAGATACACATAATCACCAACAGAAAAAGCCAAATCTCTTCTTCTCGAATCAGCATAGCTCTTCTGTCGGCTTTGAGCGGCAAGTAATCATTTCTTAACGAAATCGACTTTGTCTGCGGCTTCACGGATCATATCAGGTCCCAATACAAGCCTATTGCCAGGTTCTACCCATCAAGCAGGGGATCGTCACGGTCTACCATACAATGCTTCGAATGGTGACATTGTCAGGCTTGCTTGGTAGCTATTGTTGTATGAGAACTCGGCCAAATGTAAATGGTCTTCCCATGATCCACCAAAGTCAAGAACACCAGCCCGCAATAAATCTTGTAGTATACGATTCACCCTCTCAGTCTGACCATCTGTCTGAGGATGATAAGCGGTGCTTAGATTCAATTTCATTCCCAGTTCTACTTGAAATGCCTCCCAGAATTTGCTAGTAAATATTGGATCTCTATCACTAACTATACTGAGCGGCACTCCATGTAGCTTAACAATTTCCTTGAAATATATCTGCGCCAGACTCTGAGCAGTTCTATTCGATC
This sequence comes from Allium sativum, assembly GCA_030737875.1. Classification (NCBI taxonomy): domain Eukaryota; kingdom Viridiplantae; phylum Streptophyta; class Magnoliopsida; order Asparagales; family Amaryllidaceae; genus Allium; species Allium sativum. The sequence continues at coordinate 1,020,175,898 of CM060926.1, forward strand.
TGACTGGTATGAAATGGGCGGTCTTTGTGAAGCGATCTACAATCACCCAAATACTATCATTTCCTTTTCTGGTTCTGGGCAAACCATCTATGAAGTCCATGGAAATATGTTCCCACTTCCAACCTGGAATGTCCAGCAGTTGCAACCATCCAGTTAGTTTCTGTTGGTCGCTTTTGACTAGCTGGCAAGTAGAGCATCGGCTGACATATAAAGAAATGTCTCTCTTCATCGACCTCCACCAGAAAGTGCGTTTGATGTCATTGTACATGTAATGACCCGCATTGGCAGGGGTATTATGATTTATTTATTTAATTATATAAATGGTGGTTTAGTGAATTAAATGATCGTGGAATTAAATAATAGTGAATATTTAATTAAAATAATAAATTAATTAATATATTTAATTCTGAAATAATCAGAATTGGCTGAAATAGCGATATGGTGTGAACCGGACCATCTATGATATTTAATTCAGCTTGGAATTGAATTTGAATGACGAATATATTCAATCATCGACAGTTGAACGTATAGTTTATAATATATTAAAATAGAGCTCGAAATGGCGCTGCAGTTCGCTATTTGGCGATTTGAACTTCAACTGAATGTACAGGATTCGTTTTAAACCGGATTTCTGTGAAACAAGAAACGTGTGGAGCTGGTGGAGTATATCTTTCTAGTGGAAGAGAAAAATCGGGATTTCATCGTGTAGATTTTGATTTACGTCCAAATCAAATTTCAGAAAAGTCGCTGTGGAATTCCTTTATAATTTATAAAGGAATTATTTATATTTTTAAAAGGGATTTCAATATAAATCAAATATCGGGTTGACCCAGAAGTGAATATCAAGTTGTAAATACATACAGGAATATTCTAGAGCTGTGTGATATGCCACTGTGAATATAGACGATAATATTTAATTTTAAATATTTAATTCAATTATATTTAAATATATTTATATATTTAAATAGGCTATTTAGAGCGTTAAAAATAGCCACTTTTGCAAACAAAGTCGGAATTCGACGAAACCAGTTTTTTTGGATCCGCAATATCAAATAGTTGTTAGATTTCCAAATTCGTGATTTTTAGAGTCACTGTCTGGCCGTACGGATTTTTAGAGTGTAAAACAGTCAGTATTTTGACAGTTAAAAATACGCTGTGTGAGCATACGATGTCGGAATTCGACGAAACCAGTTTCGTTGGGACCGTAATGTCAAACTGTAGCTGCATGTCCAGTTTGGTGATTTTTGGGTATCATAGGTGATCACAAGAATTTTAAAAGGTCAAAAACAGATATAAAAAGGTTAAAAGAAAAATATCTAGATATTTACAAACACTATAAATACCACTACTTCCTTCCTTAACCTAATTTCAGTTCACTTTTGGTCAACACTTTTATTCCATCGTGTTTATTTGTTCACAGCAAAAGTCGATCTCTTCGAAGATCAAAAGCAAATACAATTCAAATCAAATAAATTCTAATATACTTGTATATTGATTCCTGGCTTCCTTCTCTCCAATTTGATACCTATATAGATGAGTTCGACAGTCAGTTCTAGGGTCGGGTTTTTCACCGTGGATTTCTAGGGTTTGGTTTTTGGGGGCATTGTGATTGTCGAGTTGGGTACGGGGTTGATGATGCGGAGGAGGTCGGCTTGGGGTTTTGTTTGGTGGCTGAGGGGTCGGACTCGACGACCTCTGGTGACTGAGGCGGCAGCTTAAAGACCGCTGTTGTGTTGGACATTCAGGCTGTTTTGGGTGCGAAATGTCGAGGTACAGAAATGGTTCGAGTTCGGCAAAATGGGTACGAATGGATAGTGTTTTCGATGTGAGAAATGTTGGAGTTTTTAGTTTGGATTTTCGTCGAAGAAGGGAGGTTGAACGAGATGGAGTTATTGGCGCTAATGGTGAAGAGAATACTGGAGTTGCGTGGATTTCCTGGAGCCAAGCAATTCGGTGAAGGAGAAAATATCTTGTACGGGTCTGCTATGTTGGAAGATGGGCCAAGGATTTTAAAATAAGGTGAAGGCCCAATGAAAAGAAAGGTTTAAAGTATTAATTTAATTTAAATTGTGTTCAATTTGTAATAACGATAACTTGGTCATACATGATCAGAATTCAGAACGGTCAGTCACGTTGGGACCGTATGGACGAGAGCTTCACAATGAAGCTGACTGGAAGTGGATTGGGGCTCGTATGAAATTATGGCGAAATAAACTATTTGATTCAAATCAAACAACAGTTTATTGTTCTTTAACGATGAACTGCAAGAGTGAGTAAATCTCACTAACTCTGAACAGTTTATAATTTCATGTTGTATTTTTAGAACCGTTAGATATTGGCTGATTGACTGTGTGTTGACTATTTGATTGAACTGCTAGTCAGTTAGTTAAATTTCTATATTGATTCTGTTTAACAGAATGTATCATATAGAACTGAAAGTGATGTTATCTATATTGTTTAACATCTGTGATGCAGGGAAACAGGTTGGAGGAATCCAACTGGATTCCTCAACATTTATTTTACTGTGATTCATATATTGTAATATATGATGTGGTATAATCTGTTGTCGATTATACGTGTTCGAACGATACTGATCATCATGATTTGATATGTTGAATACCATAATATACCGAATGTCGATAAAGGAATATTTTCAAAGTGTATTTTGAAAATGAATTATTTATATAAAATCGATGGATTTTATATAGAAAAGTAAAAGGATTTTTACAAAAGAAATATTTATAAAATCAAAGGATAAGTTAGAATAAAAGGAAATCATTTGTAAAGTGAAGAACCGTTACTAAAAGTAAATCTTTATAAATGAATAGTTTATTCGAATAGAAAGTTAAAAGGAGTTAATCGATGTTAGTTAATCGATTAGTGTTAAAGTAAAAGGAGTTAATCGATGTTAGTTAATCGATTAGTGTTAAAGTAAAAGGAGTTAATCGATGTTAGTTTAATCGATTAGAGTTAAAGTAAAAGGAGTTAATCGATGTTAGTTAATCGATTAGTGTTAAAGTAAAAGGAGTTAATCGATGTTAGTTTAATCGATTAGAGTTAAAGTAAAAGGAGTTAATCGATGTTAGTTAATCGATTAGTGTTAAAGTAAAAGGAGTTAATCGATGTTAGTTTAATCGATTAGAGTTAAAGTAAAAGGAGCTAAATCGATGTTAGTTTAATCAATTAGAGTTAAAGTAAAAGGAGCTAAATCGATGTTAGTTAATCGATTAGAGTTAAAGTAAAAGGAGCTAAATCGATGTTAGTTTAATCAATTAGAGTTAAAGTAAAAGGAGTTAATCGATGTTAATTAATCGATTAGTGTTAAAGTAAAAGGAGTTAATCGATGTTAGTTAATCGATTAGTGTTAAAGTAAAAGGAGTTAATCGATGTTAGTTTAATCGATTAGAGTTAAAGCAAATGAGTTAATCGAATATGGTTATTCGAATAGAAAGTAAAAGGAGTTATCGAATATAGTTATTCGAATAGAGTTAAGTGAAAAGAGTAAATCGAATATAGCTATTCGAAGGAGGGTTAAGTAAGGTAGTTAGTAAAAGGGATATAAAGTGAACTTTGCCTATTTCACAGTTAGAAATGTTGTTCAGTTAAGGTCTGAGAGGTAGTTCTACCCCAACTTGATTGACTTCGTTTTTAACTAAGGAATAGTTAAGGTTCGGCAGTAAAGGAAATGGTTTGAGTTGGCTTCACGATGGTTTGTTTAAAACATCTGTCCAAGTCCAATGAAGAAGCTTTGGAAATGTTTTCCAAATAAGGAACCAGAAATGTTTTCTAATAAAGAAAACAAGAAATGGAAATGTTTTCCATTGTTAATAACGTATATTTTCCAAATTTAGAAAATAAGAAAATATTCAATATAGGGAGACAGGAGATAGGTAAATTAATGAAATAAAGAGATAAATGTTGAATGATGTTTGATTGATATAAATTTCCATTTGGAAATAATATTGTTGGTTGCACACCTGTTTTTATTCGATAGTTAAATCACAGACTATCGAAGTTTTGACCATTTTAACGTTGTTAGTATGGAGAGACCGGTTGGATTATTATCCAAAGAACCACTTTGTATTGGCATAAGCGTTGCGAATCATATATGCCAAAGGAAATTGAAGACGGAGTTATGCAAGGGCTATCCTGTTTACAGAATAGTGCCTTCGGTTCATCTTGTTCCTGGATGACTTGTATGGATGGATGTCTGACAGAGTATTTCCAGACGATCACGTATATTGATTTCTCCAACCCTACCAAGAGTGGAAGCGGAGAAAGAAATTTCTTTTAGCTAACACATAATGTATTGTTGAGGACGTCAATCGGTAATTTGATGGATTTGATGATGTGGCATTCAAAGCAAATCTGATGTGATGATGAAGCGTAGCTTCTAGCCTCACAACCGGTAAATGAAAGAAATCGGGCAGGCAGCATGGCTAAGTCGGTCGCACCGAAGTAGGGTGTATAATCACCTGATCTAGAGTTTCATTTACTTCTAAAAATCTATTGTTGATGCTGTCCCATTCGGGAAACGGTTGCTGATCCCAACCGTTGGTGATATACATTTGATACGCTCAAGCGAAATGAGTCGTCGGTCATGTGTGGCCGGGTTGCAAGATGTTCTTGTTGAATCCAGTGTATTCCTCTCTAGAGGTACATTAGCGAAAGGTGGTTCCATACCTTGTCATAGTTGGAAATCCATTATCCAATACGTGCTTGCGGTTTTGAGTTGTATACTATATATGTAGAACGTGAGATGAAAGCGTTTCTGCTAGATGATTATATATATATACTGTGGTTGATAGACATTATTATAATATCAAAAGGTTTTTGATATAAAGATATTTTGGATTCTCATAAGGGAAAAACCCGTTCCGTTATGTGGCGTGCTCTTATGAGATATCGTTTACTTGTTCGAACTGTTTTTAAACTGTTTTACTCATACCAGTCCCATGACTGACCCGGAGTTTACTTTGTTGTTTTCCCTAAACTCTTGGGTGCCTAAATTTGTATGGGCAGTCAAGTAGTCGGGATTTACAGATACATTGAAGAGCTGGAGAAGGAGGCTTCAGAATCATATAGCTATTATTATTCCGCTGTGTTGTAAGTGCTGTACTTTGATAATGATATGTATATGCAAGTACAGATTTGTATTTCAAAGTTATGTTATGAAATATATTTATTCGTTCCGCTGTGAGATTCGTGTTACTCTGATATTGTGTTCTTCTTCTTCTTCTATTCTAAGTTTCTGTCTTATCTTTCCTCACCCTCTAATTTCTTTCACTAATTACCAGGACTTTTCGATGTTTTGGTTATCGACATCGAGCTTATGTCGATAACCAAAGTCGCTCAAAAACCGGGTCGTTACAGTACATTTTGCTTACTCCTGGATGGATACTAAGTTTTGACTTCTGGCATTCATCCAGTACTTCCTTTCGGAGCTCAGAAATGTTAGGAACACAAATTCGACCCTTTAGCCTTAGAATCCCTTGGTCATCAATCTGGAAACTCAAGTGTTCGCCTTTCTGTATTCTTTCTCTGATCCTTTGAATGAAGTGATCATCCTTCTGAAGAGCAGATATTTTATCAATCAATGAAGTCGTAATAATAAAACTGGCGATCATTACATTCTTTCGGCTTAGCGCATCGGCCACGACATTGGCTTTCCCTGGAGTGTATAGAATCTCAAAATCGTATGCTGCAAGGAACTCTAGCCAATGTTGTTGCCTCAGATTCAAGTCTTTCTGGGTGAACAGATACTTTAGCGACTGGTGATCTGTAAATAGTTTGAATTTCTCACCCAGGAGATAGTGCCTCCAGATTTTCAATGCAAATACGATAGCCAACAACTCAAAATCATGAGTAACGTAGTTCTTTTCATGTGGCTTCAGCTGACGGCTAGCATAAGAAACAACTTGACCTCTCTGCATTAATATTGCACCAAGGCCTTCTCTAGAGGCATCTGTCCAGACTTTCAAGTCCTGATTGCCATCGACTATCGTTAACACTGGAGCCGTTGTTAATCTTAACTTTAGCTCCTCAAAAGCCTCCTCACATTCGGGAGTCCACTTGAATTTCTAGTGCTTCTTTGTAAGCTTCGTTAAGTGACTAGATATCTTCGAAAAATCTTTAACGAACTTTCGGTAATAACTAGCCGATCCAAGAAAACTTCGGACTTCTGTGGGAGTACTAGGCTGTTTCCAATTTTGAATAGTGGTGATTTTACTTGGATCAATAGCAATTCGCTCTTTTGATACGACATGGCCAAGAAACTTTACTTCATCTTGCCATAATATACATTTGGAAAGTTTAGCTTTCAATACATTCCTTCTCAGAATTTTTAGAACTTGCTCCAAATGTTTTTCATGTTCGGCTTTTGACTTAGAGAAGATTAGAATATCGTCTATAAAAACCAGAACAAACTATTTCAGGACTCCTCTGAACACTCTATTCATCAAATCGACAAAATAAGCTGGAGCGTTACATAAGCCGAACGACATTACTAACCACTCATAGAATAAGTCTGGACCCTTGAGTGTTGTCATAGGAACACACTCTTCGTATCGTCAAAACATAGCCAGATTTATTTTTCGAATTAGTTTGTGGCCCTGGAAAATTGAAATGTACGTTCAAATCAAATATTGAATGTTTTATATTTTAATTTGAAGGAAAACTGACTGAAACAGTCGAATAGGCCTACGAAACATATCCCATTGTGTTCGGAATGGGGGTAAAATGCTAGGGACGACAGTCGTTGGGTCTGGATTGGGGTTCGTGTGAGAAAGAGGGTATTTTCGAGATTTTAAAAATATATAAATAAATAAAAATCCTGGCCAATCAAATCATTTCTCTCTCCCCGACCTTCTTCCCGAAACCCTCCCAGTGAACGACGGAAATATCTCAAGACTTCCCGGGATGATTTCTTCCAATCCGCTCCACTAAACACCTCGACCCAGTTGAGAATTCTATAGAGATTTTCGAGGGCTTCAAATCCATACCAGGAGCACCCCGTATTGTTGCGTGTGGATCGAGAATCACCCTCACGAAGTTGCGCCGCCTCACGCCAATTTCTGCCACCACCGCCGCCGCGAGTTGGACCCCACTACCACCGACTGGCGCGCCTCTCGGAGCTGGATGACGTGGCTCAGGTGGATCGACCCCAAGTGCTTCGGATCAAGCGCTAAAGCAAACCCTAGTTTTGAACCAACGAGAAAGGTAGCGGCTTTGTAAATTTTTAACTGATTTTAACAGTTTAAAACCGTTGCAAACTTTGAAAAATCATATCTTTTTCGTTTCTTGTCGAAATCCAGTGAAACAAGAGATAGTGGACTCATGTGGACGTCATCTACATTCTAGAAGAGACCGCATATTTTTCTGAGCTTTCTGCTATTTTTGGTGGAGTGGAACCCAATGTGAGATTTCTAATTTATAAACGATATGGAAAACGACGATGTATAAATTATATAGTCGATGTATGAGTTATATAGACATTGTACACCTCATGTATAAGCATTGTATAAGTTGTACGTTCGATGTATGAGTTATATATGCGTTGTAAAAATTATATATGTGTTGAAATAGAAGTGAATTGCTATATATATATATATATATACGCCCCTCGTCCACAAACCATGGACGATATTTATTGGTTGTGATTGGTGTGAAAATTAATTGAAAGCGAATGGTTGATTGGAATTGTTTGTGGTTGATATTGATTAATTGTGGTTGAAAAATACCCGTTTGTGGTTGAGAAATATTTGGTTGAAACCACATAGGATTAGTTTGTGGAAATGAAAAATATATACATGCCGCCTGCGTGCGAACTAGATGCATGATTCCCCATTGTCAAAAACCGTGAGGTTTTAAGGTAGAGCGAGGAGCCTTACTAGGGACGGTCCCGGTTTTAACTACCCTGCCGTTATGCGGCCGTAATTTTGAATAATATTCATGTGTTTGAATAATTTTCATTTGCTGAAACTATATTTATTCGTTGAATAGAAAACCTTCATGTGTTGAATTGAAATTCATTCGTTGATTAGAAATTCATGTGTTGAATGGTATTCGTGTTTTAAATACAAAAGTCACATTTTTGTCTATATATATAAACTATAGAAAACCTTCATGTGTTGAATTGAAATTCATTCGTTGATTAGAAATTCATGTGTTGAATGGTATTCGTGTTTTAAATATAAAAATCACATTTTTATCTATATATATAAACTATAGAAAACCTTCATGTGTTGAATCGATATTCATTCGTTGAATTGAAATTCATGTGTTGAATGGTACTCGTGTTTTAAATATAAAAATCACCTTTTTATCTATTTATATAAACTATAGAAAACCTTCATGTGTTGAATCGATATTCATTCTTTGAATTGAAATTCATGTGTTGAATGGTATTCATATTTTGGAAGAAATTGTTTTATAATAAAAATCACATTTTTATCATCTATATGAACTATATAAAATAATCTCGTTTTGAAAGAAATTGTTTTATAATAAAAATCATATTTTTATTACCTATATGAACTATATAAAATAATAGAGTTTTGAAATGAATTGTTTTACAATAAAAATCACATTTTTATTATATACATGAATTGTTAAAAATAGTGAAATGTTGAAATAGAAGACGGTTAGATAAAAATATCATTTTTATCAAATGTATGAAAAGAATATAGCTTTGAAATCGAAGAATCGATATATATATAGAAATAGAATTAAAATATATCGAATAACGACGCTGTAGTTCGTGTTTTGAAACCGTGATTTCAAACGATTATACCGGGAGATCCGACCGTCGGATTTTCCTGAAATCGCAACCGTTGGGTTCGCTTTGGAAATATCTTTCCAACGGCACCAACTTTGTAAAAATCCAACAGTTGGATTGTCTGGAATGTTTAATTCAAATCTGAAGAAAAACAGCGCCAGAATCGATTATATATATATATATAATTATATTTAATCGAATAACGACGCTGCAGTTCGTATTTTGAAATCGAAACTTCAAACGATTATACCGGGAGATCCGACCGTCGGATTTTCCCGAAAGTGGAACCGTTGGATTCCTTTCGAAAAGATCTTTCTAATGATGTAAATTTTATGAAGATCCAACGGTTATATTTTCAGATATGCGTAAATCAAATATGAAGAAAAACAGCGCCACGGCCGCGTTATGGCCCGAAGCGTCGTTTTGAATAAATTGGCTATTTTAAAATAAATAAAAATAGCGATAAATCATTATAAAATATTATAAACGATATGGATGTTGAATTTAGAAATTAACTGAAGGTTGTCTAAGTCGAATGGTTTCTTGGGTATTGATCTGATGTTGGTTTCGGCCTTCGGGGTTAATATTTGGGAAATCGCTCTCTTACTGATTGACGGTTAGTGACTAATGAATTGAAATGATGTGTGTGTATGTTAGTGTTGCACTTGTTAATCATATACGCGAGTTGCTCAGCAAGACCGGGTTTATCCCATTCTGAATAACTGAATCGACGATAAGAAATCGAAGATGAAGACGGTGGTCGAAGACCGGAGATCTTCACCTCGTTTGGATGGTAACCGAGGTCCTGATTGGGAGGCATCCCGAAATATGGATAATGAGTGGTGATCGTCCAGACGTACGTGGTGATCGATGGGTTTGCGAGGTATATAGTGCCTCTGGTTTCGTTCAGACCCAGAACGGACTTGCAAATGGACAGTGTGTTTGACATTGGAAATTATTCTGTGTGATTGGTAACCATCATTTGCACGGTGTGAATTGCCTGTGTGGCATTCTAAGATGCAGTGATCAGGGATTCTGTTGAAAAGCAAAGTCTTGTGGTGATGATCAAAGCACCGCCTGTGTGGTGTAGCTTTGTGTATAACGTGAAATCGCGAGCCTCACACCCCGGTATGAACCGGAAACGGGAGCAGGACCTCAGGGAGGGCATGCGTTTCCTTCTAGCTAGGAGTGGCGTCAGTGGTTTACACGCCCTGACGAGTTTGACTTATGTGGTTGTTGCTGTTGCGAGGCACCTCGGTTAGATCGGACGATCCGGGTCTGATGGAGTCATTCGTTGGCTCATTTACGCCCCAAAGGGTGGGGAAACGTATTGTTCAGGCATAATAATCCGCTTCAGTGGACCGGCCCTGACGATCCAAGGCTTGCCTACGCGCTTGCCTGAGACACGGGCTAGAGCGTCTCGAATTCGGTAAGGACTATCTTTTGCCTTGGTTCACGACGGAAATTCAATTTCCAAATACGACATCGTGCGGTTTTGATTGTATATGTAAATGGCGACATGATATATGGTACCCATGCCGTCTATGATTGATAGTTATGATTCGAAATTGTTTTCGAAACATGTAAGCACTAGTAATAATATCAAATGCTTTTGTTTTATTCGTATCAACCATATTTTGGCCATTATAAGGTAAAACTCTATCCTCCGGTTTGTGTTGCATTGTGTGATGGGAACTGAGTCTTATAATGGCTTCATTTTTATAAAAAGCATTGCGATGTTTAAAAGAATGATTTGTTTTAAAGCACTGGCAATCCAATGGAGTAAACCCGTTCCACGAAAGTGGCGTGGTCCTGTGATTAGCCATATTATAAATGTGTTGAGTATATTTCTCATACCAGTCCCATGACTGACTCGTAGTTTGTTTCACTTTCAAACTCGGGTGCCCCTTTTTCTACATGGGCAGCCTTGTATTCAGGTTTAGCTGGTTCTTTCTGGACAGCTAGAGCTGAAGATGGATTCTATCATTTATCTCTTTTTATGCTGTTCAGCTCCTATTGTACATTATGTTTGTTTTCCGCTGTAGACATATATGTATAGTTGAACTGTATTTGTACTAAATATGATCCTGTATACTGTGTAACTCTGATGATTACGTTTATCCAGTATATTCTATTGTTCATTATCTGGTGTATTTATTTAATTCTGTTCTGCTATTATTTGTTTATGTGTTATATTCCAAGGATTACCCTTGTCGCCGTCTGTACGGGGTTTGGGGTCGTCTCAGAAGCCCTCTCCTGTTTCTGGTTCATACCGGGGTATGAGGCTCGCGAATTCACGTTATACGCAAAGCTACGCCACAGAGGCGGTGCTTTGATCATCAACCACAAGACTTTGCCTTTCAATATAAACCTTGATCACTGCATCTTAGCATGCCACACAGGCAATTCACACCATGCAACTGATGGCTATCAATCACATAGAATGAATTCCAATGTCAGACACACAGTCCATTTGCAAGTCCGTTCTGGGTCTGGATGAAACCGGAGGCACTATATACCTCGCATACCCATCGATCTCCACGTACATCTGGACGATCACCACTCATTATCCATTTTTGGGGATGCCTCCCAATCAGGACATCAGCTATCATCCAACCGAGGTGAAGATCTCCGGTCTTCAACCACCATCTTCGACTTCTTATCGTCGATTCAGTTATTCAGAATGGGATAAACCTGGTCTTTCTGAGCAACTCGCGTATATAATAAACAAGTGCTACACAAACACAACGTACGCCTTATTCCAATTCATTTATCACTAACCGTAAATCCGTAAGAGAACGATTTCCCAAATCTTAACCCCGAAGGCCGAAACCAACATCAGATCAAAACCCAGGAAACCATTCGACTTAGCTAACCTTCAGTTAGTTTCTAAATTTTGCATTTCATATCGTTTATAATATTTTATAATGATTTATCGCTATTTTTATTTATTTAAAAATAGCCAATTCAGTCAAACAACGCTTCAAGCCATAACGCGGCCGTGGCGCTGTTTTTCTTTAGATTTGATTTACACATATCTGAAAATCTAACCGTTGGATCTTCACAAATTTTATATCATTAAAAAGATCTTTTCAAAACAAATCCAATGATTCCAGTTTCGGGAAAATCTGACGGTCGGATCTCCCGGTACACTCGTTTGAAGTTTCGATTTAAAATACGAACTGCAGTGTCGTTATTCGATTTAATTTAATTATATTTATATATATATATATAAATATAATTGATTCTGGCGCTGTTTTTCTTCAGATTTGAATTAAACATTCTAGACAATCCAACCGCTGGATCTTTACAAAGTGGGTGTAGTTGGAAAGATATTTCCAAGGCGAACCCAACGGTTTCGGTTTCGAGAAAATCCGATGGTCGGATCTCCCGCACTAATCGTTTGAAATCACGATTTCAAAACACGAACTGCGGCTTCATTATTCGATATATTTCAATTATACTTATATATATACATAAATATAATCGATTCTTCGATTTCAAAACTATTTTCTTTTCATACTTTTGATAAAAATGATATTTTTATCCAACCGACATTTATTTCGACACTTCACTATTTTTAACAATTCATGTATATAATGAAAATGTGATTTTTATTGTAAAACGATTTATTTCAAAACACAACTGTTTTATATAGTTCATACAGGTGATAAAAATATGATTTTTATTATAAAGCAATTTATTTCAAAACACGACTATTTTATATAGTTCATATAGGTGATAAAAATATGATTTTTATTATAAAACAATTTATTCCAAAACATGACTATTTTATATAGTTGATATAGATGATAAAAATATGATTTTTAGTATAAAACAATTTATTTCAAAACACGAATACCATTCAACACATGAATTTCTATTCAACGCAAGAATTTCTATTCAACACATGAAGGTTTTCTATAGTTCGTATATATAATAAAATTGTGATTTTTTATTATTAAAGCAATTTATTTAAAACACGAATACCATTCAACACATGAATTTCTATTCAACACATGAAGGTTTTCTATAGTTCGTATATATAATAAAAATGTGACTTTTATTGCAAAACAATTTATTTAAAACACGAATACCATTCAACACAAGAATTTCTATTCAACACATGAAGGTTTCAACATATGAAAATAATTTCAACAGATGAAAATAATTCTAATACAAGAATATTTCAGAAAATTTCGGCAGCATAACGGCTGGGTAGTTAAAACCGGGGTCGTCCCTATTACGGCTCCTTGCTCTACCTTAAAGCCTCGCATCTTTTGACAATGGGGATTTCATGCATCTAGTTCGCACGCAGGCGACATGTATATATTTTTCCTTTTCCACAAACTAATCCTATGTGGTTTCAACCAAATAATTCTCAATCACAAACAGGTATTTTTCAACCACAATCAATCAATTTCAACCACAAACAATCAATTTCAACCATTCGCTGTCAACCAATTTTCACACCAATCACAACCAATAAATATCGTCCATGGTTTGTGGACGAGGGGCATATATATATTTATATAGGTATATTTCACTTCTATTCAACACATATATAATTTTTACAACGCATATATATAACTTATACATCGAACGTACAACTTATACAACGCTTATACATGAGGTATACAACGCTTATATAACTCATACATCGACTATATAATTTATACATCATCGTTTTCCATATCGATTATAATTCATAAATCCCACATTGGGTTCCACTCCACCAAAAATAGCAGAAGGCTCAGAAAAATATGCAGTCTCTTCTAGAATGTAAAAGTCGTCCACACGAGTCCACTGTCTCTTGTTTCACCGAATTTCGTAAACAAATGAAAAAGATTTGATTTCTACAGTGAAATCAAAAACCGTAGCGCTTTAAAATGCTATAATATAGTTTATATAATTTTCAGTCGTTACTTCATTGAAGGGTTCGAAACTAGGTTTCGATTTTTCTTCGAATCCGTGTAGCTATTCATCAATCGGCCTATGCAGCATCGGAGGGGGAGGAACGGCGCACCTGCGCCTGGAGGGGGAGGCATTCGATCACCTGAGGCAGGCGGCGCAGCGGCGAAAACGGTCGGACTTCGTGAGCTCGATTCGAGCTCTATAGGTCACGAAAAAATCCAAACTTCATATGGATTTAAAGATCTCGCCGAGCTCTTCAAAATCTTCAACTGTGTCGAGGTCTGAAACGAAGTGGTTTGGAAGAGATCGGCCTCGGAAGTTTTGAAGCTATTTCCGTCGTTCGTCGATAATATATCAGGAGAGAGACGATGAAATGGCGAGATGTGATTGGCCCAGGAATTTTTTTTATATTTATAAATTTTAAAAATCCAAAAATACGTTTCCCCTCCCTTTGGGGCGTAAATGAGCCAACGATTGACTCCATCGGTCCCAGATCGACCGATATAACCGAGGCGCCGCGTAACAGCAACAACCACACAGGTGAAAATAATATATATGTCAGTCAGTTTAAGCACTGACACCACCTCTAGCTAGAAGGAAACGCATGCCCTCCCTGAAGTCCTCTCCTGTTTCTGGTTCATACCGGGTTGTAAGGCTCCCGAATCCACGTTATACACAAAGCTATGTCACACAGGCGGTGCTTTGATCATCAACCACAAGACTTTGCCTTTCAACAGAAACCTTGATCACTGCATCTTAGCATGCCACACAGGCAATTCACACCATGCAACTGATGGCTATCAATCACACAGAATGAATTCCAATGTCAGACACACAGTCCATTTGCAAGTCCGTTCTAGGTCTGAATGAAACCGGAGGCACTATATACCTCGCATACCCATCGATCTCTACGTACGTCTGGACGATCACCACTCAATATACATATTTCGGGATGCCTCCCAATCAGGACATCAGTTATCATCCAACCGAGGTGAAGATCTCCGGTCTTCAACCACCGTCGTCAACTTCGACTTCTTATCGTCGATTCAGTTATTCAGAATGGGATAAACCCGGTCTTTCTGAGCAACTTGCATATATAATAAACAAGTGCTACACAAACACAACATACGCCTTATTCCAATTCATTAGTCACTAACCGTAAATCATTAAGAGAACGATTTCCCAAATCTTAACCCCGAAGGCCGAAACAAAACATCAGATCAAAACCCAGGAAACCATTCGACTTAGCTAACCTTCAGTTAGTTTGTAAATTTCGCATTCCATATCGTTTATAATATTTTATAATGATTTATTGCTATTTTTATTTATTTAAAAATAGCCAATTCATTCAAACGACGCTTCGGGCCATAACGCGGCCGTGGCGCTGTTTTTCTTCAGAATTGATTTACACATATCTGAAAATATAACTGTTTGTCTTCACAAATTTTATATCATTAGAAATATCTTTTCAAAACGAGTCCAACGGTTCTAGTTTTGGGAAAATCCGACGGTCGGATCTCCCGGTACACTCGTTTGAAGTTTCGATTTTAAAATACGAACTATAGCATCGTTATTCGATTTAATTTAATTATATTTATATATATATAAATATAATTGATTCTGGCGCTGTTTTTCTTCAGATTTAAATTAAACATTCCAGAAAATCCAACCATTGGATCTTCACAAAGTGGGTGTCTTTGAATAGATATTTCCAAGGCGAACCCAACGGTTTCGGTTTCGGGGAAATCCGATGGTCGGATCTCCCGCACTAATCGTTTGAAATCACGGTTTCAAAACACGAACTGCAGCTTCGTTATTCGATATATTTCAATTATATATGTATATAATCGATTCTTTGATTTCAAAACTATTTTCTTTTCATACTTGATAAAAATGATATTTTTATCCAACCGACATTTATTTCGACACTTAACTATTTTTAACAATTCATGTACATAATAAAAATGTGATTTTTATTGTAAAACGATTTATTTCAAAACACGACTATTTTATATAGTTCATATAGGTGATAAAAATATGATTTTTATTATAAAGCAATTTATTTCAAAACACGACTATTTTATATAGTTCATATAGGTGATAAAATATGATTTTTATTATAAAACAATTTATTCCAAAACACGACTATTTTATATAGTTGATATAGATGATAAAAATATAATTTTTAGTACAAAACAATTTATTTCAAAACATGAATACCATTCAACACATGAATTTCTATTCAACAAATGAATTTCTATTCAACACCTGAAGGTTTTCTATAGTTCGTATATATAATAAAAATGTGATTTTTTATTGTTAAAGCAATTTATTTAAAACACGAATATCATTCAACACATGAATTTATATTCAACGAATGAATTTCTATTCAACACATGAAGGTTTTTTATAGTTCGTATATATAAAAAAAATGTGATTTTTATTGCAAAACAATTTATTTAAAACACGAATACCATTCAACACATGAATTTCTATTCAACGAATGAATTTCTATTCAACACATGAAGGTTTCAACATATGAAAATAATTTCAACAAATGAAAATAATTCTAACACATGAATATTTCAGAAAATTGCGGCAGCATAACGGCAGGGTAGTTAAAACCGGGGTCGTCCCTAGTACGGCTCCTCGCTCTACCTTAAAGCCTCGCAGCTTTTGACAATGGGGATTTCATGCATCTAGTTCGCACGCAGGCGACATGTATTTTTTTTCCTTTTCCACAAACTAATCCTATGTGGTTTCAACCAAATAATTCTCAATCACAAACGGGTATTTTTCAACCACAATCAATCAATTTCAACCATAAACAATCTATTTCAACAATTCGCTATCAACCAATTTTCACACCAATCACAACCAATAAATATCGTCCATGGTTTTTGGACGAGGGGCGTATATATATATATATATAGTTATATTTCACTTCTATTCAACACATATATAATTTTTACAACGCATATATATAACTTATACATTGAACGTACAACTTATACAACGCTTATACATGAGGTGTACAATGCTTATATAACTCATACATCGACTATATAATTTATACATCATCGTTTTCCATATCGTTTATAATTCAGAAATCTCACATTGGGTTCTACTCCACCAAAAACAGCAGAAGGCTCAGAAAAATATGCGGTCTCTTCTAGAATGTAGAAGACGTCCACACGAGTCCAAAGTCTCTTGTTTCACTGAATTTCGTCGACAAACGAAAAAGATATGATTTTTACAGTGAAATCAAAAACCGTAGTGCGTTAAAGTGCTATAATATAGTTTATATAATTTTCAGCCGTTACCTCACTGAAGGGTTCGAAACTTGGTTTCGATTTTTCTTCGAATCCGTGTAGTTATTCGTCGATCGACCTTTGCAGCGTCGGAGGGGGAGGAGCGGCGCACCTGCTCCTGGAGGGGGAGGCGTTCGATCGCTTAAGGCTAGCGGGGCGGCGGCGAAAACGGCCGGACTTCGTGAGCTCGATTCGAGCTCTGCAAGTCACGAAAAAAATCCAAACTTTATATGGATTTAAAGATCTCTCCGAGCTCTTCAAATCTTCAACTGTGTCGAGGTCTGAAATGAAGCGGTTTGGAAGAGATCGGCCTGGGAAGTTTTGAAGCTATTTCCATCGTTCGTCGATAATATATCGGGAGAGAGAACGATGAAATGGCGAGATGTGATTGGCCCAGGGATTTTTTTTATATTTATAAATTTTAAAAATCCAAAAATACCCTCTTTCACACATGAAACCCAATCCAGACCCAACGACTGTCGTCCCTAGCTAAATACCCCTGTTCCAAACACAATGGGAAATGTTTGGTAGGCCCATTCAACTGTTTCAGTCAGTTTTCCTTCAAATTAAAATATAAACATTCAATATTTGATTTGAACATACATTTCAATTTGTCGGGGCCACATATTGATTCTAAAAATTCCAGAAAAATAAATCTAGCCATGTTTTGACGATACAGTCCCGACAAAACTAGTTTCGTCGAATTCTGAGGTCGTTTGAAAAATGGCCCTTTTCTGGTCGATCCAATTTAATAGAAATCGACCAAACACATTTTCCTTTGCCACGCTCACACACTAGCTTCAAAAATTATGAAATTTGAAATCTAGCAATAATTTGACATCCCGGATCCAACAAACGTGGTTTCGTCGAATTCTGAGGTCGTTTGCAAAATGGCCATTTTCACGGGCTATATAAACTCTATAGCTACCTTTCTGAAAATTCGTTTGGCTATAACTTTTGCTTCCCTCTATGATACTTCGATTTTTCAGATTCGTTAGAAAGATATTCACCAACAGATTTAAATATTTTTGGTTTCACTAAAATCCGTTTTAATTTGCACCGGTATAGTCCGTCAAAGTTTGAATTCAAATTTTGAAACTACCGCGCCATTTCAGGCCTTGTTTATAATTAGAATTAATTATATTTTTTTCAAACGTCGATTCAAACCTACTTTTCGTCATTATTATTTAAAATATTTATTTTAAATATTTAAAATCCCCTAAAATATCCAATTTAAAATCTTTAAATTGGTTCAGATTTTCCGGGTTGTTACAGTCTCAATAGTGAAAGATCGATGGTATGTAGGTTTAGCTTCTGTCTTTCCGCATCCCACTGACTGTCAATGATGGGTACCCGACGATTACTATCATGTATTGGTCCTAAGCTAGCCTCTTCCCGAGGCAATCGCTGAATCACCCAATGTCATCCGCCATAGCCTTCTGACTGCCAAGCTACAGTTGCAATCAAGGTATACTCGCCGGGTGGTACCGCGAAGATCAAACCACTGGGAGTACAGCTTGAGCATGCACTACATAGAGGACCACCACGTAGTACACTACTATGTCCCTCGGAATCTGCGTGCTTCCCTCTAGTCCCGCGGAGCAAACATACGGAATAATCAGTAGCATCATTAAATGGACGTGCTCCTTCCATGTCTCTAGACAGCATGATAATCTAACAAGTTGGGTTCTTTACCTTCGTACATTCATACAAGTCCAAGCATATTACACTAACATGTTATTAGATTCTATGTCTAATCTTTTAATCACCTGCTTGTTTTAGCTTATCAGATTGTCAATTCATTTGATTATCCACATTTTAACTTTTTATTCAAGTTACCAAGTTTTCTCTGATCCCCTTATATCTCAAAGGAATGGACCCCTTTCGCTTATTGATCCAGTGATTTAACTTAACTCGTTTTAAGTACATTAATAAGCTCAATGATATAACATGTTATTTTTTAGATTGTAATAAATGAAAGTAATCTGCAACCTTTTACCCTCAGATTATAATTAACGAAAGTAATCTACAACCCCTTTATCACCATGTCGTTTATTGTCCAATTACAAGTTTACAAGTTACAATAACATGCTTTACTTAATGTAACATTAAGTATATCCTTCCCTAATTCTCATGTTTTCTTATGACATGTCTACTTAATATATAATTAAGTACAACTTATTTCATTCTGTAAGTCTACCAATAATAAACCTACTTTACTCTTATTTAATCATAACCTTGTCTTACGCTGTCACCACAACTTTTTGTTGTTTACTTATTAACTTAGTTCTCTCAGCTAAGTTTTACTAATAAGTTTCCTTCTCGTTTATTATAACTCATGAATTTCCACTTGTCCCTAGGACAAGCCTACATATCATATTACATTCTCATTTATATGATTAATCGTATTAGGTTATATTCCCCGTTCATCATGATTCTTTTTAGGTTCTCTATTATGAACAAACTTTTATTGTTGTAATCTTTCTTTAATTATCGTCATGTATATTCCCATTATTTTAGGAAAACATTTCACATACCTCATCGGCTTGGTTTACAGATAGATATATTGATCTATTTCCACAACGCACACCGACTTAGATCCGTAGTTGCAAGCTATTTCTTTTATTTTCAGTGTGGACACGTATAGGTATCTCATTCGATTAATGTGCAATACGGTAGAAGAATACCTATTTCACACTAATTCCGTTTTCTTTCTGTTTCTTGCAACTACGTTCTCAGTAATTTATCGTTCATGGAAATATATCATTTGTCCCCGAATCCAACTAACTCGATCCATATGAATTTTCCCTTTTTATTTTTGAGTTAGATATTGAGTTCCTATTCCATATACTATTCACAGTTACTGTAATTTTTTCTTAGCTGATTAGGCATATCAATTCATAAGAACATATTCACGTTTATTGCAAGTTCCATAATTTCATATTACAGTAATTCTTTATTCAAACAGATGATTAATAGAAATAGGTTTTATACAGCAACAATGTTCTGAATGTGTTCCAAGCAGATTTAATCTCAATTACCACAAATTCCAAGTATTTGCCATTTAAGAATTATGGGGAATGCAAATGAATAATATACCGTTACCAAAAGGTATAATTTAAATCCATTCACCTGACAGCTTTCCAATCCTTGATTCTGATTCTGATATGTTATTTTGTGGTCTTCCTAACTAAATCAAATACTAAAGTAACCACGAATTTACAAATCTGGCACTAAAAGAAGAAGGAAAGAAACCTAAATAAATCAGATTCACGGGACTTACCTTACGTTAATCAGAAATCTAAACATATATGTTGTAGATTTACATTCGTTGTCTTTAGATTTTGAGTCAGAAATCCTAATAGCTAATATTCTAATTTTTGAAAGACTTGGAGAAGTAAGAAAATAACAGAGCTTTACCAGCGTCTCAAAAAATATGAGTTGAAAGCTAGGCCCTACTAGTCTGCTTACAGATGTACAGGAAATTCTGGTCCATCGGATTCGATAATATAAAATCCGAACCGTTTAAATTAGAAAAAAACGTCACAAAAAAAACCAGATTTGACCCGGGTGGGTCGACCCATGTGAAGCCTGCGTCGACCCAGCTCTTGGGTCTTGAATGTGGTTTCTGCCAATTTTATTTTATTAACGTTAATACTAACGTTCAGTTTATTTCTAAATATTAGTTATCTGAATTATTATTTTCCACTTATAACACACATCTATTTTCAAATTCAATGCTTATGTACGCGTACAACCTTTTAAATCTTTATTCGTTAATAACTTTCCCATATGGATACCGTTTTCTGAAAGTCTTATTTGTAACAACCCGGAAAATCGGAACCTATTTAAAAAATTTATTTTGGCAATTTTAATGAATTTTGAATATTTAAAATGATTTATTTTAAATAATAACGACTAGAAATTTACTTTGAATAGAATTGGAACGTATAAATTTATTTAAATTGGAATTAGAATATAAATATTTATTTTAATTATAAAACTGAAAATGGCGTGGTAGTTTGAAAATTCGATTTCAAATTTCAAATGAATGTACAGGATTCAAAATAAACCGGATTTTAGTGAAACCAGAATATTTGAATTTGTTTGAAAATTTCTTTCCAACGAATGTGAAAAATCCAGATTTCATAGCAGGAATAAAAAGTTTTGTGCAGTTGAAAATTCAGAATAGTCGCTATGGAATATAGCCCTTAAAAATAGGGATTTTGCGAATGACCTCCGTCTTCGACGAGACCCCATTTTGTTGGATCCGGAATATCAAATTATTGCTAGATTCCAATTTTCATAATTTTTGGAATTAATATGTGACCGTGGTGGATTAAAACGTGTTTGGTCAATTCAGTTTAAATTTAATCGACTGGAAAAAGGCCGTTTTTCAAACGGTCTCCAAATTCAACAAAATTAGTTTAGTTAGGACCGTATCGTCTAAACATAGTCAGATTTATTTTTCTGGAATTTTTGGAGTCCGTATGTGATCCCGGTAAAATAAAATGTGCGTTTGAATTTGAAATATAAATATAAATATTTATATTTTAAATTTAGCGAAAACTGATCGTAACAGCCGAATTGGGTTACGAAATATATCCCACTTTATTTGGAATGAGGGTAATTAGCTAGGGGCGATAGTCGTTGGGTTCGATTTGGATTTCGAATGAAAAAATAACTTTTTGGAGAATTAAATTAAATAATTAATTTTATATTTAGCCCCCCACCCCCCTCTTATCTCCTTATACACATCAGACCCCCTTTTACCTTTCTTGTTCAAATCGATTTTCAGATATAAAAAAAACACCATGAAGCTGCTATCCCCATGGTCGTTGACCACCGCGCCCCTTCGTCGGAGTTCCCCCCACACGTCGTCGCGATGACGTGCCACCCCGGCCTCCCCAAGCCGCCGCCTCCTCCGTTGTTTCCTCTCCGACGAGAAAACCCCCTAGATCCAAAACCGACATGAAACCCCTTCTGAAAGAAAACCAGTGAGTTCTTCTGATTTAATCCTTATTTACTTATATAAAAATATGATTTAATTTTTATTTATTTATATAAAGTTTTAATTTTTATCTATTTATATAAAGTTTTAATTTTTATTTATTTATGTAAAGTTTTTATTTTTATTTATTTATATAAAGTTTTAATTTTTATTTATTTATATAAATTTTTGATTTTTTTATATAATTATGATTTTTATTATATAATAGCATTGATTCACAATAAAAATTAGATTTTTATGTTAATAAAGATTTGATTTTTTAATATAAAAAGATTTGATTTTTTAAAATAAAAAGACAAGATTTTAAATAAAAGAAGAATATGATTTTTCATTTAAGAAGAATATGATTTTTCATTGAAGAAGAATATGATTTTTCACTGTAGAAGAATATGATTTTTCATTGTAGAAGAATATGATTTTTCATTATCAAAAAATATGATATTTTATCGTGTAAAGAAATTATTTTTAGAAAGGTAAAAATATGATTTTTAGTAAATAAAAATATGATTTTTACTAAATAAAAATGTGATTTTTATGATATGAATACCGATATAAAAATATACTTTTTATATATAATATCGAATTAAAAACTGGATTTTTCTTTACATATATCGAATTAAAAATTGGATTTTGCTTTACATTTATCGAATTAAAAATTGGATTTTTCTTTAAATATACCGAATTAAAAATTAGATTTTTATTTACATATATCGAATTAAAAATTGGATTTTCTTTACATGTATCGAATTAAAAATTGGATTTTTCTTTACATATATCGAACTAAAAATTGGATTTTTCTTTACATGTAGCGAATTAAAAATTAGATTTTTCTTTACATGTTGCGAATTAAAAATTGGATTTCTCTTTATTTAAAATGTGATTTTTTTAATATATAAACATCATATTAAAAATGTGATTTTTACTATGAACAACGTGGAAAGGATAGCGTTGAAATTTCGGGAAAATCCAAACGGTTCAGAAGTTCAAAAATAAAACTGGAGGAGTAGATCCCAAAGGTGAGAACTTCTCACTTTAATTTATTTTCTAGTTAAAAATATATACTAGGATGCAGACGGTGCTTAGTAGCACCCGACACCTTTCTTTGGAACCATGATTGTTTGGTTGATTAAATTATTTGGTTGAATTTAGTTTGGGAAATGAATTGATTGGAATTGGCATGTACGTGGCGCGAGCCATTAATGGGCGAGGGATAATGCTAGACCTTATTCCGGCTCTAGTATCGTGCCGCTATGCTGCCGATATTTTCTAAAAATGTTAGAACAAAAAAAATCATTTTTATTGTATAAATGAACTATATAAAATATTTATGAGATGAAATAAATATTTTATAGTTAAAAATATAATTTTTAACGTGTATATGAATAAAATAAATATTCATTTACAAATCGGACGATTTGTTTATGTACACACGTTTAACTGATATTGATTGGGACGATATATTTTACACATCACCCAACTGCACAAATAATAATCAGTGTTTGTTGTTTGAAAACCCCACATGGGTATTGGGATGATATTGGACATACACTAATCCCAATATTTAGTTGTATGTCAATTGATGGGTTGACAAACTATTATAAGCGTTAATTACTTATATTTAACGCTTATGCAGTTGTGTAATGCACTCTGGATGAGGGTTGACTGTGTTTGATTATTGTTGTGTACATGTGTGTATGAAATCCATATAAAGTAAATTATATGGTAATTGACTGTGTCTGATTCCAATCCGGAAAGAACGAATGTTTTAAATTAAAGAATATTTTAAAATGATGAATAAGGAATATTTTAAAATAACTAATATTTTAAAATAACTAATATTTTAAAATAATATTCAGTAATGGATCAAAATATGATTTTGATGTCCAATTTGGGATGGACACGAAAATGTTTAAATATATAAAGCCGTGTTGATTAGATTAACGCCATTTTGACGTGAATGATATTTATATCGATTTTATTCATTTTTTAATGAATATCGAAAAGGAAATTATTTCAAAATTTGATATTTTGAAAATATTATCATTTATATATTATAATGACAAGGAGAATTCAATTTTGATTTAAAATTGAAAATGAAGTTGGAATCATTTTTAAAACGATTTATAAAATACATTTTAAATGGAAATCAATGAAATAATATATATTTAATGGCCTGAATAGGACGCGCCGTGCCGCGGTAGTTTGCGAATTTCGATCATTGACTTAGAATGGATATTACGGGAGATCCGACCGTTGGATTCTCCTAAAACCGGAACCGTTGGGTTTGTATCGAAAAGAGCTGCTTTCCAATGATTGTAAGGGATTTGAAATCTAACGGTTGGATTTGGAATTATGTCCAAATCAAATTTGGAAAAGGTCATTGCAAGTGCAGTTCGATGACCATTTTTGAAAATCGACTGTACGGGCCTTGGTAAAATTATTAAAAATATCAATAATTTGTGTAAAATCATAATAAATGATTTGGAAAGAATTGGGATGAAAAATTCCATATTTGAAAATATAAAAATATATTTTTATTGAAATGAACTAGTTATGAACTAGAATTATAAATCCAATATTTTTAAATAAATAAATTGGATTTGAAATGGTTTTAAAAATAACCAGAATTTCCAATATATGAATTGGAATGTATTTGAATCGAAATTATCATCGGGATTTTTCCATATTGGATTCCGTGATTATACGGAGATTGTGGAGTAATTTGGAAGATATATATCGTTATTCCCAATACGATATTTGTTGATTTCTGAATTTGATATTGAATATAAGCTGATATAATTTATATTCAGAGCCTTGTATTTAATATTGAATTGGATTTTAGGTTTATCATGAATGGTATCTTAAATAACACTGTTCCTAAACCCCGTGTGAAAAGAATAAATCTTTTAATTAAGATTATTAGTTAATTAACACTTAACTATAACAAAATGGGATGTGAATTGGGTACATTGTGAACTGTGTTTTTTAACGACATTCGTTGTTTAACCTGATTTACAGTGGAATGTGATTTGGAATTTATAAATCTTTTTATTAAGATTTAATGAAAATTTTCCAAAGTAAAGTTTTCTAGTTTAATATTAAATTGGAATTGAATGGAATTCAATTTGATAATAATCGAAATGAGCTTATGTGGAGGAAGACTATTAATATATATGGAATTTAAAAGGCTTTGTCGTTATTCCGTTTATATTATTAGTTGGATACGGAAATTGATATCGATTATATATATTGACCTGTTTTCCATGAAGATTCCATGATTAATGGAATGTGATTTTGGGTTTATCGTGAACTGTGTTTTAAATGATATTAGTTCTTTAACCCAATTAAAGACAGAATTACATGTCTAACATTGTATTTCGAACTGTGTGGTTGATCTCTGCTATATATATATATATATATATATGTTTGTTGGCGGGGAATATATTCTCTTGCTTAACACCCTTCTCTAAGACGTACGAGCTTAGAGGTTATATATCGGAAGAAATCAATAGTACAATGTAGATTGTCGAGGCGGCATGTTTGGGTTTCCAAAGTTAAATAATCATTAATATTGATTTTGGGAAGATTAAAACTAAGTGGAGATTTAATGAATCTTTAATTAGATTGAAATGGGAATTGTTAATTTAAATTATCAAATTTGGGAAATGATCGAGAATGAAGTAACACCATTTTTTCTCCTAGCGACGGTTAAATCTTTAATTAGATTTGATCTTGAAATGGTAATTAAATTTACTGATAATACCGTGGTGTTAGATATGGGGTATGACCAGTTTTGCTCCATGGAATGAATAGGTTGGGATTGGGAAATTAAATAATTGATTACTTCGGTAAGGTGCATTAATCCCGACTAGTTGGATAAACCTTAATTTGGTTTAGAATTGATATCCAAAGTAAGATTAAAGAATAAATTTAAAAGAATTTATCTTTGATAAAATTAATGGGAACCTTTCCCAAAGTATAAGAATATTTGAATAAAAGAATATTCTGTATTGGAATGAGGCGTATGTTGTGTTTTTATAGAACTTGTTTATTATATACGCGAGTTATTCGGAAAGGCCGGGTTATACCCATTCTAAATAACTGATTCGACGATAAGTCGACGATGAAGATGGTGGTTGAAGACGGAGGTCTTCACATCGTTTGGATAATTATTGATGTCTTGATTGGGCGGTACACCCAAGACAAGGTAATAAGTGGTGATCATCCAGACGTACTTGGAGATCGACCGGATATGCGAGGACTTCTCTCCTGTATTGGACATATGGGACGAGGAATAAGGTGCCTCCGATTTCGTTCAGACCAAGATCAAACTTGTAAATGGATGTGTGTCTGACATCGGATTTTATTCTGTGTTGATTGATCTCTATTAAATATATATATTTGTTTTGCGACGGAGAATTTATTCTCTTGCTTAACGCCCTTCTCTGAGACGTACGAGCTCAGAGGTTATATTTCGATAGACATCAGTCGCATGGCGTGAATTGCCTGTGTGGCATGCAGAGATGAAGTGATCAAGGCTTCTATTGAAAAGCAGAGTCTTGTGGTTGATGATCAAAGCACGGCTTAAAGGGCGTAGCTTTGTGCATAGCGTTAATTCGCGAGCCTCACACCTCGGTATGAGTCAAAAAGAGGATCAGACCATTGGGAGAACATGACGTTTCTTTCTAGCTATGGGTGGTGTCAGGGTTTTGCAAGCCTTGACATTTTTATATTTTACCTATGTGGTTGTTGGATGCGAGGCGCCTCGGTTATATCGGTTACTACGGAGCCGATGGATATAGGTCCGATAGGACCGAGAAACGTGTGTTCAGGAGTAACTAATCCTCAAATGTAAGGGAGGACCGATCCAAGGGTTGCCCAGAGTGTGTAGTCCTAAGACATTTGCTAAGTGTCTCGAAGCGTGAGGAGCCATCCCCGGCCTTGACTCATAGATGGAATCCAATTTCCAATACGTGACATTTTGGTTTTGATTGTAGAGCCTAGTATTGGCAACATGATATATGGTACCCATGCCGTATGTGATTGATACATTTATATTGAAGCTGTTTTTGACACTATACACTTATTATAGTATTAAATGATTTGTTTTAAACGTACCAATCATGTTTGGCTATTATAAGGGAAAACCCTATCCTCCAGCTTGCGTTGCATTGTGTGATGGGACCTGAGTCTTATAATAGATTCATTTTTCAAAAAAGCATTGCGCTGTTTGTTTTATGCACTGGTATTCTTGGGAGGAAACCCATTCCGTGTTATATGGTGTGGTCTCTTGATTTACTTTACTTCTAAATTAAGATTTAATAACTGTTTTGGTTCTCACACCAGTCCCATGACTGACCTGGAGTTTATTGTTTTAACCTAAACTCTGGGTGCCTGTAATAACCCGGAAACTCTGGGCCAGTTTAAAATTTTTATTTTGGCAATTTTAGCGAATTCTGAATATTTAAAATAGATTATTTTAAATAATATCGACGAGAAATTTATTTTGAATATAATTCGAACGAATATATTTATATGCGTCGTCGTTAGAATATAAATAATTATATATAATTATAAAAGGAATTAAAATGGCGCGGTAGTTCGATAATTCGATTTCAAATTTCAATTGAACGTACCGGGTGCAAAACAATCCGAATTTTAGTGAAACCAAAAATATTAGAATCTATTCGTGAATATCTTTCCAACGAATCTGAAAAATCAAAATTTCATAGCGGGAATCAAAAGTTATGCCCAGTTGAAAATTCAGAATAGTCGCTATGTAAATTATACATGGCCCAAAAAGTCAAATTTTGCATACGGATGAATTTGGACTCGAAACCACTTCCATTGAGTTCAAAATGCCGTTTAGAACTCCGAAAAGTATAAGCTTCGATATATTCCGATATCCGGAATAGTGGCAATTGGCAGGAGCTTTTCGGTTAACAAAACATAGCCCTTAAAAAGTGAAATTTTGCATACGAGCTCAGAATTCGACGAGATAAATTTTTATGGATTCACAATGACAAATCATTGTTGAGTTCCAAATGGCGCGTCGAACGGAGTCAGTATGTGGCCGTGCGAAGAAAAACCATTTGTTCAAAAGCAGGCAGTCATTTTACAAAGGAACATTATTGATACGACCTCAGAATTCGATTTCGTTTTTTTTATGGATTCGTATCGTCTAATAATGGTTAAATCCAAGAGGGCTTGATTTTTTGAGTTAGCATGTGAGCGTGCGAGAAGAAAAGGTGCGCCAAAATCGCATTTTTAGAGCTTATCTGAGCATTTTTGTGATTTTTTTTTGAATGGTCAAACGAACTCGGAATTCGACGAAACTTGTTTCGTTGGACTCGTCTTCACGTCTACTATCTCGTGTCCGAAATCCGCGGCAATTGGAGATCGTTAGCGTTCAGGCGATACGCGAGAAACTAGCATATAATCACTTTTACTCCATTTTTCTCTTCATAATTTCATTTCTCTCTTTCTCTTCAAAAACTCAAAAATGGAGTCTCCTCCACCACAACCGCTGCCACCGCCCCCTACCGCGCTGCCGCACCACCTAAGGCCGCCGGCCACCACCCCCCACTCCACCTCCTCCTCTTCCTCCTCTCTCTCTCGTCCTCTTCCCCTCTTCTAATTTGCAAACCCTAGCTCCTCCGGCCGCCACCACCACCTCCCGTGCCCCACCGCCGCCACCAGCACCCTCCCCACCTCCAATCAGGTCCGGCGTCCCCTTCCCCCTCCTCAATTCTGGCCGTGGGCCCCCCGGTCACCAAAAACCCATTTTACGCTAATCGCCCGTTTTGCAAATAAGTCCCTGACCGTATTCCGCCAATAACTCCCAAACGGTGCGCTTTTGGCCAAAGTCCCTCTAGACCAAAGTTGTAGAGCACGAAATTCTCTTCGATTTGGCTATATGGAAGTCATGTTTTTTGGAGTTCGGAGCTGCTCGGAAAACGCGTACGAAGTCTGCTGTTTAAAAGCGGTAAAATTCGTGTACTTTCGCGAATTCTGGCGAATTGGAGCATTTTCGGCAAAAAGACCCTTAGGCGAAAGTTGTCCGGAATGGCGTGTTTAAGCTAGGAAAATATGGTGTGAAGATTGAAACTCGTTTGCAAAGTCTAGGACCCGAACAGCGAATCCGGGCGTTAGAGAAAAAGTGAGTTTTCTCCATTTTAAAGCTCCTACAGTTTTTGACATATGAAGTAAATAGAAATATGATCTTTATATTATAGAGAGGATAAAAATCCGATTTTTAACTTATAGAAGATATAAAGATAAGATTTTTATATAATGTAGATAATAAAAATGTGATTTTTATACATGTAGTGGCTACGGGCAGCGAAAGTGACAAAAGGCGAGAACGACAAGATTTTCTACATAAGAAGAGTCGAGATGATTGGATTAGCTAGTTGGTGAGAACTTCTCACTCAAAATTTCTTTTTCTAGTTATATATATATATATACTAGGATGCAGACGGTGTTTAATAGCACCCGACACCACTGTCCACAGACCATGGACTTGTTTGTTTGGTTGTGTAGTTGGTTAGATTACTTGATTTGAACTTGATTGTTTGGTGAAATGAAATTGATTGGATTGATGTGTGAATGGCGTGGGCCTACACTAGACCGGGGATAAGGCTAGGCCTTGTCCCGTTTCTAGTATCGTGCCGTTATGCCGCCGAAATTTTCTAAAATAAGTTAGAAAAATAAAAATATCATTTCTATTTTGTAAATGAACTGAATAAAAATTCGTGTGTTAAAAGAAAATATTTTATCGTTAAAAATATAATTTTTAACGTGAATGTGAATAAATAAATATTCATTTACAAACCGGACGGTTTGTTTATGTACACGTATTTGAAGGACATTGATTGGGACGATATATTTTACACATCGCCCAACTGCACAAATAAAATCTGTGTTTGTTGATTTGAAACCCCACACGGGTGTTGGGATAAAATTTGAAGTTCACTCATCCTGATTGATTAAATATGTCGATTGATTGACATGTTGTTATAAGCGTTAGATATCTATATTTGATGTTTATACAGTGTAGTGCACTTTGGATGATCGTTGATTATTTATCGTTGCTATTATATACGTTTGTTGTGTGGAATCCATATAATTAACTTTATATGGTAATTGATTGGGCCTCATTCCAATTTAGAAGATAAAGAATATTATAAAATAAAGGTTCATGTGTTGACAGTACTCATTCGTTGAGATTAGTCATGTGTTGAACGAAGTATTTTAGCAATAAAATTTACATCTTTATCATATATAAAATTAGAAACTAACTGGAAAATAGATAAGATGAGTGGTCTCCTGGATATTAATCTGATGTTGGTTTCGGCCTTCGGGGTTAATATTCAGGGAATCGTCCTCTTACTAATTTACGGTTGGAGTCTGATTTAATATCAAACGATAGATACCTTAATTTTCATAAAATATATTAAATAACAGAAATAGTCACACGTGGACAGTACTCATTCGTTGAGATTAGTCATGTGTTGACGAAAATATAGATTCACGTATTGAATGGAATAGATATTCAATTGTTGAATAGAATAACGGAATTATTGAAATATACAAAGCCGTGTTGATTAGAGATGCGCTATTTTGACGCGAACGATATTTATATTGATTATATTCGTTTTTACAATTTGAATTGAATCGAATAGAAAACCAATTTGAATTGAATCGAATAGAAAACCAATTTGAATTGAATCGAATAGAAAACCAATTTTGAATTGAATATAAACCAATTTTGAATTGAATATAAACCAATTTCGAATTGAATTGAATATAAACCAATTTGAATTGAATTGAATATAAACCAATTTGAATTGAATCGAATAGAAAACCAATTTGAATTGAATCGAATAGAAAACCAATTTTGAATTGAATATAAACCAATTTTGAATTGAACGTAAACCAATTTCGAATTGAATTGAATATAAACCAATTTGAATTGAATTGAATATAAACCAATTTCGAATTTGAATTGAATAGAAAATGAATCGAATTTGAATTGAATAGAAAATCAAATTTGAATCGTATAGAAAGACGAATTTGAATTGAATTGAAAAGAAAACGAAACAAATTTGAATAGAATAGAAATTGAATTTGAATAGAACAGAAAATCAATTGAATTTGAATAGAATAGAAAATCAATTGAATTTGAATTGAATAAATAAATAAATTGGATTTGAAATGGGTTGTAAATAGAATTGATTTGTGGGTTTATCGTGAATGGTGTTTTAAATAACATTTGTTCTTTAACCCGATAATAAATAGAATGTGATTTTGGTTTATCGTGAACTGTGTTTTTAATAACACTAGTTCTTTAACCCAGTAAAAGGAGTTTTAATGAATCTGCAATTAGATTGAAATGTGAATTGATAATTCAAATTATCAAATATAGAAAATGAGCGAGAATGGAGTATCACCAGTTTTGCTCCAAAGCGATACTTAAATCTTTAATTAGATTTGAACGTGAAATGGTAATTAATTTTACCGATAACACCGTGGTGTTAGATATGGAGTATTACCAGTTTTGCTTCATGGGATGAATAGGTTGGGATTGGGAAATAAAATAAATAATTACTTCGGTGTGGTTCGCTAATCTCGACTAGTTTGGAAAACCATAATTTGGTTTAATACGACATCCAAAGGAAGATTAAAGGATAAATTTTAAAGAATTTATCTTGGATAAAATTAATGGGAACCTTTCCCTAAGAATTGAGAATATGAATTGGAATGAGGCGTATGTTGTGTTTGTGTAACATTTGTTTTTAATATACGCGGGTTGTTCGGAAAGTCCGGGTTTATACCCATTCTGAATAACCGATTCGATGATAAGTCGAAGATGAAGACGGTGGTGGAAGACCGGAAGTCTTCACATCGTTTGGATAATTACTGACGATCCTGATTGGGCTATACACCCAAGAGGATGGAAATAGTTGGTGGTCGTCCAGACGTACTTGGAGATGGATGGATATGCGAGGAAAGTGCCTCCGGTTTCGTTCAGACCCAGAACGGACTTGTAAATGGATTGTGTGTCTGACATTGGATTTTATTCTGTGTTGATTGATTTCTATTAAATATACATCTGTTTGGCGGCGGAGAATTTATTCTTTTGTTTAACGCCCTTCTCTGAGACGTACGAGCTCAGAGGTTGTATATCGATGGACATCAGTCGCATGGTATGAATTGCCTGTGTGGCACGCTAAGATGCAATGATCAAGGCTTTTGTTGAAAAGCAGAGTCTTGTGGTCGATGATCAAAGCACGGCCTACATGGCAGCTTTGTGTATAACGTGAATTCGTGAGCCTCACACCGCGGTATAAGTCAAAAACGGGATACGGACTGCAGGGAGAGCACGACGTTTCTTTCTAACTTTGGTGGTGTCAGTGACTTACCAGCCCTGACATTTTATACTTTTCACCTATGTGGTTATTGGACGAGGCGCCTCGATTTTAGGTCTGTAAGGACCGGGAAACGTGTGTTCAGGCATAACTAATCCTCTAATGTAAGTGAGGACCGGCCCTGAAGCATCCAGGATTGCCCAGAGTGTGTAATCCTGAGACATTTGCTAAAGTGTCTAGAACGCGGAGAGGAGCTTGCCCCTTGCCTCGACTCATGATGGAAATCCAATTTCCAATACGTGTATTTCGGCTTTATTTGTAGAGCCTAGTATGGCGACATAGTGGTATGGGGCACTTATGCCGTCTATGATTTATATTTATGATTGAAATTGTTTTGACACTATACACTTATTATAGTATCAAATGATTTGTTTTAAACGTACCAAGCATGTTTGGCTATTATAATGGAAAACCCTATCCACCGGCTTGCGTTGCATTGTGTGATGGGACCTGGGTCTTATAATAGCTTCATTTTTCGAAAAAGCATTGCGCCGTTTATTCTATGCACTGGTATTCTTGGGAGGAAACCCGTTCCGTGATATACGGCGTGGTCCCTTGAATTACTCTCTTTTAAAGTAAAGCTTTAAATAACTGTTTTAGTTCTTACACTAATCACATGACTGACCTGGAGTTTATTGTTTTAACCTAAACTCTGGGTGCCCCTATTTTCCGCACGGGCAACTAGTAGTTTTGGTTTTGCAGATTTATATTCACAGGATCCTGATTTACAGCTGGGACGATGCTCGGAAAGCTCTGTATCCGTGTATCACTTTCAGTTGTGTTCCATATTGTTTTTCCGCTGCTATGTAATTTATTGTAATCTCTGATATTTATCGAATGTAATTTATTCGTTTATACTCTGTATATTCTTGTATCTGATGGAATTGTTGTAATAGCAATGAAATGTTCTTCCATCTGCGTTCTATTTTGTCCTGTTCTCAAACGATCAGGAGTTTCGAACGGTCTAGATCGGTTTAACGACTGATTCGGATTGAGCGAAATTCTAGGCCGTCACATTTGGTATCATAGCTTTGGTTTACAAAGCTCGAGAACAAGACACATTAGAATCATACGAAAGAATTCATCAGATATTGGATTAGTAATATCCAATTAGAATGACTCGTTAGAGATAGGATCAGTAGTATCTAGAACGAGTGTGAAGAGTATATTTTTCAAATGAAAACAATTTTGTTTTGAATTTAAATTGTTTTATACGTATTTGAATATTTATTTATTTTGAATTTGGACAATCCAATATATAAAGATTTTGCATATACGCGTCATGAACGTATATTCGAAGTTTTAATATACTGGATAGATATAGAATCACATTCTAGACACCCGGAGATGATTTTGATGATTGATATATCATCATCAGAATTTATGTTCGTGTTTCGAAGGTATGATATCTATATATTTCCTTTAGACTGGTGTGAGAACCAAAACTTAATAGATAGATTTATTGTTGTGAATTGGCATCAAAAACATGGTTTTCTGTATATATATCAAAATTATGAATTTGAAACGTTAAATTCACTAATTGATTGATGTTTGTGTTGGTTGTTTATTTATTTAATAATTTTGAACCATTATGCCTAATTGCATTAAATATTGGACTATATTGAAAATTGGTCGCATTTGCTTGCATATACATGTACTTACATTGAAAAGGTCATAGCAAGGAGGCTAGAGCAGAGAATAAAATTTGTTTGCCCGACAAATAGGTACATGTTTACTATAATTTACTATTTTGTTTGGGTGATGATGATTTTATGAGCCTATTGGCTAGCCGCTTGGCTTTTTCTTTTTCTTTTTGAGATCAGAAGGCCTATATGGCAATTTCGGGATTTTCCCGTGCTCCCCGTACAAAGGAGGTTATGGCGAAATTTTTCGAAAATTTAGGGTGTTAGCCAAATTTTTGAAGAATTTGAAAATTCTCAGAAACTGAAAAGTTGGAGAATGAAGCCTGATCGAACGTAGAGTTGATTAATCAAACCACTTTCGACTTTGTTCCTTTTCGAGGACGAAAAGTTTTAAGTGGGGGAGATTGTAATAACCCGGAAATTCTGGGCCAGTTTAAAATTTTTATTTTGGCAATTTTAGCGAATTCTGAATATTTAAAATAGATTATTTTAAATAATATCGACGAGAAATTTATTTTGAATATAATTCGAACGAATATATTTATATGCGTCATCGTTAGAATATGAATAATTATATATAATTATAAAAGGAATTAAAATGGCACGGTAGTTCGATAATTCGAGTTCAAATTTCAATTGAATGTACCGGGTGCAAAACAATCCGGATTTTAGTGAAACCAAAAATATTAGAATCTATTCGTGAATATCTTTCCAACGAATCTGAAAAATCGAAATTTCATAGCGGGAATCAAAAGTTATGCCCAGTTGAAAATTCAGAATAGTCGCTATGTAAATTATACATGGCCCAAAAAGTCAAATTTTGCATACGGATGAATTTGGACTCGAAACCACTTCCATTGAGTTCAAAATGCCATTTAGAACTCCGAAAAGTATAAGCTTCGATATATTCCGATATCCGGAATAGTGGCAATTGGCAGGAGCTTTTCGGTTAACAAAACATAGCCCTTAAAAAGTGAAATTTTGCATACGAGCTCAGAATTCGACGAGATAAATTTTTATGGATTCACAATGACAAATCATTGTTGAGTTCCAAATGGCGCGTCGAACGGAGTCAGTATGTGGCCGTGCGAAGAAAAACCATTTGTTCAAAAGCAGGCAGTCATTTTACAAAGGAACATTATTGATACGACCTCAGAATTCGATTTCGTTTTTTTTATGGATTCGTATCGTCTAATAATGGTTAAATCCAAGAGGGCTTGATTTTTTAAGTTAGCAAGTGAGCGTGCGAGAAGAAAAGGTGTGCCAAAATCGCATTTTTAGAGCTTATCTGAGCATTTTTGTGATTTTTTTTGAATGGTCAAACGAACTCGGAATTCGACGAAACTTGTTTCTTTGGACTCGTCTTCACGTCTACTATCTCGTGTCCGAAATCCGCGGCAATTGGAGATTGTTAGCGTTCAGACGATACGCGAGAAACTAGCATATAATCACCTTTACTCCATTTTTCTCTTCATAATTTCATTTCTCTCTTTCTCTTCAAAAACTCAAAAATGGAGACTCCTCCACCACAACCGCTGCCACCACCCCCTACCCCGCTGCCGCACCACCTCAGGCCGCCGGCCACCACCCCCCCACTCCACCTCCTCCTCCTCTTCCTCCTCCTCTCTCTCTCCTCCTCTTTCCCTCTCCTAATTTGCAAACCCTAGCTCCTCCGGCCACCACCACCACCACCTCCCGCGCCCCACCGCCGCCACCAGCACCCGCCCCACATCCAATCAGGTCCGGCGCCCCCTTCCTCCTCCTCAATTCCGGCCGTGGGCCCCCCGGTCACCAAAAACCCATTTTACGCTAATCGCCCGTTTTGCAAATAAGTCCCTGACCGTATTTCGCCAATAACTCCCAAACGGTGCGCTTTTGGCCAAAGTCCCTCTGGACCAAAGTTGTAGAGCACGAAATTCTCTTCGATTTGGCTATATGAAAGTCATGTTTTGGAGTTCGAAGCTGCTCGGTAAACGCGTTCGAAGTCTGCTGTTTAAAAGCGGTAAAATTCGTGTACTTTCGCGAATTCTGGCGAATTGGAGCATTTTCGGCAAAAAGACCCTTAGGCGAAAGTTGTCCGGAATGGCGCGTTTAAGCTAGGAAAAAGATGGTGTGAAGATTGAAACTCGTTTGCAAAGTCTAGGACCCGAACAGCGAATCCGGACGTTAGAGAAAAAGTGAGTTTTCTCCATTTTAAAGCTCCTAAAGTTTTTGACATATGAAGTAAATAAAAATATGATCTTTATATTATAGAGAGGATAAAAATCCAATTTTTAACTTATAGAAGATATAAAGATAAGATTTTTATATAATGTAGATAATAAAAATGTGATTTTTATACATGTAGTGGCTACGGGCATCGAAAGTGACAAAAGGCGAGAACGACAAGATTTTCTACATAAGAAGAGTCGAGATGATTGGATTAGCTAGTTGGTGAGAACTTCTCACTCAAAATTTCTTTTTCTAGTTATATATATATATACTAGGATGCAGACGGTGTTTAGTAGCACTCGACACCACTGTCCACAGACCATGCACTTGTTTGTTTGGTTGTGTAGTTGGTTAGATTACTTGATTTGAACTTGATTGTTTGGTGAAATGAAATTGATTGGATTGATGTGTGAATGGCGTGGGCCTTCACTAGACCGGGGATAAGGCTAGGCCTTGTCCCGTTTCTAGTATCGTGCCGTTATGCCGCCGAAATTTTCTAAAATAAGTTAGAAAAATAAAAATATCATTTCTATTTTGTAAATGAACTGAATAAAAATTCGTGTGTTAAAATAAAATATTTTATCATTAAAAATATAATTTTTAACATGAATGTGAATAAATAAATATTCATTTACAAACCGGACGGTTTGTTTATGTACACCTATTTGAAGGACATTGATTGGGACGATAAATTTTACACATCGCCCAACTGCACAAATAAAATATGTGTTTGTTGATTTGAAACCCCACAAGGGTGTTGGGATGAAATTTGAAGTTCACTCATCCTGATTGATTAAATATGTCGATCGATTGATTGACAGGCTGTTATAAGCGTTAGATATCTATATTTGATGCTTATACAATGTAGTGCACTTTGGATGATCGTTGATTATTTATCGTTGCTATTATATATGTTTGTTGTATGGAATCCATATAATTAACTTCATATGGTAATTGATTGGGCCTCATTCCAATTTAGAAGATAAAGAATATTATAAAATAAAGGTTCATGTGTTGACAGTACTCATTCGTTGAGATTAGTCATGTATTGAACGAAGTATTTTAGCAATAAAATTTACATCTTTATCATATATAAAATTAGAAACTAACTGGAAAATAGATAAGATGAGTGGTCTCCTGGATATTAATCTGATGTTGGTTTCGGCCTTCGGGGTTAATATTCAGGGAATCATTCTCTTACTAATTTACGGTTGGAGTCTGATTTAATATCAAACGATAGATACCTTAATTTTCATAAAATATATTAAATAACAGAAATAGTCACACGTGGACAGTACTCATTCGTTGAGATTAGTCATGTGTTGACGAAAATATAGATTCACGTATTGAATGGAAAAGATATTCAATTGTTGAATAGAATAACGGAATTATTGAAATATATAAAGCCGTGTTGATTAGATATGCGCTATTTTGACGCGAACGATATTTATATCGATTATATTCGTTTTTACAATTAGAATTGAATTGAATAGAAAACCAATTTGAATTGAATCGAATAGAAAACAACTTGAATTGAATCGAATAGAAAACCAATTTTGAATTGAATATAAACCAATTTTGAATTGAATATAAACCAATTTTGAATTGAATATAAACCAATTTCGAATTGAATTGAATATAAACCAATTAGAATTGAATTGAATATAAACCAATTTGAATTGAATCGAATAGAAAACCAATTTGAATTGAATCGAATAGAAAATCAATTTTGAATTGAATATAGACCAATTTTGAATTGAATATAAACCAATTTCGAATTGAATTGAATATAAACCAATTTGAATTGAATTGAATATAAACCAATTTCGAATTTGAATTGAATAGAAAACGAATCGAATTTGAATTGAATAGAAAATCGAATTTGAATCGAATAGAAAGACGAATTTGAATTGAATTGAAAAGAAAACGAAACAAATTTGAATAGAATAGAAATTGAATTTGAATAGAATAGAAAATCAATTGAATTTGAATAGAATAGAGAATCAACTGAATTTGAATTGAATAAATAAATAAATTGGATTTGAAATGGGTTGTAAATAGAATTGATTTGTGGGTTTATCATGAACGGTGTTTTAAATATCATTTTTTCTTTAACCCGATAATAAATAGAATGTGATTTGGGTTTATCGTGAGCTATGTTTTAAATAACACTAGTTCTTTAACCCAGTAAAAGGAGTTTTAATGAATCTGCAATTAGATTGAAATGTGAATTGATGATTCAAATTATCAAATATAGAAAATGTGCGAGAATGGAGTATCATTAGTTTTGCTCCAAAGCGATAGTTAAATCTTTAATTAGATTTGAACGTGAAATGGTAATTAATTTTACGGATAACACCGTGGTGTTAGATATGGAGTATTACCAGTTTTGCTTCATGGGATGAATAGGTTGGGATTGGGAAATAAAATAAATAATTACTTCGGTGTGGTTCGCTAATCTCGACTAGTTTGGAAAACCATAATTTGGTTTAATACGACATCCAAAGGAAGATTAAAGGATAAATTTTTAAAGAATTTATCTTGGATAAAATTAATGGGAACCTTTCCCTAAGAATTGAGAATATGAATTGGAATGAGGCATATGTTGTGTTTGTGTAACATTTGTTTTTAATATACGCGGGTTGTTCGGAAAGTCCGGGTTTATACCCATTCTGAATAACCGATTTGATGATAAGTAGAAGATGAAGACGGTGGTGGAAGACCGGAAGTCTTCACATCGTTTGGATAATTACTGACGATCCTGATTGGGCTGTACACCCAAGAGGATGGAAATAGTTGGTGGTCGTCTAGACGTACTTGGAGATGGATGGATATGCGAGGAAAGTGCCTCCGGTTTCGTTCAGACCTAGAACGGACTTGTAAATGGATTGTGTGTCTGACATTGGATTTTATTCTGTGTTGATTGATTTCTATTAAATATACATCTGTTTGGCGGCGGAGAATTTATTCTTTTGCTTAACGCCCTTCTCTAAGACGTACGAGCTCAGAGGTTGTATATCGATGGACATCAGTCGCATGGCATGAATTGCCTATGTGGCACGCTAAGATGCAATGATCAAGGCTTTTGTTGAAAAGCAGAGTCTTGTGGTTGATGATCAAAGCACGGCATACATGGCAGCTTTGTGTATAACGTGAATTCGCGAGCCTCACACCTCGGTATGAGTCAAAAACGGGATACGGACTGCAGGGAGAGCACGACGTTTCTTTCTAGCTTTGGTGGTGTAAGTGACTTACCAGCCCTGACATTTTATACTTTTCACCTATGTGGTTGTTGGACGAGGCGCCTCGATTTTAGGTCTGTAAGGACCGGGAAACGTGTGTTCAGGCATAACTAATCCTCTAACATAAGTGAGGACCGGCCCTGAAGCATCCAGGATTGCCCAGAGTGTGTAGTCCTGAGACATTTGCTAGAGTGTCTCGAACGCGGAGAGGAGCTTGCCCCTTGCCTCGACTCATGACGGAAATCAAATTTCCAATACGTGTATTTCGGCTTTATTTATAGAGCCTAGTATGGCGACATAGTGGTATGGGGCACTTATGCCATCTATGATTTATATTTATGATTGAAATTGTTTTGACACTTATTATAGTATCAAATGATTTGTTTTAAACGTACCAAGCATGTTTGGCTATTATAAGGGAAAACCCTATCCTCCGGCTTGCATTGCATTATGTGATGGGACCTGGGTCTTATAATAGCTTCATTTTTCGAAAAAGCATTGCGCCGTTTATTCTATGCACTGGTATTCTTGGGAGGAAACCCGTTCCGTGATATACGGCGTGGTCCCTTGAATTACTCTCTTTTAAAGTAAATCTTTAAATAACTGTTTTAGTTCTCACACCAATCACATGACTGACCTGGAGTTTATTGTTTTAACCTAAACTCTGGGTGCCCCTATTTTCCGCACGGGCAGCTAGTAGTTTTGGTTTTGCAGATTTATATTCATAGGATCCTGATTTACAACTGGGACGATGCTCGGAAAGCTCTGTATCACTTTCAGTTGTGTTCTATATTGTTTTTCCGCTGCTATGTAATTTATTGTAATATCTGATATTTATCGAATGTAATTTATTCATTTATACTCTGTATATTCTTGTATTTGATGGAATTGTTGTAATAGCAATGAAATGTTCTTCCGTCTGCGTTCTATTTTTTCCTGTTCTCAAACGATCAGGAGTTTCGAACGGTCTAGATCGGTTTAACGACTGATTCGGATCGAGCGAAATTCCAGGCCGTCACAGTGCCCCTATTTTCAATAGGGGCAGCTGATAGTTTTGGTTTGCAGATATTATATTCACAGGATACTATTTTACCGCTGGAGCTATATTCGGAACGCTCTGTATCCGTGTATTTCTTTAAGCTGTGTTATGTATTATTTTCTGTTGCATTATAATTTGTAAATCTCTAACATTTATCAAATGTATATTATTTGTACATACTCTGTATATTCTTGTACTCTAATGTAAATTATCGTAATAGCAATGAAATGTTCTTCTGTTTGTGTTATGATTTGTCGTGTTCTCAGACAATTCGTTCTTTCTCTTCTCTTCGGAGACCGGGGAAGTTCGGGTTGTCACATATATCAAAATGAATAAGAAAACTGCCATAAACACAATGGCATATATTTTGGTCTAAATTATGGAATAATATATTATCGATATTTTCGTTTATTATTTATATAAAATACAGGGTGTACTAGAATGGATTACTCGTTGATGTTTCAGTTGGGCAGTATTCCCATTATGAGGTTACTTATAGCAGTGGTCCAAACGTACTTGTAGATTCTTCGGATTTGCAAGGGCCTCTCTCCATTATATACGAGGAATAAGGTGTCTTCGATTTCGACCTAGAACTGACTTATATGGATGTGTATCTGACAGTGTATTTTGCAATGTATTGATTGGTTTTTACTAAACATATTTCTGATTGGTTGCGGAGAATTTTTTCTCTAAGCTTAACACCCTCCTTTGAGACGTACGAGTTCAAAGGTTATATGGTTAGTAATTATCAATTATATGTTATAAAATGACAATGTGGCATACTAAGCGATGAGCTATTGATGATCAAAGTATGGCTTGGTGTAACGACCCAGAAAATCTGAACCAATTTAAAATTTTTAAATTGGCTAAAATAATGGATTTTAAATATTTAAAATAAATATTTTAAATAATGGCAATGAAAACTGAGTTTGATTCGACATTTGAAAACGAATATAATTAATTATAATTATATATAGGATTGAAAATGGCGCGGTAGTTCGATAATTCGATTTCAAACTTCATTTGAATATACCGGGTGCAAAACAATCCGGATTTTAGTGAAACCAAAAACATTAGGATCTAATTGATGATATCTTTCCAACGAATCTGACCAATCGAAATTTGATAGCGGGAATCAAAAGATATGTCCAGTTGAAAATTCTGAATAGTCGCTATGGAATTCAGGCCCTTAAAAATGGACATTTTGCAAACGACCTCGGATTTCGACGAAACCACTTTTGTTGGATCCGTAGTGTCAAGTTATTGCTAGGTTTCAAATTTCATAATTTTTCGAATCAATATGTGAGCGTGGCAAAGGAAAACGCGTTTGACCAGTTTCAGTTGATTTTAATCGACTGGAAATTGGCCATTTTTCAAACGGTCTCAGAATTCGACGAAACTAGTTTTGTTAGGACCGTATCGTCAATACGAAGCTAGAAAATATTTTTCGGGAATTTTTCTAGTTAGTATGTGGCCCCGGTAATTTGAAATGTACGTTTAAAATTCAATATAATGATTTAAATGTAAATTCAACGGAAACTGATTGTAACAATCGAATCAGCTTACGATACATATCCCATTGTGTTCGGAATGGGGGTAAAACGCTATGGACGACAGGCGGTAGGCCTCGTTTCGAGGTCGTATGTAAAAGTCAACTTTTTGAAAAATTAAAATAATTAAATATATATATTTTATATAAACCCCCCCCCCTATTCCCTCTTCTCTCTCTTCAGTTCGAAATAAAAAAAAAAAAGAGAGAAAACCCTAAATCTAAATCGATCGGCGACGCCTCCACCGAGCTCCACCCACGACCGCCCTCTCCGTCCAGCCTCCTCCTCCCAGTGCGCAACCCCCGAAGACCCCCTCCCCTCGTACGTCGAACCCCAGTGACGCATCCGCCCCCCCCCCCTTCTGAAGCATCGCGACACCAATTCGCGAGCCCCCCCCCCCCCCCCGTTCGAGAGCCACCCGCCTCCGCCTGTCCCTCCTCCAACCGCGACCTCCCCGACGCCGCCAAGAGCACCAGCAGTCCCCCCCCCTTCGCAGATTGCGGTGAGTATTTT
Source organism: Allium sativum (assembly GCA_030737875.1). Lineage (NCBI taxonomy): Eukaryota > Viridiplantae > Streptophyta > Magnoliopsida > Asparagales > Amaryllidaceae > Allium > Allium sativum. The sequence goes on from CM060926.1 coordinate 1,020,218,538, forward strand.
ATTTTATCTTTATTTTTTTTATTCTGTAATAAAACTGTTCTTTTTTTATAGAAAGGATAAAACTGTTTTTTTTTTATAGAAAGGATTAAAACTGATTTTTATAAAGCATTTAAAACTGATTTTTTAAAAATGATTTACAAACTGATTTTTTTTAAAACATTAAAAACTGATTTTGAAATGATTTAATTTTTTAAAAAAAAAAAGAAAAAGATTTGAACTTTTAAAAGAAAAAGATTTGAACTTTGAATAGGAAAAGATTTGAACTTGCAAAAATAAAGATCATATTTTCAAAATAGAAAAGACGGGATTTTTATTAAGTAGAAGAAGTAAGATATGATTTTTTATAGTTTTAAAGTAATAAAAATATAATTTGTACATCATAGGAATGTTAAAAATATAATCTTTATTTCTGAAAAGGCGAAATCTATATTTTTGAAATTCGATTTTTTATATATTGAATAACATAGTAAAAATTCGATTTTTACATATGTAGAGAATACGGGTGAAAGCGACAAAAAGGCGAAGATTTCTCTAAAGGAAGAATCGTGGTATTGGATAGCTATTGGTGAGATTTCTGATTTAAAAATATTATATATGTGTGAAATGAAAGTGAATTGCTATATATAAATATATATCTATATCTATATATATATATACGCCCCTCGTCCACAAACCATGGACGATATTTATTGGTTGAAATTGTTGTGAAAATTGATTGATAGCGAATGATTGTTTGGGATTGTTTGTGATTGATATTGGTTGATTGTGGTTGAAAAATACCCATTTGTGGTTGTGAAATATTTGGTTGAAACCACATAGGATTAGTTTGTGGAAATGAAATAAATATATACATGCCGCCTGCATGCGAACTAGATGCATGATCCCCATTGTCAAAAACCGCGAGGTTTTAAGGTAGAGCGAGGAGTCGTACTAGGGACGGTCCCGGTTTAACTACCCTGCCGTTATGCTGCCGAAATTTTGAATAATATTCGTGTGTTTGAATTATTTTCATATGCTTAAACTATACTTATTCATTGAATAGAAAACATTCATGTGTTGAATTGATATTCATTCGTTGATTAGAAATTCATGTGTTGAATGGTATTCATATTTTGAAATAAATTGTTCGATAATAAAAATCATCTTTTTATCGACTATATGAACTATGTAAAATAACCTCGTTTTAAAAGAAATTGTTTTATGATAAAAATCCCATTTTTATCACCAACTTGAACTATATAGAAAAATAGTGTTTTGAAATGAATTGTTTTACAATAAAAATCACATTTTTATTGTATGCATAAATCGTTGAAATGTGAAGTGTTAAAAATAGCCACTTGTTCAAAATAAACATATATGAGTTGAAATATTCATTAATTAGCTAATGAAATGATTTGCACCTATTTATGTAACATTAGAATGAATGGTGTTTTTAAACCAATTAGAAATCGAATATGAAGTTGAATAGAAAATGATAAATGATAAGAACTGTATATATATATGTACATGCATATTTATTGAACAGGTTATAGCAAAGGGGCTAGAGAAGAGGAATAAAATTTTGTGCCCGACAAATAGGTACACATTTACTGTTTTGTTTGGGTGATGATTTTATGAGCCTGTTGGCTAGCCGCTTGGCTTTTTCTTTTTCTTTTTGAGATTAGAAGGACCGGGAACGCTATTTGCGATTTCCCGATGCTCCCGGTGCAGGGGAGGTTATGGCGAAATTTTCCAAAAATTTAAGGTGTTAGAAAAATATTTGAAGTGAAAACGATATGGAAATCATTGAATGAACTATATTTATATAACTATATAAATATAAATAAAATTAAAACGAAACGAAGCCGTGCAGTTCGTATTTTGAAACCGTGATTTCAAACGACTAGTACGGGAAATCCGACCATTGGATTTTCCCGAAACCTCAACCGTCGGGTTCGCCTTGGAATAATCTTTCCAACGGCACCAACCTTGTAAAAATCCAACGGTTGGATTGTCTGGAATGTTTAATTCAAATCTGAAGAAAAACAGCGCCAGAAACGATTATATTTATATATATAAATATAATTATATTTAATCGAATAACGACGCTGCAGTTCGTATTTTGAAATCGAAACTTCAAACGATTGTACCGGGAGATCCGACCGTCGGATTTTCCCGAAACTGGAACCGTTGGATTCGTTTTGAAAAGACCTTTCTAATGATGTAAATTTTGTGAAGATCCAACGGTTAGATTTTCAGATATGTGTAAATCAAATCTGAAGGAAAACAGCGCCACGGCCGCTTTATGGCCCGAAGCGTCGTTTTGAATAAATTAGCTATTTTAAAATAAATAAAAATAGCGATAAATAGTTATAAAATATCATAAGCGATATGGAATGGAAATAAACTGAATTTGCTTGATTTATGTGATATTTGATGGTTGAATGTGTTTGGTGTGAAAATTACATTAAAGAACAAAATTGGTGTTGTCGCATAATTTAACCATTGAAATAAATCGAATTGAAATTCTAAATATACGTGAATTATTTGAAAAGGCCGAGTTAATTCCCATTTCGAATAATTGACCGACGATTGAAATTCGAAGATGAAGACGGTGGTCGAAGACCGGAGATCTTCACCTCGTTTGGATGGTAACCGAGGTCCTGATTGGGAGGCAGCCCGAAATATGGATAATGAGTGGTGATCGTCCAGACGTACGTGGTGATCGATGGGTTTGCGAGGTATTTAGTGCCTCCGGTTTCGTTCAGACCCAGAACGGACTTGTAAATGGACTGTGTGTCTGACATTGGAGTTTATTCTGTGTTGATTGATTTCTGTTAAGTATACATCTGTTTGGCGGCGGAGAATTTATTCTTTTGCTTAACGCCCTTCTCTGAGACGCACGAGCTTAGAGGTTGTATATCGATGGACATCAGTCGCATGGCATGAATTGCCTGTGTGGCATGCTAAGATGCTGTGATCAGGACTTCTGTTGAAAAGCAAAGTCTTGTGGTGATGATCAAAGCACCGCCTGTGTGGCGTAGCTTTGTGTATAACATGAATTCGCGAGCCTCACACCCCGGTATGAACCTAAAACGGGAGAAGGACCTCAGGGAGGGCATGCGTTTCTTTCTAGCTAGGGTGGTGTCAGTGACCTACCAGCCCTGACATTTATATACTTTTCACCTATGTGGTTGTTGCTGTTGCGAGGCGCCTCGGTTTGATCGGACGATCCAGGTCCGATGGAGTCATTCGTTGGCTCGTTTACGCCCCAAAGGGCGGGGAAACGTATTGTTCAGGCATTTTAATCCACATCGGTGGACCGGCCCTGTCGCTCCAAAGGCTTGACTGAGTACTTGCCTGAGACATGGGCTAGATTGTCTCGAATTCGGTAAGGACTATCTTTTGCCTTGGTTCATGACGGAAGTCCAATTTCCAAATACGTGACTGTGCGGTTTCGATTGTATATATACATTTGGCGACATAGTGGCATGGGACGCTCATGTCGTCTATGATTGATAGTTATGATTTGAAATTGTTTTCAAAACATATAAACACTAGCAATAATATCAAATGCCTTTGTTTTATTCGTATCAAGCATATTTTGGCCGTTATAAGGAAAAAACTCTATCCTCCGGTTTGCGTTGCATTGTGTGATGGGAACTGAGTCTTATAACAGCTTCATTTTTATAAAAAGCATAGCGACGTTTAAAAGAAAGATTTGTTTTAAAGCACGGGCAATCCAATGGAGTAAACCCGTTCCACGAAAGTGGCGTGGTCCGGTGATTAGCCATATCATATATGTGTTGAGCGGATTTCTCATACCAGTCCTTGTTGCTGGCCCTGTGTGGGCTGGGTACGCGTGATAGGGGGTTCTCGCTTCGCAGTTTGGTGTCGAACGGGAGACTCTTACCCCTACATGTCCCTGTTGAGGGTTGGTTCGCCAGTGGGCGCGAGACTCGAGAGGGTCGCCGTAAAACAAGTGGTTGGGGTACCATTGGGAGCCACGGTGGGTTTTACCTGCTGTACTGGAGGATGAAGGGATGGTTGCAAAGCCTACCGGATTTCGCGGTATCGTCTCAACGTGGTATCAGAGCTTTGGTTAAGCTTAGTTCTGGAATATAACATTTGAACGAACTCGTCAGAAATAGAACCAGTAGTGTTCTAGGACGGGTAACTCAATACAGATAGGATCAGTAATATCCTAGTATGAGTAAAGCAGAATGAAATTACACCTCGGTAGACACATTTATATTCAAGTATTTGTCTCTATATTTTGAAATATCTTTTCTGTTGACCTGACACTTGATCTGCTATTTGCAGAAGAACTAGAAAATGAGTGCCAGAAACAGAAGAAATAATACTGACTCGGATATAGAAGCTCTATTCATGAAGTATAGAAATCTGGGTGGAAAGTCGTTCTCGGGCGAAGAATCTATTATGAGAACACAAGCTTGGATTCGGTCAGCTGAGAAAATCTTCGAAGCATTAAAGCTTAGGGATGACCAGAAAAGATTACTGGCCTCCTGGGCACTCGAAGACGAAGCTTTGTTTTGGTGGGATTCAGTTATTAAAGATAATCCAGAAGGTGATATCACCTGGGATAGGTTTAAAGTGATTTTCTTGGAAAGATTTACTCCTCCCGAAGCAACCGAGAGATTATGTGATGAATTTTCCTATCTAATTCAAGGCGATATGACCATCCCAGAATATCACAAGAAATTCAATGAACTTGCTCACTTTGCTCCCCATCTGATTCAGAATCCAAAGAGGAAAAATCTGAGATTTATCAATGGGCTTCAAAGGAAATACCAGAATAAAGTATTGGGGCATGTGAAGCTTCCTTTTTTAGAAATGATTTATATGGCTTATCAATATGAAGATCTTCATAAGAAAGGAATGTTGCGCGACGAAGAAGAAGTTTGTTGTAGTGACAAGGAAGATTCGGAAACTGATATTCCTGAAGCCAGTATGATGTCTGAGGTCAGTAAGGAGCCTAGAACCAATCAGAAAAGGGCCAGATCAGGAAAACAACCGGTAACGACCGCCATATGCAACAACTGCCATAAGCAAGGGCATTTGCAAGGAAATTGCAGATCCTTAAAGAAGAAAGGAAAAAGCGGATCCAAACCTACGAAGAGGCAAAAGAACACACATGGCGAAAGGAAATGCCATAAGTGTAGTCAATCAGGTCATATTGCACGGGAGTGTCAACTCTCAAAGAAATCTGAGGCAGTACATATAAATGAAGTAGCGGAAACTTCCGAGCCCTCAGATAGGCAAGGGAGGTCTGATGTTTTAGAAGGCACGCTTAATGTCAAGAACATTCCAGTTAAAGTACTGTTTGACACAGGCGCGTCACGAAGCTTTATTGCAAAGAGTGCAGTCAAGAAGTTGGATTTGAATTTGAAAACGCTCAAAGAGCCAATGACTGTCCAAAATCCAGTTGGGGGTTCCATCAATCTCAGTTGGATCTGTGCAGTACCTGTCTCTTTTTCTTGCTATAAATTCCCTATAATCTCTATCGTCATGAATTTTAATGAATTCGATCTTATTCTGGGATTGGATTGGCTAACCAAATATGAAGCGGAAGTAAAATGCGCCGAGAGAGTTGTGAAGGCAAAAGCACAATTGGGAAATTATATAACCATACCATGTGAAGGCCCGACTTCAAATAGAAAAGATTTCTGGTCAGCTCTCGATGTTTCTCCAGCCCAAATAGAAAATATCCCTGAAGTCACGGAGAATATTCCTGACCTCATCAAAGACATTCCTGTCGTCAAGAATTATGCGGATGTGTTCGAAGAAGTTGTTCGCTTACCTCCGCAGAGAGAAATAGATTTCAAGATTGCTTTAATTCCCAATGCAAGGCCGGTAGTTCACGCTATTCGAAGAATGTCCTTGAAAGAGAAGGAAGAATTAGACAATCAAACACGACAGCTAGTATGGAAGGGTCTGATCAGACCTAGTTTCTCTGATTGGGGTGCAGCCGTGGTATTTGTCCCAAAATCTGACGGTACTCTACGTCTATGTGTGGATTATCGAGATCTGAACAAGCAGACAATAAAGAACAAATATCCATTGCCGCGGATCGATGATTTGTTGGATCGATTAAATGGAGCACAAGTATTTTCACGAATGGACCTAGCTACAGGCTTCCATCAACTTCGAATCGCCGAAGAGTGTGTTCCAATGACAGCATTCAGAGGCCCCGACTTATTCTACGAGTGGTTAGTAATGCCGTTCGGCTTATGTAACGCTCCAGCCTATTTCATCGATCTAATGAACAGGGTATTCAGAGGAGTTTTGAATAAATTTGTTCTGGTTTTTATTGATGATATTCTAATCTTCTCTAAATCAAAGGCCGAACATGAAAAGCATCTGGAACAGGTTCTAGAAATTCTAAGACGGAATGTATTAAAAGCCAAATTTTCCAAATGTATCTTCTGGCAAGATGAAGTGAAATTTCTGGGCCATGTTGTATCGAAAGAAGGAATCGCTGTAGATCCAAGTAAAATCACAACCATTCAAAATTGGAAACAGCCCAGTACCCCTACTGAAGTCCGCAGTTTTCTCGGATTGGCTAGCTATTATCGGAAGTTCGTTAAAGACTTTTCGAAGATATCTGGTCACTTAACGAAGCTTACAAAGAAGCATTCTAAATTCAAATGGACTCAAGAGAGTGAGGAGGCTTTCGAAGAGCTAAAGTTGAGATTAACAACTGCTCCAGTGCTAACCATCATCGATGGCAACCAAGATTTAAAGGTCTGGACTGATGCTTCTAGAGAAGGCCTTGGCGCAGTGTTAATGCAAAGAGGCCAAGTAATTGCTTATGCTAGCCGTCAACTGAAGCCGCACGAGAAAAACTACGTAACTCATGATCTTGAGTTATTGGCTATTGTGTTCGCTTTGAAAATTTGGAGGCACTATCTTCTGGGTGAGAGATTTGAACTATTTACAGATCACCAGTCGTTAAAGTATCTGTTCACTCAGAAAGACCTGAATCTGAGGCAACAGCGTTGGCTGGAGTTTCTTGCAGCATATGATTTTGAAATTCTATACACTCCAGGGAAAGCCAATGTCGTGGCCGATGCGCTAAGCCGAAAGAATGAGATGATCGCCAGTTTCATCATTGCGACTTCGTTGATTGATAAGATATCGGCTCTCCAAGAAGACGACCAATTTATCAAAGGAATAAGTCGGCGAATTCGTGAAGGCAATGCTTCGGATTTCCAGCTAGACAGCGAAGGGATTCTGAGGTTAGAAGGGCGAATTTGCGTTCCAGATATTCCTGAATTAAGAAGAGAGGTGCTTGATGAATGTCACAAATCTAAGCTCAGTATCCACCCAGGTGTGAATAAAATGTATAACGATATCAAACGCACATTCTGGTGGAAGTCGTTAAAAAGAGACATCTCAATATATGTTAGTCGATGCCCTACTTGCCAGCTAGTCAAAAGTGACCAACAGAAATTGGCTGGATTGTTACAACCACTAGAAGTTCCTGGTTGGAAGTGGGAACATATTTCGATGGATTTCATTGATGGTCTGCCCAGAACCAGAAAAGGGAATGACAGTATTTGGGTGATCGTAGATCGTTTCACGAAGACCGCCCATTTTATACCTGTCAGATCAAACAGAACTGCTCAGAGACTGGCGCAGATATACTTCAGGGAAATAGTTAGACTACATGGAGTGCCGCTCAGCATAGTAAGTGATAGAGATACGATATTCACTAGTAAATTCTGGGAGGCATTTCAAGTCGAGCTGGGAACGAAGTTAAACATGAGCACCGCTTATCATCCTCAGACAGACGGTCAGACTGAGAGGGTGAATCGCATTTTAGAAGATCTATTGCGGGCTTGTATTCTAGATTTCGGTGGATCATGGGAAGACCATCTGCATTTGGCTGAATTCTCTTATAACAACAGCTACAAGGCGAGTCTGACAATGTCGCCATTCGAAGCATTATATGGTAGACCGTGCCGATCTCCTGCTTGTTGGGTCGAGCCTGGAAATAGACTTGTGTTGGGTCCCGATATGATTCGAGAAGCTGCCGACAAAGTTGATTTTATCAAGAAGCGATTACTCTCCGCTCAAAGCCGACAAAAGAGCTATGCTGATAGAAGAAGAAGAGATATATCCTTTGAAGTTGGCGACTACGTATATTTGAAAGTATCGCCGATGAGAGGAGTTATCCGGTTCGGTAAAACTGGAAAGTTGGCACCCAAATTCATTGGTCCGTTTCCTATTCTGGAACGGATTGGAACTCTCGCCTATAGGGTCAAACTGCCTAATTGGTTGCCTGAAATTCATGATGTATTTCATATATCTCAACTTCGAAAACACGTTCATGATCCAGACTTGATCGTGGAAGAAGCAGCTCAACATGACATTGAAATTACTCCAGAATTGGCTGTGAGGCGAGAGCCGCTGAAGATCATCGGCAAAGAAACCAAAGAGCTGAGAAGCAAGAAGGTTCACTTAGTCAAAGTGCAATGGAGTGGAGATCCACGAGATTGTACTTGGGAAACTGAGGAGAGCATTCAGAAAGCTTATCCCAGATGCCGAGTAGATATCTCTGATTGACTCCGGTGCAAGGTACATTTAACCTACCTTGCATTACCATTTAATTCTCTATTCTGTTGCTATTTTCTTCTTCCCATGGATGTGCACTATTTATTCTATACTCTGAATATTAAAAACAAATTGGTTGTTGTATTTTGTGATTGTAGATTTATCAAACCACTTTCGACTTTGTTCCTTTTCGGGGACGAAAAGTTTTAAGTGGGGGAGATTGTAACGACCCAGAAAATCTGAACCAATTTAAAAATTTTAAATTGGCTAAAATAATGGATTTTAAATATTTAAAATAAATATTTTAAATAATGGCAATGAAAACTGAGTTTGATTCGACATTTGAAAACAAATATAATTAATTATAATTATATATAGGATTGAAAATGGCGCGGTAGTTCGATAATTCGATTTCAAACTTCATTTGAATATACCGGGTGCAAAACAATCCGGATTTTAGTGAAACCAAAAACATTAGGATCTAATTGATGATATCTTTCCAACGAATCTGACCAATCGAAATTTGATAGCGGGAATCAAAAGATATGTCCAGTTGAAAATTCTGAATAGTCGCTATGGAATTCAGGCCCTTAAAAATGGACATTTTGCAAACGACCTCGGATTTCGACGAAACCACTTTTGTTGGATCCGCAGTGTCAAGTTATTGCTAGGTTTCAAATTTCATAATTTTTCGAATCAATATGTGAGCGTGGCAAAGGAAAACGCGTTTGACCAGTTTCAGTTGATTTTAATCGACTGGAAATTGGCCATTTTTCAAACGGTCTCAGAATTCGACGAAACTAGTTTTGTTAGGACCGTATCGTCAATACGAAGCTAGAAAATATTTTTCGGGAATTTTTCTAGTTAGTATGTGGCCCCGGTAATTTGAAATGTACGTTTAAAATTCAATATAATGATTTAAATGTAAATTCAACGGAAACTGATTGTAACAATCGAATCAGCTTACGATGCATATCCCATTGTGTTCGGAATGGGGGTAAAACGCTATGGACGACAGGCGGTAGGTCTCGTTTCGAGGTCGTATGTAAAAGTCAACTTTTTGAAAAATTAAAATAATTAAATATATATATTTTATATAACCCCCCCATTCCCTCTTCTCTCTCTTCAGTTCGAAATAAAAAAAAAGAGAAAACCCTAAATCTAAATCGATCGGCGACGCCTCCACCGAGCTCCACCCACGACCGCCCTCTCCGTCCAGCCTCCTCCTCCCAGTGCGCAACCCCCGAAGACCCCCTCCCCTCGTACGTCGAACCCCAGTGACGCATCCGCCCCCCCTTCTGAAGCATCGCGACACCAATTCGCGAGCCCCCCCCCCCCGTTCGAGAGCCACCCGCCTCCGCCTGTCCCTCCTCCAACCGCGACCTCCCCGACGCCGCCAAGAGCAGCAGCAGTCCCCCCCCCCCTTCGCAGATTGCGGTGAGTATTTTATTTTATTTTATCTTTATTTTTTTTTATTCTGTAATAAAACTGTTCTTTTTTTATAGAAAGGATAAAACTGTTTTTTTTTATAGAAAGGATTAAAACTGATTTTTATAAAGCATTTAAAACTGATTTTTTAAAAATGATTTACAAACTGATTTTTTTTAAAACATTAAAAACTGATTTTGAAATGATTTAATTTAAAAAAAAAAAGATTTGAACTTTTAAAAGAAAAAGATTTGAACTTTGAATAGGAAAAGATTTGAACTTGCAAAAATAAAGATCATATTTTCAAAATAGAAAAGACGGGATTTTTATTAAGTAGAAGAAGTAAGATATGATTTTTTATAGTTTTAAAGTAATAAAAATATAATTTGTACATCATAGGAATGTTAAAAATATAATCTTTATTTTTGAAAAGGCGGAATCTATATTTTTGAAAATCGATTTTTTATATATTGAATAACATAGTAAAAATTCGATTTTTACATATGTAGAGAATACGGGTGAAAGCGACAAAAAGGCGAAGATTTCTCTAAAGGAAGAATCGTGGTATTGGATAGCTATTGGTGAGATTTCTGATTTAAAAATATTATATATGTGTGAAATGAAAGTGAATTGCTATATATAAATATATATCTATATCTATATATATATACGCCCCTCGTCCACAAACCATGGACGATATTTATTGGTTGAAATTGTTGTGAAAATTGATTGATAGCGAATGATTGTTTGGGATTGTTTGTGATTGATATTGGTTGATTGTGGTTGAAAAATACCCATTTGTGGTTGTGAAATATTTGGTTGAAACCACATAGGATTAGTTTGTGGAAATGAAATAAATATATACATGCCGCATGTGTGCGAACTAGATGCATGATCCCCATTGTCAAAAACCGCGAGGTTTTAAGGTAGAGCGAGGAGCCGTACTAGGGACGGTCCCGGTTTAACTACCCTGCCGTTATGCTGCCGAAATTTTGAATAATATTCGTGTGTTTGAATTATTTTCATATGCTTAAACTATACTTATTCATTGAATAGAAAACATTCATGTGTTGAATTGATATTCATTCGTTGATTAGAAATTCATGTGTTGAATGGTATTCATATTTTGAAATAAATTGTTTGATAATAAAAATCATCTTTTTATCGACTATATGAACTGTGTAAAATAACCTCGTTTTAAAAGAAATTGTTTTATGATAAAAATCCCATTTTTATCACCAACTTGAACTATATAGAAAAATAGTGTTTTGAAATGAATTGTTTTACAATAAAAATCACATTTTTATTGTATGCATAAATCGTTGAAATGTGAAGTGTTAAAAATAGCCACTTGTTCAAAATAAACATATATGAGTTGAAATATTCATTAATTAGCTAATGAAATGATTTGCACCTATTTATGTAACATTAGAATGAATGGTGTTTTTAAACCAATTAGAAATCGAATATGAAGTTGAATAGAAAATGATAAATGATAAGAACTGTATATATATGTACATGCATATTTATTGAACAGGTTATAGCAAAGGGGCTAGAGAAGAGGAATAAAATTTTGTGCCCGACAAATAGGTACACATTTACTGTTTTGTTTGGGTGATGATTTTATGAGCCTGTTGGCTAGCCGCTTGGCTTTTTCTTTTTCTTTTTGAGATTAGAAGGACCGGGAACGCTATTTGCGATTTCCCGATGCTCCCGGTGCAGGGGAGGTTATGGCGAAATTTTCCAAAAATTTAAGGTGTTAGAAAAATATTTGAAGTGAAAACGATATGGAAATCATTGAATGAACTATATTTATATAACTATATAAATATAAATAAAATTAAAACGAAACGAAGCCATGCAGTTCGTATTTTGAAACCGTGATTTCAAACGACTAGTACGGGAAATCCGACCATTGGATTTTCCCGAAACCTCAACCGTCGGGTTCGCCTTGGAATAATCTTTCCAACGGCACCAACCTTGTAAAAATCCAACGGTTGGATTGTCTGGAATGTTTAATTCAAATCTGAAGAAAAACAGCGCCAGAAACGATTATATTTATATATATAAATATAATTATATTTAATCGAATAACGACGCTGCAGTTCATATTTTGAAATCGAAACTTCAAACGATTGTACCGGGAGATCCGACCGTCGGATTTTCCCGAAACTGGAACCGTTGGATTCGTTTTGAAAAGACCTTTCTAATGATGTAAATTTTGTGAAGATCCAACGGTTAGATTTTCAGATATGTGTAAATCAAATCTGAAGGAAAACAGCGCCACGGCCGCTTTATGGCCCGAAGCGTCGTTTTGAATAAATTAGCTATTTTAAAATAAATAAAAATAGCGATAAATAGTTATAAAATATCATAAGCGATATGGAATGGAAATAAACTGAATTTGCTTGATTTATGTGATATTTGATGGTTGAATGTGTTTGGTGTGAAAATTACATTAAAGAACAAAATTGGTGTTGTCGCATAATTTAACCATTGAAATAAATCGAATTGAAATTCTAAATATACGTGAATTATTTGAAAAGGCCGAGTTAATTCTCATTTCGAATAATTGACCGACGATTGAAATTCGAAGATGAAGACGGTGGTCGAAGACCGGAGATCTTCACCTCGTTTGGATGGTAACCGAGGTCCTGATTGGGAGGCATCCCGAAATATGGATAATGAGTGGTGATCGTCCAGACGTACGTGGTGATCGATGGGTTTGCGAGGTATTTAGTGCCTCCGGTTTCGTTCAGACCCAGAACGGACTTGTAAATGGACTGTGTGTCTGACATTGGAGTTTATTCTGTGTTGATTGATTTCTGTTAAATATACATCTGTTTGGCGGCGGAGAATTTATTCTTTTGCTTAACGCCCTTCTCTGAGACGCACGAGCTTAGAGGTTGTATATCGATGGACATCAGTCGCATGGCATGAATTGCCTGTGTGGCATGCTAAGATGCTGTGATCATGACTTCTGTTGAAAAGCAAAGTCTTGTGGTGATGATCAAAGCACCGCCTGTGTGGCGTAGCTTTGTGTATAACGTGAATTCGCGAGCCTCACACCCCGGTATGAACCTAAAACGGGAGAAGGACCTCAGGGAGGGCATGCGTTTCTTTCTAGCTAGGGTGGTGTCAGTGACCTACCAGCCCTGACATTTATATACTTTTCACCTATGTGGTTGTTGCTGTTGCGAGGCGCCTCGGTTTGATCGGACGATCCGGGTCCGATGGAGTCATTCGTTGGCTCGTTTACGCCCCAAAGGGCGGGGAAACGTATTGTTCAGGCATTTTAATCCACATCGGTGGACCGGCCCTGTCGCTCCAAAGGCTTGACTGAGTACTTGCCTGAGACATGGGCTAGATTGTCTCGAATTCGATAAGGACTATCTTTTGCCTTGGTTCATGACGGAAGTCCAATTTCCAAATACGTGACTGTGCGGTTTCGATTGTATATATACATTTGGCGACATAGTGGCATGGGACGCTCATGTCGTCTATGATTGATAGTTATGATTTGAAATTGTTTTCAAAACATATAAACACTAGCAATAATATCAAATGCCTTTGTTTTATTCGTATCAAGCATATTTTGGCCATTATAAGGAAAAAACTCTATCCTCCGGTTTGCGTTGCATTGTGTGATGGGAACTGAGTCTTATAACAGCTTCATTTTTATAAAAAGCATAGCGACGTTTAAAAGAAAGATTTGTTTTAAAGCACTGGCAATCCAATGGAGTAAACCCGTTCCACGAAAGTGGCGTGGTCCGGTGATTAGCCATATCATATATGTGTTGTGTGGATTTCTCATACCAGTCCCATGACTGACTCGTAGTTTGTTTCACTTTCAAACTCGGGTGCCCCTTTTTCTACACGGGCAGCCTTGTATTCAGGTTTAGCTGGTTCTTCTTCTGGATAGCTGGAGCTGAAGATGGATTCTATCATTTATTTCTTTTTATGCTGTTCAGCTCCTATTGTACATATTTTGTTTATTTCCGCTGTAGACATTTATGTATAGCTGAACTGTATTTGTACTAAGTAAGATCCTGTATACTGTGTAACTCTGATGATTACTTTTATCCAGTATATTTTGTTGTTCATTTCTGGTGTATTTATTTAATTCTGTTCTGCTATTATCTGTTTCTGTGTTATATTCCAAAGATAACCCTTGTTTCCGGGAAACGGGATTTTGGGTCGTCTCACTTGGTGAAGCGTAGCTTTGTGTAACGTAACTTCAGGAAACCTCACACCCTGGAAAATGGCCAAAATAGGAAAAATGCAGTAAGGTTATGGTTTGTCATCTCCTTCTAGATAAAAAGTGTACCATGATATGGTGTTTGGGTATTTTTTATGTGGCAACTTCTACTTATGTGGTGGTTGATAACGTGGGATCCCGGTTAAAGGTTGGTGATGACCAGAAGATAACATACTCAGGCGTGCTCCAAGTTATCCAGTTAAGGGATAACCTGAACTTACGTTAGCAGAGAGCCGGTGAATTATCGGGACATCCGTCTAGAGGTGTACCCATTGGTAAGGAAGTTCCTTAGCCTGGTTATTTGTTGGAAATCCATTCTCTTTCAGTTGAACACTATACGTCATCATAGTATATGGTACCTATGTTTGCTTAGATTGATACATATTCTTGCGAAATAATTTTTTACACTATGCACTAATAATAATATCAGAGGATTTTCCACGTATCAAGCATTTTTGGATATCATAAGGTTAAACTCGTCCAAGTCTGTGTTGCATTTTGTGTGTGCCGCGAGTCCTTATGGTACTTAATTTTCCATCCAGCCTTGCAAGTTTTTTTTGTACTGATGTTCATAAGGGAAAAACCTATTCCATGTGTTACTGCATGGTCTTTTGATTTAACCCACTTTATAATAAACCTAAATATAACTGTTTTAGTTCTCACACCAGTTCCATGAGTGAAGTAGAGTTTATTGTTCCTTTACCTAAACTCTGGGCACCCATTATTTTCCACACGGGTAGCTAGTAGTTTGGTTAGCAGATTTAGTCTTGGAGTTAGTTAGAGCAAGATTCAGGATTGGAGCTATACATTGGATCACTATTCTTCCATTGAGAATTTACATATATTTATTTCCATTGTGTTTATGTTGTTCTCTAATGATCATTGTAACTCTAATGTAACATTATTGTTGTGATAATGGAAAGTTCTTTTATTCCTGTTACAATGTGTAAGTACTCCTAACTATCCGTCTTTATGAACGGTTTGAGTCAGTTTAATTACGGGTTGGAGCTGGCTAAAAAAGGCGGGTCGTTACATACTACATGGGAGGGAAAACCCAACAAAACAATCTAGACATACATTAAATTCGCTACTTTCTACTTGTGTCTTATTAGTCGTATATTTTGATTCTAAAATTGTACAGTGATAAATCTTACATATGTGTGATATTGTGCATGCTCTTCATGTCCATACATGTATCTCATGTATACATTTCTTCATGTAGAGGAAAAATCATAAATAACCTATAGTAAAATTTAATATCAATCATGTAACCAACACGAATGTCATAAGGTTACGTGCTATAGAATATACTCAAATTAATAATTAATGGTTGAACTAACAAACTTTGATCGTAATAGTTTAAGTATAGTTCTAAGTGTATCTTTAGGAATTTGCATTGAGCTTATTTTTTCTTTGGTATGCCACTCCTTTCAATAAATAGTTATGTTGTTAGAGAGCTTTCACTTTTTTATCATGGCTAGGTGCTGTGCAAAATGATCATAAATCTGTATTTGCAAATTGACAGCATACAATTTAAGAAGGAATGTAATACTTAATGGAAGCATGAAAGTCCTAAATTTAGGATTTTTTTGGAAAAAAATCGTACATGTTTAGAAAACTGCAAATGTCACAAATAATCAAGTCTAGATTAATTTAATAATGAAAAAAGCAAAGGATAAAATACCAGTGAATACCCAAAAAAGAAATCCAAATAGTCACACCATCTCAATAACTAACAACAACTGTGGTTCCCATTTGAACTGCTAAACCTCTAGGAAAAACTGTTATTGAGAACCTCAAACTACAGACATTATCTAAAGTCAGCGTTGTGTCGCTCTATTAATAAGTGTGCCGAGGAAAATGAATAATCACAAAATTTAATTGATAAAATCCTTTGTATTTTTTATGTGATTTCACCATTATTATTATTTTCCTATTCTGTGGTTTGTCATCTTTTCTGTGTTGCGATAGGACACTAAATTGAGAGAAACATACGATTGTGGTTGTTGTTAATGATATTTTTGTCAGCACAAGGATCGGGTCTAAGGATGTGGACCTAAGGGAACAAAAGGGGTTATTTAGTTCTTACAAGCTTCAGTTAATTCACCATTTCCTGTATATCAATGTAATGATCCCGAAGATTATTCACTCTTCATTCAAGAGGCAAGTATCACGCTTACGAGACTCAAAGGCCAACAGTTACCTTGGGATAAGGGTTCCATAAGCGCAATGCAAGTTAGAAATCTATACAGCTCATAAAAGGGTATTTTGGGTAATTTGACTAATGCATGAAGCCTTGTCGTGGGGAAGCATTGAGAAAATTAGCAACATAAGTGATAAGGAAATTCATGACATTGATCTCAAGTATTGAATCTTTCTTTATTAATTACTTTGTTGAATACGTAGAAGTTTCTAAGTAAAATCCCCGAATTGATTTAGAAATTAGGGTTTACTCTCTAAGAAAAGAGTAAAAATTAGAGAATGAGAAATACCCAAAAAGGAGACCCTTAGGGTCTTATTTATAAACAAATCAGGCCCCCTTTCGGTGTTAATCAGCAGAACGTCATTTCGGGTACTTTCGGCCTCGGTGAGCCCTTTCGAAGTTGGTGTCGACAACATTAGTGCCTTTCGGTGCTGGTTTCTGGGTTTTGACCTTCTTTTCTTCATTGAGTGTTGTTGCCATATCTGTTTTTCTTTTGGAACATGGTTTCGGTCCATAGTGATTCGTGATTCAGGTACTGCTTTCGGTTGTGTATCAATACCAAGCGGATCGGTATGGATAGCCCTCCTATCTGCTCTCGGTTTCGGTATCATCTTATAGCTTCAATAGCAAATCTTTATCTTTGGTTTGCTTTGATGATACTTGAGTATCGCCTTTGCTTTATCATCCTTCTTAGTTTCGGTATCAACACTAAGCGTGTTAGTGTAGATGGCCTATCTTTCAATGAACTTTTGTCTACTTCAGCTTCTTTGGATCCAACATCGGCTCTACGACAACATGGTTTTGGGATTCTCTCTGATGATTCTTGAATTGCTTCCTGGTATCAATACTGAGAAAATTAGTATGATAGCTCCCCTCTTCTCCATCCTTATCTGGCCTTGTATCTTGGTATCAAAAGGTGTGCCATCGGGACCGAAACCATATTGAATGCCTTTAATAGTGATATTGAAACCACTCTATATTACCCATGCTTTTATGTTGCTTTTGGTGTCTCATTGTATGCTCTCAGAGTTAACTTCCCAGTTGATCACTTTCGGTGTTGAATTCTCTTTGCTGCCATCTTCGGGTATCGGTACCAAGCTTTCATGCTCATGTTGGTACCGATAGCACATATCTTGAGTTATCTTCTTTCCTACTTCCGGTTTTGGTGTTGGTTATGTGCTTCTGCATTACCCACTTTGAGTCGGGTGCACTCCGATACCCCTTCACCATGATTCAGTTTCGATGTCGAAATATGGTAGTAACAGCTGTTATGGTAATGGTTACCATTACCATTTCTTAGATATTGTTACCGTATCATTTTCACTAGTAAGCTGAAATTGCTTGTCGTTACCGTTACTGATCGACTAGTATACCGATAATCTGGTACACGTTACACTGGTAATGGTAATTAAATTACCATTTGTTCATCAAAGCACATACCTTGACATGTTATTTTTCTACATTATAATGCATCTTTATTATACTATATGTAGTGTTAGCTAATAAAAGACATAAACGAGAAAGAAAAGAATCGTATGTAGAATTATTTCACCTGATTGCTCATTTGAATTTAATCATTTATTTGGTTTTAAATACGTGTGATAAAATATATCGAATGAATATATATACACAGACACATATGATTCAAATTGTTTGATAAAATTATCGTTACCGCTACTATTGAAAAAAATATTACTGATGATTTACCATAGAAAATGGTTAATTTACCGTATCATACCGTTTTAACTAGTATGCCGATTTCAAATAAAAATGGTTACTGGTTGGCTGGTAATGATAGACTTATCATTACCATAACAGTCTTGCATGCAATGGTTCTTTTGTTTAAACATCATTTTTTTTCAACTAGTGATTTCCTGTATTTGCTTCAGGATGCCCTTCAACATCTTTCTTGGTAGTACACTTTTGGGCAATTTCCCGATTTCAGTTTAGATATCTTGACAGCATCAGGCAGCATGTGTTATGGTAATGAAAAGGTATTTTTATGGTAATTCGTTGTTGCTTTCTATGTTCATCAGGAACAATTTGGTAATTCATTAAGACTAATTGCTAATTGGGAACTCACATAGAAACCAATTTTAATTCATAAGCTTTGACTAGTTTTCCAAGAACAATCAAAGATGTCAATCTTAAATTATTTATTTCCTACTAAATGGTTTTGGAAAGTTATCGTTGCTAAATAAATTAGAAAATCAATCATAAATTGATAATTTAGTAAAAAATATTAGAAATTAAATATGTTATTCTAACAGTTAAATATAACTATAAAAAAATATATTTTCTTAAAATAAAAACTAAAACTAAAACCAATGCTTTGTAAGACCTCCATTTGTTTCTCTGTAACCTTCTTCAGAGGGTGATCCCTTTCATATTAAACTTTTAGTTTCTCAAAAGAATTTACTCTAGGTTCTCTGTATACATATAAATATGTTGTACTACTTGAATAGAATATGATAAGGAAAAAATATTAACATAAATGTAATATAATTAAAAACTAAAATATATTAATAATAAGCAATAATTCTCGTAATGTTAATTATGTCTTAACCACTCTTTTAATGTTAATTTTAAAATTTATAACTGGTACCAAAGTTATAACTATTATTTCAAAGCAAAATGTTTATTTCTATTTTCCTTTTGAACTCCTTTTAAATTCCTTTTTTAATGCTCTTACCGATCTATTAAAAATAAAATAATGTTATAGAAAATTATTTTCATTTCAATTAATCAAATATCACTGTTACTTTTAAATAGTAACTAATTTCTCTTTTATATTTAATTTTACTACATCGAAGAAATATGGCTTTCACCTTTTTCTTAATTTATGTTCATATTTTGTATCTTCTACGATTATGATTGCTTTCAGTTTCATTTAATTATAAATAAATATTCTACTAATAACTTTGAAATATAAATAATTAATTGAATAATATTCTGAAATCGTTGAAGAAATTTTAATTGACAGGCCCGCGCAGTTCAACACTATCACGATCCTTAACCTATCCCCTTTAACTAATGAGTAGACATGATACTAAATCCAACGATCCAAAGTAGTCAATATCATCGACTCCGGATTAGTATTAAATCCAACGGCCAGAGATTCCTGAAAGAAACACAGCAAAGACGAAAAAGAACCGCACCATTTGCGATTCATCACCCTTCTTTCTCCCATATTCTATAAAAAGCTCTAGATCCCCATTTCTCAAATCATCACAAATCACAATCCATTTCATTCTAAACGCAAACGAATCGACATGTATTAGTGTGTAATTCATTAAAACATCATGACAAAAATATTATTTGTCATGTTTTTTTCTTTAATACATCATGGCAAAAATATTGTTTGTCATGTTTTTTCTTGTTTCGTAAATAAGTTATGCATTGAATTTAAACTATTATATTATGGCTTTAGAATAATCATATTTCATCCAAAAGTTATTTTTCAGTGTTACCTGTTTTCAGATCATCATAATTTAGGTTAAGTCTAGAAGTTTGGGTTTGCTGCTGATGGGTTTATTCATGGTAATAGGATATTGGAAATAACTAGCAAATTGGTTTGTTAGGTGATTATATGCAACTTAGGTTGTCATCTTAGCTTATTAGTTTACTTAATCAGCTATTGATAAATTAATACTTGTTGCTGGTTTCTTTCCTACTCTTTCATCGATATTAGAATAAGAAATGTGCGGCTGATAAACTGCTTTATATTATTTAGTCAATGGGTTACATTCTCTCTCGTATTGGGCTGAAGACATTTATCACAGGTCCACATACACTTGTATATATTTGTTCCTCTGGCTGTACATTTGCGTTACGTTCTCCTATCAAGTTCAATACAGTTTTCCTCTCTGAAACTCTCGCACCATCATTACAAACTATTACAAGAATTACAAATTTTTATTTAGTATCGGAGCAATTCAGGTTGTAGTTGTTAATTCCCTATCAGATTGAGCATCATCATTGGGGTACTGCAAAGATCTTGCTCTAACGAACAAGATCAACATCATCTGATTTGTGTCGTCCATTGTGTTATGCAAGACGGTCAATTTTTAATCCCTTAATCTTCACTGATTGCAACAATTCATCAGTGAAGACTCACATCACCTGAATCTTTCTTTTTTTGCACATGTATGACCAAATCATACATTGTAATAATGTTACCTGAGTGACCATGATATAAGAAACAACTATTCACTGAACCTGCACTGGATAACATGTATTATTGTGTTATTCATTAAAACATGGCAAAAATATTGTTTGCCATGTTTTTTCTTTAGAACATCATGGCAGAAATATTGTTTGTCATGTTTTTTCTTTAAAACATCATGGCAGAAATATTGTTTGTCATGTTTTTTCTTGTTTTGTAAATAAGTTATGCATTGAATTTAAACTATTATATTATGACTTTAGAATTATATTTTTGTCCAAAAGTTATTTTTCGGTGTTACTTGCTTTTAGATCAATATAATTTAGGTTAAGTCTGGAAGTTTGGGTTTACTGCTGATGGGTTTATTCATGGTAGTAAGATATTGGAAATAGCTAACAAATTGGTTTGTCAGGTGATTACATGCTAGTTGGTTTGTCATCTCAGCTTATTAGTTTACTTAATGATAAATTAATACTTATTGTCAGTTTCTTTCCTACTCTTTCATTGAGCTCTTCTTCAGTATCCACAAAGTTCTGATCCAAAACCTGTAACGGTGCAGAAAAGGTCTATTATTTTGATATATATATGGGAATCCACGCAAATACAAATGACAATTTCCTACAACACTCTCAATATACTGGATTTTTCGAGCTGATGGGATCCAAATAGAATGCAATAGAGCGGTCTAGACCGAATTAAATATTTCCCTTGAGTTAAGTCTATTGTTGCGAAGTTTCATAACAAAGGATGCTTCCATGAAATTGAGATAGGAGTCATGTTTCTCATCTATCCACTTTGTGCTAGATGATTTTATCTCGTGACAAACCAAAATTTTGATGAATTCTAGTTGATGAATATATATATATAATCATGGTGACAAAAATCGACATGTAGAATGTTATGACTTTTATATTTACTCTCTTTCTTCTTATTCTTGGTTATGCACCATGCTTTGGGTAACGTCATTTCTAGCTAGTTACTCATGTCTGATTCTAAGTGATCACATAGTTGACTAACCTGATTAATAAATCAATTTCCCCACATATGTAATTTTTGCGATAATTTTAGAAAAAATCTTAGCTATTTTTAGAGGAAACCCCCCCTGCCTGTACGGCAGCAACAAGTTGTTGCTGCATGCAACTGCGCTACAGGAAAAAAAATTATGAACTCATCATGCATATGCGAGTGTTAGTGTAACCGTGAACTGAATTATTTTCTCCATAAAAATAAGAAAGTAGTTCATAAACTATTAAAACTGGATAGATTTTATGATTGTACTAGTTAAAAGCTTCATAATGTTTGATTTTACACACAACTCTTTATGTGCAAAACAATAGGTTGTATCTTGAATTTAAAATAAGAAAAACGAAGTAAAAAAGAATTAGCTTGTGAGTTTTGCAAGAAGCATTTCCAACTGGTCTCACTTTGAGTTAAATATGCATATAATACCTTCTTTTTCCAAACCCTATTCTTCTTCTTCTTCCTCCTCTATTTTTGCAGCCAACCCCTTCTCCATCTAAAAACATTTTACAAATAAGTCCCTCCACTTAGAATAGTTTATATCTTCCAATCCATAAACAATTAGCTAAACTCATAAAAGGGAAGTTATAGACATGATGAGATCTAGCTACCACGAAAATTTCATGGCCTAAGGAGTTACGGATTCGCCGGGATCTCAGTTTTAAGGCAGAAAATTTCTTTCTGTAATAGTGATTTTATGGTCTAACGAAGAGGAACTAGATTATGACACCAAAAGGAAAGTTGTCGAGGAGAGTTCAGGCTACGACTTTGCTTTGAGGTGCTCTTCTGATATGGTCCATGGTGGCCAGAATATTGAGATGAACGTTTACGATGAAGTTACAAGGGCTGCGAACAAAGATGATCGGATTTCGGCCGCCATAGGCGTTTTCAGGTGGTGATGCTCGAAGGGGAAAGGACGGCGGTGGTGAGGCGCGGCCTTTGGTGGTGGTGCATGACCATGGCGTCGGCTGGGGCGACACAATTTGGTGCTCGGAGCACTTACAGTCGTGGCCCATTTTCTGGCCAACGACGATGAATGGCGGTGGGCCACCGCTGGCATGACAGCGCCATGCAAAAGCGAAAAGGAGGTGGCTGTCTGGTCCCAGGTGGCCCCAGGCGGCGGCGGCAGGCGATGGTCAAGGGGGAACAACGGTGGAAGTGATTTTAGGGTAAACTAGGGTTTAATGATTTATATTATTATTTAATTCGTGTGTTCAATGTTCGTAAGTTAATATCTTATTTCTACGAACTCAAAATTGCGCGAAGCTGGATCTGTTGCGATCGCGGAGTCGAGAGCTCTGCAACAAAACTAATTTGGTCAAATTTGGAGCAAGTTGCATTTTTTGGTCAAATTAAACCCAAATTTAATTTGATTTAAAAAGAAATTGCCCGTTCGAGCC
This sequence comes from Allium sativum, assembly GCA_030737875.1. Classification (NCBI taxonomy): domain Eukaryota; kingdom Viridiplantae; phylum Streptophyta; class Magnoliopsida; order Asparagales; family Amaryllidaceae; genus Allium; species Allium sativum. The sequence goes on from CM060926.1 coordinate 1,020,241,568, forward strand.
GATCAATATGAGAACTCTCTCACTCACTATTTTGTTATGTTATTATAGTCATATTTAAAATATATAGATTATCTATAGTGGTTTTTATTTGTTTAATTATCACAAAATGTTATACGGTGCCTTGTAGCTCACATCGTTGTTATTTGTAAACCCTTTTAAATTTACTGTGCCCACATATCAATTCCAAAAATTACGGAAATTGGAATCTAGCTATAATTTGGCATTCCATATCCAACAAAACTGGTTTCGTCGAAAATAGAAGTCATTTGCAAAATGGTTATTTATTCTATTAAAATATATATATATAAATTTCATAGCGACTATTTTGAATTTTAAACTGCACATAACTTACAATTTATAAAGTGAAATCTCAGTTTCTTACATTCGTTAGAAAGATATAGTTAAATAGATTCCAACATTTCTTGTTTTACTGAAATCCGATTTATTTTGAATTATGTACATTCATTTGAAATTTAAAATCAAATTTTTAAACTACCGCGCCAATTAAAGCTCGTTTTATAATTAAAATAAATTTATATGTTCTAACATCGATTAAAATTAATTTTTAGTCGTTATTATTTAAAATAAATCATTTTAAATATTCAAAATCCATTAAATTAGCTTTAAAAAAAAATTGGTTCTGAAAATCCGGGTTGTTACACAAATAATCGCCTCTCCTAATAATATATACTATTCATTTTTCTTGTTTGCATGAAATATTATATGTTGTAAATCAAACAAAAAACAAAACAAAAAAATCAAACATAAAGAAATTGAATAAAAACAGCTGTAAATATATCAAGCTGCTAATAAAAAACTATAATAGATGAAAGATAATAAGCTGAATTCTAAGCATAATGATTAAACATTAAAGAGAATACAATATTTTAAACTATATGAGATCAAATTGTACAGGAATAAAATTACAATAAAAAAGTTCATAACAGTTTTAAATATATAATATAAGAGACAAGCTAGATAAAGAGAAAGTTGAAAGAGAACAACTCAAACATCTATTATAACAATATGATATTTATATAAGCCACAAGTTTTGTAAGAAATGCCCTTCTGATATCTTCCGAGTTACATCTGCAAACGATAGTACAAAAGTAACATATCTACTGAATCACAAAATAAAAGTAAGAGTACCTGAACTATTCAAATATGTTACTGAAATAAAGATGGAATGAATTATGAAACAGAAATGGAAATAAAATTGTACTTGAACTATAAATGACGAATTATTTAATAGAAATAAAAGTCAAACTAAACTAACAATATTGGAACTGAGACAATAACACAGGAACTGTAATAATTATGGCATCAGTCTAGACTGAGGTAAATAATCAAAGCTGAAATAGAAATGTTTGAACAGATGGAAAAGGGGATTGAATGAATGTAGTCTAACACTCACACATTCCCAACTAATTTGATGAATTCCATATTTTTCTTGTTTTTCCCAAAGTTTAATATTATCCTTTGCGATTCAAAGAATTTTTCTACATTGAAAATTAGATTATAGACATCTGATAACAATTAAAAAATAATGAACATTCTCCTAATATTAGTTCTTCAATTTTTTTTCCTTCCTATGTATGAACTACATTTAATTTTATCTTTTATATGGTCATTGTTATTCATTCAATGACTTTTGATATAATCTAAGCATCACTCATTTATTGTAGGCAATAGACCGTTCGGACATCTACAATTGAGCATTAACTTGTTAAAAATCTTACAATTAGCATGAATGGTGTAGTAACTCAGTTATAAATGATGTAGCAGAAAGTAGTAAGAGTAACCAAACATCCAATATTAGTTCACGTAGTAAAAACAGGAAAGTTCATGCAGTAACAAAAAGACAATTGCAGGCAAATCAATGTCCAGAAACTATATGCATTTCCGAGAATATGAATAAAATTGACACTCATAAATCAGAACACATGGGAAATCCTAATAATAGCAAAGCTCCTGGTGGACTACAAGCCGATGGAAAACAAGTCCCTAGCTAGATTAGCTCGAGACAACATATGGATCCTATTGTACTTTCATGCAATGGCAACTCAAATGAAGTGTCTTAAAATGGAAACAATCCGACAATGGAAAACCTCAGTTAAATAGCCATAAACAGAGAGCAATGAGGGGAACCAGACAAGAAGAAACCCCATTCGAATTTAAATTTACTCTTCCCTAAAAAGTTGTATATGACCTTGAATGAAAAAACATGATTAATCTAATCAAATCCAAAGGAATATGTAACATGAGAGGCTTTAATTATCTAACATTGCAATAGTAAGAATTTGAGTGAAAAACAAATCTATGACAACATATGGACAAAATGCATAAATCTCCTTTTGATAACATTTTTCACTGACCTCGGATAAAGAATCAAGCAATTTCATCTCTAAACTATATGTGATAGATGTGAATGAGCACTTGACAAATGTCGCAACCTCAAATGCAGATGAAACGACCCGAATTTCCCTGTAAAGGAAAGCCCGGAATGAGGTGAGAACAAGACAAATCAGAACACAAACAGAAGAATATTTCATTGCTTATTACAAAAATTCCATCTGAATACAAGAATATACAAGGTATGAATAAATATTACACATTTGATAAAAAAATATCAGAAATTTAAATATCAGAGCCCGGAATGAGGTGAGAACAAGACAAATCAGAACACAAACAGAAGAATATTTCATTGCTTATTACAAAAATTCCATCTGAATACAAGAATATACAAGGTATGAATAAATATTACACATTTGATAAAAAAATATCAGAGCTTTCCGAATATCATTCCAGCTGTAAACCAGGATCCTATGAATATAAATCTGCAAAATCAAAACTACTAGATGCCCACGTGGAAATAGGGACACCTAGAGTTTAGGTTAAAACAATAAACTCCAGGTCAGTCATATGACTGGTGTGAGAACTAAAACAGTTATTAATTTGACTCTTAAAATTCGGTAAATCAAGGGATCACGTCGTATAACACGGAACGGGTTTCCTCCCAAGAATACCAGTGTAATAAACAAACAGCGCAATGCTAATTAAAGAAAATGAAGCTATTATAAGACCCAGATCCCATCACATGATGTAACGCAAGCCGGAGAATAGGGTTTTACCTTATAATAGCCAAATAATACTTGATATGTTTAAAACAAATCATTTGATACTATTATAAGTGTATAGTGTCAAAACAACTTCAAATATAAATGTATCAATCCTAGACGGCATGGGAACCATATATTATGTCGCCATACTAGGCTCTACAATCAAAATCGAAATGTCACGTATTGGAAATTGGATTTCCATCATGAGTCGAGGCAAGGGGAAAGCTCCTCACCGACTTTGAGACACTCTAGCAAATGCCCGAGGAATGCACACTCTGGGTAGCCCTTGGAATCGGTTGGGCCGATCCTCCGTTACGTTTGAGGATTGGTTATTCCTGAACACACGTTTCCTGGTCCTATCGGACCTATCCATCGGCTCCGTAGAGACCGATATATCCGAGGCGCCCCGCATTCCAACATCGACAAAGGTATAATAATCAACAATGTCAAGGCTAGTAAAACGCTGACACCACCCGTAGACAGAAAGAAACGTCGTGTTCTCTTAGCGGTCCTTATCCCGTTTTTAACTCATACTGAGGTGTGAGGCTCGCGTATTAATGCTATACACAAAGCTATGCTGTATTAAAGTCGTGCTTTGATCATCAACCACAAGACTCTTCTTTTCAACAAAAGCCTTGATCATTGCATCTCAGCATGCCACACAGGCAATTCATGCCATGCGACTGATATCTATCGATATATAACCTCTGAGCTTGTATGTCTCAGAGAAGGGTGTTAAGCAAGAGAATAAATTCTCCACCGCCAAACAGATATATATTTAATAGAAATCAATCAACACAGAATAAAATCCAATGTCAGACACACAATCAATTTACAAGTTTGTTCTGGGTCAGAACAAAACCGGAGGCACCTTATTCCTCGTCCCGTATGTCCAATACAGGAGAGAGGTCCTCGCATATCCGTCGATCTCCAAGCACGTCTAGACGATCATGACTTATTACCTCGTCTTGGGTGTATAGCCTAATCAAGACATCAGTAATCATCCAAAGATGTGAAGACCTCTAGTCTTCAACCACCATCTTCATCGTCGACTTATCGTCGAATCGGTTATTCAAAATGGGTATAAACCCAGCCTTTCCGAATAACTCGCGTATATAATAAACAAGTGTTATAAAAACACAACATACGCCTCATTCCAATCCAGAATATTCATTTATTCAAATATTCACATATTTTGGGAAAGGTTCCCATTAAGTTTATCAAAGATAAATTCTTTAAAATTTATTCTTTAATCTTCCTTTGGATGTCAGTTCAAACCATGTTACGGTTTTCCAAACTTGTTGGGATTAGCGAACCACACCGAAGTAATCATTTATTTTATTTCCCAATCCCAACCTATTCATCCCATGGAGCAAAAATGTTATCACTCCATAACTAACACCACGGTGTTATCGGTAATTTTAATTACCATTTCCCGTGCAAATCTAACTAAAGATTCAACTATCGCTTGGAGAAAAACTGGTGGTACTCCGTTCTCGATCATTTCCCAAATTTAATAATTTAAATTATCAATTCCCATTTTCAATCTAATTAAAGATTCATTAGAACTCCACTTAGTTTTAATCTTCCCAAAAATAAATATTAATGATTATTTAACTTTGGAAACACAATCATGTTGCATCGACAATCTACACCGTACTATTGATTTCTGCTAATATATAACCTCTGAGCTCGTACGTCTCAGAGAAGGTGTTAAGAAAGAGAATAAATTCCCGCCACCAAACAGATATATATTTAGCAGAGATCAACCATACAGTTCGAAATACAATAACAAACATGTAATCCTACCTTTAACTGGGTTAAAGAACTAATGTCGTTTAAAACACAGTTCACGATAAACCCAAATCACATTCCATTAATGGAATCTTCACGGAAAACAAAGCAATATGTAATCGATATCAATTTCCATATCCAACAAATAATATAAATGGAATAACGGCAAAACCTTTTAAATTCCATATGTATTAACAACCTTCCTCCACAGAAGTTCACTTCAATTATTATCAATCGAATTCCATTCAATTCCAATTTAAAATATTTAATTGGAAATCTTTACTTTGGAAAATTCCCGTTAAATCTTAATAAAAAGATTTATAAATTCCAAATCACATTTCACTGTAAATCGGATTAAAGAATGAATGTAGCTAAAAACACAATTCACAACAAGCCCAATTCACATTCCATTTATTATCGGGTTAAAGAACAAGTGTTATTTAAAACACCGTTCACGATAAACCCAAAAACAAATTCCAATTAAATATTAATTAATTGGTATACTTCATTAAATCTAAATATAAAGATTTAATCTTTTCTCAACTGGGTTTAAGAACAGTGTTAGTGAAGACACTGTTCACAACAAACCCAAATCCCATTTGATATTAAATACAAGGCTATGAATAGAAAATATATCGGCTTATATTCAATATCAAATTCTGAAGCCAACCAATATCGTTTTGGAAATAACGATATAAAATTTATCTTCCAAATTTCCATAACAATACCCGTATAATCCTAAATCCAACATTGAAATATTCTGATGATAATTTTGATTCAAATCCATTCCAATTCATATATTGAAAATTCTGGTTATTTTTAAAACCATTTCAAATCCAATTTATTTATTTTAAAAAATATTGGATTTACTATTCTAGTTCATAACTAGTTCGTTTTGATAAAAATATATTTTTGCCTTTTCAAATATGGAGTTTTTCATCCCAATTCTTTCCAAATCATTAATTATGATTTTACACAAATTATTGATATTTTTAATAATTTTATCAAGGCCCATACAGTCGGTTTCCAATAACGGCCAACGAACTGCTCTTACAGCGACCTTTTCCAAATTTGATTTGGACATAATTCCAAATCCAACTGTTAGATTTCAAATCTCTCATATTCGTTAGAAAGCTCTTTTCGATACGAACCCAACGGTTCCAATTTTAGGAGAATCCGATGGTCGGATCTCCTGTAACGTCCGTTCGAAGTCAATGGTCGAAATTCGGGAACTACCGCAGCGCGACGCGTTCTATTCAGGCCATTATATATATTATATATATTATATATATTTCATCGATTTCCATTTAAAATGTATTTTATAAATCGTTTTAAATTCGTTTTCAAAATGATTTCAACTTCATATTGTATTTCAAATCAAAATTGAATATTCCATATCATCGATATATAAATGATAATATTTTCAAAACATTAGAATTTGAAATCATTTCCTTTTCGATATTCATTCTAAAAGTGAACAAAATCGATATAAATATCATCACGTCAAAATGGTGTCAATCTAATCAACACGGCTTTATATATTTAAATATATTCGTGTACATCCCAATCGGACATCAAAATCAGATTTTTGATCTTATACTGAATATTATTTTAAAATATTAGTTATTTCATGTAACAACCCGAAAATCTGGGCCAGTTTAAAATTTTTATTTTGGCAATTTTAGCGAATTTTGAATATTTTAAATGAATTATTTTAAATAGTATCGACGAGAAAATTTCTTTTGAATAAAATTCAATCGTATATAGTTATATAGATCGACGATAGAATATAATTATTTATTTATATTTATAAAAGGAATTGAAAATGGCGCGGTAGTTCGATAATTCGATTTCAAACTTCAATTGAATGTACCGGGTGCAAAATAAACCGGATTTTTGTGAAACCAAAAATAATAGGATCTAATTGTTACTATCTTTCCAACGAATTCGAAAAATTGAAATTTCATAACGGGGATCAAAAGATATGTCCAGTTGAAATTTCTGAATAGTCGCTATGGAATTCAGGCCCTTAAAAATAGCCATTTTGCAAATGACCTCGGATTTCGACGAAACCACTTTTGTTGGGTCCATGATGTCAAGTTATTGCTATATTCCAAATTTCATAATTTTTCGAATCAATATGTGAGCGTGGCGAAGGAAAACGCGTTTGACCGGTTTCAGTTGATTTTAATCGACTGGAAATTGGCCATTTTTCCAACGGTCTCAGAATTCGACGAAACTAGTTTTGTTAGGACCGTATCATCAATACGAAGCTAGAAAATATTTTTCTGGGATTTTTCGAGTTAGTATGTGACCCCAGTAAATTGAAATACGCGTTCAAATTCAATATATAGAGTTATATGTTGATTTTAATGGAAACTGATCGAAACAGTCGAATCGGCTTACGATACATATCCCATTGTGTTCGGAATGGGGATAATATGCTATGGACGACAGGCGGTGGGCCTCGTTTAGAGGTCGTATGTAAAAGTCAACTTTTTGAAATTAAATAATTAAAAAAAAATATCTCCCCTCTCTCTATACCTTGCCCCCCCTCCCCCCGATTAAATCGAATCAGAACAGAAGAAAAAACCTAAAACTAAAATCGCGATGCACCAGAGCCACCGCCGCCAGGCCCTCCCACCGCTGGCCGACCTCCTCCACCCCCTCAAGCGCCGCCTCCCCCTTCTTCCCCCATCTCCTTCTTCCTCCGTTCTTCTAACAACCGAAACACCCCCCCCCCCCTCGATTCAGCTCCACCGCCCATACACCAGAGCCACCGCCAACACCCTAGAGCCCGCCGCCGTGGTGACAGACGCCCCCACCTCCGCAGACCAACGCCAGCGCGCCGAGGACCCCTCCTCCCTCGATTACAGTAAGTTTTTTTATATATTTTCTTATTTGTATATATAAATTCGATTTGTTTGGTGTATATAAAGTTTAACTAATTTAATTTAAATAACATTGCTTAAAATCTGTTAAAAAATGTATATATATATATATAAAAGCTTTGATTTTTGAATGAGGAACTAGCATTTCATTTGGTCTGATTTGTACTTTATAAAATATTTGATTTTTAATTATACCGAGATATGAAGATGAGATGAAAAGATAACATTTTTAGAAAGGTCAAAGTATGATCTTTTGTATATATATAGTGTTTTGAAAATATATTTATATATATAATTTATATATAAGTAAGCATCATTATAGAAAATATGATTTTTCATCGTATATAAGAAATATTATGGACTAAGTAAAAATATGATTTTTTTTATATATTGAATAGCATAGTAAAAATATGATTTTTTTATATATTGAATAGCATAGTAAAAATATGATTTTTTATATATTGAATAGCATAGTAAAAATATGATTTTTTATATATTGAATAGCAAAGTAAAAAATATGATTTTTTATATATTGAATAGCATAGTAAAAATTCGATTTTTATATATTGAATAGCAAAGTAAAAATTCGATTTTTATATATTGAATAGCAAAGTAAAAATTCGATTTTTATATATTGAATAGCATAGTAAAAATTCGATTTTTATATATTGAATAGCAAAGTAAAAATTCGATTTTTATATATTGAATAGCGAAGTAAAAATATGATTTTTACATATGTAGAGAATACGGGCAGAGAAAGTGACAAGAGGCAAGAGCGGCAAAGATTTCTACATAAGAAGAGTCGTGGAGTTGGATTTAGCTTTCGGTGAGAACTTTTCACCTTTTAATTTTATTTTCTAGTTATATAAATATATACTAGGATGCAGACGGTGTTTAGTAGCACCCGACACCCGTCGTCCACAGACCATGGACGGCTTGTTTGTTTGATTGAATGTTGTCGTGAAAATTCATTGTGTGATGTGATGTGAAATGAAATAAAATATTTATATAGCTAAAAGTATTTTATATTTAAAAATATAATTTTTAACGTGTATATGAAAAGAAATAAAAATAAACAAATCGAACGATTTGTTTATATACACACATTTGACTGATATTGATTGGGACGATAAATTTTACACATCGCCCAATTGTACAAATAAAATCTGTGTTTGATTGTTTGAAACCCCACACGGGTATTGGGATGATATTTGACGTACACTAATCCCGATTGTTTAGTTGTATGTCGATCGATTGATTGACAGACTGTTATAAGCGTTGAATATTTATATTTGATGCTTATACAGTGTAGAATGCACTTTGGATGATGGTTGATTATTCATCGTTGTTATTGTATACATGTGTTGTAGAAAATCCATATAATTAACATTATATGGTAATTGATTGGGCCTCATTCCAATATTTGAAAAAGAAATATTTGAAAAAGAAATATTTGAAAAAGAAATATTTGAAAAAGAAATATTTGAAAAGAAATATTTGAATAGAAATATTTGAAATAGAATATTGGAAAATAGAAATATATGAAGCCGTTTTGATTAGATTTACGCCATTTTGACGTGAACGATATTTACATTGATTTTATTCATTTTATAATGAATATCGAAAGTGATTTCAAAATCTGATTTTTTGAAAAGAATTGAAATTCAAACGGAATAGAATTGAATTGAAAACGAATTTGAATTGAATCGAATAGAAAACAAATCTGAATTGAATTGAATTCAATTGAAAATGAATTGAAATAGAATTGAGATCAATTTGAATTGAAATCAAATAGAAGTGAATGTAGAAAGAATTTATAAGGGAAAATTCAATTTTGATTTGGATTTGAAATAAAGGTTGAAATTGTTTTTAAAACAAATTTTAAATGATTTATAAAAATTCGTTTTAAAAAGGAAATCGACGAAATATATATAATATATATATTATATATATTATATATATATATATATAATGGCCTGAATAGAACGCGCCGCGCCGCGGCAATTCGTGAATTTCGACCATTGACTTCGAACGGACATTGCGGGAGATCCGACCGTCGGATTCTCCTAAAACCGGAACCGTTGGGTTCGTATCGAAAAGAGCTTTCTAACGAATATTAGAAATTAGAAATCTAATGGTTGGATTTGGAATTTTGTTCAAATCAAATTTGAAAAAGGTCGCTGTAAGTGTAGTTCGATGGCCGTTGATGGAAATCGACTGTACGGGCCTTGATAAAATTATTAAAAATAGTAATAATTTGTGTAAAATCATAAGAAATGATTTGGGAAAAATTGGGATAAAAAACTCCATATTTGAAAAGATAAAAATAGATTTTTATCGAAATGGACTAGTTTTAAACTAGAATAGTAATTTATTTTAAAAATAAATAAATAAAGTGAGTTTGAAAAGGGTTTTAAAATTAACAAGAATGTCCAATGATAGCATTGGAATGGATTTGAATCGAAATTGTCTTCGGGATATTTCGATGTTGGATTTCGTGATTATACAAATGTTGTTATGGAAATTTGAAAGATATATATATATATATCGTTATTTCCAATACGATATTTGTTAGTCGTAGAATTTGATATTGAATATAAGCTGGTATATTTTCGATTCAGAGCCTTGTATTTAATATCAAATGTGATTTTGGTTTGTCGTGAATGGTGTCTTCATTAACACTGTTCTTAAGCATAGTTGAGAAAAGATTAAATCTTTTTATTTAGATTTAATGAAGTGTACCAATTAAATAATATTTGATTGGAATTGAATTGATATTGATTTTTGGGTTTATCGTGAACAGTGTTTTAAATAACACTTGTTTTTTAACCCGATAATTAATGAATGTGATTTTGGGTTTATTGTGGACCGTGTTTTAAATGACACTGATTCTTTAACCCAGTTAACGATTAAAACTAAGTGGAGTTTTAATGAATCTTTAATTAGATTGAAATGATCGAGAATGGAGTATCACTAGTTTTGCTCCAGGCGATAGTTAAATCTTTAATTAGATTTGAACGTGAAGTGGTAATTGAATTTACCGATAACACCGTGGTGTTAGATATGAAGTATTACCAGTTTTACTTCATGGGATGAATAGGTTGGGATTGGGAAATTAAAACAAATGGTTACTTCGGTAAGGTTCGTTAATCCTGACTAGTTGAATCGAAATTCAAAAGAAGATTAGAGAATATATTCAAGGAATTTATCTTGGATAAAATTAATGGGAACCTTTCCCTATGAATGTGAAATTTAGAAACTAACTGTCGGTTTGCCAAGCAGAATGGTTTTCTGGATATTGATCTGATGTTGGTTTCGGCCTTCGGGGTTAATATTTGGGAAATTATTCTCTTGATTAATTTACGGTTAGTGACTGATGAATTGGAATGAGGCGTATGTTGTGTTTGTGTAATACTTATTTAAAATATACGCAAGTTATCCGGAAAGACCGGGTTTATCCCATTCTGAATAACTGATACGACGATAAGTCGAAGATGAAGACGGTGGTTGAAGACCGGAAGTCTTCACATCGTTTGGGTGATTACTGATGATCTTGATTGGGCTGTACACCCAAGTTGAGGGAATCAATCGGTGGTCGTCCAGATGTGCTTGGAGATCGATGGATATGCGAGGAAAGTGCCTCCGGTTTCGTTCAGACCCAGAACGGACTTGTAAATGGACTGTGTGTCTGACATTGGATTTCATTCTGTGTGACTGATATCGGTTGCATGGAGTGGTTTGCCTGTGTGGCATGCTAAGATGCAATTGATCGAGGCTTCTATTGAAAAGCAAAGCCTTGTGGTGATGATCAAAGCACAGTCTGTGTGGCACAGCTTTGTGTAACGTGAATTCGCGAGCCTCACACCCAGGTTTGGAACCAAAAACGGGAGACGGACATCAGGGAGGGCATGCGTTTCTTTCTAGCTAGGGTGGTGTCAGTGACCTACCAGCCCTGACATTTATATGCTTTTCACCTATGTGGTTGTTGCTATTGCGAGGCGCCTCGGTTAGATCGGACGATTCGGGTCCGATGGAGCCATTCGTTGGCTCATTTACGCCCCAAAGGGCGGGGAAACGCAGTGTTCAGGCATTTTAATCCACATCGGTGGACCAGCCCTGATGATCCAAAGGCTTGACTGAGTACTTGCCTGAGGGGCGGGCTAGAGCGTCTCGAATCGGTTGAGGACTATCTTTTGCCTCGGTTCATAGATGGAAATCCAATTTCCAAATACGTGACATTTGCGGTTTTAATTGTAGAACTAGTATGGGGACATGATATATGGTACCCATGCCGTCTATGATTGATACTTATGATTTGAAGTTGTTTTAAACACTATGCACTTATAATAGTATCAAATGATTTGTTTTAAACGTATCAAGCATTCTTTGGCTGTTATAAGGGAAAACCCTATCCCCCGGCTTGCGTTGCATTGTGTGATAGGACCTGGGTCTTATAACAGCTTCATTTTTCTTTATTTAGCATTGCGCTGTTTGTTTTATGCACTGGTATTCTTGGGAGGAAACTCATTCCGTGTTATACGGCGTGGTCCCTTGATTTACCGAACTTTCAAATAGAGATTAATAACTGTTTTAGTTCTCACACCAGTCCCATGGCTGACCTGGAGTTTATTGTTTTAACCTAAACTCTGGGTGCCCCTATTTTGACACGGGCAGCTAGTAGTTTTGGTTTTGTAGATTTATATTCACAGGATCCTGGTTTACAGCTGGAACGATATCCGGAAAGCTTTGTAGCCGTATATCTCTTCTAGTTGTGTATTATATTATTTTCCGCTGCTATGTAATTTATTGTAATCTCTGATATATCTGTGTAATATTTATTTATTCAAACTCTGTATATTCTTGTAATCTGATGCATTGTTGTAATATACAATGAAATGTTCTTCCGTCTGCGTTCTATTTTGTCGTGTTCTCAAAACAATTCGTTCTTTCTCTTCTCTTCAGAGACCAGGGAAGTTCGGGTCGTCTCATCGTGGTATCAGAGCTTTGGTTTACAAAGCTCAGAGAACAAGGCACATTAGAACCATACGAAAGAATTCATCAGATATTGGATTAGTAATATCCAATGGGAATGACTCGTTAGAGATAGGATCAGTAGTATCCTAGAACGAGTGTGAAGAGTATATTTTTTAAAGTGAAAACAATTTTTGTTTTGAAAATTTAAATCAATTATTCGTATTTGATTATTTATTTGTATTGATTTGGACAGTCCAGTATATAAAGATTTTGCATATACGCCTTGCAAACGTGTATTTGAAGTTTTAATATACTGGTTAGATATAGAATTACACTCTAATCACCCGGAGATGATTTTGATGATGGAGCTCCATCAATAGAATTTATGTTCGTGTGACGAAAGTGGGATTTCTATATATTTCCAATTGACTGGTGTGAGAACCAAAGCTATATAGGATTTATTATTGTGATTTGGCATCAAAAATGTGATTTTTGACTATGTATCAAAGTTATGAATTTCAAAAGCTAATCAACTAATTGGTTGATGGTTGTGTCGTTGATTATTGGTTGATTAATTAAAATTTGTTTCATATAGCCAAATTGTATCAAAATATTGAATTGTATTGGAAATTTATTGCATTTGCTTGCATATACTTGTACTTACATTGAACAGGTCATAGCAAGGAGGCTAGAGCAAAGAATAAAATTTGTTTGCCCGACAAATAGGTACATGTTTATCATAATTTACTGTTTTGTTTGGGTGATGATGATTTTATGAGCCGATTGGCCAGCCGCTTGGCTTTTTCTTTTTGAGATCAGAAGGCCTGTATGGCAATTTTGAGATTTTCCCGTGGCTCCCGGTGCAGGGGAGGTTATGGCGAAATTTTTCGAAAATTTAGGGTGTTAGCCAAATTTTTGAAATTTTTGAAAAGTTCTTAGAAACTGAAAAATTGAAGAACTTAGGCTGTAATCAAAATAATGGAAGTGGAGTTGATTAATCAAACAACTTTCGGCTTTGTTCCTTTTCGGGGACGAAAAGTTTTAAGTGGGGGAGATTGTAACAACCCGAAAATCTGGGCCAGTTTAAAAATTTTATTTTGGCAATTTTAGCGAATTTTGAATATTTAAAATGAATTATTTTAAATAGTATCGACGAGAAAATTTCTTTTGAATAAAATTCAATCGTATATAGTTATATAGATCGACGATAGAATATAATTATTTATATTTATAAAAGGAATTGAAAATGGTGCGGTAGTTCAATAATTCGATTTCAAACTTCAATTGAATGTACCGGGTGCAAAATAAACCGGATTTTTGTGAAACCAAAAATAATAGGATCTAATTGTGACTATCTTTCCAACAAATCCGAAAAATTGAAATTTCACAACGGGGATCAAAAGATATGTCCAGTTGAAAATTCTGAATAGTCGCTATGGAATTCAGGCCCTTAAAATAGCCATTTTGCAAACGACCTCGGATTTCGACGAAACCACTTTTGTTGGGTCCGTGATGTCAAGTTATTGCTAGATTCCAAATTTCATAATTTTTTGAATCAATATGTGAGCGTGGCGAAGGAAAACGCGTTTGACCGGTTTTAGTTGATTTTAATCGACTGGAAATTGGCCATTTTTCCAACGGTCTCAGAATTCGACGAAACTAGTTTTGTTAGGACCGTATCGTCAATACGAAGCTAGAAAATATTTTTCTGGGATTTTTCGAGTTAGTATGTGACCCCAGTAAATTGAAATACGCGTTCAAATTCAATATATAGAGTTATATGTTGATTTTAATGGAAACTGATCGAAACAGTCGAATCAGCTTACGATACATATCCCATTGTGTTCGGAATGGGGGTAATATGCTATGGACGACAGGCGGTGGGCCTCGTTTAGAGGTTGTATGTAAAAGTCAACTTTTTGAAATTAAATAATTAAAAAAAAATCTCCCCTCTCTCTATACCTTGCCCTCCCCCCCCCCCCCGATTAAATCGAATCAGAACAGAAGAAAAAAAACTAAAACTAAAATCGCGACGCACCAGAGCCACCGCCACTACGCCCTCCCACCGCTGGCCGACCTCCTCCACCCCCTCAAGCGCCGCCTCCCCCTTCTTCCCCCATCTCCTTCTTCCTTCGTTCTTCTAACAACCGAAACACCCTCTTCCCCCTCGATTCAGCTCCACCGCCCGTACACCAGAGCCGCCGCCAACGCCCTGGAGCCCGCCACCGTGGTGACAGATGCCCCCACCTCCGCAGACCAACGCCAGCGCGCCGAAGACCCCTCCTCCCTCGATTACAGTAAGTTTTTTTTATATATTTTCTTATTTGTATATATAAAATTCGATTTGTTTGGTGTATATAAATTTTAACTAATTTAATTTAAATAACATTGTTTAAAATCTGTTAAAAAATGTATATATATATATAAAAGCTTTGATTTTTGAATGAGGAACTAGCATTTCATTTGGTTTGATTTGTACTTTATAAAATATTTGATTTTTAATTATACCGAGATATGAAGATGAGATGAAAAGATAACATTTTTAGAAAGGTCAAAGTATGATCTTTTGTATATATATAGTGTTTTGAAAATATATTTATATATATAATTTATATATAAGTAAGTATCATTATAGAAAATATGATTTTTCATCGTATATAAGAAATATTATGGACTAAGTAAAAATATGATTTTTTTTATATATTGAATAGCATAGTAAAAATATGATTTTTTTATATATTGAATAGCATAGTAAAAATATGATTTTTTATATATTGAATAGCATAGTAAAAATATGATTTTTTATATATTGAATAGCAAAGTAAAAATATGATTTTTTATATATTGAATAGCATAGTAAAAATTCGATTTTTATATATTGAATAGCAAAGTAAAAATTCGATTTTTATATATTGAATAGCAAAGTAAAAAATTCGATTTTTATATATTGAATAGCATAGTAAAAATTCGATTTTTATATATTGAATAGCAAAGTAAAAATTCGATTTTTATATATTGAATAGCGAAGTAAAAATATGATTTTTACATATGTAGAGAATACGGGCAGAGAAAGTGACAAGAGGCAAGAGCGGCAAAGATTTCTACATAAGAAGAGTCGTGGCGTTGGATTTAGCTTTCGGTGAGAACTTCTCACCTTTTAATTTTATTTTCTAGTTATATAAATATATACTAGGACGCAGACGGTGTTTAGTAGCACCCGACACCCGTCGTCCACAGACCATGGATGGCTTGTTTGTTTGATTGAATGTTGTCGTGAAAATTCATTGTGTGATGTGATGTGAAATGAAATAAAATATTTATATAGCTAAAAATATTTTATAGTTAAAAATAGAATTTTTAACGTGTATATGAAAGAAATAAAAATAAACAAATCGAATGATTTGTTTATATACACACATTTGACTGATATTGATTGGGACGATAAATTTTACACATCGCCCAACTGCACTAGTAAAATCTGTGTTTGATTGTTTGAAACCCCACACGGGTATTGGGATGATATTTGACGTACACTAATCCCAATTGTTTAGTTGTATGTCGATCGATTGATTGACAGACTGTTATAAGCGTTGAATATTTATATTTGATGCTTATACAGTGTAGAATGCACTTTGGATGATGGTTGATTATTCATCGTTGTTATTGTATACATGTGTTGTAGAAAATCCATATAATTAACATTATATGGTAATTGATTGGGCCTCATTCCAATATTTGAAAAAGAAATATTTGAAAAAGAAATATTTGAAAATGAAATATTTGAAAAGAAATATTTGAATAGAAATATTTGAAATAGAATATTGGAAAATAGAAATATATGAAGCCGTGTTGATTAAATTTACGCCATTTTGACGTGAACGATATTTACATCGATTTTATTCATTTTATAATGAATATCGAAAGTGATTTCAAAATCTGATATTTCGAAAAGAATTGAAATTCAAACTGAATAGAATTGAGTTGAAAACGAATTTGAATTGAATCGAATAGAAAACAAATCTGAATTCAATTGAAAACGAATTGAAATATAATTGAGATCAATTTGAATTGAAATCAAATAGAAGTGAATGTAGAAAGAATTTATAAGGGAAAATTCAATTTTGATTTGGATTTGAAATAAAGGTTGAAATTGTTTTTAAAACGAATTTGAAATGATTTATAAAAATTCGTTTTAAAAAGGAAATCGACGAAATATATATTTTTTAAATATATAATGGCCTGAATAGAACGCGCCGCGCCGCGGCAGTTCGTGAATTTCGACCATTGACTTCGAACGGACATTGCGGGAGATCTGACCGTCGGATTCTCCTAAAACCGGAACCGTTGGGTTCGTATCGAAAAGAGCTTTCTAACGAGTATTAGAAATTAGAAATCTAACGGTTGGATTTGGAATTATGTTCAAATCAAATTTGAAAAAGGTCGCTGTAAGTGCAGTTCTATGGCCGTTGATGGAAATCGACTGTACGGGCCTTGATAAAATTATTAAAAATAGTAATAATTTGTGTAAAATCATAAGAAATGATTTGGGAAAAATTGGGATAAAAAACTCCATATTTGAAAAGATAAAAATAGATTTTTATCGAAATGGACTAGTTTTAAACTAGAATAGTAATTTATTTTTAAAATAAATAAATAAAGTGAGTTTGAAAAGGGTTTTAAAAATAACCAGAATGTCCAATGATAGCATTGGAATGGATTTGAATCGAAATTGTCTTCGGGATATTTCGATGTTGGATTTCGTGATTATACAAATGTTGTTATGGAAATTTGAAAGATATATATATATATCATTATTTCCAATACGATATTTGTTAGTCGTAGAATTTGATATAGAATATAAGCCGGTATATTTTCGATTCAGAGCCTTGTATTTAATATCAAATGTGATTTGGGTTTGTCGTGAATGGTGTCTTCATTAACACTGTTCTTAAGCCCAGTTGAGAAAAGATTAAATCTTTTTATTTAGATTTAATGAAGTGTACCAATTAAATAATATTTGATTGGAATTGAATTGATATTGATTTTTGGGTTTATCGTGAACAGTGTTTTAAATAACACTTGTTCTTTAACCCGATAATTAATGAATGTGATTTTGGGTTTATTGTGGACCGTGTTTTAAATGACACTAATTCTTTAACCCAGTTAACGATTAAAACTAAGTGGAGTTTTAATGAATCTTTAAATAGATTGAAATGATCGAGAATGGAGTATCACCAGTTTTGCTCCAGGCGATAGTTAAATCTTTAATTAGATTTGAACGTGAAGTGGTAATTGAATTTACCGATAACACCGTGGTGTTAGATATGAAGTATTACCAGTTTTACTTCATGGGATGAATAGGTTGGGATTGGGAAATTAAAACAAATGGTTACTTCGGTAAGGTTCGTTAATCCCGACTAGTTGAATCGAAATTCAAAAGAAGATTAGAGAATATATTCAAGGAATTTATCTTGGATAAAATTAATGGGAACCTTTCCCTGTGAATGTGAAATTTAGAAACTAACTGTCGGTTAGCCAAGCAGAATGGTTTTCTGAATATTGATCTGATGTTGGTTTCGGCCTTCGGGGTTAATATTTGGGAAATTATTCTCTTGATTAATTTACGGTTAGTGACTGATGAATTGGAATGAGGCGTATGTTGTGTTTGTGTAACACTTATTTAAAATATACGCGAGTTATCCGGAAAGTCCGGGTTTATCCCATTCTGAATAACTGATACGACGATAAGTCGAAGATGAAGACGGTGGTTGAAGACCGGAAGTCTTCACATCGTTTGGGTGATTACTGATGATCTTGATTGGGTTGTACACCCAAGATGAGGGAATCAATCGGTGGTCGTCCAGATGTGCTTGGAGATCGATGGATATGCGAGGAAAGTGCCTCCGGTTTCGTTCAGACCCAGAACGGACTTGTAAATGGACTGTGTGTCTGACATTGGATTTCATTCTATGTGACTGATATCGGTTGCATGGAGTGGTTTTCCTGTGTGGCATGCTAAGATGCAATTGATCGAGGCTTCTGTTGAAAAGCAAAGCCTTGTGGTGATGATCAAAGCACAGTCTGTGTGGCACAGCTTTGTGTAACGTGAATTCGCGAGCCTCACACCATGGTTGTGAACCAAAAACGGGAGACGGACATCAGGGAGGGCATGCGTTTCTTTCTAGCTAGGGTGGTGTCAGTGACCTACCAGCCCTGACATTTATATACTTTTCACCTGTGTGGTTGTTGCTGTTGCGAGGCGCCCTGGTTAGATCGGACGGTTCGGGTTCGATGGAGCCATTCGTTGGCTCATTTACGCCCCAAAGGGCGGGGAAACGCAGTGTTCAGGCATTTTAATCCACATCGGTGGACCATCCCTGACGATCCAAAGGCTTGACTGAGTACTTGCCTGAGGGGCGGGCTAGAGCGTCTCGAATCGGTTGAGGACTATCTTTTGCCTCGGTTCATAGATGGAAATCCAATTTCCAAATATGTGACATTTGCGGTTTTAATTGTAGAACTAGTATGGCGACATGATATATGGTACCCATGCCTTCTATGATTGATACTTATGATTTGAAGTTGTTTTATACACTATGCACTTATAATAGTATCAAATGATTTGTTTTAAACGTATCAAGCATTCTTTGGCTGTTATAAGGGAAAACCCTATCCCCCGGCTTGCGATGCATTGTGTGATAGGACCTGGGTCTTATAACAGCTTCATTTTTCTTTATTTAGCATTGCGCTGTTTGTTTTATGCACTGGTATTCTTGGGAGGAAACCCGTTCCGTGTTATACGGCGTGGTCCCTTGATTTACCGAACTTTCAAATAAAGATTAATAACTGTTTTAGTTCTCACACCAGTCCCATGACTGACCTGGAGTTTATTCTTTTAACCTAAACTCTGGGTGCCTCTATTTTGACACGGGCAGCTAGTATTTTTGGTTTTGCAGATTTATATTCACAGGATCCTGGTTTACAGCTGGAACGATATCCGGAAAGCTTTGTAGCCGTATATCTCTTCTAGTTGTGTATTGTATTATTTTCCGTTGCTATGTAATTTATTGTA
Source organism: Allium sativum (assembly GCA_030737875.1). Lineage (NCBI taxonomy): Eukaryota > Viridiplantae > Streptophyta > Magnoliopsida > Asparagales > Amaryllidaceae > Allium > Allium sativum. The sequence goes on from CM060926.1 coordinate 1,020,261,418, forward strand.
ATCTCTGATATTTCTGTGTAATATTTATTTATTCAAACTCTGTATATTCTTGTAATCTGATGCATTGTTGTAATATACAATGAAATGTTCTTCCGTCTGCGTTCTATTTTGTCGTGTTCTCAAAACAATTCGTTCTTTCTCTTTTCTTCGGAGACCGGGGAAGTTCGGGTCGTCTCATTTCAAAATATTCATTATTTCTAAACTGGAATCAGACACAGTCAACTACCATATAATTTGAGTTATATGGATTCCATACAACACATGCACACCACAAAAATCAAACACAGTCAACCATCATCTAGAGTGCATTTTACACTACATAAGCATCAAATACAAATATTAGACGCTTACAACAGCCTGCCAATCAATCGACCGACATACAACTAAATATTGGGATTAGTGTATGTCCAATATCATCCCAATACCCTTGTGGGGTTTTCAAACAACAAACACAGATTTATTTGTGTTGTTGGGCGATGTGTAAAATTTATCGTTCCAATCAATATCAGTCAAATCAGTGTACATAAACAAATCGTCCGATTTGTTTATGAATATTTATTTTATTCATATACACGTTAAAAATTATATTTTTAACTATAAAATATTTTATTCCATTCCACATCACACAATCAATTTTCACAACACAATCAAACAAGCAAACAAGTCGTCCATGGTCTGTGGACGATGGTTGTCGGGTGCTGCTAAGCACCTTCTGCATCCTAATATATATTTTAACTAGAAATAAATTAAAGTGAGAAGTTCTCACCTTTCGGTTCCACTCCACCGTGCTTTGATTGTCAATTTTAAAAATTTCTAGAAACCCAGCATGCCTATTTTATAAATAACATATATACGTTAAAAATCATATTTTTAACTATTGAATTTACATTTCATAGTTTGACGATTTTATAAATAGTGTTCATACGATAAAAATTATATTTTTATCCCTCCAAAAATATTTTCATAGTTCAATTATTTTTAAAATAGCATACATAATCTAAAAATCAGATTTTTTTTTTATTTTTATCTCTTAACTATTTTATATACGATGAAATCATATTTTATTTCAATGAAAAATATACAAAGATCGTATTTTTCTCTCGCCATTCTCTATATAAAAATCACAATTTTATATATAAAGATCGTACTTTTATATCTCTACTACATAGGTAAAAATCGCATTTTTATATTCTCTATCATATAAAAATCATATTTTTATTATCTCTATAATATAAAAATCATAACTTCACTTTTATAACAATCATAACTTTATTTTCGCCTTCCCATATATGAAAAATCATATTTTTTTCTATAATAAAAAATCTAATCTTTCCTTTAAACAAAAATCGTATCATTTTCTAGTTCAAAAATCAAATCTTTACTGTCATAAAAATATAATCTTTTGTTAAATAAAGATCTCGCCTTTCTACAAATAAAGATCTCGCCTTTGCACTAATAAAGATCTCGCCTTTCTACTAATAAAATATAATCTTTCTTATTATAAAAATTTAAACTTTCCTATTATAAAAATTTAAACTTTCCAATCATGAAAAATCTAAAAAATTTTCCTACCATAAAAATCTAACTACTTAAAAGAAAATAATAAAAATAAATAATAAAAAAAAGGAACTTACAAGGGTTTTTTCTCAATGAAGAAGAAAAGGGGGGTAGGGTCTGTCCACGCCATCGTAGGTGGTGGAGGCGCGTCGGAGTGGAGCGTGGGGGTGGTTGGCATTGCATGGGGTAGCGCAGGTGGGTTTACTTCGGATTTGGGTTGTTGGGCCTTCAAATTGGGTGAGGTGAGAGAAGGAGGAGGAAGAAGGGGGGAAGAGGGTGGCGTTGGGGGCGATGAACGGAGGAGGGGGTGCGGCGTGGGGTACGGTGGTGGAGAGAGGAGGCGTCGTGCGGTTTTCTGAAGGGAGGAAGGGTCGGGTTTATGTTTTGGGGGAGAAAGTATACGGTGGGGGTATATGTATAAACATATATATTATATATATTTTTTAATTTAATCCGCTCAAATGTTGACTTTTCATTCGAACCCCTATTTGGACCCAGCGGCTGTCACCCGTAGCTAACTTACCCCATTCCGAACACAATGGGATATGTCATGTACGCCAATTTGATCGTTTCGATCATTTTTCGTCAAATTTAAAATATAAATCATTATATTTTAAATTCAAACGCACATTTCAATTTACCAGGGCACATACGGACTCTGAAAATTCCAGAAAATAAATCTGGCTATGTTTTGACGATACTTTCCTAACAAAACTAATTTCATCCTATTTGGAGACCGTTTGAAAAATGACCATTTTATAATCGATCCAAATTGACTAAAACTGTCAAAACACGTTTTCCTTCACCACGCTCACATATTAATCCCAAAAATTATGAATTTTGGAATCTAGCAATAACTTGACATCCCGGATCCAACAAAAGTAATTTCGTCGAAAATGGAGGTCATTTGCAAAATAGCAATTTTTAAGGGCCATATTTCCATAGCGACTATTCTGAGTTTTCAACTGGACATAACTTTTTATTCCCGCTATGAAATTTCAATTTTTTGGATTCATTAGAAAGATATTTTCAAATAGATTCTAATATTTTTGGTTTCGCTAAAATCCGGTTTATTTTGAATCCTGTACATTCATTTGAAATTTGAAGTCGAATTTTCAAACTACCGCGCCATTTCTAATTCTTTTTATAATTAAAATAAGTATTTGTATTCTAACGTTTATTTAAATAAATTTATACGTTCTAATTCTATTCATAATAAATTTCTCGTTGTTATTATTTAAAATAATTCATTTTAAATATTCAAAATTCATTAAAATTGCTAAAATAAAAAATTTAAATTGGTTCGAATTTTTCGGGTTGCTAAAATCTCCCCCACTTAAAATCTTTTCGTCCTCGAAAAGGAACGGAGCTGAAAGTTGTTTTGCAAACCAACTCAACTTTTATTATTTTCATTATGGCTTAATTTCTTCAACTTTTCAGTTTCTAAGAACTTTTCAAATTTTTCAAAAATTTGGTTAACACCCTAAATTTTCAAAAAATTTCGCCATAACCTCCTTTGTACGGGAGCGCCAGGAAAATCCTCAAACCGCCACACAGGCCTTCTCATCTCAAAAATAAAAAGAAAAAGCCAAGCGGCTAGCCAATCGGCTCATAAAATCATCCAAACCCAATAAATTAGTAAACATGTACCTATTTGTCGGGCATACAATTTTTTTCCTCTTCTCTAGCCTCCTTGTTGTGACCTATTCAATATATACACATGTATACGCATACAATTTCAAACAATTTTCAATTCAGTTCAAAATTTGATTCAATTTGGCCTACATTTACCTTTCTTTCATATGCTGGTTTAAACGAATAATCACATAACACAATCAACAATCAACAATCAATTAGTTGATTATCTTTTCAAATTCATAATTTTGATATATATATATACAAAAAAATCCATTTAGGGTGCCAAATCAGAACAATAGACCCTATCTAGTTTTGGTTCTCACACCAGCCAATTGGAAACATATAGAAATCGACTTTCGAAACTCGAATACAAACTACTGAAGCTATATAGTCATCAATAATTTCATCCCCGGGCGACTAGAGTGTGATTCTATATCTATTCGGTATATTAAAACTTTGAATACACGTTTGCAAGGCGTATATGTAAAATCTTTATATATTGAATTGTCCAAATCAATTTAAAATAAATATTCAAATACGTATAAAATTGTTTAAATTTTCAAAACAAACTTTGTTTTCATTTTAAAAATATATTCTTCACACTCGTTCTAGGATACTACTGATCCTATCTCTAACGAGTCATTCCATTGGATATTACTAATCCAATCTCCGATGAATTCTTTCGTTTGGTTCTAATGTGTCTTATTCTCGAGCTTTGTAAACCAAAGCTCTGATAGAAGCTGAAACGACCCGAACTTCCCCGTAAAGAAAAGCCCGAATTGAGTTGAGAACAAGACAAATCAGAACACAAACAGAAGAAAATTTCATTGCTTATTACAAAAATTCCATCAGAGTACAAGAATATACAGGGTATGAGTAAATATTACACATTTGATAAAAAATATCAGAGATTTAAATTACATTACATAGTAGTGGAAAATAATACAAAACACAACTGAAGGAGATATATGGATACAAAGCTTTTCGAATATCATTCCAGCTGTAAACCAGGATCCTGTGAATATAAATCTGCAAAACCAAAACTACTAGCTGCCCGTGTGGAAATAGGGGCACCCAGAGTTTAGGTTAAAACAATAAACTCCAGGTCAGTCATGTGACTGGTGTGAGAACTAAAACAGTTATTAATTTGATTCTTAAAATTCGGTAAATCAAAGGACCACGCCGTATAATACGGAACGGGTTTCCTCCCAAGAATACCAGTGCAATAAACAAACAGCGCAATGCTAACTAAAGAAAATGAAGCTATTATAAGACCCAGGACCCATCACACAATGCAACGCAAGCCGAAGGATAGGGTTTTACCTTATAATAGCAAAATAATACTTGATACGTTTAAAACAAATCATTTGATACTATTATAAGTGTATAGTGTCAAAACAACTTCAATTATAAATGTATCAATCCTAGACGGCATGGGTGCCATATATCATGTCGCCATACTGGGCTCTACAATCAAAACCGAAATGTCATGTATTGGAAATTAGATTTCCGTCATGAGTCGAGGCAAGGGACAAGCTCCTCACCGGCTTCAAGACACTCTAGCAAATACGCCAGGACTACTGTAACACCCCGTGTTTTCTGTAAACATTAAAGTTACGAATTAAAGAATAATTAATTTCAAATTTAAGAATTAAGGGAAACAGGTTACGCCATTGCATTCATCTCGGAATTCTGCTTGAGATAGAGTCCGATTTTGTGTGAATTAGACTTCGTATGAAGAAGTTATGGCCTTCCGAAGTTTCTGCAATTTTATATAAATTAAAATAGTTCAGAAAATTAAAATCGAAATTCAAAAATAAGAAGCAGAAGCGGGCTGGGCGGGAAATTTCCCGCCCAAGGTCAGGTCGACCAGGGATCGATCTCCCCCCATACAAGTCGACCAGGGGGTCGACCTACCCCCTTCCCCCGGGCAGATCCGAAAACTGATGTGTTCTGACTCCCTGATGAGTCATTAGGGCTTATTTGGCTATTCTATCTTGTCTGGATGGTCTTGATTGTTTCTAGGTTGATCAGACGGCTCTAAATTAATCAAACTTCTATATAAGCAACCTAAATCTAAGCCCTAAGCCACACAAAAATATTCCTAGAGCCGTCATGCCGTCAATGGGGAACCTAGAGTAGCCGTCATCTCTTTCAACTCAAAGACAAGATAGAATCTACATCAAAATCAAATCCAAATCTAAATTAGAACAACGATTAGTCTACATCAAAGGCGAACAATTCATTTTCAGAATACAGATCCCAGAAATCAAGTTTTTCCTTTAGTTTGTAAGTGTAGTTACCTTTCAGATGTGAATAAATTAGAGACATGATTTGTAATGAATTGTAAAATAGAGTTTGAACCAAGTTGTATGTGATGCTGATTCATGTCTATTCATGTCTATCCTATCATGTTTGCCTATGAACTATTGTGGTTTATCATGTTAAATTTGTGATCATGTTGTATGTAATTTGATGATAAAACTACCATTGTTAAAGGCCTGGCAATGAACCTATATGTTGTATGTTAATTGGACGATGACATATCATGTTGTATAATTTGGTGATGATATCTATATGTTGTAAGTCAATTTGGGAATTTTTCCATGTTTATGCAAGTTAGGTGATGCTATCATGTTATGAATACATGCAAGTTTATAGGATAAAACATGATCATGTAAACCTATATATTTATATCTACAACTTCATACGTTAGATCCATATGCCTTTATGTTGGATCTAAACTATCATGTCATGGATACATGCAAGTTTATAGGATAAAACATGATTATGTAAACCTATATATTTAGATCTACAACTTTGTATGTTAGATCCATATGCCTTTATGTTAGATCTGTGTCAACTTGATTCAACCCCTATGCAAGTTTCACTACAACAAAAACATCTTATTATAACTTTAATTTCACGACTGTCATAAAACGCCAGTTGTAATAAAGGGTTTTTACAAGTGTTATTTTTAAACAGCTGTAGTATGTTTAGTTTTAATAACTCTTTTACCTTGAAACTTGTGATAGACGTCGGTTACAATTCTTTTGTTTGTCAGTACCATTGTAATACCTGCGGGATGCGATTTTTTTAAATAATTGTAATAGATCGGACCAAAATTTTAGCGGGAAAACAAAAAAAATGGCTCCAACATATTTCGTGTATTATATTTTACTGTTGCCTTCACCCGTTCATTTCCCTAAATCAAAATCGAACCCAAAAGCCTTTACATTGAACGGCTATCCGCTCTTCTCTCCTTGTCAAGTGGCCATCCGCTTTTGTTCCTCATCACCTACGATCATCGTCGACTTCGATATCGACCAATGCCCCCAACAACGTGGACTGTGAAACCTAGTTCTTCTCCTTCAACTCTATGTCAGACGCTATGCTTTGCTCGATGGTCCTTAAGTGCGGATTTGATGTTACTGTCTTTGCTCTTGTGGCTATTGGATTTTATGTTGTCTGCATAGACATTTGGTGTGCTTTCATTCCATCTTCTCATCTGATTAGCTCGGCGATTGCTGAAGCAATTGAGTTTTTTTGGATATGGTGCTTTATTCAGCGATTCCGGCTACTTGTGCTTTTTAGCATTTTAGAGTTGTGCTGATCGGTAAAAGCAATTTTAAAGCTAAATGGTATAGCTTTTTCTAATTTTAATTAATATATCACTTTGATTTGCTGTAAAAAAAATTGGTGTTTGGTTTCGCACTCTTTATCATTTTTTTTTATTTTTGCTTCCGGATTCAGCTTTTATAAAAAACAAGGCAAAGAGAATTTCAATGAGTAGGTGTTATATGGAATGGTTGATGCTTAATTAGATTGGACGTATGTCTGTGTTGAGAGCTTAAACTATCAAAGTTATGAAGTTCATGTGTTGAACGGAAAAGTAGAACAATTGCGTTTAGTAGTCATCCTGGAGCTATGGTTGAGGGATTTGGGAAGGATTAGTGGGGTGTTGATAAAGTGTTTGGTTTTGAAGTTGTGCATTTAAAGGTTATTATTTTCAATTTCATTTTGGTTACAACATCTGTTAATGATGTTTTAGGAGTTGGGAATGGATTAGTTAGTAATATTTGGTTGAATGGATATATTAGTCCTTTGATTCATTAGAGCTGTTTAGTTTTTTTTTTTAAACTGTCGAGCATTTCAAGGTAACCTTAAACACACATAGAACAATATTACGCCAGTTCAAATTTGTATTGTACCTCAAACAGAAACAAAAAACAAGTTTCATACAATAACAGGTAGAGTTTAGACATAAACAAAGATTCATAAACAAAGACAGTAGCAGCATTTATCCCTCTACTTCTTTGACTTCTTAACAGGTACCTTGGTAGGTTTGGCAGCGGATGTAGATGTTGGAGCCAGTGCTTTTTCAATAGGTCCTTGAGTAGATTAGTCTTCCCTTCTTGCATGCTTTTTTTTCCTACTTGCTTTGCTCTTAGCATGCTTAGCTCCAAACTAATCAGCCAAAGTCTTCTTCCTTGCCTTCTCGCTTTTGGACTTGTGAATACTCTCCATTAGAGCTATTTAGCTTATGCATTTGTGGAATGGGTAAACCTTTGATGATATAAATACTACTCTTATCATTATCATATTCCTAACAGCTTGGAAACTTTCAAATAACTTGCCGCTGCGATTAAAAAAGATCTTCTGTACCTTCTATCTTCCGACCTTATGGACGAGTTTAATTTTTGCCTGGATGCTGCTGAGAATGGTTTGTTTACTGTGAGGCTTATAGCTGTTCTTATTTTCACAGCCCACAATCTGAACAAGGAATCAGATAGCCAATCATATTTTGAAATCTTTCAAAAGATCGTGCTACTTCAAAGTGCATACACAGCCGCTTTCGAATTTACTGGGAATTTGATTAAAAGATGCGAGCAGTTGGATGATGTGGGATCTAGCTTTCTTGTACCAGCTATTTAGTGTTCACCGAATGGTTGGCATGCCGTCATGATATTGCTACTTGCTCTAGTTCTGACATTGAGAAACGATAGGCTAGTGCTAGATCAATAAAGCAACATGCTAGTGCCAGATCATTCTTTTGGACTTTGTTGTAGTTGTTTTATGTACTTGAGATACTTGTATGACTTATAAAAAAATGATGAGAGTCTGAAAATTCTAATATATTGTTTTGGTTCATGTTTTAAGTTTGTTTGATATCTTCAGTTTTGTAGATAATATGTTCAGAAATGAATTCATTTATTAATAATATGTATATAATTTGTTCATATATTACAAATTTAAATAATACTTTTAATAAAATATATTACAACAGTTATAAACAGTTGTAATAAAGTTTATTACAACGGTGGAAAACAGTTGTAAAATATACATTTCACAACGGTGCCGCAACGGTGCAAAACATTTGTAAAAGATTTTAGTCTACTACAACTTCTTAATAGACAACGGTGGCTCCACCATTGTAAAAAATCTTTTACAACTGTTTTCCACCGTTGTAATATGGTCAATTTGTTGTAGTGTTCACCATTACATGCCAAGTTTAATTTGTATAGTTTTATGTAAATTCATATGCTTGTGGTTCATGTTGCATAGATCTAATTAGTAAGTTCATAATTAAAAGTATATTGTTCTATGCCAAATTCATGTGACACATGTGTAGTTAAATCCATACTTTTGTATGATGTTGGAATGTTACAAGTTCCTCTTTTTCCCCTTTAGTTTATAAGTTAGGCTAAAATGTCGAGCCTAACATTCTATGAAATGTTGCAAACGTACAACGGGGATAACGTTGGGAAAAACATGAAATTTCATATAATTGACAAATTTGGTTCATAATCACATAAATGGCTTATGGCATGAAAATGGTATAATATTTATGCCTAAAAATTGTGCACTTGGTTTAGAGGGAAAGTGGACCATGACAATAAATTGTTGACAAATTTACATATAAACATAAAAGGATAAATATGTAAATTTAGAAAAGACGAATATACCTAACCCGACGTTAGAATGAGTTGTGATGTAAAACTGCCGGAACCGACCGGCACATCCAGTGACCACAACAATACATGTCTAATGTGGGTGGTTAGTGCATTGAGCTCAAAAAGGACCAGTCGTTAGACTGAGTTGTGGTGTAAAACTGCCAGGAACCGACTGGCACATCCAGTGACCACAACAATACTTGTCTAATGTGAGTGATTGGTGCTTTAATAAAGCTAAGTCAATATTAGTAGGGTTAAGTCAATTAAGGAAACACTTAACCAATTCAACATGTTAACTAAACTGATGGGTGGGGGTTAGGTTAATTTGGACACTTAACCAATTTAACATGTTAGCTAGGAAACCCTAGTAATGGGGACCCATTTCAGCAGTAACCCACATAGATGTATCATGGCACCCTGAACTAGGCAGGGTGGGGCACGATTACTGGGCTGAATTGTAAGCTGTAACGACCCGGAAAATCTGAACCAATTTAAAAAAATTTAATTGGTTATTTTAGTTGATTTTAAATATTTAAAATAAATATTTTAAATAATAGCAATGAAAAGTGCGTTTGAATCGACAATTGAAAAGGAATATAATTAATTCTAATTATAAACAAGGCCTGAAATGGCGCGGTAGTTTCAAATTTTGAATTCAAACTTTGACTGACTGTACCGGGTGCAAAACAAAACGGATTTGAGTGAAACCAAAAATATTTAAATCGGTTAGTGAATACCTTTCTAACGAATCTGAAAAATCGAAGTTTCATAGCGGAAAGCAAAAGTTATGGCCAAATGAATTTTCAGAAAGGTCGCTATGGAATTTATATAGCCCGTGAAATTGGCTATTTTGCAAACGACCTCGAAATTCGACGAAACCACTTTTGTTGGATCCGGGATGAGAAGTTTGCTAGGTTTCAAATTTCATAATTTTTGAAGCTAGTATGTGAGCGTGGCAAAGGAAAATGTGTTTTGGTCAATTACAGTTAAATTGGATCGACCAAAAATGGGCCATTTTGCAAACGGTCTCAGAATTCGATGAAACTAGTTTTATTGGGACCGTATCATCAAAACATAGCTAGATTTATTTTTCTGGAATTTTTTGGATAAGTTTGTGGCCCCGGCAAATTGAAATGTACGTTCAAAACAAATATTGAATGTTTTATATTTTAATTTGAAGGAAAACAGACTGAAACAGTCGAATGGGCCTTCGAAACATATCCCATTGTGTTCGGAATGGGGGTAAAACGCTAGGGACGACAGTCGTTGGGTTTGGATTGGAGGTCGTCTCAGAAAACCCTTTTTAAAACTCCCCGGCCAATCAAATTATTTCTTCATAATTTAAAAATAAAAATAAAATCAAAAAAACCCTTGCTGCTCTCCTGTCATCGACGGAAGTCATTTTCGCCGCTTCCCAGGCGATTTCTGGCCGCCACGCTCATCTTCAGCTCCACCCCCAGTTGAACTTTTTGAAGAGCATCCTCCACTCTTCAAATGCATACCTTCCTCGCCCCCTATCGCCTCGTCTACCTCGAGAATCGCGCCAGGGAAGAGTCGCCGTACTTCACCGTCGATCTCCCGCCTCCGACCACCGAACTGGCCGTGCCTACCACCGATCTGAGCGTCGTTCGTAGCTCTTCGACGCTGCAGCACCTGATCGAGACAACACTTCGCGGATCGAGCAAAAATTCAAAACCTAGTTTCGAACATCAAAACGAGGTATACAGCTATGTATATTTTCAACAGTTTTAACACCTTTAAACCGTTGCAAACTTTGAAAAATCATATCTTTTTCGTGTGTTGACGAAATTCAGTGAAACAAGAGATAGTGGACTCGCATGGACGTCTTCTACATTTTAGAAGAGACCGCATATTTTTCTGAGCCTTCTGCTATTTTTGGTGGAGTGGAACCCAATGTGAGATTTGTAATTTATAAAAGATATGGAAAACAACGATGTATAAATTATATAGTAGATGTATGAGTTATATAAGCGTTGTACACCTCTTGTATAAGCGTTGTATGAGTTGTACGTTCGATGTATAAGTTGTATATGCGTTGTAAAAATTATATATGTGTTGATACAGAAGTGAATTGCTATATATAAATATATATACATATATATACGCCCCTCATCCACAAACCATGGACGATATTTATTGGTTGTGATTGGTGTGAAAATTGATTGATAGCGAATGGTTGATTGGAATTGTTTGTGGTTGATATTGATTGATTGTGGTTGAAAAATACCCGTTTGTGGTTGAGAAATATTTGGTTGAAACCACATAGGATTAGTTTGTGGAAATGAAAAAAAATATACATGTCGCCTGCGTGCAAACTAGATGCATGATTCCCCATTTTCAAAAGCTGCAAGGCTTTAAGGTAGAGCGAGGAGCCGTACTAGGGACAGTCCCGGTTTTAACTACCCTGCCGTTATGCTACCGACATTTTGAATAATATTCATGTGTTAGAATTATTTTCATTTGTTGAAACTATATTTATTCGTTGTATAGAAAACCTTCATGTGTTGAATTGAAATTCATTCGTTGAATAGAATTCATGTGTTGAATGGTATTCGTGTTTTAAATATAAATATCACCTTTTTATCTATATATACAAACTATAGAAAACCTTCATGTGTTGAATTGAAATTCATTCGTTGAATAGAATTCATGTGTTAAATGGTATTCGTGTTTTAGATATAAAAATCACCTTTTTACTCTATATATATAAACTATAGAAAACCTTCATGTGTTGAATCGATATTCATTCGTTGGATAGAAATTCATGTGTTAAATGGTATTCGTGTTTTAAATATAAAAATCACCTTTTTATCGATATATATACTATAGAAAACCTTCATGTGTTGAATCGAAATTCATTCGTTGAATTGAAATTCATATGTTGAATGGTATTCATATTTTGAAAGAAAGTGTTTTATAATAAAAAACTAATTTTTATCATCGATATGAACTATATAAAATAACCTTGTTTTGAAATAAATTGTTTTATAATAAAAATCCAATTTTTATCACCTATATTAACTACATAAAATAGTCGAGTTTTGAAATAAATTGTTTTACATTAGAAATCACATTTTTATTATATACATGAATTGTTAAAAATAGTGAAGTGTTGAAATAGAAGACAGTTAGATAAAAATATCATTTTTATCAAATGTATGAAAATCATATAGTTTTGAAATCGAAGAATCGATATATATATATATATATATAAAATAGAATTAAAATATATCGAATAACGAAGCTGCAGTTCGTATTTTGAAACCGTGATTTCAAACGATTAATGCGGGAGATCCGACCATCGGATTTTCCCGAAACCGCAACCGTTGGGTTCGCATTGGAAATATCTTTCCAATGGCACCAACTTTGTAAAAATCCAATGGTTGGATTGTCTGGAATGTTTAATTCAAATCTGAAGAAAAACAGCACCGGAATCGATTAAATATATATATATATATATATATATATAATTATATTAAATCGAAACGACGCTGCAGTTCATATTTTGAAATCGAAACTTCAAACGATTATACCGGGAGATCCGACCGTCGGATCTTCCCGAAACTGGAACCGTTGGATTCGTTTTGAAAAGATCTTTCTAATGATGTAAATTTTGTGAAGATCCAACGGTTAGATTTTTAGATATGTGTAAATCAAATCTGAAAAAAAAACAGCGCCACGGCCGCGTTATGGCCCGAAGCGTCATTTTGAATAAATTGGCTATTTTAAAATAAATAAAAATAGCGATAAATCATTATAAAATAATATAAACGATATGGATGTGAAATTTAGTAACTAACTGAAGGTTGGCTAAGTCGAATGGTTTCTTGGGTATTGATCTGATGTTGGTTTCGGCCTTCGGGGTTAATATTTGGGAAATCGTTCTCTTACTGATTGACGGTTAGTGACTAATGAATTGAAATGATGCATAGTAGTATTTGTGTAGCACTTGTTTATTATATACGCGAGTTGCTCAGAAAGACCGGGTTTATCCCATTCTGAATAACTGAATCGACGATAAGAAATCGAAGATGAAGACGGTGGTCGAAGACCGGAGATCTTCACCTCGTTTGGATGGTAACTGAAGTCCTGATTGGGAGGCATCCTGAAATATGGATAATGAGTGGTGATCATCCATATGTATGTGGTGATCGATGGGTTTGCGAGGTATATAGTGCCTCCGGTATCGTTCAGACCCAGAACGGACTTGCAAATGGACAGTGTGTCTGACATTGGAATTTATTCTGTGTGATTGATAGCTATCAGTTGCACGGTGTGAATTGCCTGTGTGGCATGCTAAGATGCAGTGATCAGAGCTTCTATTGAAAAGCAAAGTCTTGTGGTTATGATCAAAGCACCGCCTGTGTGGCGTAGCTTTGTGTATAACGTGAAATCGCGAGCCTTACACCCCGGTATGAACCAGAAACGGGAGAGGACCTCAGGGAGGACATGCGTTTCTTTCTAGTTAGAAGTGGCATCAGTGGTTTTACATGCCCTGACGAGTTTGACTTATGTGGTTGTTGCTGTTGCGAGGCGCCTCGATTTGATCAGACGATCCGGGTCCGATGGAGTCATTCGTTGGCTCATTTACGCCCCAAAGGGCGGGGAAACGTATTGTTCAGGAATTTTAATCCACATCGGTGGACCGGCACTGTCGGTCCTAGGGTCACTCGAGCTCTGATCCTGTGGCTCGGGCTAGAGAGTCGCGAAGTCGGTAAGGACTATCTTTTGCCTTGGTTCATGATGGAAATCCAATTTCCAAATACGTGACTGTGCGGTTTTGATTGTATACCTATATATGAAAATGATTGACATTGAAAAGTGTTTACTTTATTACTCTTATGCTTTATCTTTTGTAAATAAATAAATGATACTTTGGGTATTTTTTATGTGTTTTTACAGATTTCAAGCGTTGCCTCCTTCAATTCAAATCAAAGGCCAACTACAAGAAAGAGCTACTTCCTCACATCAAATTCATTTCAATTGCAAAAGAAGTAGTAGCTCACTGGTAAAGGCATAGGAATTGGTGCTGAGAGACCTGAGTTTGAACCCCGTCAAGCTCACTTTTTGCCAAAGAAACGGAGCGCGTTCACACTGGCCCTTTGCTTTGAGAAATATCTGGATTAGTGTTATGTTATATATATACATACACATATTCATGTGTATGTATTTATGATGTGCACCAATTAACATTTCAGCAATAGCCATATTCTTATCATGGAATTAAATTCAAATCATTCAATTTCAATTAGAAGAATTTCTGATTGAATTGTTGCCAAGAAGAAAAATCAATTTTGAAGATTTTATCTTATATTGCCTTTGGAGTCTGATAAGCGTCCTTGTTTGGAAGAATTAATTAGATGCAATCTTCTATCAATCAAGCCACATGGGAAAATTGAAAGATATGGAAAATATTTACCATGATATGCCCAGATTTTCTCCAATCAAGTTAGTCAAGGAAGGCAAGAGATATTCATAAATGAGGAGGCCCATTTATTCATAGACCTAATTATGGTTTTCCCATTCTCATCTATAAATATGTGTTGTAACCATTGTAAAAATCATCCATTCTTCTGTACTCTCTTTTATTCTAAACAAAGTTTTCTTCAATTTAGTTTTATTGCTCTTTTCTAACAATTCGTGCTTCTATTCAATTAGTTTTGATAGAGCACGAAGTGTTACTGTTATTTCTATTTGCAAATTAGAATTAGTCGTTCGATTAGATTCAACGACAATTCTAAGTTTAATTTCTGTTGTTGTAGTTGTTAACTGTTGTTTTCTTTCTAGTTAATTGTCTTTCAGTTTCAGTTGTTAAATTTTGGTGTTGATCTGATTAGATTCAGATCAACAGTAAAATCATTAGCGTTAAAAACATCCTCAGAACTCGTCTAACACGCCCAAGAAAAAAATACATAATGATTTTTAATTAAACCTCCCTGTGTTCGACCTGTATGCTACACGCCTGTATGCTTGCAGAATTTATTACAAATGTCGCACTTTTCTAATTCGTAGACTAGCGTCGATCAAGTTTTTGGCGCCGTTGCCGGGGAGGCAAACATTAAATTTTATTATTTATTTAATTTCTGATTCGTGTTAGTTTTTATTTATTTTTAATTTTGTTTCTTTTGTATATAGAAGAAAAGAAGATCTTGATTAGAGTTTTGGTACATCAATTCCATTGGTGTTATCATCCACTAAAAAGAAAAAAAAGAAAAAACTTCCAACTTTTATTTGATTTCTTTTCCCTTTACACTTCCATTTCCAAACTCTTCATTTCTTCTTTTCCAAGTTAAAAAAAAGAAAAAAAAAGAAAAAAAACTTGTCAATTTGTTTTTATTTCTTTCCTTTCTCAGTTCTCTTTCCAATTTCTTTTACAATTCTTCCCTCTTTTCAACAAAAAAAAGAATAAAAATCTTCTCATTTATTTCTTTCCATCGTACAGATTCTTTGTTTTATTAAAAAAAAAACAAATTTTCCTTTTTCTATTATTCCTTTCCATTTTTCCGCTGCAAAGGTCTCATACAAAGTTCCTTCTGTTTGTTACTTTTTCTCTTAGTTTCTGTTTTCTTCTCTTTACACTGCCAAAACAACCACCATCACTTCTCTTCGGAACTCCTAGTTTCTCTGTCATTAGTATAACCCCAATACGCCTCCCTCCACTTCTCTGTCCATCATCACACAGTCCAAAGCACCTTCAGCAACTCACACCATTCTCCTGTCCTCCGGACCACGCCACGGCAGAGCGCACCCCAATAGACTCCACTACAAATCTTTCAAACAACCACAGCATCAATCCTCAATCCCCCACGTCAGAACTTCCGCACCAACCACAGTTCAACTTCATATCTCAACCAACCCAAACTGCCAGTTCCTCAATCCTTGACCACAAACCACCCATCTTCCTCACGCACAACATCCCACGTTCAAGCCCCCCTGCTCTACTTTCATAACCCCAACGTTGTAACATATCCCTCACCAGACCTTCGAAATCCCAAAATTCAATTCACAAAACCCACATCGAACCCGAAACTTCAACATCGAACAACTAAATTCGAATCGCACCCGCAACCCACAATTCCTGAAACCGCCCTTTTTCATCAAAATTCCACCAAAATCGGAGGCTTAAAGACCCCGAACCTGATTTGAGAAAAAAGGCGATTTTTGGTGTTGAGCGTCATAGGTTTAGGGCTTGCTGTTTCCTTTTGTTGAGGGGTAGAGCGTTTGAATTGATTTATTTTGGGAATAATTTCTAGAATAAGGGGTGTGATTTCTTTTTTTTTGGGATCGAATTCGTTTGTTGCTGAAAGGAAAAAAAGAAGAGGCGTGAGTTTGTTTTGAAACTGCACGAAGTCTGGGGATGCGTGAGTCCTTTTAAGTTGTACTGTGTGTGATTCATTGCTTTGTATTGCTATTTGTGGTTTGGTCTGTGTGTACGAATTTATTTGGTCTAAAGTGGTCTAGTTGTTTATCCCTCTTAAGTTTTAGTTCCTTTGTTTTATTTTATTTTGTTTGAGATCTTTTGTTAGGTTTTGCTCTTTCATTTTTAACACATAGTTTAGTCTTGTATTGCAGTTGATTTTATTGAGTATAGTCTGTTTGTTATTTTTTTTTCCTCTTTTATTTCTTTTTCTTTCATTCTATTTCTCTCTCTTAAAAAAAACGGAGAATTTTTCAAAAGCAGGTACAGCTGAAATTTAAAAAAAAGGTCTTAAAAAAAAAATTCGAGCTCCTAGCCCGAACCCGTGCCGCAGCGCAGTCAAACAATTAATAGAAGGGGACAACAACAGAAAGCAGCGGACGATTCAGATGGGTTGGAGCGGTTGCACACCAAGTGGGGTGTGAACGCGCTAGCGCTCCCCAAATTCACTGGAGGACTGCCGATCAAGGTGAAAACTTTTAAAACTCTACAGGTGCTCAGCTGCAAAAGAAAAAAAATAGGCAATTGTTGTAAAAAAATTCTGCAGGGGCAGCGGCTTTGAATGTACAATTTTTAATTTTTGCAATTATTTTGTGTGATTGCTGTTATTTCTGCATCTTTTATTCATTCTGTTAAGGGCAATACCCCAATTCACATAAGGTGAGGGATTTCATCACCCTTTCCTTAGCCCACAAATTGCATTTCATCGTAGAATCTGACTAATAATAACGGTTAGACGTTGGACTTAAGGGAGTCACGGGCTCATCTAGGGCTTAATTATATTGTGATAGTTGATTCATTTGGAACGAATTATTTCTTGGTGTCTAGACTACGGCAGAGAAATAACCGTTTATAAATATTACGGTGATTCGTAAATATTATATCGGTTGTTACTCTGAAGGTACTTAAACCTTCGGCTGCATTGCTAGGGTGATTCCTGGTGCACCGATAACTCCTGTCCGTTAACTGGCTGAGAAATCTTTTGATCTAAGTAATCAAACGCATCACTTTATAATTTTGGGTTAGGAGCCAATAAGGACAGAAAACTTCATTGTAGCTAATTTCTGTGCTTGCATTTAACAACAATGAGTGAAAAAAGTGTCAGCCAACAAAATTCTCCTAGGGGTTCTCGAATCAACCAAAATTTTCCAACCGAATTGGATCAAAATCGAGTGAATCAAAATTTTCCAAACTTTGGGGATCAAAATCAAATAAATCAAAATTTTCAAAATCTCAATATCCAAGTGGACAGACCCTTGTCTCTTCGTGATCGATGTTATCCTACCAGGACCGTTCAACCATCTGTCATTGTCTTCCCACCAGCTGAAGGAAACAATTTTGAGCTAAAACATTCTTTTATCCAAGGGGTACCCAAATTTACTGGGTCTTAAAATGCTTATGAATTTCTAAGTGAGTTTGAGTTGTATGCCTCCACAACAAAAATGCAACAACTATCTAACGAATCGATCAAGCTAAGGCTAATTCCATTTGCACTACTTGAAAGCGCTAAAAGATGGCTAAATTCTCTTCCACGACATTCCATAAGAAGTTGGGATGAATTTGTCACTACATTCTTGAAAAAGTTTTTCCCTTTTCATAAAACTCTAAAAATCTGAACCGAGATAAATCAATTTTGTCAAAATGAGGGGGAAACTTTTTCAAAATACTTTGAGAGATTCAACCAGCTATTATATAGTTGCCCTCATCATGGAATTCTAAAAGATCACTTATGTCAAATTGCATATGAAGGGCTAAACTATCAGACTAGAACTCAACTAGAATCAATGTGTGGAGGAGACTTTATGTCTGAAACAGCCGATGAAGCTTGGCGGTTTTTAGAAGATTATTCTGAAAAGGACATGCAGTGGGAATCGATTCGTGTTCCCATTCGTACTTCTACTAGAGGAGTGCATGTCGTGGACCCAAGTCAAATTTCCTTAGAAAATCAAACTCCTCAAACCGGAGAAGGGTTACCCCACTATTACTCTCAAGACCAAGCCAATGCCATAGCTCAAAATAATCCTTACTCATCCACGTACAACCCTGGTTGGAGGAACCACCCAAATTTTTCCTGGTCGAACCCCAATAATTCGGCTAACCCATCTCACGTGCAACCCTTTATTCCCAATCCGAATTACCAAGGTCCACCCCCCAATTCTCAAACCTCTCAAGCTACACCTCAATCCAAACAACCTTATAGGCACCCCAATTTTCAATCATCAAACCAATCATCTCAGTCTTCTCAACCATCACATGATATTGGGCGTCTAGAAAAACAGATGAACTCTTACGAAGCTAAAATAAACTCGCAAGACGCTAAAATGGACCAAATGTTTAATATGATGAAGGAATTTATGAAAACTCATGAGAAGGGAAAATTGCCTAGTCAACCCGAAGTGAATCCAAAGTATAACTCTCGTGCTGTAAATTCTTGTGAGGACGAAAATCAAAATCCAGTCAATGCTATTACAACCCTTCGATCTGGAAAGAGGATTGATAATAACGTGGACGACCCTGAAAAACTTTCTAACTCGACCCCAATCCCCAATCTTGATGACCACCCATTAGCTTCGAATGCCAATTCTTCTAAACCTCAAGTTTCCTTAAATGTTGGCAATCCCAACAGTTCTTCTCCCAGTGTCGGCAAACCCGACCCACCTTTGAAAATCAATGTTGGCAATCCCAACATTTCATCTTCTACACCCCTACCACCTTCTTCTTCGAATGATGAAACTCATCACAGAGTTGAAAAACCAGTAGCTCCTTTTCCTCATAGACTCAATAATAAGAAGAAAGCAGCAAATTTCGATAAAATTTTGGAAATTTTCAAACAAGTCCGTGTGAACATTCCTCTTTTAGACACCATTGGACAAATCCCTCAATATGCCAAATGTCTTAAGGAATTGTGAACACAAAAACGTGCGACCAATGTCCCAAAAACCGCCTTTCTAACTGCAAATACAAGCTCTGTTCTTTCGAATCTTGCCCCAGTCAAGTATAAAGACCCTGGCTGCCCTACGATTGATTGTAAAATAGGAAACACTCACATCTCTCGTGCCCTACTCGACCTTGGTGCCAGTGTCAACCTTCTCCCTTATACTGTCTATCGTCAACTTGGACTAGGGGAGATTAAACCAACAAACATCACACTTCAACTTGCCGATCGATCTGTCAAAAAGCCATTGGGAATTATTGAAGACGTCTTGATACAGATCGAACAGTTTTACTTCCCCGTCGATTTTATAGTTCTAGAAACAGAGCCTGTCTCAAATCCCAAAGTTCAAATACCATTGATCTTAGGACGCCCTTTCTTAGCAACCTCTAATGTTGTCATTAATTGTAGGAATGGTCAGCTTCGACTTTCCTTCGGGCACCTAACCATTGAGCTAAACGTCTTTAATCTCAACAAGCAACCTAGGGATTTTGAGATCAATGAAATTGACATGATCCAAACCACAGTTGATGAAACCTCTAGTGACACTTCTGAAGCCTTGAAAATGTGTCTTGACCATTTCGACCCCGATTTCGACGAACTCGAATACATTTCTGAACTAAACAAAATTCTTGACTCCGACACTTCGTCACCTGAATCTAACCAAGGAATGTTGACCAATGTTGATACACAAGAACTTCCTAAGTTAGACCTCAAACCCTTGCCACCAGACCTTAAGTATGCCTACCTAGACTCTTCAAAAACTTTTCCCGTAATCTTGGCTTCCGATCTTATCGAGGACCAAGAAGAAAAACTTTTGGATATCTTGCGGGAAAATAAAGACGCCTTGGGGTGGGAAATCAGCGATATAAAAGGAATTAGCCCATCAATTGTGGAACATCGCATACATTTAGTTGATGAGGCTAAACCCACCCGTGAGGTTCAAAGGCGATTAAACCCAAACATGAGAGAAGTGGTCAAGGAGGAGATAATCAAATGTCTAGACAATAACATCATCTATCCCATCTCTGATAGTACTTGGGTGAGTCCGATACAAATTGTACCAAAGAAGTCGGGAGTCGCAGTGATCAAAAACGACAGTAATGAACTCGTCCCAACAAAAATCAAAACCAAATGGCGTGTGTGTATCGACTATCGAAAGCTTAACTCAGCCACACGAAAAGACCATTTCCCTTGCCTTTTATTGACCAAATGCTCGAACGCTTAGCGGGACATGAGTACTACTGTTTTCTCGATGGATACTCTGGCTATAACCAAATTCCTGTTGCTTTAGAAGATCAACATAAGACCACCTTTACTTGTCCCTTTGGAACCTTTGCTTATCGTCGCATGCCTTTTGGTCTTTGTAATGCCCCCGCGACCTTCCAAAGGTGTATGATGAGTATTTTCTCTGATATGGTGGAAGAATTCTTGGAAATATTCATGGACGATTTTTCAATATATGGATCATCTTTTTCTCAATGTCTCACTCATTTAGAACTCGTCCTTAAGCGTTGTAAGGAGAAATCACTCGTGCTTAATTGGGAAAAATGTCACTTTATGGTAAAAAGGGGGATAGTTCTAGGTCATGTCGTATCCAAAGATGGCCTAGAAGTCGATAAATCCAAAGTCGATTTGATTGCTAATTTACCTCCTCCTAAGTCTGTCAAAGATGTTCGTTCATTTCTTGGCCATGCGGGATTCTATAGAAGATTCATTAAGGATTTCTCAAAAATTTCAAAACCTCTCTCGAATTTACTTGCCAAAGACGTAAAGTTTGAATTTTCCAATGATTGCAAAACATCTTTTGAAACTCTTAAATCACTCTTGACCACAACTCCCATCATTCAACCTCCTGATTGGACTCAACCCTTCGAACTTATGTGCGACGCTTCTGATTTTGCTATTGGAGCCATCTTGGGTCAGCATATTGATAAACTCCCTCGAGTCATTTATTACGCCAGCAAAACCTTAAACGAGGCCCAACTTAATTACTCAACTACTGAAAAGGAATTTTTGGCAGTTGTCTTCGCTCTTGAGAAATTCAGACCATATCTAATAGGATCCAAAGTCATAGTTTACACTGACCATGCTGCCTTACGATATTTGCTTTCTAAGAAGGATGCCAAGGCCCGCTTGATCCGTTGGATCCTTCTTCTTCAAGAGTTTGACATAGAAATACGAGATAAAAAGGGTTCTGAAAATGTCGTAGCTGATCATCTCTCTCGAATTGTGCACGAAAATGATAACGACACCCAAATCGATGACTATTTTCCTGATGAACAACTCCTTTCGATCTCTAACACCCCTTGGTACGCTGACATTGTGAATTATCTTGTCACACAACAAACACCCGCTGAATGGTCGAAACAAGATAAACAAAAATTTCTCTCGAAAGTTCGAAACTTCTATTGGGACGACCCATATCTTTTCAAATACTGTCCAGACCAAATCATTCGAAGGTGTGTGCCCGATCATGAACACCAAAGTATTCTCTCCTTCTCACATGACCATGCTTGTGGCGGTCATTTTGGAGCAAGAAAAACTGCTGCAAAAGTTTTGCAAAGCGGTTTTTATTGGCCCACACTCTTCCGTGACGCTTTCGAATTTTGCTCTAAATGTGAGCGATGTCAAAGAACGGGTCGAATCTCTACGCGAAACATGATGCCTCTCAACCCCATTTTAGTGATTGAGTTATTCGATGTTTGGGGCATCGATTTCATGGGACCATTCCCTAATTCATTTGGGAATCTTTACATCTTACTTGCGGTAGATTATGTCTCAAAATGGGTTGAAGCCATTCCGACCAGAACCAACGACAACAAGGTTGTTGTCAAATTCCTCAAAGAAAACATCTTTTCACGCTTTGGCACACCTAGAGCTATCATTAGCGATAATGGCACTCACTTCTGTAATCGTGCTTTTAAGTCCTTACTCAAGAAATACTCAATCACACACAAGCTGTCGACCCCCTACCACCCACAAACTAGTGGGCAAGTGGAAGTTTCCAATAGACAAATCAAACAAATTCTTGAGAAAACCGTGAATTCCAATAGAAAAGATTGGTCTGTAAAACTGATTGATGCACTTTGGGCTTTTCGCACTGCTTATAAAACCAATCTAGGGATGTCACCATATCGATTAGTCTTTGGAAAAGCCTGCCACTTACCTCTTGAATTAGAGCATCGCGCTCTTTGGGCCATAAAATTTTTGAATTTTGACTTAGAAAAAGCCGGCTCACATAGGAAGTTACAAATTTCGGAATTAGAGGAATTAATAAACGAGGCGTATGAAAATGCGAAAATCTACAAAGAAAGAACCAAAGCCCAACACGACAAAAACATACTTCGTAAGGAATTCAACGTAGGTCAAAAAGTTCTTTTATACGACTCTAGACTTCACTTGTTTCCAGGAAAACTCAGATCTCGATGGACTGGACCTTATGTCGTGAAAACAGTATACCCTCATGGAGCAGTTGAAATTGAAAATCCTAGGGATGGAAAAGTCTTCAAAGTAAACGGTCAACGACTGAAACCATTTTTGGAATTCGAGCAATATGACAAAGACGACTCTATCGATCTGCATGATCATCCACCATGAAATCAGGTGGTACACGTTCTTTTACTTTTCTCTTTCATTTTTTTTTCATTTTATTTTTGTTTTTCTGCCTTAGACAGTTGGGACACTGTCTCAATCGAGTGTGGGGGGGAGTCTGCATTTCATCCATTTTCATTTTTCTTTGTTTTTATTTCTTTTTATTTTCAGCCATTTAAGTAGGACCATCGTACATTTTATATCGTAGTAACATACCATAAAAAAAAAAAATTTGAAATACGACTCATTTTCAATTGATACAGTAAAATAAGTTTACAATTTTTAGCCAGTTGATAGTATTTTTCTCTCTCAACTTAGATCGAATAGGAAATATAATGAAAAGTTTAATTTGAGGGATAATAGTGTAACCGGTACATAGGGAGATTCTTAGGTGATGGCCATGAAATCTATTCTATATTGTAGACTTTGTTTAAATAAGTGGAGGACTTAAAATACTTATATTGGCTTTTCAAATCTTTAAAACTAAGTTGTGTTAAGTTGAATTCGCGTAACTCTCTTTTGTGCTTATATTTTCGATAATAATAATAATAGTATTCCAAGGGTATCCAACATTGCTTGTATATCGAGCGTTGGTGTGCAAACCCGCCAAGCTCTATCCGACACGTTGTTGACAAAGTCAGCGTTGGAATATCTTGGTCTCATTTTATGAGATTGGACACCTAAGGATTACCGACACGTTGTTGACAAAGTCAAAGTCGGCCTGCACAATCCGCCAAGCTCTTTACCTACTCTCCGTTAGTCCGCAAGGTAGTGCATGGGTGGTAAACCTTGGTCTTTTTAGTTAGGTGTATGTACTTAATCATAAATCTTAAAATTTTATAGAATAAAGAATAAGCGATGATACCCAAACACTTCTTGACCTTATTGATTTGACTAGCCATACATGAGAAAATTAGAATACCACTTTGCAAACTGTGCCAAGCAAACTAAGAATTTATTTCATGGCTGCACTATGTTATCGACCGAACTAACTGGCCAAACTGGAATTTAACATTTGAAAACTTGATTTATATTGAAAATTTGTGACAAGTCGAGGTATCTAAAATAAAATCAACTGATTAGAAATTGTTAACTTAATTTGTTGTACCACTTTCTTGAAATAAGTCGTGTTGCCATTGTTCGTTTTTATTTTTGCATATGTCCATTGCATTCATGTAGTTTCATTAGAATCATAACATACTGCATTTGGATTTTGTGGGTAGTATCCGCTGAAAACCCTCACGAGACACCACTCGTCCTACTAGGGACACCTAGAGGTTTAACGGCTTGTTGCATACGCTCAATGCAATCGTGTTTCCTACGAAAGTGTGACCTATCTAGTTTAGTTTTTCATTTTTGTTTTACTCGAGGACGAGTAAAAGATAAGTGTGGGGGTATTTGATTGACATTGAAAAGTGTTTACTTTATTACTCTTATGCTTTATCTTTTGTAAATAAATAAATGATACTTTGGGTATTTTTTATGTGTTTTTACAGATTTCAAGCGTTGCCTCCTTCAATTCAAATCAAAGGCCAACTACAAGAAAGAGCTACTTCCTCACATCAAATTCATTTCAATTGCAAAAGAAGTAGTAGCTCACTGGTAAAGGCATAGGAATTGGTGCTGAGAGACCTGAGTTCGAACCCCGTCAAGCTCACTTTTTGCCAAAGAAACGGAGCGCGTTCACACTGGCCCTTTGCTTTGAGAAATATCTGGATTAGTGTTATGTTATATATATACATACACATATTCATGTGTATGTATTTATGATGTGCACCAATTAACATTTCAGCAATAGCCATATTCTTATCATGAAATTAAATTCAAATCATTCAATTTCAATTAGAAGAATTTCTGATTGAATTGTTGCCAAGAAGAAAAATCAATTTTGAAGATTTTATCTTATATTGCCTTTGGAGTCTGATAAGCGTCCTTGTTTGGAAGAATTAATTAGATGCAATCTTCTATCAATCAAGCCACATGGGAAAATTGAAAGATATGGAAAATATTTACCATGATATGCCCAGATTTTCTCCAATCAAGTTAGTCAAGGAAGGCAAGAGATATTCATGAATGAGGAGGCCCATTTATTCATAGACCTAATTATGGTTTTCCCATTCTCATCTATAAATATGTGTTGTAACCATTGTAAAAATCATCCATTCTTCTGTACTCTCTTTTATTCTAAACAAAGTTTTCTTCAATTTAGTTTTATTGCTCTTTTCTAACAATTCGTGCTTCTATTCAATTAGTTTTGATAGAGCACGAAGTGTTACTGTTATTTCTATTTGCAAATTAGAATTAGTCGTTCGATTAGATTCAACGACAATTCTAAGTTTAATTTCTGTTGTTGTAGTTGTTAACTGTTGTTTTCTTTCTAGTTAATTGTCTTTCAGTTTCAGTTGTTAAATTTTGGTGTTGATCTGATTAGATTCAGATCAACAGTAAAATCATTAGCGTTAAAAACATCCTCAGAACTCGTCTAACACGCCCAAGAAAAAAATACATAATGATTTTTAATTAAACCTCCATGTGTTCGACCTGTATGCTACACGCCTGTATGCTCGCAGAATTTATTACAAATGTCGCACTTTTTTAATTCATAGACTAGCGTCGATCAAGTTTTTGGCGCCGTTGCCGGGGAGGCAAACATTAAATTTTATTATTTATTTAATTTCTGATTCGTGTTAGTTTTTATTTATTTTTAATTTTGTTTCTTTTGTATATAGAAGAAAAGAAGATCTTGATTAGAGTTTTGGTACATCAATTCCATTGGTGTTATCATCCACTAAAAAGAAAAAAAAGAAAAAACTTCCAACTTTTATTTGATTTCTTTTCCCTTTACACTTCCATTTCCAAACTCTTCATTTCTTCTTTTCCAAGTTAAAAAAAAAAGAAAAAAAAAGAAAAAAAAACTTGTCAATTTGTTTTTATTTCTTTCCTTTCTCAGTTCTCTTTCCAATTTCTTTTACAATTCTTCCCTCTTTTCAACAAAAAAAAGAATAAAAATCTTCTCATTTATTTCTTTCCATCGTACAGATTCTTTGTTTTATTAAAAAAAAACAAATTTTCCTTTTTCTATTATTCCTTTCCATTTTTCCGCTGCAAAGGTCTCATACAAAGTTCCTTCTGTTTGTTACTTTTTCTCTTAGTTTCTGTTTTCTTCTCTTTACACTGCCAAAACAACCACCATCACTTCTCTTCGGAACTCCTAGTTTCTCTGTCATTAGTATAACCCCAATACGCCTCCCTCCACTTCTCTGTCCATCATCACACAGTCCAAAGCACCTTCAGCAACTCACACCATTCTCCTGTCCTCCGGACCACGCCACGGCATAGCGCACCCCAAAAGACTCCACTACAAATCTTTCAAACAACCACAGCATCAATCCTCAATCCCCCACGTCAGAATTTCCGCACCAACCACAGTTCAACTTCATATCTCAACCAACCCAAACTGCCAGTTCCTCAATCCTTGACCACAAACCACTCATCTTCCTCACGCACAACATCCCACGTTCAAGCCCCCCTCCTCTACTTTCATAACCCCAACGTTGTAACATATCCCACACCAGACCTTCGAAATCCCAAAATTCAATTCACAAAACCCACATCGAACCCGAAACTTCAACATCGAACAACTAAATTCGAATCGCACCCGCAACCCACAATTCCTGAAACCGCCCTTTTTCATCAAAATTCCACCAAAATCGGAGGCTTAAAGACCCCGAACCCGATTTGAGAAAAAAGGCGATTTTTGGTGTTGAGCGTCATAGGTTTAGGGCTTGCTGTTTCCTTTTGTTGAGGGGTAGAGCGTTTGAATTGATTTATTTTGGGAATAATTTCTAGAATAAGGGGCGTGATTTCTTTTTTTTTGGGATCGAATTCGTTTGTTGCTGAAAGGAAAAAAAGAAGAGGCGTGGGTTTGTTTTGAAACTGCACGAAGTCTGGGGATGCGTGAGTCCTTCTAAGTTGTACTGTGTGTGATTCATTGCTTTGTATTGCTATTTGTGGTTTGGTCTGTGTGTACGAATTTATTTGGTCTAAAGTGGTCTAGTTGTTTATCCCTCTTAAGTTTTAGTTCCTTTGTTTTATTTTATTTTGTTTGAGATCTTTTGTTAGGTTTTGCTCTTTCATTTTTAACACATAGTTTAGTCTTGTATTGCAGTTGATTTTATTGAGTATAGTCTGTTTGTTATTTTTTTTTCCTCTTTTATTTCTTTTTCTTTCATTCTATTTCTCTCTCTTAAAAAAAACGGAGAATTTTTCAAAAGCAGGTACAGCTGAAATTTAAAAAAAAGGTCTTAAAAAATTTTTTTTCGAGCTCCTAGCCCGAACCCGTGTCGCAGCGCAGTCAAGCAATTAATAGAAGGGGACAACAACAGAAAGCAGCGGACGATTCAGATGGGTTGGAGCGGTTGCACACCAAGTGGGGTGTGAACGCGCTAGCGCTCCCCAAATTCACTGGAGGACTGCCGATCAAGGTGAAAACTTTTAAAACTCTACAGGTGCTCAGCTGCAAAAGAAAAAAATAGGCAATTGTTGTAAAAAAAATCTGCAGGGGCAGTGGCTTTGAATGTACAATTTTTAATTTTTGCAATTATTTTGTGTGATTGCTGTTATTTCTGCATCTTTTATTCATTCTGTTAAGGGCAATACCCCAATTCACATAAGGTGAGGGATTTCATCACCCTTTCCTTAGCCCACAAATTGCATTTCATCGTAGAATCTGACTAATAATAACGGTTAGACGTTGGACTTAAGGGAGTCACGGGCTCATCTAGGGCTTAATTATATTGTGATAGTTGATTCATTTGGAACGAATTATTTCTTGGTGTCTAGACTACGGCAGAGAAATAACCGTTTATAAATATTACGGTGATTCGTAAATATTATATCGGTTGTTACTCTGAAGGTACTTAAACCTTCGGCTGCATTGCTAGGGTGATTCCTGGTGCACCGATAACTCCTGTCCGTTAATTGGCTGAGAAATCTTTTGATCTAAGTAATCAAACGCATCACTTTATAATTTTGGGTTAGGAGCCAATAAGGACAGAAAACTTCATTGTAGCTAATTTCTGTGCTTGCATTTAACAACAATGAGTGAAAAAAGTGTCAGCCAACAAAATTCTCCTAGGGGTTCTCGAATCAACCAAAATTTTCCAACCGAATTGGATCAAAATCGAGTGAATCAAAATTTTCCAAACTTTGGGGATCAAAATCAAATAAATCAAAATTTTCAAAATCTCAATATCCAAGTGGACAGACCCTTGTCTCTTCGTGATCGATGTTATCCTACCAGGACCGTTCAACCATCTGTCATTGTGTTCCCACCAGCTGAAGGAAACAATTTTGAGCTAAAACATTCTTTTATCCAAGGGGTACCCAAAATTACTGGGTCTTAAAATGCTTATGAATTTCTAAGTGAGTTTGAGTTGTATGCCTCCACAACAAAAATGCAACAACTATCTAACGAATCGATCAAGCTAAGGCTAATTCCATTTGCACTACTTGAAAGCGCTAAAAGATGGCTAAATTCTCTTCCACGACATTCCATAAGAAGTTGGGATGAATTTGTCACTACATTCTTGAAAAAGTTTTTCCCTTTTCATAAAACTCTAAAAATCTGAACCGAGATAAATCAATTTTGTCAAAATGAGGGGGAAACTTTTTCAAAATACTTTGAGAGATTCAACCAGCTATTATATAGTTGCCCTCATCATGGAATTCTAAAAGATCACTTATGTCAAATTGCATATGAAGGGCTAAACTATCAGACTAGAACTCAACTAGAATCAATGTGTGGAGGAGACTTTATGTCTGAAACAGCCGATGAAGCTTGGCGGTTTTTAGAAGATTATTCTGAAAAGGACATGCAGTGGGAATCGATTCGTGTTCCCATTCGTACTTCTACTAGAGGAGTGCATGTCGTGGACCCAAGTCAAATTTCCTTAGAAAATCAAACTCCTCAAACCGGAGAAGGGTTACCCCACTATTACTCTCAAGACCAAGCCAATGCCATAGCTCAAAATAATCCTTACTCATCCACGTACAACCCTGGTTGGAGGAACCACCCAAATTTTTCCTGGTCGAACCCCAATAATTCGGCTAACCCATCTCACGTGCAACCCTTTATTCCCAATCCGAATTACCAAGGTCCACCCCCCAATTCTCAAACCTCTCAAGCTACACCTCAATCCAAACAACCTTATAGGCACCCCAATTTTCAATCATCAAACCAATCATCTCAGTCTTCTCAACCATCACATGATATTGGGCGTCTAGAAAAACAGATGAACTCTTACGAAGCTAAAATAAACTCGCAAGACGCTAAAATGGACCAAATGTTTAATATGATGAAGGAATTTATGAAAACTCATGAGAAGGGAAAATTGCCTAGTCAACCCGAAGTGAATCCAAAGTATAACTCTCGTGCTGTAAATTCTTGTGAGGACGAAAATCAAAATCCAGTCAATGCTATTACAACCCTTCGATCTGGAAAGAGGATTGATAATAACGTGGACGACCCTGAAAAACTTTCTAACTCGACCCCAATCCCCAATCTTGATGACCACCCATTAGCTTCGAATGCCAATTCTTCTAAACCTCAAGTTTCCTTAAATGTTGGCAATCCCAACAGTTCTTCTCCCAGTGTCGGCAAACCCGACCCACCTTTGAAAATCAATGTTGGCAATCCCAACATTTCATCTTCTACACCCCTACCACCTTCTTCGAATGATGAAACTCATCACAGAGTCGAAAAACCAGTAGCTCCTTTTCCTCATAGACTCAATAATAAGAAGAAAGCAGCAAATTTCGATAAAATTTTGGAAATTTTCAAACAAGTCCGTGTGAACATTCCTCTTTTAGACACCATTGAACAAATCCCTCAATATGCCAAATGTCTTAAGGAATTGTGCACACAAAAACGTGCGACCAATGTCCCAAAAACCGCCTTTCTAACTGCAAATACAAGCTCTGTTCTTTCGTATCTTGCCCCAGTCAAGTATAAAGACCCTGGCTGCCCTACGATTGATTGTAAAATAGGAAACACTCACATCTCTCGTGCCCTACTCGACCTTGGTGCCAGTGTCAACCTTCTCCCTTATACTGTCTATCGTCAACTTGGACTAGGGGAGATTAAACCAACAAACATCACACTTCAACTTGCCGATCGATCTGTCAAAAAGCCATGGGAATTATCGAAGACGTCTTGATACAGATCGAACAGTTTTACTTCCCCGTCGATTTTATAGTTCTAGAAACAGAGCCTGTCTCAAATCCCAAAGTTCAAATACCATTGATCTTAGGACGCCCTTTCTTAGCAACCTCTAATGCTGTCATTAATTGTAGGAATGGTCAGCTTCGACTTTCCTTCGGGCACCTAACCATTGAGCTAAACGTCTTTAATCTCAACAAGAAACCTAGGGATTTTGAGATCAATGAAATTGACATGATCCAAACCACAGTTGATGAAACCTCTAGTGACACTTCTGAAGCCTTGAAAATGTGTCTTGACCATTTCGACCCCGATTTCGACGAACTCGAATACATTTCTGAACTAAACAAAATTCTTGACTCCGACACTTCGTCACCTGAATCTAACCAAGGAATGTTGACCAATGTTGATACACAAGAACTTCCTAAGTTAGACCTCAAACCCTTGCCACCAGACCTTAAGTATGCCTACCTAGACTCTTCAAAAACTTTTCCCGTAATCTTGGCTTCCGATCTTATCGAGGACCAAGAAGAAAAACTTTTGGATATCTTGCGGGAAAATAAAGACGCCTTGGGGTGGGAAATCAGCGATATAAAAGGAATTAGCCCATCAATTGTGGAACATCGCATACATTTAGTTGATGAGGCTAAACCCACCCGTGAGGTTCAAAGGCGATTAAACCCAAACATGAGAGAAGTGGTCAAGGAGGAGATAATCAAATGTCTAGACAATAACATCATCTATCCCATCTCTGATAGTACTTGGGTGAGTCCGATACAAGTTGTACCAAAGAAGTCGGGAGTCACAGTGATCAAAAACGACAGTAATGAACTCGTCCCAACAAAAATCAAAACCAAATGGCGTGTGTGTATCGACTATCGAAAGCTTAACTCAGCCACACGAAAAGACCATTTCCCTTGCCTTTTATTGACCAAATGCTCGAACGCTTAGCGGGACATGAGTACTACTGTTTTCTCGATGGATACTCTGGCTATAACCAAATTCCTGTTGCTTTAGAAGATCAACATAAGACCACCTTTACTTGTCCCTTTGGAACCTTTGCTTATCGTCGCATGCCTTTTGGTCTTTGTAATGCCCCCGCGACCTTCCAAAGGTGTATGATGAGTATTTTCTCTGATATGGTGGAAGAATTCTTGGAAATATTCATGGACGATTTTTCAATATATGGATCATCTTTTTCTCAATGTCTCACTCATTTAGAACTCGTCCTTAAGCGTTGTAAGGAGAAATCACTCGTGCTTAATTGGGAAAAATGTCACTTTATGGTAAAAAGGGGGATAGTTCTAGGTCATGTCGTCTCCAAAGATGGCCTAGAAGTCGATAAATCCAAAGTCGATTTGATTGCTAATTTACCTCCTCCTAAGTCTGTCAAAGATGTTCGTTCATTTCTTGGCCATGCGGGATTCTATAGAAGATTCATTAAGGATTTCTCAAAAATTTCAAAACCTCTCTCGAATTTACTTGCCAAAGACGTAAAGTTTGAATTTTCCAATGATTGCAAAACATCTTTTGAAACTCTTAAATCACTCTTGACCACAACTCCCATCATTCAACCTCCTGATTGGACTCAACCCTTCGAACTTATGTGCGACGCTTTTGATTTTGCTATTGGAGCCATCTTGGGTCAGTGTATTGATAAACTCCCTCGAGTCATTTATTACGCCAGCAAAACCTTAAACGAGGCCCAACTTAATTACTCAACTACTGAAAAGGAATTTTTGGCAGTTGTCTTCGCTCTTGAGAAATTCAGACCATATCTAATAGGATCCAAAGTCATAGTTTACACTGACCATGCTGCCTTACGATATTTGCTTTCTAAGAAGGATGCCAAGGCCCGCTTGATCCGTTGGATCCTTCTTCTTCAAGAGTTTGACATAGAAATACGAGATAAAAAGGGTTTTGAAAATGTCGTAGCTGATCATCTCTCTCGAATTGTGCACGAAAATGATAACGACACCCAAATCGATGACTATTTTCCTGATGAACAACTCCTTCCGATCTCTAACACCCTTTGGTACGCTGACATTGTGAATTATCTTGTCACACAACAAACACCCGCTGAATGGTCGAAACAAGATAAACAAAAATTTCTCTCGAAAGTTCGAAACTTCTATTGGGACGACCCATATCTTTTCAAATATTGTCCAGACCAAATCATTCGAAGGTGTGTGCCCGATCATGAACACCAAAGTATTCTCTCCTTCTCACATGACCATGCTTGTGGCGGTCATTTTGGAGCAAGAAAAACTGCTGCAAAAGTTTTGCAAAGCGGTTTTTATTGGCCCACACTCTTCCGTGACGCTTTCGAATTTTGCTCTAAATGTGAGCGATGTCAAAGAACGGGTCGAATCTCTACGCGAAACATGATGCCTCTCAACCCCATTTTAGTGATTGAGTTATTCGATGTTTGGGGCATTGATTTCATGGGACCATTCCCTAATTCATTTGGGAATCTTTACATCTTACTTGCGGTAGATTATGTCTCAAAATGGGTTGAAGCCATTCCGACCAGAACCAACGACAACAAGGTTGTTGTCAAATTCCTCAAAGAAAACATCTTTTCACGCTTTGGCACACCTAGAGCTATCATTAGCGATAATGGCACTCACTTCTGTAATCGTGCTTTTGAGTCCTTACTCAAGAAATACTCAATCACACACAAGCTGTCGACCCCCTACCACCCACAAACTAGTGGGCAAGTGGAAGTTTCCAATAGACAAATCAAACAAATTCTTGAGAAAACCGTGAATTCCAATAGAAAAGATTGGTCTGTAAAACTGATTGATGCACTTTGGGCTTTTCGCACTGCTTATAAAACCAATCTAGGGATGTCACCATATCGATTAGTCTTTGGAAAAGCCTGCCACTTACCTCTTGAATTAAAGCATCGCGCTCTTTGGGCCATAAAATTTTTGAATTTTGACTTAGAAAAAGCCGGCTCACATAGGAAGTTACAAATTTCGGAATTTGAGGAATTAAGAAACGAGGCGTATGAAAATGCGAAAATCTACAAAGAAAGAACCAAAGCCCAACACGACAAAAACATACTTCGTAAGGAATTCAACGTAGGTCAAAAAGTTCTTTTATACGACTCTAGACTTCACTTGTTTCCAGGAAAACTCAGATCTCGATGGACTGGACCTTATGTCGTGAAAACAGTATACCCTCATGGAGCAGTTGAAATTGAAAAACCTAGGGATGGAAAAGTCTTCAAAGTAAACGGTCAATGACTGAAACCATTTTTGGAATTCGAGCAATATGACGAAGACGACTCTATCGATCTGCCTGATCATCCACCATGAAATCAGGTGGTACACGTTCTTTTTCTTTTACTTTTCTCTTTCATTTTTTTTCATTTTATTTTTGTTTTTCTGCCTTAGACAGTTGGGACACTGTCTCAATCGAGTGTGGGGGGGAGTCTGCATTTCATCCATTTTCATTTTTCTTTGTTTTTATTTCTTTTTATTTTCAGCCATTTAAGTAGGACCATCATACATTTTATATCGTAGTAACATACCATAAAAAAAAATTGAAATACGACTCATTTTCAATTGATACAGTAAAATAAGTTTACAATTTTTAGCCAGTTGATAGTATTTTTCTCTCTCAACTTAGATCGAATAGGAAATATAATGAAAAGTTTAATTTGAGGGATAATAGTGTAACCGGTACATAGGGAGATTCTTAGGTGATGGCCATGAAATCTATTCTATATTGTAGACTTTGTTTAAATAAGTGGAGGACTTAAAATACTTATATTGGCTTTTCAAATCTTTAAAACTAAGTTGTGTTAAGTTGAATTCGCGTAACTCTCTTTTGTGCTTATATTTTCGATAATAATAATAGTATTCCAAGGGTATCCAACATTGCTTGTATATCGAGCGTTGGTGTGCAAACCCGCCAAGCTCTATCCGACACGTTGTTGACAAAGTCAGCGTTGGAATATCTTGGTCTCATTTTATGAGATTGGACACCTAAGGATTACCGACACGTTGTTGACAAAGTCAAAGTCGGCCTGCACAATCCGCCAAGCTCTTTACCTACTCTCCGTTAGTCCACAAGGCAGTGCATGGGTGGTAAACCTTGGTCTTTTTAGTTAGGTGTATGTACTTAATCATAAATCTTAAAATTTTATAGAATAAAGAATAAGCGATGATACCCAAACACTTCTTGACCTTATTGATTTGACTAGCCATACATGAGAAAATTAGAATACCACTTTGCAAACTGTGCCAAGCAAACTAAGAATTTATTTCATGGCTGCACTATGTTATCGACCGAACTAACTGGTCAAACTGGAATTTAACATTTGAAAACTTGATTTATATTGAAAATTTGTGACAAGTCGAGGTATCTAAAATAAAATCAACTGATTAGAAATTGTTAACTTAATTTGTTGTACCACTTTCTTGAAATAAGTCGTGTTGCCATTCTTCGTTTTTATTTTTGCATATGTCCATTGCATTCATGTAGTTTCATTAGAATCATAACATACTGCATTTGGATTTTGTGGGTAGTATCCGCTGAAAACCCTCACGAGACACCACTCGTCCTACTAGGGACACCTAGAGGTTTAATGGCTTGTTGCATACGCTCAATGCAATCGTGTTTACTACGAAAGTGTGACCTATCTAGTTTAGTTTTTCATTTTTGTTTTACTCGAGGACGAGTAAAAGATAAGTGTGGGGGTATTTGATTGACATTGAAAAGTGTTTACTTTATTACTCTTATGCTTTATCTTTTGTAAATAAATAAATGATACTTTGGGTATTTTTTATGTGTTTTTACAGATTTCAAGCGTTGCCTCCTTCAATTCAAATCAAAGGCCAACTACAAGAAAGAGCTACTTCCTCACATCAAATTCATTTCAATTGCAAAAGAAGTAGTAGCTCACTGGTAAAGGCATAGGAATTGGTGCTGAGAGACCTGAGTTCGAACCCCGTCAAGCTCACTTTTTGCCAAAGAAACGGAGCGCGTTCACACTGGCCCTTTGCTTTGAGAAATATCTGGATTAGTGTTATGTTATATATATACATACACATATTCATGTGTATGTATTTATGATGTGCACCAATTAACATTTCAGCAATAGCCATATTCTTATCATGGAATTAAATTCAAATCATTCAATTTCAATTAGAAGAATTTCTGATTGAATTGTTGCCAAGAAGAAAAATCAATTTTGAAGATTTTATCTTATATTGCCTTTGGAGTCTGATAAGCGTCCTTGTTTGGAAGAATTAATTAGATGCAATCTTCTATCAATCAAGCCACATGGGAAAATTGAAAGATATGGAAAATATTTACCATGATATGCCCAGATTTTCTCCAATCAAGTTAGTCAAGGAAGGCAAGAGATATTCATGAATGAGGAGGCCCATTTATTCATAGACCTAATTATGGTTTTCCCATTCTCATCTATAAATATGTGTTGTAACCATTGTAAAAATCATCCATTCTTCTGTACTCTCTTTTATTCTAAACAAAGTTTTCTTCAACTTAGTTTTATTGCTCTTTTCTAACAATTCGTGCTTCTATTCAATTAGTTTTGATAGAGCACGAAGTGTTACTGTTATTTCTATTTGCAAATTAGAATTAGTCGTTCGATTAGATTCAACGACAATTCTAAGTTTAATTTCTGTTGTTGTAGTTGTTAACTGTTGTTTTCTTTCTAGTTAATTGTCTTTCAGTTTCAGTTGTTAAATTTTGGTGTTGATCTGATTAGATTCAGATCAACAGTAAAATCATTAGCGTTAAAAACATCCTCAGAACTCGTCTAACACGCCCAAGAAAAAAATACATAATGATTTTTAATTAAACCTCCCTGTGTTCGACCTGTATGCTACACGCCTGTATGCTTGCAGAATTTATTACAAATGTCGCACTTTTCTAATTCATAGACTAGCATCGATCAGACGACATAGTGGTATGGGGCATTAATGTCGTCTATGATTGATACTTATGATTTGAAATTGTTTTTGAAACCTATAAACACTAGTATTAATATCAAATGCTTTTGTTTTATTCGTATCAAGCATATCTTGGCCATTATAAGGTAAAAACTCTATCCTCCGGTTTGTGTTGCATTGTGTGATGGGAACTGAGCCTTATAATGGCTTCATTTTTATAAAAAGCATTACGATGTTTAAAAGAATGATTTGTTTTAAAGCACTGGCAATCCAATGGAGTAAACCCGTTCCACGAAAGTGGCGTGGTCCTGTGATTAGCTATATATTAAATGTGTTGAGTAGATTTCTCATACCAGTCCCATGACTGACTCGTAGTTTGTTTCACTTTCAAATTCGGGTGCCCCTTTTTCTACACGGGCAGCCTTGTATTCAGGTTTAGCTGGCTCTTTCTGGATAGCTGGAGCTGAAGATGGATTCTATCATTTATCTCTTTTTATGCTGTTCAGCTCCTTTTGTACATTATGTTTGTTTTCAGCTGTAGACATTTATGTATAGTTGAACTGTATATGTACTAAGTATGATCCTGTATACTGTGTAACTCAGATGATTACGTTTATCCAGTATATTCTATTGTGCATTACAAGGTGTATTTATTAATTTCTATTCTGTTATTATCTGTTTATGTGTTATATTCCAAGGATTGCCCTTGCCACCGTCAGTACGGGGTTTGGGGTCGTCTCATTTGGTATCAGAGCTTTGGTTAAGCTTAGTTCTGGAATATAACATATTAACGAACTCGTCAGAAATAGAACCAGTAGTGTTCTAGGACGAGTAACTCATTACAGATAGGATCAGTAATATCCTAGTATGAGTAGTAGAATGAAATAACACCTAGATAGACACATTTACATTCAAGTATTTGTCTTTATATTTTGAAATATCTTTTCTGTTGACCTGACACTTGATCTGTTATTTGCAGAAGTACTAGAAAATGAGTGCCAGAAACAGAAGAAGTAATACTGACCCGGATATAGGAGATCTATTTATGAAATATAGAAATTTAGGGGGAAACCCTTCTCGGGCGAAAAATCTATTATGAGAACACAAGCATGGATTCGTTCGGCTGAGAAAATCTTTGAAGGATTAAAGCTGAGGGATGACCAGAAAAGATTACTGGCCTCCTGGGCACTCAAAGACGAAGCTTTGTTCTGGTGGGATTCTGTTATTAAGGATAATCCAGAAGGTGA
Organism: Allium sativum; assembly: GCA_030737875.1. NCBI lineage: Eukaryota > Viridiplantae > Streptophyta > Magnoliopsida > Asparagales > Amaryllidaceae > Allium > Allium sativum. The sequence goes on from CM060926.1 coordinate 1,020,298,927, forward strand.
TATCACCTGGGATAGATTCAAAGTGATTTTCCTGGAAAGATTTACTCCTCCTGAAGCAATTGAACGGCTATGTGATGAATTTTCTTATCTGATACAAGGAGATATGACCATTCCCGAATATCATAAGAAATTCAGTGAACTTTCTCACTTTGCCCCTCATCTAATTGAAAATCCGAAGAGGAAGAATTTGAGATTTATAAATGGGCTTCAAAGAAAATATCAGAACAGTGTAATGAGGAATGTGAAGCTTCCTTTCTCTGAAATGATATACATGGCTTACCAGTACGAAGATCTAGACAAGAAAGGTATGTTACAGTACGAAGAGGAAGTCAGCTCTAGTAATAAAATTGAGTCTGAAACTGATCGTCCTGAGGCCAGTACAATGTTTGAAGTCAGTAAGGAGCCCAAAGTCAATCGAAAAAGGGCCAGATTCGAAAAAGAGCCAGTAACGACAACTGTATGCAGTAACTGCAATAGGCAAGGGCATCTCTCGGTAAGTTGCAGATCTCTAAAGAAACAAGTAAAGGATGGGTCTAAATCCGGTAAGAAGTTCCAAGAGGATAGAAAGTGCAGTCAATGCCATCAGACCGGTCATCTTTCAAAGGCATGCCTGCTATTCAGAAAACCTGAAGCAATACATGTAAATGAAGTGGCAGAAGTGCCTGCATCTTCGTCTGCTCAGGAAAGGTCTGATGTTTTAGAAGGCACGCTCAATGTCAAGAACATTCCAGTTAAAGTACTGTTTGATACAGGCGCGTCACGAAGCTTTATTGCAAAGAGTGCAGTCAAGAAGTTGGATTTGAAATTGAAGAAGCTCAAAGAACCAATGACTGTCCAAAATCCAGTTGGGGGTTCCATCGATCTCAGTTGGGTTTGTGGGGTGCCTGTCTCTTTTTCCTGTTATAAATTCCCTATTATCTCTATCGTCATGAATTTTACTGAATTCGATCTTATTCTGGGATTGGATTGGCTAACCAATTATGAAGCAGAGGTTAGATGCGCCGAGAGAGTTGTTAAGGCAAAGGCCCAATCAGGGAATTATATAACCATACCATATGAAGGCTCGAATTCAAATAGAAAAGTCTTCTGGGCAGCTTTGGATGTTTCTCCAGCTCAAATAGAAAATATCCCTGAAGTCACAGAGAATATTCCCGACCTAGTGAAAGATATTCCGGTCGTCAAAAATTATGCGGATGTGTTTGAAGAAGTTGTTCGCTTGCCTCCGCAGAGAGAAATAGATTTCAAGATTGCTTTGATTCCGAATGCAAGGCCGGTAGTTCATGCTTTCGAAGAATGTCCTTGAAAGAGAAAGTGGAATTAGACAATCAAACACGACAGCTCGTATGGAAGGGTCTAATCAGGCCTAGTTTCTCTGATTGGGGTGCAGCAGTGGTGTTTGTCCCAAAATCTGACGGTACTCTACGGCTATGTGTGGACTATCACGATTTGAACAAGCAGACAATAAAAAACAAATATCCATTGCCGCGAATCGATGATTTATTGGGTCGTCTGAATGGAGCGCAAGTATTTTCAAGGATGGATCTAGCTATAGGCTTCCATCAGCTTCGTATTGCCGAAGAATGTGTTCCTATGAGAGCATTCAGAGGTCCAGACTTATTCTATGAGTGGTTAGTAATGTCGTTCGGCTTATGTAACGCTCCAGCCTATTTCGTCGATCTAATGAACAGAGTATTCAGAGGAGTATTGAATAAAATTTTTCTGGTTTGCATTGATGATATCCTTATCTTCTCTAAGTCAGAAAGCGAGCTCGAAAAACATTTGGAATAAGTGTTAGAAATTCTCAGAAAGAATGTGTTGAAAGCAAAGTTTTCCAAATGTATATTCTGGCAAGAAGAAGTCAAATTTCTTGGCCACGTAGTGTCAAAGCAAGGAATTTCAGTGGATCCCAGTAAAATCACTGCTATTCAGAATTGGAAACAACCTCGTAAGCCAACAGAAGTTAGAAGTTTTCTCGGGTTAGCCAGTTATTATCGGAAATTCATTAAGAATTTCGCGAAGAGATCTAGTTCTTTAACGAAACTGATGAAGAAGCATTCGAGATTCAATTGCACTCCGGTATGTGAGGAAGCTTTCTAGGAGCTGAAATTAAAATTGACAACTGCTCCAATGTTAACAATAATAGATGGCAATGAGGGCTTGAAAGTATGGACTGACGCTTCTAGAGAAGGCCTTGGCGCAGTGTTAATGCAAAGAGGTCAAGTGATTGCGTATGCTAGCCGTCAGTTGAAACCACACGAGAAGAACTACGTAACTCATGATCTTGAGTTGTTGGCTATCGTATTCTCTTTGAAAATCTGGAGACACTATCTTCTGGGTGAGAAATTCGAACTATATACATACCATCAGTCGTTAAAGTATCTGTTCACCCAGAAAGACCTTAATCTGAGGCAGCAACGTTGGCTAGAGTTCCTTGCAGCATATGATTTTGAGATTCTATACACTCCAGGGAAAGCCAATGTCGTGGCCGATGCGCTGAGTCGAAAGAATGTAATGATTGCCAGCTTTGTTATTATGACTTCCTTGATTGACAAAATATCTATTCTTTAGAAGGATGATAACTTTATTAAGGATATGATCAAAAGGATTCAGAAAGGCGAACCCTCGTGTTTTCAAATAGATAACGACGAGACCCTGAGATTAAAAGGAAGGATTTGTGTTCCTGACATCCCAGAGTTAAAAAGGGAAGTGTTAGACGAGTGTCACAAATCCAAGCTGAGTATCCATCCTGGTGTGGCTAAAATGTACAACGATCTCAAGCGAACATTCTGGTGGAAGGCTATGAAAAGAGACGTTTCAATATATGTTAGCCGATGCCCTACTTGCCAGCTAGTCAAAAGTGACCAGCAGAAACTAGCTGGATTGTTGCAACCGCTAGACGTTCCAGGCTGGAAGTGGGAACATATTTCCATGGACTTCATTGATGGTTTGCCCAGAACCAGAAAATGAAATGACAGTATTTGGGTGATCGTAGATCGCTTCATGAAGACCGCCTATTTCATACCTGTTAGATCAAACAGAACTGCTCAGAGTCTGGCGTAGATTTATTTCAAGGAATTTATTAGACTACACGGAGTGCCGCTCAGTATAGTCAGTGATAGAGATCCAATATTTACTAGTAAGTTCTGGGAGGCATTTCAAGAAGAGCTGGGAACAAAACTGAACTTGAGCACCGCTTATCATCCTCAGACAGATGGTCAGACTGAGAGGGTGAATCGTATTTTAGAAGATCTATTGCGGGCTTGCGTTCTAGATTTCAGTGGGTCATGGGAAGACCATCTGCATTTGGCTGAATTCTCATATAACAACAGCTACCAGGCGAGCCTGACAATGTCACCATTTGAAGCGTTGTATGGTAGACCGTGACGATCTCCTGCTTGCTGGGTCGAACCCGGTAATAGACTTGTATTGGGACCTGATATGATCCGAGAAGCTACCGACAAAGTCGATTTTATCAAGAAACGATTACTCGCTGCTCAAAGCCGACAAAAGGGCTATGCCGATAGGAGAAGAAGAGATATATCATTTGTTATTGGCGACTATGTATATTTGAAAGTATCGCCGATGAGAGGAGTTATCCGGTTCAGTAAAACTGGGAAGTTGGTGCCCAAATTCGTTGGTCCATTTCCTATTCTGGAACGGATCGGAACTCTCGCTTATAGGGTTAAATTGCCAGATTGGTTGCCTGGAGTACATGATGTATTTCACGTATCCCAACTTCGAAAGCACGTTCATGATCCAGACTTGATCGTGGAAGAAGCAGCGCAACAGGATATAGAAATCACTCCAGAATTGGCAGTTAGGAGAGAGCCGCTAAAGATAATTGGCAAAGAAACCAAAGAGCTGAGGAACAAAAAGGTTCACTTAGTCAAAGTGCAATGGAGTGGAGATCCGCGAGATTGTACTTGGGAAACTGAGGAGAGCATTCAGAAAGCCTATCCTAGATGCCGAGTGGATATCTCTGATTGACTCCGGTGCAAGGTACATTTACCATACTTTGCATTACCATTTAGTTCTCTACTCTGTTGTTATTTTCTTTCCATGGATGTGCACTTTTAATTCTATAGTCTAAATGATTTTAAAGAAATATAGAAATTGATTAGTATATTTTTGAAAAGTTAAAAACAATTTGATTGTTGTTTGTGTTGTGTGAAAGTAGATTTGGTTAATTAAAATTATTGAAATGATAGTTAAGTTAATCAATAAGAGAATAATGGTAGAATTTATTCATATAACTCACACATTGAAATGATTTAAAAATAGATAGAAATACATACATGTGCATTATATATGTTTGAACAGGTAAATGGATAGTTGTTGAGTGAAGATTTTATTTGTGTGCCCGACAAATAGGTAACCTTAATGAGTTGGATGCGAAATATTATTATATCAACTCCTGTGAATGCCATTGGATGCGGAGTGCTGGTTATTCTGTGTGTAATAATAAACGTCGCCATAGGATAGTAACAATTAATTTTGAACTACATTACATGGCATACTTCTGAAGATAGGCATACTTCATCATATACCACATAAGCATTTGGAGCTTGTGTGACGAGGTGGAAGATTTACCATACGAGCGAGAGGCTTGTATGGCGATGACTATATTTTACAGATAGAACTGATGACTGATATGGACTATTTAAATTGTAACGATAAAATTTCCAGATTAATAAAAACCCCACACGGGTCTGGAGTTGACAATAATCACGTCTCTCTAGTTATTAGATACGGCACATTGACTATTTATTTCCCACACGGGACGAGGTGACGAGGATTTATCCTCTAGAGCAATTAAAATACACACTCCCTCAGGCTTTGACAGGGTGACGAGAGTTTATTCTCTGGAGTTATTATCTATACACGCTACCCTGTAAACACAAGAATATATCACTATAAATATGTGTATGCTTTATAGGATTTATTGGGTACCTAATACGGCCCAATAAATTTCCAAACCTCTCCCCGTACAAAGGAGGTTATGGTGAAATTTTTCAAAAATTCCGGGTGTTAGCCAAATTTTTGAAGAATTTGAAAATTCTCATAAACTGAAAAGTTGGAGAATGGAAGCCAGATTGAACGTAGAGTTGATTAATCAAACCACTTTCGACTTTGTTCCTTTTTGGGGACGAAAATTTTTAAGTGGGGGAGATTGTAATGACCCGGAAAATCTAAACTAATTAAAAAATTTTAAATTGGCTATTTTAGTTGATTTTAAATATTTAAAATAAATATTTTAAATAATAGCAATGAAAAGTGAGTTTGAATCGATAATTGAAAAGGAATATAATTAATTCTAATTATAAACAAGGCCTGAAATGGCGTAGCAGTTTCAAATTTTGAATTCAAACTTTGACTGACTGTACCGGGTGCAAAACAAAACGGATTTGAGTGAAACCAAAAATATTTAAATCGGTTAGTGAATACCTTTCTAACGAATCTGAAAAATCAAAGTTTCATAGCGGAAAGCAAAAGTTATGGCCAAATGAATTTTCAGAAAGGTCGTTATGGAATTTATATAGCCCGTGAAATTGGCCATTTTGCAAACGACCTCAGAATTCAACGAAACCACTTTTGTTGGATCCGGGATGAGAAGTTATTGCTAGGTTTCAAATTTCATAATTTTTGAAGCTAGTATGTGAGCGTGGCAAAGGAAAATGTGTTTTGGTCAATTACAGTTAAATTGGATCGACCAGAAATGGGCCATTTTGCAAACGGTCTCAGAATTAGACGAAACTAGTTTTGTTGAGACCATATCGTCAAAACATAGCTAGATTTATTTTTCTGAAATTTTTCGGACCAGTTTGTGGCCCCGGCAAATTGAAATGTACGTTCAAAACAAATATTGAATGTTTTATATTTTAATTTGAAGGAAAACAGACTGAAACAGTCGAATGGGCCTTCAAAACATATCCCATTGTGTTCGGAATGGGGGTAAAACGCTAGGGACGACAGACATTGGGTTTGGATTGGAGGTCGTGTCAGAAAACCCTTTTTAAAACCCTCCGGCCAATCAAATTATTTCTTCATAATTTAAAAATAAAAATAAAATCAAAAAAACCCTCGCCGCTCTCCTGTCATCGACGGAAGTCATCTTCGCCGCTTCCCAGGCGATTTCTGGCCGCACGCTCATCTTCAGCTCCACCCCCAGTTGAACTTTTTAAAGAGCATCCTCCACTCTTCAAATCCATACCTTCCTCGCCCCCTATCGCCTCGTCTACCTTGAGAATCGCGCCAGGGAAGAGTCGTCGTACTTCACTGTCGATCTCCCGCCTCCGACCACCGAATTGGCCGTGCCTACCACCGATCCGAGCGTCGTTCGTAGCTCTTCGACACTGCAGCACCTGATCGAGACAACACTTCATGGATCGAGCGAAAATTCAAAACCTAGTTTTGAACATCAAAACGAGGTATACGGCTATGTTTATTTTCAACAGTTTTAACACATTTAAACCGTTGCAAACTTTGAAAAATCATATCTTTTTCGTGTGTTGACGAAATTCAGTGAAACAAGAGACAATAGACTCGCGTGGACGTCTTCTACATTTTAGAAGGGACCACATATTTTTCTGAGCCTTCTACTATTTTTGGTGGAGTGGAACCCAATGTGAGATTTCTAATTTATAAACGATATGGAAAACGACGATGTATAAATTATATAGTCGATGTATGAGTTATATAAGCGTTGTAGACCTCTTGTATAAGCGTTGTATGAGTTGTACGTTCGATGTATAAGTTGTATATGCATTGTAAAAATTATATATGTGTTGAAATAGAAGTCAATTGCTATATATATATATATATATATATATATACGCCCCTCGTCCACAAACCATGGACGATATTTATTGGTTGTGATTGGTGTGAAAATTGATTGATAGCGAATGGTTGATTGGAATTGTTTGTGGTTGATATTGATTGATTGTGGTTGAAAAATACCCGTTTGTGGTTGAGAAATATTTGGTTGAAACCACATAGGATTAGTTTGTGGAAATGAAAAAAATATACATGCCGCCTGCGTGCGAACTAGATGCATGATTCCCCATTGTCAAAAGCTGCGAGCCTTTGAGGTAGAGCGAGGAGCCGTACTAGGGACGGTCCCGGTTTTAACTACCCTGCCGTTATGCTGCCGAAATTTTGAATAGTATTCATGTGTTAGAATTATTTTCATTTGTTGAAACTATATTTATTCGTTGTATAGAAAACCTTCATGTGTTGAATTGAAATTCATTCATTGAATAGAATTCATGTGTTGAATGGTATTCGTGTTTTAAATATAAAAAATCACCTTTTTATCTATATATACAAACTATAGAAAACCTTCATGTGTTGAATTGAAATTCATTCGTTGAATAAAATTCATGTGTTGAATGGTATTCGTGTTTTAGATATAAAAATCACCTTTTTACTCTATATATATAAACTATAGAAAACCTTCATGTGCTGAATCGATATTCATTCGTTGGATAGAAATTCATGTGTTGAATGGTATTCGTGTTTTAAATATAAAAATCACCTTTTATCGATATATATAAACTATAGAAAACCTTCATGTGTTGAATCGAAATTCATTCGTTGAATTGAAATTCATGTGTTGAATGGTATTCATATTTTGAAAGAAAGTGTTTTATAATAAAAATCCAATTTTTATCATCGATATGAACTATATAAAATAACCTTGTTTTGAAATAAATTGTTTTATAATATAAATCCTATTTTTATCACCTATATTAACTACATAAAATAGTCGAGTTTTGAAATAAATTGTTTTACATTAAAAATCACATTTTTATTATATACATGAATTGTTAAAAATAGTGAAGTGTTGAAATAGAAGACAGTTAGATAAAAATATCATTTTTATCAAATGTATGAAAATCATATAGTTTTGAAATCGAAGAATCGATATATATATATATATATATAAATAGAATTAAAATATATCGAATAATGAAGCTGCTATTCGTATTTTGAAACCGTGATTTCAAACGATTAGTGCGGGAGATCCGACCATCTGATTTTCCCGAAACCGCAACCGTTGGTTTCGCTTTGGAAATATATTTCCAATGGCACCAACTTTGTAAAAATCCGACGGTTGGATTGTCTGGAATGTTTAATTCAAATCTGAAGAAAAACAGCGCCAGAATCGATTATATTTATATATATATAAATATAATTATATTAAGTCGAATAATGACGCTGCAGTTCGTATTTTGAAATCGAAACTTCAAACGATTATACCGGGAGATCCGACCGTCGGATCTTCCCGAAACTGGAACCGTTAGATTCGTTTTGAAAAGATCTTTCTAATGATGTAAATTTTGTGAAGATCCAACGGTTAGATTTTTAGATATGTGTAGATCGAATCTGAAGAAAAACAGCGCCACGGCCGCGTTATTGCCAGAAGCGTCATTTTGAATAAATTGGCTATTTTAAAATAAATAAAATTAGCGATAAATCGTTATAAAATAATATAAACGATATGGATGTGAAATTTAGTAACTAACTGAAGGTTGGCTAAGTCGAATGGTTTCTTAGGTATTGATCTGATGTTGGTTTCGGCCTTCGGGGTTAATATTTGGGAAATCGTTCTCTTACTGATTGACGGTTAGTGACTAATGAATTGAAATGATGCGTAGTAGTGTTTGTGTAGCACTTGTTTATTATATACGCGAGTTGTTCAGAAAGACCGGGTTTATCCCATTCTGAATAACTGAATCGATGATAGGAAATCGAAGATGAAGACGGTGGTTGAAGACCGGAGATCTTCACCTCGTTTGGATGGTAACCGAGGTCCTGATTGGGAGGCATCCCAAATATGGATAATGAGTGGTGATCGTCGAGATGTACGTGGTGATCGATGTTTTTGCAAGGTATATAGTGCCTCCGGTTTCGTTCAGACCCAGAATGGACTTGCAAATGGACAGTGTGTCTGACATTGGAATTTATTCTGTGTGATTGATAGCCGTCAGTTGCACGGTGTGAATTGCCTGTGTGGCATGCTAAGATGCAGTGATCAGGGCTTCTGTTGAAAAGCAAAGTCTTGTGGTGATGATCAAAGCACCGCCTGTGTGGCATAGCTTTGTGTATAACGCGAAATCGCGAGCCTCACACCCCGGTATGAACCAGAAACGGGAGAGGACCTCGGGGAGGACATGCGTTTCTTTCTAGTGAGAAGTGGCGTCAGTGGTTTCACACGCCCTGACGAGTTTGACTTATGTGGTTGTTGTTGTTGCGAGGCGCCTCGGTTTGATCGGACGATCCGGGTCCGATGGAGTCATTCGTTGGCTCATTTACGCCCCAAAGGGCGGGGAAACGTATTGTTCAGGAATTTTAATCCACATCGGTGGACCGGCCCTGTTGCTCCTAGGGTCACTCAAGCTCTGATCCTGTGGCTCGGGCTAGAGAGTCGCGGAGTCGGTAAGGACTATCTTTTGCCTTGGTTCATGACGGAAATCCAATTTCCAAATACGTGACTGTGCGGTTTTGATTGTATACCTATATATGGCGACATAGTGGTATGGGGCATTAATGCCGTCTATGATTGATACTTATGATTTGAAATTGTTTTTGAAACCTATAAACACTAGTAATAATATCAAATGCTTTTGCTTTATTCGTATCAAGCATATCTTGGCCATTATAAGGTAAAAACTCTATCCTTCGGTTTGCGTTGCATTGTGTGATGGGAATTGAGTCTTATAATGGCTTCATTTTTATAAAAAGCATTGCGATATTTAAAAGAATGATTTGTTTTAAAGCACTGGCAATCCAATGGAGTAAACCCATTCCACGAAAGTGGCGTGGTCCTGTGATTAGCCATATATTAAATGTGTTGAGTAGATTTCTCATACCAGTCCCATGACTGACTCGTAGTTTGTTTCACTTTCAAACTCGGGTGCCCCTTTTTCTACACGGGCAGCCTTGTATTCAGGTTTAGCTGGCTCTTTCTGGATAGCTGAAGATGGATTCTATCATTTATCTCTTTTTATGTTGTTCAGCTCCTATTGTACATTATGTTTGTTTTCCGCTGTAGACATTTATGTATAGCTGAACTGTATTTGTACTAAGTATGATCCTGTATACTGTGTAACTCAGATGATTACGTTTATCCAGTATATTCTATTGTGCATTATCTGGTGTATTTATTAATTTATATTCTACTATTATCTGTTTATGTGTTATATTCCAAGGATTACCCTTGCCTCTGTCAGTACGGGGTTTGGGGTCGTCTCATAAGCTGTCAAAATGACGGCGGGTGGTGCATCAGTGTAGGTTCCGACGGAGTATGGGCGTACACGTACTCCAGAGTGGAAAAAGTAGGCACTGGGCATCATAGTTATACAATGTGCATCTTGATTCGTGTCGGTTGCCACCATAGGATTTGATACACTCTATGGTGGGACCAGCGCAGGTAACTACAATCAAGCAGGGGTCGTATGACATACGTGACATATACATGTGAGTAGGAGCCGATCGATAGAGGGGATCATTTCACCACGAAAATGGGGTGCCAGTTGGACAAGTATAAGTAGGTGCAGAGAAATAGACACGGGTGCGATGTATATTCGGTTTATCCTGCCATATATAGTTTTATGTTAGTTTGTTGTTCTGGTACTGTCCTATTTTTCAGTTTATTCCTATCATGACCTTTTCCTTATTCACACACTGAAAAGTCACTGGACTTACTCAGACTTATGTCTGACCCATTTTTGTTTCGTCTTCTTTTCTTCCGTTCTCTCCCCCCCCCCCCCCTTCCCCCTCAGGTAGCCAGGGAGGGAATAGCTCAGCTTAATTTGGACCGTTCATCTTTCCAAGCTTGAAGAGTCTGTAATGTATGGCTTGGAACCTCTTATCTTTGGCTTTGGCTTTGGACACACTAGACTTGGGGATTTATGCAGTTTATTTATGTTTTATGCTTCTTTATGTTTTATGCTTCTTTATGTTTTAAGAAAGACGGATATTTTGATGTAATGATGTGGAAGTTGTTTTGAGACAGTTTGCTCTAATGCTTTTGTTATGAGCCACGTATGAAATAAAAGTTGTTTTTCCACTGCTTATATTTCTGTCTTGTAAATTATTTGTGTATTTTACCTATAATACTCCACCAAAATTAAGGCATTCCCTTTGTGAGTGACCTTAACGGAGGTGGGGTGTTTCACTTGGTATCAGAGCAAAGGTTTACCAGATCAGATAAAAATTTTGAAAACTATTTTTCAAAAAGAAGGTTAAAGAAGCAATTTTCAAGGAAAAGTATTTTATTTTAAAAGGGCATAATCCCCCAAGGCCATATGCACTATCTTTCTATCCTTTGTCTTGAATCTTTCCTTTTTCGTTTCAGCATGTTTGGGGATCTTAACCTTCCAGAGGGTGTACCGATACCTGGCTGGTTCAGGAGGTACCTAGAGGCTAGGGCCAACGACGCAAGCCCAACAGACAATCCTCCTCCCCCAGCTGCAGCGGTTCCTCCTCCTCGTGCAAATGCTTTCTCAAAGATTTGTAGAGACTTTAGAGCCATGGGTGGAAAGAATTTTAATGGAACTGAATCATTCGTGGAAGCAAGGAACTGGCTCAAAGAAACTGAGGATTTGTTCGTTATCCTCGAGGTGGATGATAGGCAGAAGATATAGTTGGCGGTGTGGTTGCTTAAAGATGAAGCTTCTTATTGGTGGGAAGTTACCAATGCTGAGAGACCGGTTGAAACTTGGGAGGATTTCAGGATGAGGTTTGAGATGAAGTTCCTCTCACAAGCTGAACGAAGCCTACAGGTGGAAAAGTTCCTATCTCTTAAGCAAGGAAGTATGACGGTCAAGGAATACGTCAACCAATTCAACCAGCTAGCCAGATTCGGACTGGATTTAGTGAACACTCCTCATAAGAAGGCTCTCCGTTTTGTTAAGGGATTGAATGAGCCACTACACAGCCTAGCTATGACCCACATACCCATGGGGGTGACTTATGAGAGATTGGTGGACATGGCACTGTTACACGAGGAAGACAAGGGCAAGAAAGAGGCAAAGGTGGAGGTGCCTCAAGACAAGAAAGCGGAGGGGTCACAGAACAAGAAGGCAGATCCAAAGAAAGGCGGGAAGAACAGCAAACCCCATGAAAAGAGGAAGTGTAATTTTTGTGGCATTCCTGGACATCTGGTTAAAGACTGCAGGAAGAAGAAAAGGAAGATGGGCGGTTGTTTTCATTGTGGTAAGACAGGACACATGGCCAAGGACTATCCAAGAAAGCAAGTGCAAGGGTAGATAATTGGGTCTGCTTCTGGAGGGCATGTTCACGCTCTCATTGCACCTCCGCAAGAACGAGGTAGAAATATCTCTGTCGAAAGTTTAGTCTATCTTTTTGATCATCCTATTCGTACACTCTTTGATTCTGGCGCATCGCACTCAATTATATCTACTGCACTAGTTGAATCTCTGCACCTACGCACTAGTTTAGTAGAGGACCCCTTGGTTGTTTCAAATCCAATTGGGGGCTCAACTTATTTGTCAATGATTTGTTTGGATTTGTAAATTTCTATACTAAGTGTGGAGTTTAGATGCAATGCCTATGTTTTGGGCTTCACGGGCTATGGGTTGATTCTAGGCATGGATTGGCTATCCAATAATGGTGCCGTCCTCAATTGTGAAAAGAGAGTGGTTAGACTCATGACTCGCCTCGGTAACACTCTCGAAATTTTTTGTAATCCCATGAACTCTGTTATGCTTAGCCATCTAGAATCCCTTGATGCGTCTATTGAGAATTTGCAGTCTGTTAGAGTAGTCCGTGAATACTCGGATGTCTTTGAAGAGTTGAAGGGGTTAGCTCCGAAATGGGAGATAGACTTCCGAATATACCTCGTTGATAATGCAAAACTTGTTGCTTTACCCATTAGACACATGGCTCCAAGGGAGAGGAAAGAACTCAATAAGCAAGTTAAGGAGTTGCTTGAGAAGGGGTTTATAAGGCGGAGTATTTCTGAATGGGGAGCCCCAGTAGTATTCGCAACCAAAGCGGATGGTTCGCTTCGTCTATGCGTTGATTATAGGGAGCAAAAGAAGCTGACCAAGAAGAATAGGCACCCACTCCTAAGAATAGATGACTTGTTCGATCAGCTTGTAGGTGCATCGGTTTTCTCCCAACTAGATCTAGCTACTGGGTTTCATCAGCTCAGAGTGGCTGAAGACAATATTGATAAGGCCGCGTTCAGAACCCCATACGGTTTCTTTGAGTGGCTTGTCATGCCTTTCGGCTTAACAAACGCACCCGCTTATTTCGTTGACTTGATGAACAGGGTGTTCAGGGAGTTCCTCAATAAGTTTGTGGTGGTCTTCGTAGATGACATTTTGATTTTCTCAAAGAGTGAGGAAGAGCATGCTCAACATTTAAAAGAAGTCATGGATACTCTTCGAGCACATTAGTTGAAAGCCAAATTCTCCAAATGCCACTTCTGGAGAGAGGAAGCAAGATTTCTTGGACATGTGGTATCCAAGGAAGGATTGGTTGTGGACTCCACAAAAGTAGTTGCAGTGCAAGATTGAAAGGTTCCACGGAATGCGACCGAAGTCCGAAGCTTCCTCGGGCTAGCTGGCTTTTACCGAAAGTTCATCAAAGACTTGGCAAAAATTTCAAGTCCACTTACAAAGTTGATGAAGAAGAACCTAAAATTCAATTGGGATTTGGATTGCGATATTGCTTTCCAACGATTAAAGAGAGCTCTAACAACAGCCCTAGTTCTGACATTGCCGTATGGGAGCAAGATGTTTACCGTATACACGGATGCATGTGGTACGGGACTAGGTGTTGTCTTGATGCAAGAGGGGAAGGTAGTAGCTTATGGAGGCAGATAGTTGAAAGTACATGAGAAAAACTACCCAACCCACGATCTAGAGTTAGCTGCCATCGTTTTTGCACTTAAGTCTTGGCGCCACTATCTCCTAGGTGAGAAATTTGAATTGTATACTGACCATAAATCGGTGAAGTACCTTTTCTCGCAGAAAGATCTTAACTTGAGGCAACAAAGTTGGATGGAATTCTTGGCATCCTACGATTTCGAGATTTCCTATACCCCTGGCAAGGGCAATGTTGTAGCAGACGCCTTGAGTAGAAAGAAGCTGACCCTAAGCCCTCTCTTTGTAGAAAGGCAAAGCTTGGAGTACATAGCCAACTTTGACTTTAGACCCTCTGTCGATCATGTGACTGGTTTGTTAGCATCGCTAGAGGTGCGGCCTACTCTTCTGGACTCAAAAGGATCTGCGCAATGTGAAGACCCTCAGCTAGTTGATATGATGGATAAGCTAATTAGGGGTGAGACTTCTAGTCACCTCAATGGATACTCCATTGATGATAAAGGTTGGTTAAGGCGGGATGGAAGGCTATGCGTCCCACAAGCAAGGGATTTGGTAAGGAAGGTTCTCGAAGAGACATACCATTCCAAGTTGACCATACACCCCGGTGGAGACAAGATGTACAAAGACATAAAAAGGGTTTTCTTTTGGAATGGCATGAAGAGGGATGTAGCTGAGTTCGTCTCTAAGTGCATAATATGCCAGCAAGTCAAGGCGGAGCAGAAGAAGCCTGGTGGTTTGCTTCATCCTCTAGAGGTCCCACAGTGGAAATGGGATAGCATTTTGATGGACTTTATTGATGGCTTTCCTAGGTCAAGAAGGGGCAATACTAGTATTTGGGTAATAGTGGACAGGCTCGCAAAAAGTGCTCACTTTATACCCATTAAAAGCAGAAGGATTACCTCATCTTTAGCATCCATTTATCTTAAAGAGATAGTTTGACTCCATGGGATACCCTCTAGCATTGTGAGTGACAAAGATCCTATCTTTACGAGCGAGTTTTGGAAGAGCTTGCAAGAGGCTGTAGGCACACAGCTATGCTTAAGCACGGCCTATCACCCCCAAACCGATGGTCTGGCGGAAAGGGTGAACAGAGTATTAGAAGACCTCCTAAGATTATGCGTTCTTGACTTCGCAAGAACATGGGAAGATCATCTTCCTTTGGTAGAGTTTGCCTACAACAATAGCTACCAAGCCACCATAGGCATGGCACCCTTCGAAGCTTTATATGGAAGACTGTGCCGATCACCAACTTGTTGGTTGAAGTCTACAGACAAGCTCATACTTGGACTAGACATGATTAGAGAAACTTCAGAGAAAGTGGACTTGATACGAAGAAGAATGAAGACTGCCCAAGATAGACAGAAGTCCTACGCAGATAAAAGAAGGTCCGACCTTGAGTTTGAGTTTGGGGATAGGGTTTTCCTTAAAGTATCTCCTTTGAAGAACGTCGTTTGCTTCGGATCCGCAGGAAAGTTGGCACCAAGATTTGTAGGGTCATTTCCTATCATTGAGAAGACTGGAAAGATGGCTTACAGAGTAGAGCTACCCGAAAAATTGGCTGAAGTTCATAATGTCTTTCACGTTTTTCACCTACGGAAGTGCCTATATGAGTCTGCGGAAGTGGTGGAACCAAGCATATTAGAGGAAGTAGAAGTAGAACGAGAGGCGTTTGTGAGAAGAGTTCCAACTCATATCTTGGGTACAGAAGTCAAAAAGCTACGCAACTGCAAAGTCAAACTTGTAAAAGTTCCATGGAGCGAAGCTGAGGAAGACGCGACTTGGGAAACTGAGGCCAAGATACGCGCAGCCTACCCTTTTCTTTTTTAGGGTACATCTTTGATCTCTTTTTACTTAAGTTTGTTAATGCTCGTATCTATCTTTTTAGTATTTTCCTCAGTGTTGTTTTCGATCCTTAGGTAGAAACCAATGGATGTAAACATGTATTTGAAATATGTTATGATTGATGGTTGCAAGTGGTTGCAAGTGATTGCTAGTGGTTGCTCGTGGATGCATATACACACACATTAGGTGTTAGATCAGCTCAGTCACTTTCATATTGCATATGCATATATGTACTTGTATACGATTGGAACTTGATATGTTGTCATGTGGATGTTGCATTTTTATGAATGATTGTGCACTCATGTAGAAAGTATGATTAGGGATGATTGCTTACATAATGGACTCATGGCACCAACATGAATTGCATTAAGGAGGTCAACTGAATCATTAGACCGCCTGATTTTGCATTAGATAAGGACATGTACACACACTATGCATATGATCATGAAGCATTAGAAGTCTTTTAAGGATGATGGACATATGTGATTGATGGTTGAGTAGATGGACAATTGGATGGTAGGATATACGTTCTTCTTGACTTGAAGATTTTGGGGATGAAATCCTTTAAGGAGGGGAGAATATAACACCCCGTGTTTTCTGTAAACATTAAAGTTACGAATTAAAGAATAATTAATTTCAAATGTAATAATTAAGGGAAACGGGTTACGCCATTGCGTTCGTCTCGGAATTCTGCTTGAGATAGAGTCCGAGTTTGAGTGAATTGGACTTAGTATGAAGAAGTTATGGCCTTCCGAAGTTTCTGCACTTTTATATAAATTAAAACAGTTCAGAAAATTAAATTCGAAATTCAAAAATCGGAAGCAGAAGCAGGTTGGGTGGAAAATTTCCCTCCCAAGGCCAGGTCGACCAGGGGTCGACCTCCCACCATACAGGTCGACCAGCGGGTCGACCTACCCCCTCCCCCCTCCCCCCGGGCAGATCTGAAAGCTGATGTGTTTTGACTCCCTGCTGAGTCATTAGGGCTGATTTGGCTATTCTATCTTGTCTGGATGGTTTTGATTGTTTCTAGGTTGATCAGACGGCTCTAAATTAATCAAACTTCTATATAAGCAACCTAAATCTAAACCCTAAGCCACACAAAAATATTCCTAGAGCCGTCATGCCGTCATTAGGGAACCTAGAGTAGCCGTCATTTCTTTCAACTCAAAGACAAGATAGAAGCTACATCAAAATCAAATCCAAATCTAAATTAGAACAACGATTAGTCTACATCAAAGGCAAGCAATTCAGTTTCAGAATACAGATCCCAGAAATCAAGTTTTTCCTTTAGTTTGTAAGTGTAGTTACCTTTCAGACGTGAATAAATTAAAGACATGATTTGCAATGAATTGTAAAATAGAATTTGAACCAAGTTGTATGTGATGCTGATTCATGTCTATTCATGTCTATCCTATCATGTTTGCCTATGAACTATTGTGGTTTATCATGTTAAATTTGCGATCATGTTGTATGTAATTTTATGATAAAACTACCATTGTTAAAGGCCTGGCAATGAACCTATGTGTTGTACGTTAATCGGGCGATGACATACCATGTTGTATAATTTGGTGATGACATCTATATGTTGTATGTCAATTTGGGAATTTTGCCATGTTTATGCAAGTTAGGTGATGCTATCATGTTACGAATACATGCAAGTTTATAGGATAAAACATGATTATGTAAACCTATATATTTAGATCTACAACTTCATATGTTAGATCCATATGCCTTTATGTTGGATCTAAACTATCATTTCATGAATACATGCAAGTTTATAGGATAAAACATGATTATGTAAACCTATATATTTAGATCTACAACTTTATATGTTAGATCCATATGCCTTTATGTTATATCTATGTCAACTTGATTCAACCCCTATGCAAGTTCACCACTACATGCCAAGTTTAATTTGTGTAGTTTTATGTAAATTCATATGCTTGTGGTTCATGTTGCATAGATCTAATTTGCAAGTTCATAATTAAAAGTGTATTGTTCTATGCCAAATTCATGTGACACATGTGTAGTTAGATCCAAACTTTTTTATGATGTTGGAATGTTGTAAGTTCCTCTTTTTCCCCTTTAGTTTATAAGTTAGGCTAAAATGTCGAGCCTAACATTCTATGAAATGTTGCGAACGTACAACGGGGGTAACGTTGGGAAAAACATGAAATTTCATGTAATTGACATATTTGGCTCATAATCACATAAATGGCTTATGGCATGAAAATGGTATAATATTTATACCTAAAAATTATGCACTTGATTTAGAGGGAAAGTGGGCCATGACAATAAATTGTTGACAAATTTACATATAAACATAAAAGGATAAATATGTAAATTTAGAAAAGACGAATATGCCTAACCCGAGGTTAGACTGAGTTGTGGTGTAAAGCTACCCGGAACCGACCGGCACATCCAGTGACCACAACAATACCTGTCTAATGTGGGTGGTTAGTGCATTGAGCCCAAAAAGGACCCGAGCTTAGACTAAGTTGTGGTGTAAAACTGCCCGGAACCGACTGTCACATCCAGTGACCACAACAATACCTGTCTAATGTGAGTGGTTGGTGCTTTAATAAAGCTAAGTCAAGATTGGTAGGGTTAAGTCCATTAAGAAAACACTTAACCAATTCAACATGTTAACTAAACTGATGGGTGGGGGTTAGGTTAATTTGGACACTTAACCAATTTAACATGTTGGCTAGGAAACCCTAGTAACGGGGACCCATTTCAGTAGTAACCCACGTAAATGTATCATGGAACCCTGAACTAGGCAGGTTGGGGAACGATTACTGGGCTGAATTGTAAGCGGTCAAAATGACGGCGGTTGGTGCATCAGTGTAGGTTCCGACGGAGTACGGGCACGCACGTACCCCAGAGTGGAAAAAGCAGGCATTGGGCATCAGTAGTTATACACTGTGCATCTTGATTTATGGAGGGTTGCCACCATAGGATTTGATACACCCCATGGTGGGACCAGCACAGGTATCTACAATCAAGCGGGGGTCGTATGACACATGTGACATATACATGTGAGTAGGAACCGATCGACAGAGGGGATCATTTCGCCACAACGAATATGGAGTGCCAGTTGGACAAGTGTAAGTAGGTGTAGAGAAATAGACATGGGTGCGATGTATATTCGGTTTATCCTGACATATATAGTTTTATGCTAGTTTGTTGTTCTGGTACTGTCCTATTTTTCAGTTTATTCCTGTCATGACCTTTTCCTTATTCACACACTGAAAGTCATTGGACTTACTCAAACTTATGTCTGACCCATTTTTATTTCATCTTCTTTTCTTTCGTTCCCTTCCCTCCTCCTGGTAGCCAGGGAGGGAATAGCTCAGCTTAATTTGGACCGTTCATCTTTCTAAGCTTGAAGAGCATGTGATGTATGGCTTGGAACCTCTTATCTTTGGCTTTGGCTTTGGACACACTAGACTTGGGGATTTATGCAGTTTATTTATGTTTTATGCTTCTTTATGTTTTAAGCAAGATAGATATTTTGATGTAATGATGTGGAAGTTGTTTTGAGACAGTTTGCTGTAATACTTTTGTTATGAACCACGTATGAAATAAAAGTTGTTTTTCCGCTGCTTATATTTCTGTCTTGTAAATTATCTGTGTCTTTTACCTATAATACTCCACCAAAATTAAGGCATTCCCTTTGTGAGTGACCTTAACGGAGATGGGGTGTTTCAACTACACACTCTGGGTAGCCCTTGGAATCGGCTGGGTCAGTCCTCTGTTACGTTTGAGGATTAGTTATTCATGAACACACATTTCCCGGTCCTATCGGACCTATCCATCGGCTCCGTAGAGACCATATATCTGAGGCGCCTCGCATTCCAACAACGACAAAGGTATAATAATCAACAATGTCAGGGCTAGTAAAACGCTGACACCACCCATAGTCAGAAAGAAACGTCGTGTTCTCCCAGCGGTCCTTATCCTATTTTTAACTCATACCGAGGTGTGAGGCTTGCGAATTAACGCTATACACAAAGCCACACTGTATTAAAGCCATGCTTTGATCATCAACCACAAGACTCTGCTTTTCAACAAAAGCCTTGATCATTGCATCTCAGCATGCCACACAGGAAATTCATGTCATGCGACTGATATCAATCGATATATAACCTCTGAGCTCGTATGTCTCAGAGAAGGGCGTTAAGCAAGAGAATAAATTATCCGTCGCCAAACAAATATACATTTAATAGAAATCAATCAACACAGAATAAAATCCAATGTCAGACACACAATCCATTTACAAGTTCTTTCTGGGTCTGAACGAAACTGGAGGCACCTTATTCCTCGTCCCGTATGTCCAATGCAGGAGAGAGCTCCTCGCATATCCATCAATCTCCAAGTACGTCTGGACGATCACCACTTATTACCTTGTCTTGCGTGTACATCCCAATCAAGACATCAGTAATCATCCAAACGATGTGAAGACCTCTGGTCTTCAACCA
Source organism: Allium sativum (assembly GCA_030737875.1). Lineage (NCBI taxonomy): Eukaryota > Viridiplantae > Streptophyta > Magnoliopsida > Asparagales > Amaryllidaceae > Allium > Allium sativum. Next base: position 1,020,319,106 of record CM060926.1, read on the forward strand.
CTGTCTTCATCGTCGACTTATCGTCGAATCAGTTATTCAGAATGGGTATAAACCCGGCCTTTCCGAATAACTCGCGTATATAACAAACAAGTGTTATAAAAACACAACATACGCCTCATTCCAATCCATAATATTCGTTTATTCAAATATTCATATCTTTTGGGAAAGGTTCCCATTAATTTTATCAAAGATAAATTCTTTAAATTTATTCTTTAATCTTCGTTTTGATGTCAATTCAAACCATGTTACGGTTTTCTAAACTAGTTGGGATTAGCGAACCACACTGATGTAATCATTTATTTTATTTCCCAATCCCAACCTATTCATCCCATGGAGCAAAACTGTTATCACTCCATAACTAACACCACGGTGTTATCGGTAATTTTAATTACCATTTCCCATTCAAATCTAATTAAAGATTCAACTATCGCTTGGAGCAAAATTGGTGGTACTCCATTCTCGATCATTTCCCAAATTTGATAATTTAAATTATCAATTCCCATTTTCAATCTAATTAAAGATTCATTAAAACACCACTTAGTTTTAATCTTCCCAAAAATCAATATTAATGATTACTTAACTTTGGAAACACAAACATGTCGCATTGACAATATACACCGTACTATTGATTTATGCCGATATATAACCTATGAGCTCGTACGTTTTAGAGAAGGGTGTTAAGCAAGAGAATAAATTCCCCGCCACCAAACAGATATATATTTAGCAGAGATCAACCTACAGTTCGAAATACAATAACAGACATGTAATCCTGCCTTTAATTGGGTTAAAGAACTAATGTCGTTTAAAACACAGTTCACGATAAACCCAAATCACATTCCATTAATGGAATCTTCACAGAAAACAAAGCAATATGTAATCGATATCAATTTCTGTATCCGACCAATAATATAAATGGAATAACGGCAAAGCCTTTTAAATTCCATATGTATTAACAGCCTTCCTCCACAAAAGTTCACTTCGATTATTATCAATCAAATTCCATTCAATTCCAATTTAATATATTAAATTAGAAATCTTTATTTTGGAAAATTCCCGTTAAATCTTAATAAAAAGATTTATAAATTCCAAATCACATTTCACTATAAATCGGGTTAAAGAATCAATGTCGTTAAAAATACAGTTCACAACAAATCGAATTCACATTCCATTTATTATCAGGTTAAAGAACAAGTGTTATTTAAAACACCGTTCACGATAAACCCAAAAACCAATTCCAATTCAATTCCAATTCAATATTAATTAATTGGTATACTTCATTAAATCATAATAAAAAGATTTAATCTTTTCTCAACTGGGTTCAAGAACAGTGTTAGTGAAGACACCGTTCACAACAAACCCAAATCCCATTTGATATTAAATACAAGGCTCTGAATAGAAAATATATCGGCTTATATTCAATATCAAATTCTGAAACCAACCAATATCATTTTGGAAATAACAATATAAAATATATCTTCCAAATTTCCATAACAATAACCGTATAATCCCAAATCCAACATCGAAATATTCCGATGATAATTTTGATTCAAATCCATTCCAATTCATATAGTGGGAAATTCTGGTTATTTTTAAAACCATTTCAAATCCTATTTATTTATTTTGAAAATATTAATTTTACTATTCTAGTTCATAACTAGTCCATTTCGATAAAAATATATTTTTATCTTTTCAAATATGGAATTTTTCATCCCAATTCTTTCCAAATCATTTATTATGATTTTACATAAATTATTGATATTTTTAATAATTTTATCAAGGCCCATACAGTTAGTTTCCAATAACGGCCACCAAACTGCACTTACAGCGATCTTTTCCAAACTTGGTTTGGACATAATTCCAAATCCAACCATTAAATTTCAAATCTCTCATATTCGTTAGAAAGCTATTTTCGATACGAACCCAATGATTCCGGTTTTAGGAGAATCCGACGGTCGGATCTCCCATAATGTCCGTTCGAAGTCAATGGTCGAAATTCACGAACTGCTGCAGCGCGGCGCGTTCTATTCAGGCCATTATATATATACACACATATCGTCGATTTCCATTTAAAACGTATTTTATAAATCGTTTTAAATTCGTTTTCAAAGCGATTTCAACTTCACATTCAATTTCAAATCGAAATTGAATATTCCATATCATTGATATATAAATGATAGTATTCTCAAAACATTAGAATTTGAAATCATTTCCTTTTCGATATTCATTATAAAAATGAATAAAATCGATATAAATATCGTTCACGTCAAAACGGCGTCAACCTAATCAACATGGCTTTATATATTTAAATATATTCGTGTCCATCACAAATTGGACATCAAAATCAGATTTTGATCTTATACTGAATATTATTTTAAAATATTCATTATTTTAAAATATTAGTTATTTCAAAATATTCATTATTTCTGAACTGGAATCAGACACAGTCAATTACCATATAATTTGATTTATATGGATTTCATACAACACATGTACACTACAACAATCAAACACAGTCAACCATCATCCAGAGTGCATTCTACACTGCATAAGCATCAAAAACAAATATTTAACGCTTACAACAGCCTGTCAATCAATCGACCGACATATAACTAAATATTAGGATTAGTGTATGTCCAATATCATCCCAATACCCGTGTGGGGTTGTCAAACAACAAACACAGATTTATTTGTGCAGCTGGGCGATGTGTAAAATTTATCGTCCTAATTAATATCAGTCAAATCAGTGTACATAAAAAAATCGTTCGATTTGTTTATGAATATTTTTTTTATTTGTATACACGTTAAAAATTATATTTTTAACTATAAAATATTTTATTCCATTCCACATCACACAATCAATTTTCACAACACAATCAAACAAACAAACAAGTTGTCCATGGTATGTGGACGACGGGTGTTGGGTGCTTCTAAGCACCGTCTGCATCCTAGTATATATTTAACTAGAAATAAATTAAAGTGAGAAGTTCTCACCTTTGGGTTCTACTCTGCCGCGCTTTGATTGTTGATTTTAAAAATTTCCAGAAATCCAGCATGCTTATTTTATAAATAACATATATACGTTGAAAATCATATTTTTAACTATCGAATTTTCATTTCATAGTTTGACGATTTTATAAATAGTGTTCATACGATAAAAAAAATATTTTTATCCTTCCAAAAATATTTTCATAGTTCAATTATTTTTAAAATAGCATACATAATCTAAAAATCATTTTTTTCATAGCTTAACTATTTTATATACGATGAAATCATATTTTATTTCAATGAAAAATATATAAAGATCGTATTTTTCTCTCGCCATTCTCTATATAAAAATCACATTTTATATATAAAGATCATACTTTTATATCTATACTACATATGTAAAAATCGCATTTTTATATTCTCTATCATATAGAAATCATATTTTTATTATCTCTATAATATAAAAATCATAACTTCGGTTTTATAAAAATCATAACTTTATTTTCGCCTTCCTATATATGAAAAACCATATTTTTCAATAATGAAAAATCTAATCTTTCCTTTAAACAAAAATCATATCATTTTCTAGTTCAAAAATCAAATATTTACTGTCATAAAAAAATAATCTTTTTATAAATAAAGATCTCGCCTTTCTATAAATAAAGATCTTGCCTTTACACTAATAAAGATCTCGCCTTTCTACTAATAAAATATAATCTTTCTTATTATAAAAATTTAAACTTTCCTATTATAAAAATTTAAACTTTCCTATCATGAAAAATCTAATTTTTTTCCTACCATAAAAATTTAACTACTTAAAAGAAAATAAAAAAAACAAATAAAAAAAAGGAACTTACAGGGGTTTTTTTCTCAACGAAGAAGAAAAGAGGGTGGGGTCTGTCCACGCCATCGCAGGTGGTGGAGGCGCGTCGGAGTGGAGCGTGGGGGTGGTTGGCGTCGCATGGGGTAGCGCAGGTGGGTTTACTTCGGATTTGGGGTGTTGGGTCTTCAAATTGGGTGAGGTGAGAGAAGGAAGAGGAAGAAGGGGGAAGAGGGCGGCGTTGGGGGCGATGAACGGAGGAGAGGGTGTGGCGTGGGGTACGGTGGTGGAGAGAGGAGGCGTCATGCTGTTTTATGAAGGGAGGAAGGGCCGGGTTTATGTTTTAGTGGAGAAGGTATACGGTGGGGAGGTATATGTATAAACATATATATTATATTTTTTATTTTTTTATTTAATCCGCTCAAATGTTGACTTTTCATTCGAACCCTTATTCGGACCCAACGGTTGTCACCCCTAGCTAATTACCCCATTCCGAACACAATGGGATATGTCACATATGCCAATTCGACCGTTTCGATCAGTTTTCGTCAAATTTAAATATAAATCATTATATTTTAAATTCAAACGCACATTTCAATTTACCGGGGACACATACGGACTCTGAAAATTCCAGAAAAATAAATCTGGCTATGTTTTGACGATACGGTCCTAACAAAACTAATTTTGTTGAATTTGGAGACCGTTTGAAAAATGGCCATTTTCTGGTCGATCCAAATTGACTAAAACTGTCAAAAGACGTTTTCTTTCGCCACGCTCACATATTAATCCCAAAAATTATGAATTTTGGAATCTAGCAATAACTTGGCATCCTGGATCCAACAAAAGTGGTTACGTCGAAAATGGAGGTCGTTTGCAAAATGGCCATTTTTAAGGGCTATATTTCTATAGTGACTATTCTGAATTTTCAATTAGACATAATTTTTTATTCCTGCTATGAAATTTCAATTTTTTGGATTCATTGGAAAGATATTTACAAATAGATTCTAATATTTTTGGCTTCGCTAAAATCCGGTTTATTTTGAATCTTGTGCATTCATTTGAAATTTGTAATCGAATTTTCAAACTACCGCGCCATTTCTAATTCCTTTTATAACTAAAATAAATATTTATATTCTAACGTTTATTTAAATAAATTTATACATTCTAATTCTATTAAAAATAAATTTCTCGTCGTTATTATTTAAACTAATTCATTTTAAATATTCAAAATTCATTAAAATTGCTAAAATAAAAATTTTAAATTGGTTCGGATTTTCCGGGTTGTTACAGCAAACAACTTAAAGTTGGCGTAATTAGCAACATTTTCATCTATTTCTACTTCTGCATTGAACAACTTCTCTTCTATTAACAAAATTCCTCATCTTTCTGTTAACGAGGGCATAACGTATTAAAAACTATTAACAAAATGTATTGTTTTGTAGGCGTACAGGTGCACGCTAAATTAGTTAGAGGGAAAAAGTGCCAAATATTTCATTCTGCAAAGAACCGAAGAATACATAACCTTATTTCCGTGAAAAGAGACTCTTCTCTACATCACAACTACAAATATCAATTGGCATATATAGGAGCCAGTATGCGTTGACGCACATTACAAAAATACTATATCATTAAATAACATCAACTTATAAAATTTTCAATAAAGTGCAAAACTTAGGAAAATGCTATTATACAAAAAAAACCATTAAAGCTTCTATCTATTGAAAGACTCCAAGAATAATATATCATAATCGCTCTTAAACATATAGGGATCTCAATCATAACTAGAAATACAGAAGTCATTTTCGGGAAGTATTTTTCAATTAAGTGCAAGACATTTTTTCCCCTAATCAAATGTATAAAAAAATATTGGTCTTATTTCCGCATTACTTGAAATTATTTTAGCTGCCGTTGAAATAGAAAATTAATGAATTACATACTCCATTACAAATCAAAAGCATTTTTTCTTATGATATTCCTTAAACTGCCTTAAAATATATTAAGATGGTTTATATTGTTTATATCAAATCGTATAACTACCTTAAATAATTGGTAAATTTGGCTATCAAACTGGAGTTATGAGATTTTAATATTGTAAAGATAATTAACACGGTTTTTTCCAATGATATGATGAAGTTGCTTATGGCTGGTGATTAAAATGAACTTTTTTTTTCGTTGTAGTCTTATTTCAGATGTAGCTAACATTAATTTGATCATCATTGACATTTTATTTTAGGTCAAAGAAACTTGAATGCAAGTGCTGATTTATGCAATCTAGGAGATCAAGAAAATTACATCAAATAATCACTCCATAATGGAAAACGTATTCATTAATGTGATGAATAAATGCATTAGTTTGAGCTTTCTACCAGTCTCTTCTACTAACATTTTTCTTTTCGGGTTTTAACAATGAACAAAATTAAAAGCTAAAAAAGTCATTATTTATGTATTCGTTATCAAAGTTTGAAGAGTTTCACTAAGCTCAATTATTTATTTTCAAAACAATTTCACATATATTGTTGTAAATCACCAATTTTAATGTATGACAATTTATCTGAACCTACGGTTTAATTAGCTTAATCGCCAATATATACTACTCATGAATGCATGACGTTCTCATTAAATGAGAAGCTCCTACAATTATGTTTCAGTTTTCAAATAATATTCTAAATACACTCACTTTATTTTCCGTAATACATCAGTAATCACTGTTTAAATTTATGTATGACTGCATTACTAAAGAAACTTCTGTGAAGTATGTTAGGTCCCTGTTCAGCCTTATCTTCCCAACTGGTTAATCCTGCTATGATTTATCTATCTAACTAGATTTTTTTCCTAATAAAGGGAACATACAATTTAAATAAAATATTAGTGCATTTGTTATTGTTTGTCACAATACAAAGATCTGAGGTTTATCATTATTAACATGTGAGTTAAAAGTATAGTATATTGATCCCTTGAAAAATAAATCCCACATGAAATAGGGTTGAACCATTTTAGACACTTTGGAAAAGCATGGTAAAAGCATATTAAAAGCATAACAAAAGGAACAAACAAACTCAAGAAAATCATTTGCGTGAAGACCAAGTATTATATAAATCGTTATTGAGCATATTTAAATCCAAAGCAAAGCAAGTACTACAAAAAGAATGAAACATAAAGAGATTGGTAGAAATTACCTTATAACAGTTGAAATAGAAGTAGCTCGAATCAAAAATAAAACCCTAACCCTTATCGAGAAGAAGGAGCACTTTTAAATAAAAAAAATTGGTGAACTGGTTCAATTGAATCGACAGAGGTATGAAAGACAGAAGAAGTTGCAATTTTACCTGAATTTGTTAAGATCAACAAAAAACGAAGAAGAGGAATAGAGCGGCCAGAAAATGATTAGGGTATTTTAATGCGTTCGCTTTGTTTTAGGCCTTGGTTTTTCAATTTTTCACGTGGGTCTGAAATCAGGGAAAACAAGAAATAACTGTTTTTAGTTTCTTTGTTGGGCCTATTTCGAAAATTGATAATTTTTTTAAATAGTAAAGGGAACATGCTTACTTCAAAACTGAAAATGAACCGAAAATGACAAACCAAACACACCTTAATATCCTAATTACTGAAAGATTTGGAGAAGAAAGAAAATGATAGATCCATGGTAGCATCTCAGAAAATATGAGTTGAAAGCTAGGCCCTACTAGTCTATTTATAGGTGTACAGGAAATTATGGTCTATTGGATTCGACAATATAAAATCTAAACCGTTTAAATCAAGAAAACCGCGTCACAGCATAAAAGATATCTGACCCGGTAGGGCAACCCTTGTGTTGACCCACCTTAGAGGTGGATCGACCCTAAGGTCGACACATCGATCCATGTGAAGCTTGGGTCGACCCAGCTCCTGGGTCCTGAACCTGGTTTCTGCCGATTTTATTTTCTAATTAATGTTAATACAAACGTTCAATTTATTTCTAAATATTAGTTATTTGAATTATTATTTTCCACTTATAACACACATCTATTTTCAAATTCCATGTTTATGTGTATACACATACAACCTTTTAAATCTTTATTCATTATAACTTTCCCACACAGACTCCGTTTTGGGCAAGTCATATATCAAATCAAATCAGAAAATTGCCACGAACACAACGACATATGCTTCGGGGTTATATTCTAAAATATTAAATTGTCAAGATTTTCGTTTACTAATTATGTAAAATATGGGGTGTTACAGAATGGGTTACTCGTTGATGTTTAGGTGGAGCAGTATTCCCAATATGAGGTTACTTACGGTAGTGGTCCAGATGCACTTGTTGATTCTTCGGATTTGCAAGGGCCTCTCTTAATTATGGATGAGGAATAAGGATTTAGACCTAGAACGGACTTATATAGATGCATATCCGATAATGTATTTTGTAATGTATTGATTGGTTTTTATTAAACATATTTCTGATTGGTTACAGAGAATTTTTTTCCTATTAACTTAACACCCTTCTTTGAGGCGTATGAGTTCAAAGGTTATATGGTTAGTAATTATCAATTATATGTTATAAAATGACAATGTGGCATACTAAGTAATGAGCAATTGATGATCAAAGCATGGCTTAGTGAAGCGTAGCTTTGTGTAATGTAACTTTGGGAAACCTCACACCTTGGAAAATGGCCAAAACAGGAAAAATGCAGTAAGGATATGGGTTGTCATCTCCTTCTAAATAAAAAGTGTACCATGGTGTGAAGCTCAGGTATTTCTTATGTAATGTCCCAGATTTTTAACGAATGAATAATTAATTAATTAATTTAAAGTTAATTTGGCAATTTAAATGATTTGAATTTATTTTTTTATTATTTAATTATTATTAATGGTGGAATAATATATTTAATTTCCGAAATAGTCAGAAATTGTTAAATTTGCAACATTGTGTGAATCAGATAAGTTAAGATATTTAATTGAATTTAGATTTGAGTCATAATAACAAATTTATTTAATAAACAATGTTTGAACGTATTAATTATAATATAATTATAAACGAGCTAGTAACGTCGCGATAGTTCGTAATTTTATGTTTTGAACTTCAAATGAATGTACATAGTTCGTTATAAGTCGGATTTCTTTGAAATAAGAAATGTTCGAATATGTTGAACTATATTTTTCTAACAAAAGTGAAAAATCAAGGTTTCGTCTAATAGATTATGAGTTATGTTCAAGACAAATTTTCAGAAAGTCGTTATGGTATCATTCATGAATTATAACGATTTAATTAACAAATAAAAAGGGGTTTTATTACAAATTGAACGTCGTTTCAACTTGAAATTGAAACATCGAGTATAAATTCGAGTATTTTGTAATTTTTGAAGCTCTATATATTCTGTTTGGATATATATATACACGATAATAATAATTTTTATTTTTAAATTGAATTATTTTAAATTGATTTACATTACATCGATTTAATATGGAATTTTAGGATAACGAATTTTCAAATGACTTCCGTTTTTGCTGAAACTAATATTATTAAATTCGTAGTGATTAATTATTGTAAGATTTTCAATTTCACGTCAATTGTATTTATTTTGTGACTGTGCGTAGTTTAAAGCATATTATTTAACCATTTGCAATTAAAAAGGAGTTTTACAAATGAACTCAGAATTGGACGAAGTCAGTTCCATCATGTATGAAATATTTAATCATAGTAGGATTACAAGTTTCACCCCGAAAGGAGCTCGTGTGTGATAGTTTTTGTGTGTTACTTCATATGTAAGTTTCGTGTAAATTTAAATAATATATATACATTAAAATACTATAATCCTAATTCTTCCTTCCTAAGAAAAACGTATACTGCAAATCTAAAACTATAGCAACTTATGCTTTCAAATCCACAACTACAAAAAAGAAACATATGAAAAGAAAACTCACCGCATAGCTACAGCTATCCTATGTAGCTAGACCTTGGGTGCCAATGCTTCTAGCTGCATATAAACGCGAGCTTCTCCTCTCCCTTTTTGGTTTTGCCGTGAGCTTTTCAATGGTTGCGAAAAATGAAATCAAAACAATTACTACACTAAAAATCTCTAGAAATATATGTATCAATTCCTGATATGATTCTCTACATGCTCATACGAATTTCGAATGGGTTAGATAAAAAATTTGTCATTGGAAAATATAACCAGGTGTGCCAAACCTTGGCCAGTGTTTGATTTTGGAGCCGCTAATGGATTACTGGGTGTTTGTTTTGTATTTGTGGGATAGATTAGCACCTATTGGGAGAAATTGGAGTGATTCGATGTCGAATACTGTCGTGATTTATACCGTAGCGGTGAGTTAGGGTTGTTGGTCGCGATATTTAATGAAGGTTGAATGGGATAATATGTATATAAGGAAGAAGAGGGAAGGAGGAGAAATAGGACCGTGGCGTTTGAATTCGTGGCAAAATGGTAGAGTTTGTTGGATCTAGATTAACCCTACAGGGGGTGAATAGGGTTTATCACAGTTTTTCACTGAGTTAAAAATTTGACGGGATATTAAACAAAAAACAGATCACAGAATGCAGCAGAAGTAAAAAGCAGAAAGGAAATAACACACAGAGATTCCCAACTTCGGCAAAACCCTGCCTACTGCTGCATTCCTAAGGTTTCTACTAGGTGTTAATAACAGATCCCACTTACAGACACTGTAAACTCGCACTCCCTGCTCCTGTACTAACCCTACTCTCAAAACCCTAGACTGACCGATATCCCCTCGACCAAATTTACTCGAATTACAAACCCGTAATCCGTAACCCTAGATTTTACAGACTCTAGTAAACAGCCAGCTAAACCCTAACTGGATTCCCTCTAGATTTTACAAACTCTAGAACTGGTTTGGACGATTTACAAATGAAATTGAAATACAACAAAAATTAAACAAAGAAAAAACAAAACCCTAGTTATAAAACATACTCCCTTTGAACAAATAGGCCGACCACATTCATGTTGGTTCCATCCTTATTTGCTTTGTCATGTTCACTTTCTCTCGTGGAATAAAAAAGGTGGCGGCAATGAAACTAGGGTTTTTCTGCTCTCCCAAATCAATCGCAAATGCTTATGTTTATTCTGGAAAATGATTTCTTAAGGCTCGAGTCTCTGTAGCTTTCTAGATTGACTTGGATGCTGATGGAAATCCAGAAGAAAGTGAGTTTCTCTGATTTTATCTACAGACTTCTTTTTATTGTCTGTGGTTTCGATCGATCATGTCAGTGATGAATTGGTGCCACTATATAGGGTAATTCGAAACCCTAGATTCTCTGATTTCAGTAAATTGATTTGTCTGATTAATTGGATGATTTCCGCTTTTTCTTGCATGATTTTTGCTTGTGAATTTGGTCTTTGATGAAACTGCAGATTTAAATTGCCCCTTTTGAAATCGATTTTGTCTCTTGTGTAATTTCTGACTTTGGTTAATTTGCTGTTAATTGCTATGATGAATTCAGACATGATTTCTAGAATAAAATTTTGTGGTTGTTTGATTGGATCGATTCTTAAAAACACTCATGCTGATTTTCTGCTTAGTCAAGAAACTTGTCCCACCAAAAAATGTTCTAAAAAAAAGAAAATTGCATTCCTCTTTTGCTCGATAGTTAATTCTCTGATTGAATTTGAGGGGAAAATATGCATAAGAGAAAAACTCTTTCCAAAACTAGAAATTGTTTAAATGATATTTGCCACAAATAAACGACAGACTTTCTGAACATATTTAATATTTGATTGATCTTTCCATAAATCTTTGTATCATTTCTTTGCATTGATTTTCCTTGCATGGTCATTGAAAATCTGGAAAGACACACTTGCCAAAAACTAATTTGTGAAATCTGGATTGAAAATACTTGCCAAAATATATATTCATAGTGATTTAACACTTGCCAAAAAACTATCAAACCTTCTAAACATTTGCACTCTAATTTCTAACGTGTTGTCAACACGGATTTGCTTATGTGTTCATCACCTTGTGCACCTTGTATTTCTGTATAAACAGCTACCATGTTCTGGAAACATTAGTGGCTCAATTTTTCCAAGTATATCTTGCATAAATTCTGGAAACAAAACTGATGTTGCTGAAATGATCATGCTGCTAATTTGTATTATTTTGAAACACCTACTACTATGCTCTTCGAGCTGGTGAACCACCACTTGCTTGATTGACAAAGAAAAACACCATGCTTGCTGTGTTGCCTTGTGTATACTTGAGCACATGTGCACTTGACTGATTTAACTTGTACGATGTCATTCTTGCCATTGTGTTTCCAATTTGTATTCTTGCATTGCTGCGCCACCTCGCCCATTTCATTTAAACCTGCACTATGTTCACAGCACCATTACAAAGTCCTTGAATATTTTTCCACTTGTTTTTATGCACCCTGACTTGAACACTTTATCTCTTCTCTGGTCCACATGTGCTTGACCATTGCCATGATGTTCCTGGTGCACCCGTATTGTTGCTGTGTTGTATTATGGCACCTGAGCTGTGTGACATTTCTTGGCTACACCAATGTGAAACTGTCGCCATACATTTGTGTATATGCACTGCCTTTTTCTCGACTTGAGTTTATACATGTTTTTTCTTGGCACCATTCATGTTTGTTTGATTATACCTTGTATTTATGTATATTTCTATGCACACATGTCTGCTAATTCATATGCATGTATGATGGGTCCTTCCTGCTTTGTCATATTTGTACACCATGTTTACTTGCCAATACATATGTGTGCACCACTGTGTTGTGCACCAACACTTGTTTGTGTAATTTGAGGTTTGCTGGAAAACTTGTGCATCTCTGTTGCTCAGCCATTTGAGTTGAACATGTATTTCTTTGCTGTTTGGGCTGAAATTTGTGTCCGTCTTGAACATGACATGCATGAACACTTCCATTTCATTGCTATGCTGACCTTGTTGACCTGTATGTATACATATACGTATATATACACGTATATGTATATATGTGTGTGTATGTGTCTATTCGAATATATATCAGCAGACCACTACACTATGTTGAGGCTGTTCAGAATCAACTGGTTCTGATCAACAAACCGGTGTAGTGTGTTAAGGCTGATCAGTGGGTACTAGAAATATGTACATATCAGAACAAGTCATGAAAAATGATGAGAAACACACTAGAAATCTGAGGCAAATAAAATTTTAAAAATAAAACTTATATTCACATATATTCAGTTTTATTTCTATTGATGTGTACTGTGTGTATGTGTTTCATGTGACAGGTAAACAGGTGATGACTGAACTAATTGAGAAGATGCAGTGAAGACAGAAGACTGAAGATGACAAAGAAATATATAAAAGAATATCTATATATGAGTGAATCTGAAAAATGAGTGACAGAGTGTATTGAGTGATGTGTGAGGAGCTTTGTATATAATGAAATTAATTGAAATAGACTGTATTGTATTTCTGAGATGTACAAATTGTGGAGTTGTAAATCAGTACTATTTAAAAATTGAAATAAAATATTATATTTAAATAAAATACTGTGTGAATATTTGAATTTCTGTATAGTCGTATTATATTTAAATATAAATATTATATTTCTATTTGTGATAAATATTTGAAACAATATAATAACAAACACATTTTAAATAATATATATTTGTTTGTTATCATCAAACAAAAATCATATAATTGTGCATACAACAATCTCCCCCTTTTGATGATGTCAAACAAATAAAAGGATTTTGAATATAATAGATGTGTTTGACTTTGAAGAACAGAACTCCCCCTATTTAAATGCTCCCCCTACAACAGAAACTCCCCCTATAACTGTGCATGAGTGATAGAATGTAAATCGAATGAATTTTCAAAATTAAAATATTTAGAAAATATTTATGAATATTCACTCATAAATCAAAATCTCAACCCATTCCCCCCTTTTGTTATCATAAAAAAGGATACAGAATTTAAAATATAGATGAAAAAATGCCTGAAAATGTAATTTCAGCATAAGAGGAAGAACGGTCATCATAAATCACAATCAGTCAAACAAAAATCATAATAAACTAAGAACTAGTGGCATATTTCATATTTTAGGGGATGACGGATTTACTATGAAATTTATATGAATGGAGAGAGTTTTAAAACAAATAATTCCAATTGTTTTCCAATAAGATTTTCAAAAATAAAGCACAAAAACAGTGATGGATTTGGACTATAATTATAAATTCAATTTAAGTGATAAAATCAAATAATCTCAAATCCCAATAGCTATCAATCAACAAATCATAATATGTCATAAGATTTCAACACATTTCACAGATTAGAAAGATGGATTGATAGGCTGGTTATCATACACTAAGGAGAATTTCAGATAAATTTCAATCTATAGTACAATATTTCCTTTTCCTTTTTATTTTATTTAAGAGCACACTGACCATGCATAACCAGAGCTTGGATTTTTAAATGATGTCAGTCGCAGCTTAAATTATAAGTTTTCTCATAACCATGCATGACCAGAGCTTGGATTTTTAAATGAGGTTAGAGACATACTTATGTATTAATTATATATTTTATCATTTTCAGCTTTATATAGAGAAACTCCTCGGTATATACAACCAATATGAATGACAAAAATGAGGTAGGCACAGAAATGGACTGTGAAATAAATTTCTAAATTAATTATATTATGAAATATGCTCGGCTATATCGGGATCATTGAAAATTTTCAATTATCACTAATTCTGAATAATAACATAGTCCAATTTCTATCACAAATATTTTCACTATTTATTTAAAAAGATACTTTAAAAAAAATAAACTCTCCACATTAATATAAAATTATCATGGATGGCAGAATGATGAGAGATAAAGGAGATGGTCGTGAAATGATTGTCAATTCAAAGATATTATAATAATTGTTCGACCATCATGAAAATCTAAATAAAATCTCCTCTTGTTGTAAAATATACATATATTGTAGTCACAATTCATCAAAATTTCAAAATCTGATAATGATTTTGATGAATTATAAATACAATTCAATTTGGATATTGATTTCAATTTCTGAATGAATAATCAATAAATAATTTTAAAATTGAAAATCAATTACAGGAGGGAAATTAAGATCTATACAAGACATGGGGAATAAACAATATATATATATACAGTAAAAAATTCATCACTTCTGGACTGATACCACTTGATGTCTCTATTAATGAGGATTTTAAAATGACACTGGAGATGAACAAGAATATCATAGACAAAAGAACTATAATTACAAAGCCCAAGCAGACAAGATAACATATTATGCACATGTATCAGAGCAGCAAATAGATGATTCCAAAACAAACATTTTTCAAAACAGTATCAGCGCAGCACAGAAGATAGTTTCAATTCATACTTGTCAAGATGACGATCACATAAGATGATTCATGATCCAAGATTAAAAATACTGTTTGTTTTAAGTCATTTGATGGAATATGAAAATATCAGGATTCAATGAATCAATCACACCAAATTATAAATTTCAGATTCAAGATATGTGTGTGATTCAATAAATCGATAATTTCAAATGATTTTAAACAAACAGATATTAAAAATCAAACAATCATGAAATAACAGTAAGTTTCAAGACTTGTATTTCAAAAGAATTTTTCACAATTTTCTCTGACAAGCATAAGAGAAATCTCAGTTCGTTTACATCAAGATTGGGAGATATTCATGATCTAGAAAATTAAACAATAATTTATTTGAAATCACTTGAATCAATGTCAAGTTTTGAAATATAATGAATCAGTCACACAAGATTGGTAATTTCAAATTTAAGACGTGTGTGATATTCAAAATATCAAGAATTTCATATGATTTCAAACAAATAAATTTCAACCATAATGATCATGAATAAAGGTGAATTTCAAGATGTATCACTGATTCAAGATAATTCAAAAATTCCAAACCAATCTGAAAAATAATGGAATTATCACAACTGATAAATATTGGTGTGTTGTAATGAGTATATTATTTAAAGCCTTTTAAGATGAATTAGAAGAACAACATAGGTGTGTGGAATTCCATTAAATATTCAGATCTTTCGAAAGAAAATTTTAGAATTCAATATTAACATAATACATCAACACTGTTCGGAATTCATAAATCAAAAATAAAGTTCAAATCAATTGCAGTTATTTACAAGTTTAGATTCAAGATCCAGAAATAATTAAAACATCAGAGTTATATTCAACTAAAGCGAATTTCCAGAAAATATGAGTTCTACAATTGGAAGTTAATGAAGCCCAGAAGAAGTTATAATGAAATGACAGTGACAAAACAAAAAAAACAGAACAAGAAGGGGTAGAAGAAGGAATACATAAAAAGTATTTACAAAGATGAGTTTAGAGGTTATATCTGAATCCAATGTAAAACAGAATCTCTAACTCAACAAGATTGGCTAAGAAACATATGCTGGATAGCTTCAAGACGATATTTGATTCTTCTAGAATGTCGTTCCTTAACCAGAATCCGGTACCTAAGCATTTAAAGGACCGAGTGGTGTAACAAAGATTGTTTTTCCACTCATAGCTATGTGTCGAACTTTCGGTTGCCAAACTTGTTTGTATAACAATCCATCGGAATTTACCTTTGTACCCTTAGGAACCCAAAACTGTTTGAATTTAGTAAAGATCGTTTTATTTTCTTTTGGAGTCCAAGAATGTTTAAATGGATTATTATCAAACAAATCTCGCTTTTGATTTAAAAATCCTTTGAAATTGTTAGAGTTCGAACTTTCAAAATGAACATTTCCAAAGTGATTAAAAGGATTTTTACGATCAATTGAATTTCGTTTTTCCAAAACATTGATTTTCCCAAAACCGAGTACATGTTTATTTCCAAAAGAAGAATGATTTTTCAATAACATATTCAACGATTTTTCTCCATTAGAAAATTTATTTAGAGTTGATTCTAATCGTTGAATTTTGGATTTTAGATCGCTATTTTTTTTTATTAAATTTGAGCAATTATTTATAGCGATCTTCTATACAGCATTGGACTGTTTCAAAACCAAATTCTCATTTTCAAGTAATTTAATTTTGGCATGGGATTCGGAAATCTCAGATTCAAACTTAGTTTGCTTTTCAAATTTGGATTTTTCAAAATCTTTGAATTTTTCAATTTCCTTTTCGAAATCTTTCAAAATTGACTCACTTTTCAGCAAACTTTCTTTTTTTAAAAATTTATGTTTGGAATTAATATTGTCCAACTCTTTTTACAAAGAATCGTTTTTATAAATTAACTCATCTTCATTTTGTTTCAAAATGATAGTTTCTTTTTCAAATTTCTGAAGATTCAAATTGAGATGAGTTAAATCATTTTTCAAATTGAAACAATTCTTACAATCAGAGTTTTCAAATTTTAATTTCAACATATAATTTTTGCATCGCAACTCAGAATATTCAGATTTCGGAATTTTATTTTTCCGTTGGAGACGATTAACAGTTTTAGTTAAATCATTACAACGAGAAACCAATTCTTCATATGAAAAATTTCCATCATTTGAGTCATCATTAATAGATCCAGTTAAGCACATATCTGAATCTGAGTTGGCAGTTGAGGATTTTGAGCAGCTGTTAGATTTTACATACAGCATGTTGAGAGTTCTCCAAATATCCTGCGCAGTTAAACAATGAGAGATAAATTTTAATTGATCATTACTAAGATAGGAATAAATAATATGCATAACATGAGCATTTAAAACCTTATTCCTCTTATCTAACATATCTCCCAAATTTTCAATAATATCCCAATATTCAAAATTAACAGATTTTAAATATAATTCGAATTTTGATTTCCATATTAAAAAATCTGTTCCATTGAAAATAATTGGAATATCACTGGATTGACTCTCAAAAGACTGACAACTAGAATGACCCATGACTCTAGAGTTAATGTAATTACCAAGCTCTGATACCACTTGTTGGGTCTAGATTAACCATAGAGGGAGGGGTGAATAGGGTTTATCATAGTTTTACACTGAGTTAAAAATTTGACGGGATATTAAATAAAAAAATCAGATCACAGAATGTAGCGGAAGTAAAAAGCAGAAAGGAAACAACACACAGAGATACCCAGCTTCGGCAAAACCCAGCCTATTGCTGCATTCCTAAGGTTTCTACTAGGTGTTAATAACAGATCCCGCTTACAGACACTGTAAACTCGCACTCCCTGCTCCTATACTAACCCTACGCTCAAAACTCTAGATTGACCGATATCCCCTCGACCAGATTTACCCGAAATACAAACCTGTAATGCGTAACCCTAGATTTTACAGACTCTAGTAAACTGCCAGCTAAACCCTAACTGGATTCCCTCTAGATTTTACAGACTTTAGAATTAGTTCGGACGATTTACAAATGAAAATGAAATACAACAAAAATTAAACAAAGAAAAAACAAAACCCTAGTTATAAAACATAGACTCCCTTTGAACAGATAGGCCGACCACATTCATGTTGGTTCCATCCTTATTTGCTTTGTCCTGTTCACTTTCTCTCGTGGAATAAAAATGGCGGCGGCAATGAAACTAGGGTTTTTCTGCTCTCCCAAATCGATCGCAAATGCTTATGTTTATTCTAGAAAATGATTTCTGAAGGCTCAAGTCTCTGTAGCTTGTGTAATTTCTGACTTTGATTGAATTGATGTTAATTGCTATGATGAATTTAGACATGATTTCTGGATTAAAATTTTGTAGCCCCTTTGATTGAATCGTTTCTTAAAAACACTCATGCTGATTTTCTGCTTAGTCAAAAAAATTGTCCCACCAAAAAATGTTCTAAACAAAGAAAATTGCATTCCTCTTTTGCTCGATAGTTAATTCTCTGATTGAATTTGAGGGAAAAATATGCAGAAGAGAAAAACTCTTTCCAAAACTGGAAATTGATTAAATGATATTTGCCACAAATAAACACAGACTTTCTGAACATATTTAATATTTGATTGATCTTTCCATAAATCTTTTGTATCATTTCTTTGCACTAATTTGCCTTGCATGGTCGTTGAAAATCTGAAAAGATACACTTGCCAAAAACTAATTTGTGAAATCTGGATTGAAAATACTTGCCAAAATATATTCACAGTGATTCAACACTTGCCAAAAAACTGTCAAACCTTCTAAACATTTGCACTGTAATTTCTAACCTGTTGTCAACACTGATTTGCTTTTGTGTTCATCACCTTATGCACCTTGTATTTCTATATAAACACCTGCCATCTTCCAGAAACATTAGTGAGTCAATTTTTCCAAGTATATCTTGCATAAATTCTAGAAACAAAATTGATGTTGCTGAAATGATCATGCTGCTAATTTGTATTATTCTGAAACACCTACTACTATGCTCTTCGAGCTGGTGAACCACCACTTGCTTGCTTGACAAAGAAAACACCATGCTTGTTGTGTGTTGCCTTGTGCATACTTAAGCACATGTGCACTTGACTAATTTAACTTGTACCATGTCATTCTTGCCATTGTGTTTCCAATTTGTAGTCTTGCATTGTTGTGCCAACTCGACCATTTCATTTACATCTGCACTATGTTCACAGCACTATTACATAGTCCTTGAATATTTGTCCACTTGTTTTCATGCACCCTGACCTGAGCACTTTATCTCTTCTCTGGTCCATATGAGATTGACCATTACCATGATGTTCCTGGTGCACCCATATTGTTGTTGTGTTGTATTATGGCACCTGAGCTATGTGACATTTCTTGGCTACACCAATGTGAAACTGTCGCCATACATTTGTGTATATGCACTGCCTTTTTCTCGACTTGAGTTTGTACATGTGTTATTCTTGGCACCATTTATGTATGTTGGTTCTGCCTTGTATTTATGTATATTTCTATGCACACCTGTTTGCTAATTCATATGCATGTCTGATGGGTCCTTCCTGCTTTGTCATATTTGTACACCATTTTTACTTGCCAATACATATGTGTGCACCATTGTGTTGTGCACCAAGACTTGTTTGTGTACTTTGAGTTTGCTGGAAAACTTTTGCATCTTTGTTGCTCGGCCATTTGAGTTGAACATGTTTTTCTTTGCTGTTTGGACTGAAATTTGTGTCCATCTTGAACATGACGTGCATGAACACTTCCATTTCACAACTATGCTGACTAGGTTGACTTGTATGTATACATATATATATATACACGTATGTGTGTATATATTTTTATATATGTGTGTGTGTGTGCCTATTCGAATATATATCAATTGACCGCTACACTATGTTGTGGCTATTCAGAATCAACTGGTTCTGATCAGCAAACCGATGTAGTGTGTTGAGGCTAATCAGTGGGTACTAGAAATATATACATATCAGATCAAGTCGTGAAAAATGATAAGAAACACAGCAGAAATCTGAGGCAAATAAAATTTAAAAAATAAATTTTATATTCACATGTATTCAGTTTTATTTCTATTGCAGTGTACTCTGTGTGTGTGTGTGTGCGTGTTTCATGTGACAGGTAAACAGGTGATGACTGGACTGACTGAGAAGATGCAGTGAAGACAGAAGACTGAAGATGATAGAGAAATGTATAAATGAATATCTGTGTATGAGAGAATCTGAAAACTGAGTGATAGAGTGTATTGAGTGATGTGTGAGGAGCTTTGTATATAATGAAATTGATTGAAATAGACTGTATTGTATTTCTAAGATGTACAAATTGTGGAGTTGTAAATCTGTACTATTTAAAAATTGAAATAAAATATTATATTTAAATAAAATACTGTGTGAATATTTTAATTTCTTTACAGTCGTATTTTATTTAAATATAAATATTATATTTCTGTTCGTGATAAATATATGAAACAGTATAGCAACAAACACATTTAAAATAATATATTTGTCTGTTATCATCAAACAAAAATCATATAATTGTGTATACAACACCGTTATATACAACAGAGTTTGGACGGAGGATAATACGACATAAGGAAGGACTTCTGGCGAGTTCGTATATCAGTGATTGGGGAAGAAAGATTAGCCAACGTGGATTAGGATAATGATGGTTTAAAGGTGAATTAAATAATTAGTTTAATGACTAATGCATTTAAATTGTTTAAAACACGTAATATTAATAACTTGCTCATACGTTACCGAAATTCAACTAAACAGGATCCGTTGGGATCGTATGGTCGCAAGCTACACAATGGAACTAGTCTGGAGCGATTTGGAGATTATTACAATTTTAGATAAATTAAAATGCTTGATTTAATCAACTAACATTAATTGTTTTTCAACGATTAAAGACTTAGGTGAGTAAACTCACCAATTCTGTCCAGTTCTATAATTTTATAAACATATTTTAGGATTGATAAATGATGATTGGACGTTGTGTGATGGTTGTTTGGTTGAACTGCTAATTAATTGGTTAGAATAATATATATATAAAAAAATCGTTGATTGGATACTGATTCTATTTATTATAATATTTCATATTGATATGAAATTAGTGTTATTTATGTTGATTAATACCTGTGGATGCAGGGAAATAGGTTGGAGGAATCCAATTGGATTCCTCAACAATTATATTATTGTTTTTCATATATTGCATTATATGATGTGACGAATAATATGTGGTCGATTATTGAGTGTTTGGGATGTTTGAATAACATTCACCCTAAGATAATTGATATTTAAACACCGTAAGAATAAATTGGAAAAGAATTCGAGTTTTAAAAGAAGTAAAAACTGTTTTTAAAATAGAAATAGAATTTCGATTGGGCTAGAATATAATAACTTGTTTTAATTATATAAAAACAAGTCGTTTGATTTATAAACTATGTTTATAAATGGGATGAAATATTTATTATTGAATAATTTGGAAATATAAATTCAAGAATGCGCTTAAAAAGGGAAAATGGAAAATCATTTAAAAAGGAAAATATAAAAATTCATTTCGATGTTCGGAATGTAAGTAGAGTTGAAATAAATACAAAAGGATTTATAATTAGAAATGACATATTATATAATTCAGAATTTGACAAGATAGTTAATATTTGGTTTGAAACGATGATTTATAACCGAATATGTAGTCGAGATGAAGTTATAAACTTGATATATAATTAACAAGAAGTTGACTTGTAAATGGGGTTTATGAAGTGGAACATGAAATATGAATTTATAAAATAACTTGATAAATGGAATTTGGACCTATAATGGTATTTGTAGATAAAATCAAAATTAGATTGATATAACGAGTCCAATTTTCAATAAAGAAATAATATTGACATTTTAAAGTGAATAATGATTTTAAAGCAAACATTTTGCATATTAAAATGGTTATAAAAGGAAATTGGTCAATGTTTGGAAGTGATAAATTCAAAAATGAATTTAGAAATTGAGTTGACCTGGAACAGTGAATTTGTTCCGAAGTTCAGAATGTTAATCGGATAGGGATTATTCGAAAGAGAGTTATACGTTGAGATTCGATTATATTGAATTCAAGAAATCAAGTTTTATTTATTTAATTATTTATTTATTCAAATTAATGAATGAAAGTTATATTTTGAAGTAAATATTTGGAAGCAGGGATTATAATGCTATCTTTATAATCAATAATTTCCTTTAAAGAAGTGGATTCATAAACAGAATCTGAGAGTTGCATAAGAAATAATTTGATACGAAATTATGAAATGGAGTTAAGGAAATTAGAAATTGACTGGAGATTAGTCGAGTTGATTGGCCTTCTGGGTGTTGATCTAATGTTGGATTTGGCCTTCGGGGTCAATACTTAGGAAGTAGTTCTCTTACTAGTTTACGGTTAGAGATTAATTGATTGGCCTTCTGGGTGTTGATCTAATGTTGGTTTTGGCCTTCGGGGTCAATACTTAGGAAGTAGTTCTCTTACTAGTTTACGGTTAGAGATTAATGAATGTGAAAAAACAGTGGTGCGTGAATAAGAAATGGAAATGTTTTCCAATGTTAGTAATGTATATTTTCTAAATACAGATAATAAGAACTTGTGAATATATGGAAATGTTTTTCGATATTAATAAGAAATATTTTTTAGAATATAGAAAATAGATAGTTTTGTAATAGACAGAAATGTTTTCCAAGAATCGTGAGAGGCTAAACGAGTTAGAGAAATATTTAGGTAAAGATATTGGAGAGAAATGATAAATTAATAAGAAACAAATTTAAAGGGCTCAATATTGATTGATGATTGATCGGTAAAATTTTCCATTTGGAAATAGGATCGTTGTTTGTATGGATGTTTTCCTTTGATAGTTAAATAACCGACTATCAAAGTTTTTGACCATTTTTCTGTTGTCAATACAAAGAGACCGCAATCAGGTTTATTATATGAAAACCACTCCATATGGGCATAAGCGTTATGAATCAAATATACTGAAGATAATTGAAGACGGAGTTTATGCATGGGTTATTCTGGCAATCCTACGTAGAAATTGCTTAAGATGGATTTACAGAATAGTGCCTTCGGTTTGTCCAGTCCCAGGATAACTTGTATGGGCGAATGTATGACAAAGTATCCGTAATAAATCGTGTAAGTTGATATCTTAAAACATATTCACGTTTGGTGGCGGAGGAATTCGTTTCTCTTAGCTTTATGCCCCTAGTATTTTTGAGTAAATCGATTTGTGATTTGGTAGGTATGATGTAACGATACGGAGTTCGCCCGGACCTAATCGACCGCTAAATCGACCAAGACCGTTCAAAACCCGAATACGCTATCTTTGGGAATACAACACATTAGAACAAATAACTACATCATAATAATGTTACATCAGAGTACAGAATATCAGAGTACATTGAATATAATATTACAATGGAAGATTAAACTACAATCAATGTAATACACTACAACGGAACAAATAAACTGATACAGCAGAAGTCTACCAATGCTCTGGACATAGCTCTAAGCTTCGATCCAGAATCCTGCTCAATATATCTGCAAAATAAGCTACTCGACTTCCCGTGTGGAAAAGAGGGCACCCAAGTTTGCAAAGTGAAACAAACTACCGGGTCAGTCATGGGACTGGTATGCGAAATCTTTCCTATCTTATCTAATAATAAGGCTAATCACAGGACCACGCCGCTAACGCGAAACGGGTTTACTCCATTCGATTGCCAGTGCATAATTTAAATAAAGTAAATCGTTAAACAACGCAATACTTTTTAGAAAAATGAAACCATTATAAGACTCAGGTCCCATCACACAATGCAATGCAAGCCGGATGATAGAGTTTTACCTTATAATGGTCAAAAATGCTTGATACGATAAAAACGGATTTGATATTTTTACTAGTGTATATATGTTTTAAAAACATTTCAATCATAATGTATCAATCGTAGACGGCATAGTACCCCATCTTACTATGTCGCCATACTAGTTCTACAATCAAAACCGCATGATGTCGTATTGGAAATTGGGTTTCCATCAAGAGTCAAGGCTAGGAACGATCTCCTTACCGATTCGAGACACTCTAGCAATGTCTCAGGATCCCCCGCAGTGAACCCTTGGATACAGCAGGGCCGGTCCACAAATAACGCTAGTGGATTAGTTATATCTGAACACACGCTTCCCGGTCCTATTGAACCTATAATATGGCCACTGGCAACCAATAATAAATCCGAGGCATCGAAATCCATCATCCACATAAGTAAATGTCAGGGCGTGTAAAACCCTGATACCACTTCTAGCTAGAAAGAAACGTGTGCATTTCCTGCGTTCCCTTGCTCCGTTTCTGACTCTTACCGGGGTGTGAGGCTCACGAAGTAACGTTATACACAAAGGTATGCAAAAATAGGCTATGCTTTTATCATCAACCACAAGGCTTTACTTTTCAACAAAAGCCTTGATCATTTGCATCTTGGCGTGCCACGTTGACAATCCATGCCATGCGATCGATAACTACCAATGTATAACCTCTGAGCTCGTACGTCTCAGAGAAGGGTGTTAAGCAAGAGAATAAATTCTCTACCACTACATATATATATTAAATAGAAATCAATTTAATTACATGAAATGAAATTCAATGTCAGACACACATCCATTTACAAGTCCGTTCGGGGTCTGAACGAAACTGGAGTCTTCTTATTCCTCGTCCCGTATGTCCAATACGGAAGTGAGGTGCTCGCATATCAGGACAATCAACAAGTACGTCCGGACAAACTACCACTTTTAACCCTTTACTGGTGGCTAGCCAATGCAAGGCATCAGTAGTCGTCCATTCGATGTGAAGATCGACGGTCTTCATCCACCGTCTTCAATGTCTTTGACTTTAATCGTTGTAGTAATTATTCGGAATGGGTTAGACCTGGTCTTTTCGAATAACTCGCATATTTTATAATTAAAAACCAGGTGTTATAAAGACTCATCATACGCCTCATTCCAATTCAGAATATTCTTTTAATAAAATATTCATATCAATAGGGAAATGATCCCATCAATTTATCGAAGATAAATTCTTTTAAATTTATTCTTAAATCTTCTTTTTAAAGATTCATTAAAACTCCAATTCGGTTTTAATATCAAAAATCATTACTTTATGATTATTCAATTTTATGAAATTAATCATATCTTTAATTGCACTAATGTCATTTAAAAACATTGTTCACGATAAACCCAAAATCATCTTCCACTAAATATGGAATTTCCACAGAAATCAAATCGATATAAATTTTTGTACCAGACTGCTAATATAAATGGAATAACGGCAAAGCCTTTTAACCATATATAATAACAGTCTTCTTTTATAGAAGACTATCTCGATTATTATCAATCGAATTTCCATTAAATTCCAATTTAATTTATTAAATTGGAAAACTTGACTTTGGAAAATTCCTTTTTAAATCTTAATAAAAAGATTTATAAATTCCGAATTATATTTTCACTGTTAATTGGGTTAAAGAACAAATGTCTTTTAAAACACAGTTCACAATAAACCCAATTCACATATCAATTTATTACAATTAATAAATATAATTGGAACTCTAAAAATCCTAATTAAAAGATTTATTCTTACATGCTGGGTTTAAGAACAGTGTTATTTAAGACACCATCCACGACAACCCAAAATCTAATTCTTTCCAATTAAATATCAGTTAATTGATATACTTCATTAAATCTTAATTTAAAAGATTTATTCTAGTTAATATGTAATGACCCGGTTTTTACACATATCACTGACACGAATATAAATTGATCTGTAAGTATCGTATTTACAAATATGAGTTAAAATCCATATTTTTTAACATTTAAAACATGTCAAAGGTTTAATTGCATTTCTTTTACCTGTATAGTAGCATTTATATATGCATGTAGCACAGCATTTACTAAAATACATTTTTACACATTCCGGTATGATAGCATATAAAAGACAGCATTTTGTTTAAGTTCATTTATTCATTAGGAAGAATAACACTTTTACATAGCAAAAGTTTAAATGCCATTTTTCATATGCTTTGTTTATTTTATTTTATTTAGGAGTTAAATCCTTATATTTATTTTTAGCAAAATCCTTGTTTTTTTTTACCATGAAGCATTTTTTACCAAAGCATTTTTTGTTGGCAAAAACAAGTTCAAATGTAAATCCCATGTGTTTACATGTACATCAAAATAAACATGAAAGTGCCATTTTTTTTCAAACATATCTTCATGAATATGTATATAAGAATACACCTACACAAGAATGCAACTACACTAGAAAGAGACTAGAAAAGAGGATTTGAGAGCATGTACATTTTCACATGGTCATGCATTTTCAGTTTGTAATCTTTCTTTTTCTTATTTAAGATTTTCTGAAATTTCTCTTTCTTTTTATTTTTCCAAAACATGTTTCTTTTTATCAAAAAGCATGTGATAAAGATTTTACAAAATCTTGTGAATATAAACAAGATTTCTTCTACACTAGATAAATACTAAAGCCAAGATTTTCTAAGATTTTTCCATGCTAAACACCCACATGGTCAAGATATAATTGTACAAGAATTTCAGATTTTAGAACACCTTGGAAGGCAAGTAAGATTTTTATATAAATTCTTGTTAAATCAAATCTTTATGTGAAAATATGATTTAGAAACCATGTGAAAAACTGAGCATGTAAGGTACAAATATGGGTGTTTAAACTAAGAAAAGATATGAGGAGAACATGGTTGTGTCATTAGCATTTAAGGTGATGGTTCATAGGAGGCCAATGAGAGGAAAGAGGATACATGTGCAGGTGACTTCAAAGTGAGTTTTGAGCTGATGTGAGCCATGTGATTTTAGGTAAGGGAGCTTTGATTTTGAGAGGAAAGGATCTTTAAGATATTGTCTTTCATTTGTCAAAACGTAATCTGGAAAACTGATTTTGCTCTTCTTCCAAAACCTGAAATTTAATGCACCATATTTTAATATTTTCCTACACCTATAAATGGACATGAGCATGTACACATTCCTTACACAACACAAAGCATTCGAGTTATAGCAGTGAGGAGAAAACTGAGAGCTTCTAACAAATCTGTGAGTAAACCTTTTAACAAAGTTAGTTTACTGTTTCTTTCTATGTTGGATTGAGAGTGAAATTTTGCTTTGTGAGGATCTTGTTCAAGTGGTATGTCTTGCTTAAATTGCTTGTTTGGTCTGATCAAAATTTATTGGTTGGTAATTGAGCCTTAAGTATCAAGTGGTTAGAAAGTGGTATCATAATATGAGTTACCAGGTCCTGCTAGCTTTAAAATCCTACATATACAATTGATCAATTAACCTATGATTATAAGATCTAACTGAGATGCTATACCAAGTTTTTAAAACCTTCACATAGTCAGCAAATGTTTTTAAAGTGAAGCAAACATTTTGAAATACATTATGTATGAAACAGGGAAGAACACAGACTGTTCTTAATACCTCTTTGTTTCATAAAAAATCAAATTGCGTAAAAACCTGATTTAGGTGTATACATGAAATCCTAGACTAAAATCATGATTTTTAAAAGTAAAACCAAAAATTTTAAAATTTTTGGATCACGAGAAATAAGGGGGTGATCGGAAAAGTCACTTTTGGGAAATTCCGGCGAACCGCTGATTGGGGAATGGTGGCATTCGGCGAGAAAGGGGTAAGGAAGGTTGTAGATTACTAGAAAAATACAAACAAATTTTTTAGATATGTAAATTTAGAGGATTGGATCGAAATAGGGTTAAAAATGAGGTTTTGGGTTCTGTTGATCACCGTCGAACTGCTCAGCGTTGGCGAGGCTATGGGGTACGGTCCAGGGGGGATGGTGACATCTGGGTGGTGTGTGGCAAGAAGGAGGCGGCAGAGCATGGAAGAGGTGAGGCACGGCAGTCACTTTCTTAGACGGGTGTTTTTTTTTGGCAAAGGGGTTAAACGATGAAAATCCACTAGGGCCGTGGAGGTGGTGGTTCAGGCATGGGGACGTGGTCGGGGATGAAGGTTGACACGGCTGGGTGGTCGTCGGAGGTGGATGGTGGAGGGGTTGGGAATGCACGTGCACGGAGCTGGGTAGGGGTGGCACCGTGGTTTTTGAGTGATCGGGCCAAGAAATGTCAATGGCTAGGGGGTCAGTATTTTGGTACTTGGCAAACATGGTATTTTGCCAAAACCGTGAGAGATCGAGCCGGTTTCACGCAGTTTCAATGTGGTACTTTCATTTTGGTACTTTGGTTTTTAATAAGGTTTTAAATTTTATTTTTTTAAATTAATAACCAAGTTTTAAAATAAATAAATAAAATTTTTATTTAAATCTGCCAAGTCGAAATAAAAAATGATTTTTTTTATTTCAAACCGACAGGTCGAAAAAAGAAAGTGAATCAGGTGAATTTCGTCAGAAGTTGAAAATGAAGTTCAGAAGAAAAAATAAACTTTATTTATAAATTTAGATTATAAATTAGAATTAGAAGTTTTATTTTCTAAAGAAAATATTTTTTAAAATTTACAAAAAATGAAAGGAGAAAATGTATGCTACACATACATGGTCTGTTTTTAAATGTAAATCTGAATCTCCGGATACGAATAAATGGATATATACTATTATGTATTGTATGGACAAGAACTATATTTTAGTCATGTTTAGATAAAAATAAAAATAGAAATTTTTATAAAGAGGAAGTAGATCAAGTAGAAGTAATTAAAAAGAGAAGTTTGACGATAACATTATAAAGTGTAAAAGCAATCAAATAAATTATAAATTATAAATTTATTGTGAATAATCAGATTTAGAAGTAATTATGAAAAAAAAAATTCTTAAGAATAATGCAAGTATATATTTTTATTGACGAACAAAATGGAAAGAAAGACCGTGTGCGGCGCCCACACTGAAATTGTCCATTTGTACGAGATGATCAAAATATCCAGATATAAGCAAGATGATTATATACTATTTAGTGACTGTAATAATCTATGTAAATCAGATTATAATCATGTTAGATTTATAAATTTTTAAAAGAAATATATTTGTTAATCATTTCAAAGGGACCGGATTGACGATCCACTTTGATTTGATTACACGTCGCGCGTTAGAGATTTTAAGTTGAAGACGGCGATATACAAGGACTATTTTCAAAATAGTGCCTTCGGTTTGTCCAATCCCAGGACAACTTGTATGGACGAATGTCTGACAAAGTAATTCTACCTGATCATGTACGTTGATCTCTTCAAACGTATTTATACGGTGGCAGAGGAATTCATTTCTCTCGCTATATACCTATAATATATATTTGGGGAAGTCAATTAGTGATTGGCGAGTTTTGATGATGTGGCATTCAAAGAAATTAAACAGTGATGATGAAAAGGTAAGTCTAGCCTCAAGCCTCACACCCAGGAAATGACAAAAATCGGGCAGGCAGCATGGCTATGTGGGTCGCTCCCATAGGGTGCATTGTCACCATCTAGAGAATATTCATATTTGTTACATCTTTTCATTTCTGTATCTCCTGGGAAATACGGTGGTCGCGACAAAAAGTCGTAAGGTGACAATATATTCAATGCACTCTAGAGAAATGAGTGGTCGGTCATGTGTGGGTTGGGTTGCAAGACGTTCTTGTTGAACCCAGTGTATTCGTCTCTAGAGATACACTATCGGAAGGTGGTTCCATACCTTGTCATAGTCGGAGTTCCGTTATCCCTAAGCGCCAAACGGTTTTGTCTGTATACTATATAGGAGAATGTGAGATGCAAGCATTCTTCTAGATTCTAATTTATTTTTGAAAAACTTATAGACACTATGATAATATATGATTTAAAGTATACAAAGTGTTTTGATCTCATAAGGTAAAAACCCGTTCCGTATTCACGGCATGGTCTTATGAGATTTTTTTTTTATCTGTTTTAAACTGTTTACTCATACCAGTCCCCTGACTGACCCGGAGTTTATTTTTCTGTGTTTCCCTTAAAATCTTGGGTATTCATAACACTTGTTATGAATAGACAAGTGAATCAGGATCGGATTAAACTTGGAAAGCTGGAATGGAACTTTCTATGTGCTGGTCCACTTATCTTATCTGCTGTATTGTTATAAGTCTGCCAGTTTGGTCATCTATGATATGTATAATTAAAGTTGTACTATGAATGGCTTGTATCACTAGATTCAGTATGCTCTGATGTAATATGTACCGCTGTGTAATATTATAAAGTATTATCTTTTGAAAAATTCCGCTGTGAGATTTCTGATATTTTTATGTGATTTTATCTTATGTCTATTCTTATTCTTATTAATGACATGACTTACGATGTGTTCGAAAGTTGGGTCGTTACAGTTGGTATCAGAGCTTAGGTTACTGGTTACCTAGGCTTTGGGTGAGTGTGAGAGAGCATATTTTTGAAATTTTAAAATAAATCAACTTAGATGATATACCTAAGTTAGTTATATCTAATCAAGTCTAGATTGATGACCTGTTATATTCTGGTGATTAAAATGAGAAGCTGAGGACGAAGAGGTCGGGCTAGGGGATCTTCCACTACTACTGGTCGTAATACTTGATCCCAGGATCAAGGAGAAACTGTGGAGGAAGTTGCACCAGTTCAATAGGACAAAAGTTTTGCAACTATTTGTAAAGAGTATACACCTCTACGAGGAAAAGTTTTCAAAGGGACGGAATCTTTCATTGAAGTCCAAGCATGGTTGAGATCCTGTGAGAGGATTTTCAAGGGACTGAAATTGAATGATGAGCAGAAACGTCTCTTAGCTTCGTGGCAACTTCAAGAAGTTGTTGCTATTTGGTGGGATGCTCAGACCACAAATGTTCCTGAGGAAGATTTCACTTGGCAAAAATTCAAGGAAGCTTTCGAAGCACAATTTCTACCGGCTGCAGGAAAGACTAGAATGTATCGGGATTTCATCGATCTCAAGCAAGGGAACATGAAAGTATCCGAATATGAGAACGAGTTCAATTCAATCTCTTGTTTTGGGCCAGAACTGATCAACACCCCACTCAAGAAAAATGAAATGTTTATAGCAGGATTGAAGGATAGCCTGCAAGTTCAAATGATTGGACATCTCAAGATTCCATTTGTCAATCTGGTGGATATTCTTCGTTGAATATTATTCTAAATATTTGTTATTTAAAAATATTCTTTATATAAAAAGATTCTTTGTAGTACAATATTCTTTATATTGCAATGTCACTTAAAAATATTCTTTATTTAAAAGAAATTCTTTGTTTAAAATCTTCTTTATATAAAAGATATTCTGAATCGGAAAGCGACTCAATCATTTACCATATAACTTCGGTTATATGGATTTCATACATCGAATGTAAATGACAACAAATGATAAATAATCATCAAACCATCCATTCAACACCCAGAGTGAAGTTCACAACTGTGTGAGCATTAAAATGAAATAATAACGCTCATCGCAGCCTGTCAATCTATCGATTGACATACAAATAAATATTAGGACTAGTGTATATTAATTATCATCCCAATACCCGTGTGGGGTTTTCAGCCAACAACGGTTCATATAAATAAATAATTGGTTAATGAATTTAACCAATTTTAATACTGCTAACATATTGATGATAATGAACAAAACATGTTATTTTATTCCTAATGCCGAATAAAAATGTATTTGACTCGTATAATTCCCTTATGCATTTCTAATGTCTAATAAAATGTAATTTATTTATATGACATTATTGCTGATGACAAATGAAAAGATAATTTTTCATTTTTCTTTATTTGTATGCAAAATTCTATTTTAATTTTAACAAATAAAAGCGGTAATTTTATTTGTTTATATTTCCAATGTATAACCTAAACATAAAAATGTTTTATTTTAAATTGCATACAAACTTTAATGTATACATTAACACATTAAAATGTCACTTTTACTTACCTACAAATTCTAAGATGTGTTAAATGATTCTTTATTTCACTTACAAATTCTAATATATGTTTTGCAAATAAAGATGATTCTTATATTTGCAATGTAAATTCTATTTCAACAAAATGTATAAAAAGTGATACATCCATTTTGCTGACAATTCTATTTAATTAAAATGAATAATTTGTTGTAACACAAATTTAGTTAATAAAATTGTCATTTGTGTTTAACTCTTTTATTTAACCAAATATGTAATTTTTATTTCATTTCACATCTAATTAACAAAAAATGTGTTGTTTGTTTTCAACCATCATATTCAACAAAATGTAATTTCTTTGTTTCAACTATTATATTTTGACAAAAATAACTATTTTGGTTAACTAATCTATTTGGCCAAAAATGTATATTTTGGTTCGACTAATCTGTCTTGACAAAAGTGTATATTTTGACAAAAATATATGGTTTAATTCAACTGATCTATTTTGACAAAAATGAATATTTTGACAAAATGTATATTTCGATTTAACTAACCTATTACGACAAAACAATAAAGATAATGACTTTGTTTTGTTGACAAATTAATTTCAACAAAACAATAAAAATGATGAGTTTGTTTTGTCGACAAATATAATTCAACACAACAAATAAAAGTGATATGTTCGTTTTGTCGACATTTCTAATTCAACAAAACAAATAAAAGTGATATGTTTGTTTTGTCGACATTTCTAATTCGACAACACAAATAAAAGTGATATGTTTGTTTTGTCAAATCAAATGCGACAAAAATGATAAGATTTGTTTTAATTATTATAATTTGACAAAAGTGGCCAATTTGGTTTCAACTAAACTTTTTGACAAAAATGAATATTTTTGTTTCAACAAATCCTTTTGACACAAATGATAATTTTGTTTCACTAACATGTTTTGACAAAAGGGTTATTTTTATTTCAATAATCATGTTTTGGCAAAAATATATTTTTATTCCAATGATCATGTTTTTAACAAAATCTATATTTTTATTTCAATAATCATGTTTTATTTACATAACATGATTTTAACATACATGACAATTTTATTTACATAATATGATTCTAACTAAATGTCATGTTTAACAAAAATGACTATTTTTATTTTAACTAACATGTCTGGAAAAAAAATGACTATTTTTGTTTTAAATAAAATGACGATAAAAATGATACTTCCAACTCTTCTATTTTTATTGCATATAAAATAACAATAAAATGATACTTTAAAATCTGTTCTTTTCATTACAACTAAAATGACAATAAATGTAACGACCCGGAAAAATGGCGATCTTGGTTATCCGATATACAACACATATCGAACATCCAAGGATCGAAAATACTGGTCATTAATGAAAGAAATTAGAGGGTGAGGATAGATAAGATAGAAACTTAGAATAGAAGAAGAAGAACACAACATCAGAGTAACACGAACCTCACAGCGGAACGAATAACATATAATAGATAACATATCCTTGAAATAAAATCAGTATATGTATACAATAACATTATCAGAGTACAACACTTACAACACAGCGGAAATAAACTATAGCTATATGATCCTGAAGCCTCCTGCTCCAGCTCTTCAAGTATCTGTAAATCCCGACTACTTGACTGCCCATACAGAATTGGGCACCCAAGAGTTTAGGGAAAACAAAACAAAATAAACTCTGGGTCAGTCAATGGGACTGGTATGAGTAAAACGGTTTAAAACAGTTTGAGCCATTAAATGATATCTCATAAGACCACGCCGTATAACGGAACGGGTTTTTCCCTTATGAGAATCCAAAATATCTTTATATCAAAAACCTTTTGATATTATACTAATGTCTATCAACCACAATATAATAATCATCTAGTAGAAACGCTTTCATCTCACGTTCTACATATGTAGTATACAATAAAAACCGCAAGCACGTATTGAGTAATGGATTTCCAACTATGACAAGGTATGGAACCACCTTTCGATCAGTGTACTCTAGGAACGATACACTGGAGTTCAACAAGAACATCTTGCAACTTAGCCACACATGACCGACCACTCATTTCGCTTGAGTGTATCGAATGTATATCACCAACGGTTGGGATCAGCAACTGTTCCCTTATATATATATATATGGGACAACATTGATAGATTAAAGAGGCAAATGAATATTCTCTAGATAGGTGATTATACACCCTACTTCGGAGCGACCGACTTAGCCATGCTGCCTGCCCGATTTCTGTCATTTACCAGATGTGAGGCTAGAAGCTACGCTTATCTTTTACATACCACATCTTCATACACTTTGAATGTCACATCGTCATACCCGCCAAATCACAAATTGATTTCCCCAAAAATACCACGGGTATAAAGCTAAGAGAAACGAATTCCTCCGCCACCAAACGTGAATACGTTTGAAGAGATCAACTTACGCGATCTATTAGATATACTCTGTCAGACGTTCTTCCATACAGGTCGTCCTGGGACAGGACAAACCGAAGGCACTATTCTGTAAACAGGATAGCCCTTGCATAATTCCGTCTTCAATTATCTTTGGCATATATGATTCGCAACGCTTATGCCAATACAGAGTGGTTCTTTGGATAATAATCCAACCGGTCTCTCCATATTAACAACGTTAAAATGGTCGAAAACTTCGATAGTCGATGAGTTAACTATCAAAGAAAAACACGTGTGCAAACAACGATATTATTTCCAATTGGAAATTATATCGATCAATCATCAACCATATATATATATATATATATATAAATATCCTCATTTCTATGTTTAGAAAATATACGTTATTAACACAGGAAAACATTTCCATTTGTTTATTTACATATCACTATCATCCCACATCTATCAGACTCTAACTATAGCTAACAAGAGAACAGCTTCCCAAGTATAAACCCCGAAGGCCGGAACCAACATCAAATCGATACCCAGAAAACTTATTCAACTTATTAATCTCTAATCAGTTTCTAATTTCTGTTTAACTCCATTTTGATTTACTCTAGTTGAATAACTCTATTTGTTTAACTCCTATTCGAATAACTAATATTGAATTTAACTCCATTCGCTTGACTCTAGATCGCAGCGATCACAATGGTTACGCCTGATTCCCTCAGGAAACATCCGACCATCGTAAGCTATCTGCAGCCTTGCGAATTACGCTAGCAGTCGTGCTAAATGGTAACTTATCCTGAATAACTATGTTTGACTAACTCTATTTGACTAACCATATTCGATTAACTCGACTTTGAATAACTAAATTCGATTAACTCTTTTATATCTCATCAATTTCCTTTTTATACTTCTATTTATTTTCTAAATAAATATTCCTTTATTAATTCTATTTACTTCCTAAATAAATATTTCCTTTATCAACTTTATTTATTTTTAAATAAATATATCCTTTATAAAATCCTATGATTTTATAAATACTTTATTTTCAAAATATTTCCTTTATAAAATCGGTTGATTTTATAAAGTTCCTTTATTTCAATATACATTGAAATAATTCTTTTTACATCCTAGGGTCTCTTATGATATTTAAAATAGCAAACCACAATGATCGATATCATTTAAACACACATAATCAAACAGATTATATATCATATCATATATTACAAAACAGAACAGTAATATAAATATTAAGGAGTCCAGTTGGACCCCTCCAACCTGTTTCCCTGCATCACAGATGTTAAACACAAGACTATAAATTATTCTATTAAACAGAATCAATATTCGATTAACGATTTATATATATATATATATCGTTATCTATGATTTCAATCAATATACAAACAACTCAACCAACAGTTAACACACAGCAATCAGTCATCATTTATCAGTTCTAAATATACGTTATAAAAATAGAACTGTTCAGAATTGGTGAGTTTTACTCACATTGGCAGTTCATCGTTAAAGAATGATAAACCGTTGTTTGATTTGAATCAAACAATTTATTTCGCCATAAATTCAAACGAGCTCAAATCCACTCCCAATCAGTTCCATTGTGGAGCTCTCGTCCATACGATCCCAATGGATCAAACCGTTCGAAATTCTAATATCATATGACAATATTATGATTTGCACAAGTTTCATATACTATTTAATTTAAATAAAAACTTATATTATTTCTTTGTTTTAATTTATTGGGCCTTTACCTTTCATTTCCTCAGCCCAGTACCCACCTTCAACCCATTAATGCCCTTCTTCCCCAATTTCACAAATTTGAAGCCGCTGTCCTCCCAAGGTCATTTCCGCATCTTTTATCCCCTTCTTCTCCTTCGGTTTTGCCATGAAACTCCGTAAACCTTTCATCAACAAGCTCACCTCCTCGCTATCCGTCCCCCTGTCATCACGAGATCCAACCCGATGTGGTAAATGGGCATCGCGTTCCAGTATTTCGGCGTATGGTTCTCAACAGACATCGAACAAAATCTCCATCGTATTTCACCAAAAACTCCACACCAACCCGAAATCAATCCCTCAACTCAAATCTAAACCTTAATCAACCAAATTTCCAAACCCTAGAACGATGTACACAAACCATCGAACCGAAATAACCCCTAAAACCATCGATGGAAATTGATACTGAACCCCATAAAAGTCATACGGTTTCGAAGAGGATGATAGCATGAATTCATATATATATATATATTATGATATTTTTAGATTTATATATGAATTTCCCTTGATTTCCAAAGAAAATAATTTACTGGAGATGGAAAGAAAATTGTGGCGGCTACATTTGTTTTATAAAGGGGACGGATTTATTGTGTGGTTAGAAAGGGGTGTGTGTGTGGCCTTTCTTTGGTTCACTCATTTGTTAGGATTTTATTTTTAATTAATTTATATTATCATACGAGTCTTTAAAAATTCCTGTGTTCACTTATGATACCCAAAAATCACCGAACTGGACATACTGCTAGAGTTTGACATTATGCTCCCAACAAAACTGGTTTCGTCGAATTCCGACTCTGTTTGCTCACGCAGCGTATTTTTAACGGTAAAAATATCAACTGTTTCTCACATTAAAAATCGGTACGGCCACATACTGACTTCAAAAATCATGGAAATTGAAATCTAGCAATAATTTAATATTGTGGATCCAACAAAATTAGTTTCGTCGAATTCTGAGGTCGTTCGCAAAACCGGCTATCTTTAAAGCTCTAAATAACCCTTTTAAATATTAAATATATTTAAAAACAATTAAATTAAATATTTAAAAATAAATATTATCATATATATTCACAGTGGAATACCATACAGCTCTCATTGGATTTATAACTCGATACTTCAAATCCCGATGAAATCGATATTCGATTTATATTGAAATTCCTTTTTAAAATGTAAATAATTCCTTTATAAATTATAAAGGAATTCCAAAGCGACTTTTCTAAAATTTGATTTGGACATAAATAAAAATCTACATGCGAAATCCCGATTTTTCTCTTCCACCAGAAAAATATACTTCACCAGCTCCTAACGTTACTTGTTTCACTGAAATCCGATTTAAAACGAACCATGTACATTCAGTTGAAGTTCAAATCGCCAAATAGCGAACTGCCGCGCCATTTCAAGCTCTATTTTAATTATATTATAATTCTACGTTCAAACTGATAGCGATTGAATATATTCGTCAATATACTTCAACTCTAAGCTGAATTAAATCTTAGGGATGACCCAGTTCACAAAATATTGTGATTTCCAATATTTTTGATTATTTCTGAATTAAATATATTATTCTATTATTTAATTAAATTAAATAACCACTATAATTAATTAAACCACTATTTAAATCTCTAAATCCTTATTTAAATAATTAAATTAATTAATTATTCCACGGCTAACAATGCAGGTCATTACAATATTCCCCACTTAAAATAATTTCGTCCTCAAAATTGCTAAGGTAGAGGACGACCCTATCTATTTGAATTCCTAAGATTTGTTTACCCCTTATTTCTGATTTCATCTGAACCAATTAATATCGACTAAAATATTTATTCATTCCTACTAACTAAAATTTTCAAAAATTCTGAAAATTTTCTAACACTTTAAATTTTCGATAAATTTCGCCATACCCTCCTTTGTACTGGTCACTAGCTCAAACTCTAACTCGCCTCTCTGGGCCATCTCCAACCCAAAAGAAAATCAAACCGCCAAGCGGCTTGCCAATTCAGCTCATAAATCTTATATCCAATAGAAATATAAACTTGTACCTTTTTATCGGGCATATCAAAATATTTTTCCCTCTGTTGTTAATTAAGCATATACCAAGGGCATCCCAACCAATCTCAAATCACTTTAACCTCCAACAAAACCATTCGCTTATCCAAGCCAAATTCAAATCAAAGTTCCATTCTCGATTCCAAATTTTTAACTCATCAATCCATATAGTTAACCGAGTTAAGTTCCATCCCATGTTTCATTAACTGGTTAATTCCACTAATCAGTTATCTTTATTTTCAAATTAAATTTGGTTTTAATTCAAACAATATTTCCCCGAGGAGTTTTAAACAACTTTGCTTTTCTAAAACCAGATATCCCTTTTTGGATTTCAAACAACTTGTTTCTCTCAAAACAATTCAAAAACAAAATTCTTTGGTAGTAATCCGTCACTTAGAACTCGAAAATGAACACCGATGATGTTGCGAGTCAACATCGGAGTTACTTTCCAGCGACCGTAGTGAGTTCAATACTATATCACTTCAAAACCATTTCTTAAACATTTCCACTTTGAAACATATTTCAAACATCATTTGAAATGCTTTAAACAATTTAAAATCTCCAAGGATTTTAAAATTCTCATATACTTAATCCAAATTTGTTAACAAACTCTTATTCAAATTTCCAGGTTTCTTATTTCAATTTTGATTTAAATTCAGATTTAATTCATTTGATTTCACTTATATGAATTCTGGTTGGTTATATATAACCATTTCACTTTATAATCTTACTCAATTATAATTACAACAAATATATATATATATATTCCC
This sequence comes from Allium sativum, assembly GCA_030737875.1. Taxonomy (NCBI): domain Eukaryota; kingdom Viridiplantae; phylum Streptophyta; class Magnoliopsida; order Asparagales; family Amaryllidaceae; genus Allium; species Allium sativum. Next base: position 1,020,358,227 of record CM060926.1, read on the forward strand.
TCTATATCAGGATATAATTTGGGTAAATTTATTCTATTTACCCTCTTTTCAAAGTATATCGTGTTAACCCATCATATTCGAGTGTTTTTAAACTCTGACCGATACAGTGGATCAAACTGATCGACCAGAACTCATCAACAACTCAACCAATGAATCCCCACAATATAAAACAATTTTTATATCAAATAAAAAATACGTTCACTCGTATATATACACTCAAACTCAATCTAGGGTGTTACTAACCCTATCTCTACTGAGTCACACCACAGAGCCAAGGTAATTCTTAACTTAAGCTCTGATACCAACTGTAACGACCCGAAAAATGGTGATCTTAGTTATCCGATATACAACACTTATTGAACATCCAAGGATCGAAAATATCGGTCATTAATGAAAGAAATTAGAGGGTGAGGATAGATAAGATAGAAACTTAGAATAGAAGAAGAAGAACACAACATCAGAGTAACACGAACCTCACAGCGGAACGAATAACATATAATAGATAACATATCCTTGAAATAAAATCAGTATATGTATACAATAACATTATCAGAGTACAACACAGTGGAAATAAACTATAGCTATATGATCCTGAAGCCTCCTGCTCCAGCCCTTCAAGTATCTGTAAATCCCGACTACTTGACTGCCCGTACAAAATTGGGCACCCAAGAGTTTAGGGAAAACAAAACAAAATAAACTCCGGGCCAGTCATGGGACTGGTATGAGTAAAACGGTTTAAAACAGTTTGAGCCATTAAACGATATCTCATAAGACCAATTCGTATAACGGAACGGGTTTTTCCCTTATGAGAATCCAAAATATCTTTATATCAAAAACCTTTTGATATTATAATAATGTCTATCAGCCACAATATAATAATCATCTAGCAGAAATGCTTTCATCTCACGTTCTACATATGTAGTATACAATAAAAACTGTAATGACCCGCATTGGCGGAGGTATTATGATTTATTTATTTTATTATATCAATGGTGATATAGAGGATTTAATGGTCGCGGAATTAAATAATGATGAATATTAAATTAAAATAATAAATTAAATAATATATTTAATTCTGAAATAATCAGAATTGGCTGGAATGGCGATATGGTGTGAACCAGATCATCTGTGATATTTAATTCAGCTTGGAATTGAATTTGAATAATGAATATATTCAATCGTCGACAGTTGAACGTATAGTTTATAATATAATTATAATCGAGCTCGAAATGGCGCTGCAGTTCGCTAATTGGCGATTTGAACTTCAACTGAATGCACAGGGTTCGTTTTAAATCGGATTTCTATGAAACAAGAAACGTACGGAGCTGGTGGAGTATATCTTTCTAGTGGAAGAGAAAAATCAGGATTTCGTCGTATAGATTTTGAGATATGTCCAAATCAAATTTTGAAATAGTCGTTATAGCATCGTTTATCGACCATATCGGTTTATTCGATATAACTAGAGATCGGGTTTGAATTTAGACAAGGTTCTTTTGGGAAGTAGTGATAATTTAATTTTTAGAATTTTACTGTAATTTTTAATTAATTAAATTAGTAACTTTTTATTTGAAGTATTTCGCACCCTAAAATCAACATTTTGAAGTTTCAAAATATGAGTCCACCTACTGATATTATTATATTTTTGGAGTCGTGGCACATTGCTCAACTCCGTGATATTTTTAAATCAGTCCATAGACAAGCAGAGTTTCACGTAACGGGGTACGCTAAAACCTTACAACATAAAACAAACTGAATATTCTAATTTTATTTAAAACAAATAGATTAGACTGTTTGCAATACGTTGAATTTTGCCACATGTTCAAAGTACTCCACGTTCAAAGTTAACAAGGCCAAAAGAAACCACGTTTTCAAATCTCTCAATCACGAACAAAAAGGGGAAAGCGTGGCAGCATATAAATCACAACAAAAAGAGACTGGTGGCCTCCAAAACAACCGCACAAAATCAAGAAGGGGTCCTATAAAATAACTTCACCCTTAAGACCTAAAAGGAGTTCGACAGAAAACAAAAAGTAGGCCGCCACTTCTTACTCCTCTTCTTCAAATTCGCAAGTCTTAAAATCAATGGAAAATGGAAATAAAAATCCATAAATCCGAAAATGAGTATGCTTAGATTCATAAAGAGTTCCTCTATGCTTCCCTATGATTTTCAGTGAGTTCGAACTTCCTGGTTGGCCGCTCAAATTAATGATGCAAACTCCAGCAAGTTGAGGGTTCTATGTTTTGGGTTGTAGGAGCATCTAGGTGGATTTTCGTTAGTGGATTCGGGTTCATGGGGTGTTTTGAAATTCGGTGGATTTGGTGATGGAATGGACGAGGGAGGGGCGTGCAATGAAGTCAGAAATGGCTGCGGTTTAGAGGATGCGTGATGGTGTATGGGGTGGAGTACCGTGGCATGTGTTTTCTGCTGTATGTACGTTTGTGGTGGTGAATAGGGGAGTGTAAAGAAGGGCAGGAGCGGTTGTGTTCTTTGATCAAGGGAGAAGGGGGATTTGAACAGCACGGAAATGGTGCTTGAACATGAGCGAGATACTGTCGGAGAAGAAACAATAGGAGAGTCTGAAAGGAGAAGTTGGGGAAAACGGTGAAGTCGAAGTTGGGTGTTTTGTGCGTGAAGTTCAAATGCCTCGTTGATGGTGGCCTTCCATTTTTTATTCGCTGTCTTTGGGGTTTAACAGGAGGATGGAGAATCTTTAATGATTTGTATAGGCCATTGGGTGTTGCGTGAATGGATACAGGAGGAGACCGATTTCTTGGAATTGGGTAGAAACTGAGGTGTGTGCGAAGAGAGAGATCTCGATGGGCCTAGTTCTTGGATCCATGAAGAAATGGATGTGTTTGGGTCATGGGAAAATCGCGACTGGCCATTTAGAGGAGCGGCGTATACTGTGGAGGAAGAAGAATGAAAATGGGTTCGGGTTTTAAATGTTGGGCGGGCCTGAGTAGAAGATGGGCCGAGGGTGTTGATAAAGGTTGGCCCACTTATTATAAATCCAAGTTTTTATTTCTATTTTAAAAAGTAATAACTTGTAACCTTTGTATTTTGGTCATACGTGGTCGGAATTTAGCGAAACAAGTTGCGTTGGGATCGTATGGACGAGCACTACACGATGGGACTGACGGGGAGTGAATCCGAGCTCGTTACAATTTATGGAGAAATAAATTGTCCGTCGAAGTCAAAATAACGCAAACCGTTATTCAACGGTTAACGCGCAATGTGAGTAAATCTCACTAACTCTGAACAGTTTATAATTTCATGTTGTATTTTTAGAACTGTTAGATATTGGCTGATTTACTGTATGTTGACTGTTTGATTGAATTGCTAGTCAGTTGATTTAATTTCTATATTGATTCTGTTTAACAGAATATATCATATGGAACTGAAAGTGATGTTATCTATATTGTTTAACATCTGTGATGCAGGGAAACGGGTTGGAGGAATCCGACTGGATTCCTCAACATTTATTTTACTGTTTTTCATATATTGTGATATATGATGTGTTATATAATCTGTTATGGATTATGTGTGTTGGAATGATGTTGATCATTGTTAGTCGATATTGTAAATATCATAAAAGACCCTGGGATGTAAAAAGAAGTATTTCAATGTATATTGAAATAAAGGAATTTTATAAAATCACAGGATTTTATAAAAGGAAATATTTATAAAACGAACACGGTTTTAGAAAAGGAATATTTATTTAGAAAATAAATAGAAATAGAAAAGGAATATTTATTTAGAAAATAAATAGAAGTTATAAATAGGAAATATTTGTAACGGTAAATAGAAGTTATAAATAGGAAATATTTGTAACGGTAAATAGAAGTTATAAATAGGAAATATTTGTAATGGTAAATAGAAGTTATAAATAGGAAATATTTGTAACGGTAAATAGAAGTTATAAATAGGAAATATTTGTAACGGTAAATAGAAGTTAAATAGGAAATATTTGTAACGGTAAGTAAACGTTATAAAAAGGAAATAGTTGTAACGGAAAACGTAGTTTATTGAAAGGGGATAATCGATGTTAGTTAATCGATTAGAGAATAAAGTTAAAAAGAAGTTAATCGATGTTAGTTAATCGATTAGAGAATAAAGTTAAAAAGAAGTTAATCGATGTTAGTTAATCGATTAGAGAATAAAGTTAAAAAGAAGTTAATCGATGTTAGTTAATCGATGTTAGTTAATCGATTAGAGAATAAAGTTGAAAGGGGATAATCGATGTTAGTTTAATCGATTAGAATAGAAGCAAATGAGTTAAATCGAATATAGTTATTCGAATAGAAGCAAATGAGTTAATCGAATATAGTTATTCGAATAGAAAGTAAAAGGAATTATCGAATATAGTTTATTCGTAAAGAGTAAGTGAAATGAGTAAATAAATAGCGTTAGTCAAATAGTGTTAGTCCAATAGAGTTAATTGATAGGGGTTAGTCCAATAGAGTTAATTGATAAGAGTCAATCGAATATAGTTATTCGAAGGAGGGTTAAGTAAGGAAGTTTGTTAAGGAATATAAAGTGAACTTTGCCTATTTCAAAGTTAGAAATGTTGTTCAGTTAAGGTCTGAGAGGTAGTTCTACCCCAACTTGATTGGCTTCGTTTTCAACTAAGGAATAGTTAAGGTTCGGTAGTAAAGGAAATGGTTTGAATTGGCATCGCGATGGTTTGTTTAAACATCTGTCTAAGTCCAATGAAGAAGCTTTGGAAATGTTTTCCAAAGAAGAAACCAGAAATGTTTTCTAATAAAGAAAACGAGAAATGGAAATGTTTTCCATTGTTAATAACGTATATTTTCCAAATTTAGAAAATAAGAAATATTGAATATAGGGAAACAGGAGATAAGTAAACTTAATGAATTAAAGAGATAAATGTTGAATAATGTTTGATCGATATAAATTTCCATTTGGAAATGATATCGTTGTTTGCACACCTGTTTTTATTCGATAGTTAAATCACAGACTATCGAAGTTTTGACCATTTTAACGTTGTTAATATGGAGAGACCAGTTGGATTATTATCCAAAGAACCACTCTGTATTGGCATAAGCGTTGTGAATCATATATGCCAAAGGAAATTGAAGACGGAGTTATGCAAGGGCTATCCTGTTTACAGAATAGTGCCTTCGGTTCATCCTGTTCCTGGATGACTTGTATGGACGGATGTCCGACAGAGTATTTCCTGACGATCACATATATTGATTTCTCCAACTGTACCAAGAGTGGAAGCGGAGAAGGAAACTTCTTTTAGCTAACGCGTAATGTATGGTTGAGGACGTCGATCGGTGATTTGATGGATTTGACGATGTGGCATTCAAAGTGAATCTGATGTGATGATAAAGCGTAGCTTCTAGCCTCACATCCGGTAAATGACAGAAATCGGGCAGGCAGCATGGCTAAGTCGGTCGCACCGAAGTAGGGTGTATAATCACCTGATCTAGAGTTTCATTTACTTCTAAAAATCTATTGTTGATGCTGTCCCATTCGGGAAACGGTTGCTGATCCCAACTGTTGGTGATATACATTCGATACACTCAAGCGAAATGAGTGGTCGGTCATGTGTGGCCGGGTTGCAAGATGTTCTTGTTGAACCCAGTGTATTCCTCTCTAGAGGTACACGAGCGAAAGGTGGATCCATACCTTGTCATAGTTGGAAATCCATTACCCAATACGTGCTTGTGGTTTTGATTGTATACTATATATGTAGAACGTGAGATGAAAGCGTTTCTACTAGATAATTATTATAGCTGTGGTTGGTAGACATTATTATAATATCAAAAGGTTTTTGATATAAAGATATTTTGGATTCTCATAAGGGAAAAACCCGTTCCGTTATGCGGCGTGGTCTTATGAGATATCATATACCTGTATAACTGTTTTACTCACACCAGTCCCATGACTGACCCGGAGTTTACTTTGTTGTTTTCCCTAAACTCTTGGGTGCCTAAATTTGTACGGGCAGTCAAGTAGTCGGGATTTACAGATACTGGAAGAGCTTGGAGCAGGAGGCTTCAGGATCATATAGCTATAGTTTATTTCCGCTGTGTTGTAAGTGCTGTACTTTGATAATGATATGTATATTCAAGTACCAAGTTGTATTTCAAAGTTATGTTATGAAATATATTTATTCGTTCCGCTGTGAGATTCGTGTTACTCTGATGTTGTGTTCTTCTTCTTCTTCTATTCTAATTTCTATCTTATCTTTCCTCACCCTATAATTTCTTTCACTAATTACCCGGATTTTTCGACGTTTTGGTTATCGACATCGTGCTTATGTCGATAACCAAAGTCGCTCAAAATCCGGGTCGTTACAAAAACCGCAAGCATGTATTGGGTAATGGATTTCCAACTATGACAAGGTATGGAACCACCTTCCGATCAGTGTACTCTAGGAACGATACACTGGAGTCCAACAAGAACATCTTTCAATTCAGCCACACATGACCGACCACTCATTTCGCTTGAGTGTATCGAATGTATATGGATCAGCAACCGTTCCCTTATATATATATGGGACAGCATTGATAGATTAAAGAGGCAAATGAATATTCTCTAGATAGGTGATTATACACCCTACTTTGGAGCGACCGACTTAGCCATGGTGCCTGCCCGATTTCTGTCATTTACCATTGTGAGGCTAGAAGCTACGCTTATCTTTTACATACCACATCTTCATACACTTTGAATGTCACATCGTCATACCCGCCAAATCACAAATTGATTTCCCCAAAAATACCACAAGTATAAAGCTAAGAGAAACGAATTTCTCCGCCACCAAACGTGAATACGTTTGAAGAGATCAACTTACGCGATCTATTAGATATACTCTGTCAGACATTCTTCCATTCAGGTCGTCCTAGGACTGTACAAACCAAAGGCACTATTCTGTAAACAGGATAGCCCTTGCATAACTGGTCTTCAATTATCTTTGGCATATATGATTCGCAACGCTTATGCCAATACAGAGTGGTTCTTCGGATAATAATCCAACCGGTCTCTCCATATTAACAACGTTAAAATGGTCGAAAACTTCGATAGTCGATGAGTTAACTATCAAAGAAAAACACGTGTGCAAACAACGATATTATTTCCAATTGGAAATTATATCGATCAATCATCAACCACATATATATATATATATATCCTCATTTCTATGTTTAGAAAATATACGTTATTAACACTGGAAAACATTTCCATTTGTTTATTTACATATCACTATCATCCCACATCTATCAGACTCTAACTATAACCAACAAGAGAACAACTTCCCAAGTATAAACCCCGAAGGCCGGAACCAACATCAGATCGATACCCTGAAAACTTATTCAACTTATTAATCTCTAGTCAGTTTCTATTTTCTGTTTAACTTCATTTTGATTTACTCTAATTGAATAACTCTATTTGTTTAACTCCTATTCGAATAACTAATATTGAATTTAACTCCATTCGCTTGACTCTAGATCGCAGCGATCATAATGGTTACGCCTGATTCCCTCAGGAAACATCCGACCGTCGTAGGCTATCTGCAGCCCTGTGAATAACGCTAGCAGTCGTGCTAAATGGTACTCATCCTGAATAACTATGTTTGACTAACTCTATTCGACTAACCATATTTGATTAACTCGACTTCGAATAACTAAATTCAATTAACTCTTTTATATCTCGTCAATTTCCTTTTTATACTTCTATTTATTTTCTAAATAAATATTCCTTTTTTAATTCTATTTACTTCCTAAATAAATATTTCCTTTGTCAACTTTATTTATTTTCTAAATAAATATATCCTTTATAAAATCCTATGATTTTATAAATACTTTATTTTCAAAATATTTCCTTTATAAAATCGGTTGATTTTATAAAGTTTCTTTATTTCAATATACATTGAAATAATTCTTTTTACATCTCAGGGTCTCTTATGATATTTAAACTAGCAAACCACAATGATCGATATCATTTAAACACACATAATCAAACAGATTATATATCATATCATATATTACAATATATGAACAGAACGGTATTATAAATATTGAGGAGTCCAGTTGGACCCCTCCAACCTGTTTCCCTGCATCACAAATGTTAAACACAAGATTATAAATTATTCTATTAAACAGAATCAATATTCGATTAACGATTTATGTATATATATCGTTATCTATGATTTCAATCAATACACAAACAACTCAACCAACAGTTAACACACAGCAATCAGTCATCATTTATCAGTTCTAAATATACGTTTTAAAAATAGAACTGTTCAGAGTTAGTGAGTTTTACTCACATTGGCAGTTCATTGTTAAAGAACAATAAATCGTTGTTTGATTTGAATCAAACAATTTATTTCGCCATAAATTCAAACGAGCTCAAATCCACTCCCAATCAGTTCCATTGTGGAGCTCTCGTCCATACGATCCCAATGGATCAAACCGTTCGAAATTCTGATATTGTATGACAATGTTATGATTTGCACAAGTTTCATATACTATTTAATTTAAATAAAAACTTATATTATTTCTTTCTTTTTAATTTATTGGGCCTTTACCTTTCTTTTCCTCAGCCCAGTACCCACCTTCAACCCGTTAATGCCCTTCTTCCCCAATTTCACAAATTTGAAGCCGGTGTCCTCCCAAGGTCATTTCCGCACCTTTTATCCCCTTCTTCTCCTTTGGTTTTGCCATGAAACTCCGTAAACCTTTCATCAACAAGCTCACCTCCTCGCTATCCATCCTTCTGTCATCACGAGATCCAACTCGATGTGGTAAATGGGCATCGCGTTCCAGTATTTCGATGTACGGTTCTCAACAGACATCGAACAAAATCTCAATCGTATTTCACTAAAAACTCCACACCAACCCGAAATCAATCCCTCAACTCAAATCTAAACCTTAATCAACCAAATTTTCAAACCCTAGAACGTTGTACACAAACCAGCGAACCCAAATAACCCCTAAAACCATCGACGGAAATTGATACCGAACCCCACAAAAGTCATACGGTTTCGAAGAGGATGATAGCATGAATTCATATATATATATATATATATATATATATATATATTATGATATTTTTAGATTTATATATGAATTTCCCTTGATTTCCAAAGAAAATAATTTACTGGAGATGGAAAGAAAATTGTGGCAGCTACATTTGTTTTATAAAGGGGACAGATTTATTGTGTGGTTAGAAAGGGGTGTGTATGTGGCCTTTCTTTGGTTTACTCATTTGTTAGGATTTTATTTTTAATTAATTTATATTATCATACGAGTCTTTAAAAATTCCTGTGTTCACTTATGATACCCAAAAATCACCGAACTGGACATATTGCTAAAGTTTGACATTACGCTCCCAACAAAACTGGTTTCTCGAATTCCGACATCGTTTGCTCACGCATCGTATTTTTAACGGTAAAAATATCGACTGTTTCTCACATTAAAAATCGGAACGACCACATACTGACTTCAAAAATCATGGAAATTGAAATCTAGCAATAATTTAATATTGCGGATCCAACAAAATTAGTTTCAGCGAATTCTGAGGTCGTTCGCAAAACCGGCTATTTTTAAAGCTCTAAATAACCTTTTAAATATTAACTATATTTAAAAACAATTAAATTAAGTATTTAAAAATAAATAGTATCGTATATATTCACAGTGGAATACCATACAGCTCTTATTGGATTTATAACTCGATACTTCAAATCTTGATGAAATCGATATTCGATTTATATTGAAATTCCTTTTTAAAATATAAATAATTCCTTTATAAATTATAAAGGAATTCCACAGCGACTTTTCTAAAATTTGATTTGGACATAAATAAAAATCTACATGACGAAATCCCGATTTTTCTCTTCCACTAGAAAAATATACTTCACCAGCTCCTAACGTTACTTGTTTCACTGAAATCCGATTTAAAACGAACCCTGTACATTCAGTTGAAGTTCAAATCGCCAAATAGCAAACTGCCGCGCCATTTCAAGCTCTATTTTATTTATGTTATAATTCTACATTCAAACGGATATCGATTGAATATATTCGTCAATATACTTCAACTCTAAGCTGAATTAAATCTTAGGGATGACCCAGTTCACAAAATATTGTGATTTCCAATATTTTTTATTATTTCTGAATTAAATATATTATTCTATTATTTAATTAAATTAAATAACCACTATAATTAATTAAACCACTATTTAAATCTCTAAATCCTTATTTAAATAATTAATATTTAATTATTCCACGGCTAACAATGCGGGTCATTACAATAAAAATGTTTCTTTAAATCCACTCTTTCTAATGAAAACATATTACATAAAAAGGTAATCTTTTTGCTTCATTCTTTTCAATGACAAAAGTGAATATTTTTACTTAATTATTTTTAAATGACAAAAGTGAACATTTTTGCCTCATTCTTCTTAAATGATAAAAATGAGTGTTTTTAGTCTCATTCTATTTAAATGACAAAAATGAATCTTTTATTTACATTCTTTTTGAATGACAAAAATGAATGTATTGTTTACATTCTTTTAAATTAGACAAAATAAATATTTTGTCTACTTCTAATTTAATGAGAAAATGAATGTTTAGTTTCATTCCTTTAAATTAGACAAAAATGAATATTTTGTTTCATTCTTTTAAAATGATAAAAATGAATGTTTTAATTCATTCCTTTAAAATGACAAAAATGAAAGTTTTTAATTCATTCTTTATAATGAAAAAAATGAATGTTATTAATTCATCCTTTACGATGACAAAAATGTATCTTTATATTTCCATAACTATATTTTGACAAAATGTATTTTTTTTCAATTCTTATGTTTTGACCAAAATGATCATTTTAATTCCATCATTCTAATTTGACAAAATTGTATGATTTTTGTTCAATAAAACTATTTTGACAAAATGAACATTTTTGTTTCAAACTAAGTTTCAACAAAAATTGATAATTTTATTTCACTCTTGGGTTACAACAAAAATTATATATTTTTGTTTTGAAATCCTTTGTCACAACAAAAAGATATGTTTGTTTTCATCTATTTTATAATAACCAAAGTGATGATTTTGAATTCTACTCTTTTATTAGATCTAAAATGATGATAAAATGTGTCTTTAAATCTATTCTTTTTATTTTAATCTAACATGAACATCTTTATTTATATATATATAAAATAAAAGTATGACTTTTATTTTATACTTCAAATTTTGACACACATGAATATTATACATTCTATATATACAAAAAAACTATGGTTTTTATTGTATATACTAAATCCTAACAAACATGAATATACAATCCAATTCGATGGTTCATCGCAATCACAAAACAAATCAGCATTGCAACAAATATACATACAATATCAACATGAAATAAGTATACATTTCACATCGAAATAAATAATTAATTTTAAATTTTAAAATAGAAATCTCACATCGATTTGTCTGAATTTTCAAAGTACTCTGCTCCAGATCTGGTCAGTTCATGTGGTAGATCTCTTTTTTGCGATTCCAACGCTTCGAAAATCGCTGAATTCTGATTCCGTACGAAGAAGATATCTAATTTTAAACGTTGAATAATTTTAATTAAATAATTAACTATAGTTAATACACTTTAATAACGTTTAATAAACGTAGTCCATCTCTTAACCTTTCTTCTCGTGTTTGTCCAGACCGTGAGAAACCATATATCGATTGCTTCTCTCTCCTCCGCGCACGAAAACCAAGGCACCGGAAGATGATCTGCCACCTCCACTCGCCGCGTCCTGACCTGAGCCCCCCTGCGCACCCCACCTCGACGAACTCGGTGGGCCCTCTTCGCTAGAAAATGGCTCTAAAGCCGATAACTTTCACCCCCAAATTCGAGCACCACGGCCGGTTATAGCCGATCATGACCGTTGACTTTAGAGCTCTCGAGATGCTCTTTCGTTTCGTATTTGGAGATTTCAAAAATACAGAAAGGATCGAGAGTTAGAACGCCATGAAAATCGGAGGACATGGATCATCCATTCCAGGCTTAGTGACGGTTATTTGATTAGGTTTAGGGTTTGCTAATTTCCTATGTATTTATATAATATTATATTAATTAATTCATTTATTTCTAGAAAAAGCCCTCTATCCTATAACAACTCAAAATCCAGCCTAGCGAGTGTCTTCCCTAACCAAATACCCCTATTCCGGACTCAATGGGCCAGGTCCCGTCAACCCGTTTGATTGTCTCAGCCCAGTTTTCTTTAATTTTAAATATAATTTATTTATTTATTTATCGTACATTTTAATTTACCAGGGCCACGTACGGACTCTAAAAAATCCATAAAAATTATTTCTAGTTATGTTTTGACGATACGGTCCTAACAAAATTAATTTCGTTGAATTCTGAGACCGTTTGAAAAATGGCCATTTTCTGGTCGATCCGATCTGACTGAAACTAACAAAACACATTTTCTTTCGCCACGCTCACATATTAATTCTAAAAATTATGAAAATTGAAATCTAGAAATAATTTGACATTCCAGATCCAAAAAAAGTGGTTTCATCGAAAACGGAAGACGTTTGAAAAATGGCTATTTTTAATATTAAAAAAAAAATTCTACAACAACTATTCCGAATTTTAAACTGGCCATAACTTTTGATTCTCACTATGAAATTTCGATTTTTCGGATTCGTTGGAAAGATATTTTTAAATAGATTCTAATATTTTTGGTTTCACTAAATTTCGATTTATTTTGGATCCTGTACAGTCAGTTAAAGTTCAAATTCAAATTTTCAAACTACCGCACTATTTCTAACTCCTTTTATAAATAAAATAAAAAAATTCGTTCTAACTTCGATTTTAATAAATTTTTAATCGTTATTATTTAAAATAAATTATTTTAACTATTAAAATTCCATTTAAATTTCTAAAATAAAAATTTTTAATTGGTTCAGAATTTCCAGGTTGTTACAATCTCCCCCACTTAAAATCTTTTCGTCCTCGAAAAGGAACGAAGCTAAAAGTCGTTTAATTAACCAACTAATTTTTTATTCTTTTATTGGTTTCAATAATTTTATAAGTTGATTAACTTTTCAAATATATATAACTTTTATATATTCAAAAATCCTATTTTCTAAAATCGGATTATACATATAATCACAAATACGCTAATTATAAGCTTATCACTCTGAACTCATTCTACGGCACTTCTAACCCCATCTCTAATGAGTTTTCTCATTCTAGGATACTACAGATCCTATCTCTAATGAGTATTCTTTTTGGATATTACCAATCCAATCTCTGATGAGTCTTTTGTTCAGTTCTGACGAGTTGTACCCCAAAGATTTGAGCTAACCAGAGCTCTGATACCAACTGTAACGATACGAATTTCGCCCAGATCTAATCGACCGCTAAATCGACCAAGACCGTTCAAAACCCGAATACGCTAACTTTGGGAATACAACACATTATAACAAATAACAAAAGACTTTTATTACATTATAATAATGTTACATCAGAGTACATTAAATATAATAATACAACGGAAGGTTAAATTACAATAAATGTAATACACTACAAAGGAACAAATAAACTGATACAGCGAAAGTCTACCAATGCTCTAGACACAACTCTAAGCTTCGATCCGGAATCCTGCTCAATATATCTGCAAAATAAGCTACTCGACTGCCCGTGTGGAAAAGAGGGCACCTGAGTTTGCAAAGTGAAACAAACTACGGGTCAGTCATGGGACTAGTATGAGAAATCTTTCCTATCTTATCTAATAATAAGGCTAATCACAGGACCACGCCACTAACGCGAAATGGATTTACTCCATTGGATTGCCAGTGCATAATTTAAATAAAGTAAATCGTTAAACAACGCAATGCTTTTTAGAAAAATGAAACAATTATAAGACTCAGGTCCCATCACACAATGCAACGCAAGCCGGAGGATAGACTTTTACCTTATAAGGGTCAAAAATGCTTGATACGATAAAAACGGATTTGATATTATTATTAGTGTATATATGTTTTAAAAACATTTCAATCATAATGTATCAATCATAGACGGCATAATACCCCATCCTATTATGTCGCCATACTAGTTCTATAATCAAAATCGTATGATGTCGTATTGGAAATTGGGTTTCCATCAAGAGTCAAGGCTAGGGATGATCTCCTTACCGATTCGAGACACTCTAGCAATGTCTCAGGATCCCCTACAGTGAACCCTTGGATACAGCAGGGCCGGTCCACAAATAATGCTAGTGGATTAGTTATGCCCGAACACATGCTTCCCGGTCCTATTGAACCTATAATATGGCCATTAGCGACCAATAATAAATCTGAGGCCTCGAAATCCATCATACACATAAGTAAATGTCAGGGCATGTAAAACCCTGATACCACTTCTAGCTAGAAAGAAACATGTGCACTCCCGCGTTCCCTTGCTCCGTTTCTGATTCTTACCGGGGTGTGAGGCTCGCGAAGTAACGTTATACACAAAGCTATGCCAAAATAGGCTATGCTTTGATCATCAACCACAAGGCTCTGCTTTTCAATAAAAGCCTTGATCATTTGCATCTTGGCATGCCACATTGACAACCCACGCCATGCGATTGATAACTACCAATATATAACCTCTGAGCTCGTACGTCTCAGAGAAGGGTGTTAAGCGAGAGAATAAATTCTCCGCTACCACATATATATATTAAACAAAAATCAATTTAATTACATGGAATGAAATTCCATGTCAGACACACATCCATTTACAAGTCCGTTCTGGGTCTGAACGAAACCGAAGTCGCCTTATTCCTCGTCCCGTATGTCCAATACGGAAGTAAGGTGCTCGCATATCCGGACAATCAACAAGTACGTCTGGACAAACTACCACTTTTAACCCTTTACTGTTAGCTAGCCAATGCAAGGCATCAGTAGTCGTCCATTCGATGTGAAGATCGCCGGTCTTCATCCACCGTCTTTAATTTCTTTGACTTTAATCGTCGTAGTAATTATTCGGAATGGGTTAAACCCGGTCTTTCCGGATAACTCGTGTATTTTATAATTAAAAATCAGGTGTTATAAAGACTCATCATATGCCTCATTCCAATTCAAAATATTTTTTTAATAAAATATTCATATCAATAGGGAAATGATCCCAACAATTTATCGAAGATACATTATTTTAAATTTATTCTTAAATCTTCTTTTTAAAGATTCATTAAAACTCCAATTCGGTTTTAATATCAAAAATCATTACTTTATGATTATTCAATTTTAAGAAATTAATCATACCTTTAACTGGGTTAAAGAACTAATGTCATTTAAAAACATTGTTCACGATAAACCCAAAATCATCTTCCATTAAATATGGAATTTCCACATAAATCAAATCAATATATAATCGATATAAATTTCTGTATCGGACCACTAATATAAATGGAATAACGGCAAAGCCTTTTAAATTCCATATACAATAACAGTCTTCTTTTACAGAAGACTATCTCGATTATTATCAATCGAATTTCCACTAAATTCCAATTTAATATATTAAATTGGAAAACTTGACTTTGGAAAATTCATTTTTAAATATTAATAAAAAGATTTATAAATTCCAATTTATATTTTCATTGTTAATTGGGTTAAAGAGCAAATGTCGTTTAAAACACAGTTTACAATAAACCCAATTTACATATCAATTTATTACAATTAATAAATATAATTGGAACTCTAAAAATCTTAATTAAAAGATTTATTCTTACATGTCGGGTTTAAGAACAATGTTATTTAAGAAACCATCCACGACAAACCAAAATCTAATTCTTTTATTTAATTCCAATTAAATATCAGTTAATTGAAAGACTTCATTAAATCTTAATTTAAAAGATTTATTCTAGTTAATAACTAGTTCGTTTTGATTTAAAAAAAAAATTATCTTTTGTCCATCCGAAACGGGCATAGAAATCATCATTTTATTCTTCGTTGAATATTATTCTAAATATTTGTTATTTCAAAATATTCTTTATATAAAAAGATTCTTTGTAGTACAATATTCTTTATATTACAATGTCTCTTAAAAATATTCTTTATTTAAAAGAAATTCTTTGTTTAAAATATTCTTTATATAAAAGGTATTCTGAATCGGAAAGCGACTCAATCATTTACCATAAAACTTCGGTTATATGGATTTCATACATCGTATGTAAATGTCAACAAATGATAAATAATCATCAAACCATCCATTCAACACCCAGAGTGAATTTCAAAACTGTGTGAGCATTAAAATGAAATAATAACGCTCACCACAGCCTATAAATCTATCGATTGACATACAAATAAATATTGGGACTAGTGTATATCAATTATCATCCCAATACCCGTGTGGGGTTTTCAGCCAACAACAATTCATATAAATAAATAATTGGTTAATAAATTTAACCAATTTTAATACTGCTAACATATTGATGATAATGAACAAAACATGTTATTTTACTCCTAATGCCGAATAAAAATGTATTTGACTCGTATAATTCCCTTATATATTTCTAATGTCTAATAAAATGTAATTTATTTATATGACATTATTGCTGATGACAAATGAAAAGATAATTTTTCATTTTTCTTTATTTGTATGCAAATTTCTATTTTTTATTTTAACAAATAAAAGAGGTAATTTCATTTGTTTATATTTCCAATGTATAACCTAAACATAAAAATGTTTTATTTTAAATTGCATACAAACTTTAATGTATACATTAACACATTAAAATGTCACTTTTACTTACCTACAAATTCTAAGATGTGTTAAATGATTCTTTATTTCACTTACAAATTCTAATATATGTTTTGCAAATAAAGATGATTCTTATATTTGCAATGTAAATTCTATTTCAACAAAATGTATAAAAAGTGATACATCCATTTTGCTGACGATTCTATTTAATCAAAATGAATATTTTGTTGTAACACAAATCTAGTTAATAAAATTGTCATTTGTGTTTAACTCTTTTATTTAACCAAAAATGTAATTTTTATTTCATTTCAAATCTAATTAACAAAAAATGTGGTGTTTGTTTTCAACCATCATATTCAACAAAATGTAATTTTTTTTGTTTCAACTATTATATTTTGACAAAAATAACTATTTTGGTTAACTAATCTATTTGGTCAAAAATGTGCATTTTGATTCGACTAATCTATCTTGACAAAAGTGTATATTTTGACAAAAATAAATGGTTTAATTCAATTGATCTATTTTGACAAAAATGAATATTTTGACAAATGTATATTTCGATTTAACTAACCTATTACGACAAAACAATAAAGATAATGACTTTGTTTTGTTGACAAATCAATTTCAGCAAAACAATAAAAATGATGATTTTGTTTTGTCAACAAATCTAATTCAACACAACAAATAAAAGTGATATGTTTGTTTTGTTGACATTTCTAATTCAACAAAACAAATGAAAGTGATATGTTTGTTTTGTCGACATTTCTAATTCTACAAAACAAATAAAAGTGATATGTTTGTTTTGTCAAATCAAATGCGAAAAAAATGATAAGATTTGTTTTAACTATTATAATTTGACAAAAGTGGCTAATTTGGTTTCAACTAAACTTTTTGACAAAAATGGATATTTTTGTTTTAGCAAATCCTTTTGACATAAATGATAATTTTGTTTCACTAACATGTTTTGACAAAAGGGGTTATTTTTATTTCAATAATCATGTTTTAGCAAAAATATATTTTTATTCCAATGATCATGTTTTTAACAAAATCTATATTTTTATTTCAATAATCATGTTTTATTTACGTAACAAGATTTTAACATACATGACAATTTTATTTACATAATATGATTCTAACTAAATGTCATGTTTAACAAAAATGACTATTTTTATTTTAACTAACATGGCTGACAAAAAAATGACTATTTTTGTTTTACATAAAATGACAACAAAAATGATACTTCCAACTCTTCTATTTTTATTGCATATAAAATGACAATAAAATGATACTTTAAAATCCATTCTTTTCGTTACAACTAAAATGACAATAAAAATATTTCTTTAAATCCATTCTTTCTAATGATAACATATTAAATAAAAAGGTAATCTTTTTGCTTCATTCTTTTAAATGACAAAAGTGAATAATTTTTCTTAATTCTTTTCAAATGACAAAAGTGAACATTTTTGCCTCATTCTTCTTAAATGATAAAAATGAGTGTTTTAGTCTCATTCTATTTAAATGACAAAAATGAATGTTTTATTTACATTCTTTTTGAATGACAAAAATGAATGTTTTGTTTACATTCTTTTAAATTAGACAAAATAAATATTTTGTCTACTTCTAATTTAATGATAAAACGAATGTTCAGTTTCATTCTTTTAAATTAGACAAAAATGAATATTTTGTTTCATTCTTTTAAAATGACAAAAATGAATGTTTTAATTCATTCCTTTAAAATGACAAAAATGAAAGTTTTTTATTCATTCTTTATAATGACAAAAATGAATATTATTAATTCATCCTTTACAATGACAAAAATGTATCTTTATATTTCCATAACTATATTTTGAAAAAATGTTTTTTTTTTTTCAATTCTTATGTTTTGACCAAAAAGATCATTTTAATTCCATCATTCTAATTTGACAAAAATGTAAGATTTTTGTTCAATAAAACTATTTTGACAAAATGAGCATTTTTGTTTCAAATTAAGTTTCAACAAAAATTGATAATTTTGTTCCACTCTTGGGTTACAACAAAAATGATATATTTTTGTTTTGAAATCCTTTTGTCAAAACAAAAAGATATATTTGTTTTCATCTATTTTTTAATAACCAAAGTGATGATTTTGAATTCTACTCTTTTATTAGATCTAAAATGATGATAAAATGTGTCTTTTAAATCTATTCTTTTTATTGTAATCAATATGACAATAAAAACATTTCTTTTTTATTTTAATCTAACATGAACATCTTTATTTATATACATATATATATAATAAAAGTATGACTTTTATTTTATACTTCAAATTTTGACACACATGAATATTATACATTCTATATATTCAAGGAGTACGGTTTTTATTGTATATACTAAATCCTGACAAACATGAATACACAATCCAATTCGATGGTTCATTGCAATCACAAAACAAATCAGCATTGCAACAAATATACATACAACATCAAATAAGTATACATTTCACATCGAAATAAATAATTAATTTTAAATTTTAAATTAGAAATTTCGTATCGATTTTTCTGAATTTTCAAAGTGCTCTGCTCCAGATCTAGTCAGTCCCATTTTGTAGATCTCTTTTCTGCGATTCCAACGCTTTGAAAATCGCTGAATTCCGATTCCGTACGAAGAAGATATCTAATTTTAAACGTTGAATAATTTTGATTAAATAATTAACTATAGTTAATACACTTTAATAACGTTTAAGAAACATAGTCCATCTCTTAACCTGTCTTCCCGTGTTTGTCCAGACCGTGAGAACCCATACATCGATTGCTTCTCTCTCCTCCGCGCACGAAATTCAATGCACCGGAAGATGATCTGCCACCTCCACTCGCCGCGCCCTGACCTGAGCCCCCCTGCGCACCCCACCTTGACGAACTCGGTGGACCCTCTTTGCTAGAAAATGGCTCTAAAGCCGATGACTTTCACCCCCAAATTCGAGCACCACGGCCGGTTATAGCCGATCATGACTATTGACTTTAGAGCTCTCGAGATGCTCTTTCGTTTTGTATTTGGAGATTTCAAAATTATAGAAAGGATCGAGAGTTAGAACGCCATGAAAATCGGAGGATGTGGATCATCCATTCCAGGCATGGTGGCGGCTATTTGATTAGGTTTAGGGTTTGCTAATTTCCTATGTATTTATATAATATTATATTAATTCATTAATTTCTAGAAAAAGCCCTCTAACCCATAACAACTCAAAATCCAGCCCAGCGAGTGTCTTCCCTCGCCAAATACCCCTATTCTGGACTCAATGGGCTAGGTCCCGTCAGCCCGTTTAATTGTCTCATCCCAGTTTTCTTTAATTTTAAGTATAAATTATTTATTTATTTAATTTGATCGTACATTTTAATTTACCGGGGCCACATACGACTCTAAAAATTCCAGAAAAATTATTTATAGTTATGTTTTGATGATACGGTCCTAACAAAATTAATTTCGTTGAATTCTGAGACCGTTTAAAAAATGGTCATTTTCTGGTCGATCCGATCTGACTAAAATTGACAAAACACATTTTCTTTCGCCACGCTCACATATTAATTCTAAAAATTATGAAAATTGAAAGCTAGCAATAATTTGACATTCCGGATCCAACAAAAGTAGTTTCGTCAAAAACGGAGGTCGTTTGAAAAATGACTATTTTTAATATTAAAATATATATATAAATTTTACAACGACTATTCTGAATTTTAAACTGGGGATAACTTTTGATTCTCACTATGAAATTTTGATTTTTTGGTTTCGTTGGAAAGATATTTTTAAATAGATTCTAATATTTTTGGTTTAACTAAATTCCGATTTATTTTGAATCCTGTACAGTCAGTCAAAGTTCAAATTCAAATTGTCAAACTACCGCGCTATTTCTAACTCCTTTTATAAATAAAATAAAAAATTCGTTCTAACTTCGATTTAAATAAATTTTTAATTGTTATTATTTAAAATAAATTATTTTAACTATTAAACTTCCATTAAAATTTCTAAAATAAATTTTTTAAATTGGTTCAAAATTTCCGGGTTGTTACATACGATGATGTGGCATTCAAAGTAAATGAAGATGTGATATATCTAAGGGTAAGTTATGACCTCAAGCCTCTTCAACCAGGAAATGATATAAAATCGGGTAGGTCGCATGGCTAAGTGGGTCGTTCCCAATTAGGGTATATTGTCAGCATCTAGAGAAATTTCTATTTGTTCTTCTTTCATTATTGTATCTTCCGGGAATACGGTGGGCCCAAACCGTAAGGTGATAATATATTCGGAACGTTCAAGCGAAGTGAATGAGCGATCATGTTTAGCCAGGGTTGAAAGAAGTTCTTGTTGAATCCTAGTGTATTTTCTGTAGAGGTACACTGTCGGAAGGTGGTATCATACCTTGCCATAGTTGGAAATCCATTCTCCAATAAGAGCTCAGGGCTTTCATTGTATACTATGTATGTGGAGCGTGAGATGCAAGCGTCCTGCTGGATTGTTATTTACCTTATTTAGACACTATTATAATATTAAAAATATATCGATTTAAAGAATGTTTTGGATTATCGTAAGGTAAAAATCATCTGTATTTATATGTGGATCGGTTTTACTTTCTTTTTAAAAGGATTTTAAAAGTTAACCCAAGTGGTTGGAGTTTACTCACACTTGTCCCATGACTGACCCAGAGTTTATTTTGTTTTGTTTTACCCTGAATTCTTGGGTGCCCAAATTTGTACGGGTAGTTAAGTAGTAGGGATTTTACAGATATACTTGGAGGAGCTTGGAGTAGGAGGCTTCAACATTAGATATATATAGAGTTTATTTCCGTTGTGATGTTATGTGTTTTGCTCTGAAGTGGTATGTATATACAGTTATAAATTTGTATTTTAAAAATTATGTTATATGATATATTTTATTCATTCCGTTGTGAGGTTCGTGTTTACTTTGAACCTGTTCAGTTGTGATCTTATTCTTCTTCTATTATAACTTTCTTTCTATTTCTCACCCTCTAACTTCTTTCTATTAATGACCAGGTATTTTCGATACTTGAATAGTTGACATGGTGTTTTGTGTCGATTTTCGGGGTCGAAAATTCTGGTTCGTTACATCTTATGTGGCAACTTCTACTTATGCGATTGTTGTTGACGTGGGATCCTGGTTAAAGGTTGGTAACGACCGAGAGATGACATACTCAGGCGTGCTCTTAGTTATCCAGTTAAGGGATAACCTCACCTTGCGTTAGCAGAAAGCCAGTGAATACTCGAGACATAACTCTCGAGGTATACCCATCGGTAAGAAAGTTCCTTAACCTGGTCATTTGTTGGAAATCCATTCTCCACTGTGACCCTATACAATTTCAGTTGTATACTATACGTGATCATAATATATAGTACCAATGTTTGTTAGGATTGATACAATTACTTGCGAAATATCTTTCACACTATGCACTAATAATAAACTCAAAGGATTTTCCTCCTATCAAGCATTTTTGGATATCATAAGGAGAAACCTCGTCCAAGTCTGCGTTTGCATTGTGCGTGTGCCCCGGGTCCTTATGGTAGCTTAATTTTCCAACAAGCATTGCAAAAATTTTATGTACTGATGTTCATAAGGGAAAAACCAATTCTATGTGTTACGATGTGGTCTTATGATTTAACTCACTTTATAATAAACCTAAATAGAACTGTTTTAGTTCCGACACTAGTCTCATAACTGACTTAGAGTTTATTGTTCCTTCACTTAAATTTTGGTTGCCCGTTATTTTCCACGCAGGAAACTAGTACTTTGGTTTGCAGATTTAGTCTTGGAGTTAGTTAAGGAAAGATTTGGGATTGGAGCTATATATTGGATCGTTATTCTTCAGTTAAGAGTTTACATATATTTCTTTTCACTGTGTTTCTGTTGTACTCTAATGATCATTGTAACACCGATGTAAAATTATTGTTATGATAATGGAAAATTCATACATTTCTGTTTCAATGTGTAAGCACCCCCAATAATCCGTCTTTATGAACGATTTGAGTCGGTTTAATTACTGGTTGGAACTGGGCAAAAATGCAGGTCGTTACATACTACTTGGAAGGGAAAACCCAACAAAACAAGCTAGATATACATTAAATTCGCTAATTTTTACTTGTATCTTATTAGTTGTATATTTCAATTCTAAAATTGTATAGTGACAAATCTTACATATGCTTGAATGCTCTACGTGACCATACATGTATCTCATGTTTACATTTTTCCATGTAGAAGAAATATCATAAATAACTATAGTAAAAGTTAATATCAATCATGTGACCAACACGAATGTCCTAAGGTTACATGCTATAGAAAATACTCAAATTAATAATTAGCGGTTGAACAAATAAATTTAGATCATCATAGTTTAAGTATAGTTCTAAGTGTATCTTTAGGAATTTGCATTGAACTTATTTTTTCTTCGGTATGCCACTCCTTTCCATAAATAGTTATGTTGTTAGAGAGCTTTCATTTTTTATTGTGGTTATGTGTTATGCAAAATGATCATAAATCCGTATTTGCAAATTGACGGCATACAATTTAAGAAGGAATGCAATACTTAATGGAAGCTTGGCAGTCCCGAATTTAGGATTTTATTAAGTTTTGAAAAAAAATCAATTGTATATGTTTAGAAAATTGCAAATGTCACAAATAATCAAGTCTAGATTAATCTAATAATGAACAAAGCAAAGGATAAAATACCAGTGAAAAACCCAAAAAATATATCCAAATAGTCACACCATCTCAATCACTAACAACCAATGTGGTTCCCATTTGAACTGCCGTAACTCTAGCAAAAACTGTTATTGAGAACCTCAAACTACTGACAATATCTAAAGTTGGCGCTGTGTCGCTATCAATAAGAATGTTGAGAAAAATGAATAATCACAAAGCTTAACTGATAAAATCCTTTGTATTTTTTATCTGATTTCACCATTATTATTATTTTCCTATTTTGTGGTTTGTCTTCTTTCCTGCGTTGCAATAGGACACTAAAGTGAGAGAAACATATAATTATGGTTGTTATGGTAATGGTTACCGTTACCATTTCGTAGATATTGTTACCTTGTCATTTTCAGTAGTAAGCTGAAATTACTTACCGTTACCAATCGACTGGTATGCCGATAATCTGGTACCCGTTACACTGGTAACGGTAATTAAATTACCATTTGTTCATCAAAGTACATACCTTGACATGTTATCTTTTTTTTACATTATAATTTATCTTCATTATATTATATCCAGTGTTAGCTAATAAAAGTCATAAACGAGAAAGAAAAGAATCGTATTTAGAATTATTTCACCTGATTATTAATCTGAATTTAATCATTTATTTGGTTTTAAATACGTGTAATAAAATATCTCAAATGAATACATATGTTTCAAATTAACTGATAAAATTACCGTTACCGCTAGTATTGAAAAAAATGTTACTGATATTTTACTATAGAAAATGGTTAATTTACCGTGTCATACCGTTCTAACTGGTATACCGATTTCAAACAAAAATGGTTACCAGTCGACTGGTAACGATAACCTAACATTACTGTAGCAGTCTTGTAAACGATGGTTCTTTTGTTTAAACATATTTTTTTTTCAACTATTGATTTCCTGTATTTGCTTTAGGATGCCCTTCAACATCTTATCTTGGTAGTATACTTTAGGGCAATTTCCCAATTTCAGTTTAGATATCTTGACTACATCAGGCAGCATGTGGTGTTATGGTAATGCAAAGGTATTTTAATGGTAATTCGTTGTTGCTTTCTAAGTTTATCAAGAACATTTTAGTAATTCATTAAGACTAATTGCTAAATGGGTACTCACAGGGAAATCAATTTTAATTCACAAGCATTGGCTAGTTTTACAAGAACAATCACAAATGTCAATCTTAAATTATTTATTTTCTACTAAATGTTTGTGGAAAGTTATCGTTGCCAGATAAATTAGAAAATCAATCATAAATTGATAATTCAGTAAAAAAACATGAAAAGTTAAATATGTTATTCTAACAGTTAAATATAACTATAAGTAATTATACTTTCTTAAAATAAAAAATAAAACTAAAACCAATGTTTTGTAAGACCTCCATTTGTTTCTCTGTAACCTTATTCAGAGGGTGGTCCCTTTCATATTAAACTTTTAGTTTTTCAAAAGAATTTACTCTTGGTTCTTTGTATACATACAAATATGTCGTAATATTTGAATAGAATACGATAAGAAAAAAAGAATAACATAAATATAACATAATTAAAAACTAAAATATATTAATATTAAGCAATAATTCTCGTAATGTTAATTTTAAAATTTATAACTGGTACCAACGATAGTAACATAAGTTATAACTATTATATATATTTCAAAGCAAAATGTCTATTTCTATTTTCTTTTCGAACTCCTTTTAAATTCCTTTTATAATGCCCTTACCGATCTATTAAAAATAAAATAATGTTATAGAAAATTATTTCAATTCAATTAATCAAAGACCACTGTTATTTTTAAATAGTAACTAATTTTCCTTTTATATTTAGTTTTACTACATTGAAGAAATTTTACTTTCACCTTTTTCTTATATTTTATATCTCTACGATTATGATTGCTTTCAGCTTCTTTTAATTCTAAATAAATATTCTAATAGTAACATTGAAATATAAATATTAATCGACTAAATATTTCTTTCTATTATGAAAATTCCAGGCTGGCCCGAGAAGTCTTCATTTGATACATTGCGATTCAGTGACAGGCCCGCGCAGTCCAACACTATCACGATCTTTACCCTATTCCCTTTAACCAATGAGTAGACATGATACTAAATCCAACGATCCAGAATAGTCAATATCATCGACTCCGGATTAGTACAAAATCCAACGGCCAGAGACTCCTAAAAGAAACACAGCGAAGAAGAAAAACAGCCGCACCATTTACGATTCATCACCCTTCTCTCTCCCATATTCTATAAAAAGCCCTAAATCCCCATTTCTCAAATCATCACAAATCGCCGATAATCTCGATATCTAAATACAAATCTTTTCGTTCTAAACGCAAACGAATCGACAATGTCAGGAAGAGGAAAGGGAGGAAAAGGTCTGGGAAAGGGTGGAGCGAAGAGGCACAGAAAGGTGCTCCGCGACAACATCCAAGGAATCACCAAACCTGCCATCCGCCGTCTAGCTCGCCGTGGCGGTGTCAAGAGAATCAGCGGCCTGATCTATGAAGAAACGAGGGGTGTTTTGAAGATATTCCTTGAGAATGTCATCCGGGATGCTGTCACTTACACCGAACATGCGAGGAGGAAGACTGTGACGGCCATGGATGTTGTATACGCTCTTAAGAGGCAAGGAAGGACTCTTTATGGCTTCGGTGGTTGAATATTGTTCTTTTGATCATGATGACTTTGGACAATTTTATGGTTTAATTAGTTGTTGCTGAGGCAGCAGCGCCTTGTGTCTAGTCTGTAATGAATTTCATAATTAGAATTTAAAACAATGGGTTTAACAGATCGATAATTGTTTTAATCTCTTTTCCACAATATATTGAGTCGTGAAATTGTTTTGTTTTTTCGACTGATCGTTTAAGCATTCATTTTCCACTTAGCTACTATCCTGTTAATTCATTATTTCAAATCTTGATGATTATGCTTGCGGGAATTTTATATATTCATCAGTTGGTTCAATGGAAGTGAATGCAGTTAGTTGATACCATCGAACACCTGACGTTAAATGCTAGTAGCTCTGAAACAGACCGCGGTTCTGGTCCTTGTACTGCAGTGGATTTCACAAATCGTACGTCTTCCTCATCACTCGGATAGTCATCCACGCGCCGTTGCAGGTGTAAAATTGTCGATTGCACTGTTTCTTCGTCGTCCCAAGCAGATTTGCCAAGGTGAGCCTTTTTTAAAATGCCCGTTCTGTAAAAGTTTTTATTTCGAAATCTCTAATCCCCACTAACCCGATTTCAGTTATTGATTCAATTTTTTAAATACCAGTAATAATCTAATTGTAATCTGAAAACCTCTGTATTCTTCTCCAATCTGCAAATGGGAGTGTTTTTAGCTCAGTTTTGTGGTATGAGCCTTTTCCTGTTGTAAATCCAACATATTCTTCTTTATTTTGCTTTGTTGATCCATATTGCAACAGTGTTTGTTATTTCTATTTTCAATAAAATTATATATTATTGGAGAACTATTTTACAGTATAATAAATTATAATTTCGGATGAACTGGTTTCTGGGCTATTAACCCTAACGTCAAAAGATGCAATGCAAAACTACAGGGAAAAAAGATTGTGCGTTCGCAGTAATAATTTGGCACGCTCATAATTTTGTTCGCGTCGGACGCGAATACTTGTTCCCCTTCCAAATGGAACGATAGTTGGACGTTGGAAATAAAGCCGTTGGCGTCCGACGCGTCGGACGCCAACGGCTTGATTTCCAACGTTCTCCATATTCACCTATAAAACCATCACCTTCACCTACCTCTTCATCTACACTACACCAACCCAATCCTCTTCTACTATTATCTTCAACCGAATTCGAGCAGCAATCAGGTTTTTTTTCAGTTCGGTGTTCATAATATTTTCCGTTATTCAACCTAGTTTTTCGGTTGTTTTTTTAAATTTATTTCCAATATATTTTGTTTTTCATTTCAGTATGGTCAATCGAAAAGCTGTACATCACTGGTAGTTTACTGCAACTCAGATTATGCTGCAATGTTCTGTTGATGCATATGGTGCTTGTGACAGCAACAAAAAAGGTGTGCATAAAGTGATTGCAGATAAGTTCAACAATTCCATAGAAACCATTCCGGACATCGTACCGATTGACGAAACCAAGATCAAAACAAGTATGATAGTCTTCGACGAGATTGGATGAAATGAGATGCACTGATGACGAAAACTGGCGCGGATTGGGATGCTTACAAAGGAACGGTCTCTGGAAACGATGAATGGTGGGAAGATCGTGTTAAGGTCCGTAAATTTATTTTTTTACCATTCAATTATAGACAGTTTTTTATAATTTATTTCTTACATTTAGGAATTTGGAACGAGTGTCTTGAAATATAAGAAACGTCCAATAGAATACTTAGAGCTGATGCAACAATTATTTCGTGGGACGAATGCAACTGGTCAATTGTCGTACACTCCTGCTGCTAATGTACAACTGTCGCAGATTGGCACGCCGTCATCAACACAAAGCACGTTTGATAGAACATGGGATTTCGACGGTTTTTTTAATTCATTGGATGACACGCAAAATAATCATGTTCCAAACTTGAATTCGCCGTCAAATCCTCCAGTGCAACAAACTTCAATGAATCCACCAAGTACCCAAAATCCAATGAATCCGCCTACTCAACTAACTGCACGTCAAAATTTAAGAAGACGACGTGGTGAAAGTGACGATAAGATGACTATGCTCATTGACCTAATGCACAAGAGACAGATGAAAAAGTCTCGCACGCATTCTGATAGTCCTAATACGGGTACTAGCATGGAATCAACGAGAAGTTCTACAACTTATGTAAATACGGTAGCTCGCATGCAACGTCTTGGAGCAACGGGTGGGTTTGATGTTGTAGACGCACTATTACTTGTTTTGGACTCCAAAATAAATGATATGTTCACTGCTCTTCCAGATGAGATAGCGAAAAGCTGGTTAATAAGAGAGCTTGCAGACAAATGCCATGACCAAGAATACTATCTGATAAATACCAACAAGTAGGAGGTTCATGTCATCGTGTTATTGTATTTCTGTCGTATTTATGTTTGAATTTTCTTTGTGTAATGAAATGTAGTCGTTTTGTTTTACGAAATTAGTATTTAATTAAATCAAAATAAAAATAAAAATTTAACAATTAAATACCCCGCTCAGATACCACGCTTAAATACCCCGTTCCCAACTAAAAACACATTCTCCGTTCGCTACAGTATCACGCTCAAATACCCCACTCAAATGCCACACTCAAATATCCCACTCGCGTTGGTTAAGAGCGCACCCTATATGCCTTGTGTTGCTTATGTCTAACAAAACATAGAAGTATATTTTCCCCATTTTGCAAAACTGCATGTTGCAGCACTCATTTTCCTTTAATGTTATGGGTTACCAATGCAGTTAACCGCAAATGGGATGGAGTTTGCATACATCAGCAACCGCACTGCGGTCAACAGCAGCTGCTGCCTAGAAGTTGTGTGTATTTTTTTTTCCTTTGTTTTTTTTTTAAATTTGGATTTTGATCCCATAACACTTACCTGTCATCACTGATTAGTGGTAAACAAGTCTGATATCCACCGTCAACATAAACATCATACTGTACAATCATGCTCATGCCGTGTGTTTACCAAGTTTCTTTCTTCTACTCTACGTAAGTACGTACCCATTTTCTATGTCATTTTCATCCTTAAATTTGGCATACCTTTAGTTCAACCTACCTTTTAGTTCAACCTACCTTTGGCTTATCGTTGTCAAGTTTGTGTACCATTTTTTGGATACCCAATATTATGGGATATCATTGAATCGCTATTGAGGTACGTCTACATTTTTGGAGATGAGATACTCATTGCTGAAGGTCAGCTAAAGGATGTCAGCTGTTTATCCATTGTCTGAGCTTTTTTTTTTAAACAAATTTTGATTCTTCCTTACAACCATGCCTTTAGCGCTGCTTGCTTAAAAACGCTAAAATTCACAGCTTATCTAACGTTGACTCATTTCCTCTTTTTTTAAGTTTTACGTAAATATGTTAGTATTCAAGTTTTGAAATCTGTATACTTGATATGTTAGTATTCAAGTTTTGAAATCTGTATACTTGGAAGAATAACAGTTAGTTAATGGGACAGGATACAGATGGAACACGTTTCGGATTTCTACGTTTACGCTGCTACTTTGGCTAACAGCTGTTAGAAATATAGTATACCAAATCAGAGATAATCAATTATAAACTCGTCGCACAAGTTTATAAGTTGAATTTCCACTACTCTGGAATTCAATATTCACAACAAGTATGTTATAATCAATTTACAACAAAAATGTTATACTATTTTAAGAAATAGCACAACAGAGGGAAAGGAAAGATTATAAAATAATGTATATAAATATATACAAATAAAATCTAACCGAATGATGTCTAAGGCTTGTCGTAACAATTTCCTTAAGAATTTTATTTCAAAATTCTCCCAAGATACAACAGACGAATTCTGCACGAGATTGTAATGATTATGTCACTCTGTGATTATATATAAGAGTATTAGAGAAGAGAGAAGGAAGATCAGATTAAAATGAGTGAGGAAAGTGATTAGATTTCCTCCTTATTTATAGTTTATCCGCATCCTTTCGAACGGTCGCACCCGTATCTCTTCGTATAGTCGCATCTCTTCTGAACGGTCGCACCCGTACCTCTTCGTACAGTCGCATTTCTTTCGAACGGTTGTGCTTGTACCTCCTCGTACAGACGCATCTCTTTCTGTGAAAAGAAGTGTCCTTTCGCGAAGTGTCTTTTCGTTGAAATGTTACCGTTTGACGAAAGGAAATGTCTTTTCGTTGAAATATGACCGTTAGGAAAAATTGGCCGTTGGTAAAAGGAAGTGTCTTTTCGCGAAGTGTCTTTTCGCGAGATGTCTTTTCGCGAAGTGTCTTTTCAAGAAGTGTCTTTTCGCGAAATGTCTTTTCGCGAAAAACCATGCTTCTAATAGTTACGCCCTTTCACTAAACAATTGCACCTGTTCGCTTAAATTATGTGGGACAATGGACAAAGTATACTCTTTCAATATTTACAAATTTCAACAATCCCCCACATGAATGATAATATTCTTTCCCCCCACACAAAGCGAAATATCACAGAGTACATATGGAATAATGTTTTATCGTGGATAAGTAGATATTTCACATTGAACTTTCCCTAGTTAAAGTTTATCGGATCTACTTGGCTAATCGGTGAATTATTTCATCTTGAACCGTCAGCCGTTATTGTATATTCAGACAATAAGCTTTACGAAGCATTGATTCCCTTCTCATCCAATCTCTTGGTTGTGTTCATGTTGGTCCTGAACACTTCTTGGTTCTACGAGTGTTATAGAGAATTTAAGCCTTTAAAATTCTCATAGAGCCGACCCAGCTCACACTAACATAGGTGATCGCAACCGTTAGGAGTTTCCTACATATACCCCATTTGTTATTTTCAAGATATGATCATCATTAAAAAAACATTGTTTTAACCTTGTAATACTTCTGTAGGCATGCATTTATATGGTGCACCATAGGAATGGAGTAGGACTATGTCCAAAAATGCATTACGTATTGAGTTATTCATAACTGGTTTGCCTATTGATCCTAGTCCGTGGGATCTCCAGTCGCTAGGATATGTTTCCGTATAAGATAACTCTTGTTGGTTTAGGCTTTTAAACCCATTCCCCTCGATGTGCAGTCAATTTTCTTTCTTGATAAACCTTTAGTAAACGGATCCACTAGGTTATCATTTGTTTTCACATAATCTATAGAAATAGTTCCATTTGAGAGTAACTGCCGAACTGTGTTATGGCGTCTACGAATATGTTGTGACTTTCCATTATACACAAAGTTATGCGCTCTACTTAGCGCTGCTTGGTTATCGCAGTGTATGCATATGGCTGGTACAGGTTTAGGCCAGAATGAGATATCTTCTAAAAAATGACGAAGCCATTCTGCTTCTTCGCCTGCTTTATCTAATGCGATGAACTATGATTCCATAGTGGATCGAGCTATGCATGTCTGTTTAGAAGATTTCCATGATACTGCTACCCCTGCTAGGGTAAATACATAACCACTAGTTGATTTTGATTCCTTTGAATCAACAATCCAGTTTATGTCACTATATCCTTCTAAGACGGCAGGATATTTCCCATAATGCAAGGAATATTTTGTGGTATTTTTTCAAATATCCAAGCACTCTCATTAGTGCTTTCCAGTGTTCTTCTCTTGTCCTTTTAGGAACATTTCTTTCATTCCTTTTGTGTAGAAAACACATCTTCAAAGAATGAAGCATCTCTTGAATCAACGATTGTATTTACATTGATATCAGCTATCTCAGACTTGAACACCAGAAATCTGTAACATTTTGGGCTGGCCCTAGATAGTAATAATCTACAGTCTTCGGTCCACGTTTGACTTTCTTGGGAGGCGGAACTGGAACCTTTGCCAAGCACCCCCACACTTTGAGATATTTAAAGCTTGGTTTATGTCCTTTCCATAACTCATATGGAATTGTTCCTATTTTAATGTGAGAAACCTTGTCTAAAATATGATTAGACATATTTAAGGCCTCCCCCCACAAGTTCGTCGGTAAGCCAGAGGTCAATAACATCACATTAATCATATCTTTTAATGTTCTATTCTTTCTCTTGGTAACACCATTTTGTTGTGGTGAATATGGGGATGTTGTTTGATGAATTATTCTATTTTCTGCACAGAATTGTTCAAACGGTGATTCATATTCTCCACCTCGATCAGATCTCAATATTTAGATCTTTTTATTTAACTGATTTTCTACCTCAGACTTTGTTGACAATTCAATCTAGTATACCAAAACAGAGATAATCAATTATAAACTCGTCGCACAAGTTTATAAGTTGAATTTCCACTACTTTGGAATTCAATATTCACAACAAGTATGTTGTAATCAATTTACAATAACAACGTTATACTATTTTAAGAAATAGCACAACAGAGGGAAAGGAAATATTATTGAATAATGTATATAAATATACAAATAAAATCTAACCGAATGATGTTTGATGCTTGTCGTAACAATTTCCTTAAAAATTTTATTTCAAAATTCTCCAAGATACAATAGACGTATTCTGCACGAGATTGTAATGATTATGTCACTCTATGATTATATATAAGAGTATTAGAGAAGAGAGAAGGAAGATCAGATTGGAATGAGTGAGGAAAGTGATCAGATTTCCTCCTTATTTATAGTTTATCCGCATCCCTTCGAACGGTCGCACCCGTACTTCTTCGTACAGTCGCATCTCTTCTGAACGGTCGAACCCGTACCTCTTTGTATAGTCGCATTTCTTTCGAACGGTTGTGCTTGTACCTCTTCGTACAGACGCATCTCTTTCAGTGAAAAGAAGTGTCCTTTCGCGAAGTGTCTTTTCGCTGAAATGTTACCGTTTGATGAAAGGAAATGCCTTTTCGCGAAGTGTCTTTTCGCGAAGTGTCTTTTCGCTGAAATATGACCATTGGGAAAAATGACCGTTGGTGAAAGGAAGTGTCTTTTCGCGAAGTGTCTTTTCGCGAGGTGTCTTTTCGCGAAGTGTCTTTTCATGAAGTGTCTTTTCGCGAAGTGTCTTTTCACGAAGTGTCTTTTCGCGAAAAACCATGCTTCTAATAGTCACGCCCTTTCACTAAACAATTGCACTTGTTCGCTTAAATTATGTGGGACAATGGACAAACTATATTTCATTCAATATTTACGAATTTCAACAATCCCCCACATGAATGATAATATTCTTTTCCCCCACACAAAGCGAAATATCACAGAGTACATATGGAATAATGCTTTATCGTGGATAAGTAGATATTTCACTTTGAGCTTTCCCTAGTTAAAACTTATCGGATCTACTTGGCTAATCGGTGAATTATTTCATCTTGAACCGTCACCCGTTATTGTATATCCAGACAATAAGCTTTACGAAGCATTGATTCCCTTCTCATCCAATCTCTTGGTTGTGTTCATTTTGGTCCTGAACACTTCTTGGTTCTGCGAGTGTTATAGAGAATTTAAGCCTTTAAAATTCTCATAGAGCCGACCCAGCTCACACTAACATAGGTGATCGCAACCATTAGGAGTATCCTACATATACCCCACTTGTTATTTTCAAGATATGGTCATCATTAAAAAAAAACATTGTTTTAACCTTGTAATACTTCTGTAGGCATGCATTTATATGTGCACCATAGGAATGGAGTAGGACTATGTCCAAAAGTGCATTATGTATTGAGTTATTCATAACTGGTTTGCTTATTGATCCTAGTCCGTGGGATCTCCAGTCGCTAGGATAAGTTTCCGTATAAGATAACTCTTGTTAGTTTAGGCCTTTAGACCCATTCCCCTCGATGTGCAGTCAATTTTCTCTCTTGATAAACCTTTAGTAAACGGATCCGCTAGGTTATCATTTGTTCTCACATAATCTATGGAAATAGTTCCATTTGAGAGTAACTGCCGCACTGTGTTATGGCGTCTACGAATATGTCGTGACTTTCCATTATACACAAAGTTATGCACTCTACTTAGCGCTGCTTGGTTATCGCAGCGTATGCATATGGCCGGTACAGGTTTAGGCCAGAATGAGATATCTTCTAAAAAATGATGAAGCCATTCTGCTTCTTCGCCTGCTTTATCTAATGCGATGAACTCTGATTCCATAGTGGATCGAGCTATGCATGTCTGTTTAGAAGATTTCTATGATACTGCTACCCCTGCTAGGGTAAATACATAACCACTAGTTGATTTGGATTCCTCTGAATCAGCAATCCAGTTTATGTCACTATATCCTTCTAAGACGGTTGGATATTTCCCATAATGTAAGGAATATTTTGTGGTATTTTTTCAAATATCCAATCACTATCATCAGTGCTTTCCAGTGTTCTTCTCTTGTCCTTTTAGGAACATTTCTTTCATTCCTTTTGTGTAGAAAACACATCTTCAAAGAATGAAGCATCTCTTGAATCAACAATTGTATTTACAATGATATCAGCTATCTCAGACTTGAACACCAGAAATCTGTACACATTTTGGGTTGGCCCTAGATAGTAATAATCTATAGTCTTTGGTCCACGTTTGACTTTCTTGGGAGGCGGAACTGGAACCTTTGCCAATCACCCCCACACTTTGAGATATTTAAAGCTTGGTTTATGCTCTTTTCATAACTCGTATGGAATTGTTCCTATTTTAATATGGGAAACCTTGTCTAAAATATGATTAGACAATATTTAAGGCCTCCCCTACAAGTTCGTCGGTAAGCCAGAGGTCAATAGCATCACATTAATCATATCTTTTAATGTTCTATTCTTTCTCTTGGCAACACCATTTTGTTGTGGTGAATATGGGGCTGTTGTTTGATGAATTATTCTATTTTCTGCACAGAATTGTTCAAACGGTGATTCATATTCTCCACCTCGATCAGATCTCAATATTTAGATCTTTTTGTTTAACTGATTTTCTACCTCAGACTTTGTTGACAATTCAATCTAGTATACCAAAACAGAGATAATCAATTATAAACTCGTCGCACAAGTTTATAAGTTGAATTTCCACTACTCTGGAATTCAATATTCACAAAAAGTATGTTGTAATCAATTTACAACAACAACGTTATACTATTTTAAGAAATAGCACAACAGAGGGAAAGAAAAGATTATAGATTAATGTATATAAATATACAAATAAAATCTAATCGAATGATGTCTGAGGCTTGTCGTAACAATTTCCTTAAGAATTTTATTTCAAAATTCTCCCAAGATACAACAAACGTATTCTGCACAAGATTGTAATGATTATGTCACTCTGTGATTATATATAAGAACATTAGAGAAGAGAGAAGGAAGATCATATTGGAATGAGTGAGGAAAGTGATCAGGTTTCCTCCTTATTTATAGTTTATCCGCATCCCTTCGAACGGTCGCACCCGTACCTCTTCGTACAGTCGCATCTCTTTTGAACGGTCGCACCCGTACCTCTTCGTACAGTCGCATTTCTTTCGAGCGGTTGTGCTTGTACCTCTTCGTACAGACGCAACTCTTTCGGTGAAAAGAAGTGTCCTTTCGCGAAGTGTCTTTTCGTTGAAATGTTACTGTTTGATGAAAGGAAGTGCCTTTTCGCGAAGTGTCTTTTTGCGAAGTGTCTTTTCGCGAAGTGTCTTTTCACTGAAATATGACCGTTGGAAAAAATGACCATTGGTGAAAGGAAGTGTCTTTTCGCGAAGTGTCTTTTCGTTAGGTGTCTTTTTGCGAAGCTTCTTTAAGCGAAAAACCATGCTTCTAATAGTCACGCCCTTTCACTAAACAATTGCACCTGTTCGCTTAAATTATGTGGGACAATGGACAAAGTATATTTCATTCAATATTTACGAATTTCAACAACAGCTTCAGGTCACAACCAGTCAAGTTTCTTTCAACACCAGAACATACACAGGTTAGACCATTGGCACATTATTGCTTTTTTTTTGGGTGATATTTCCCACAGGAAGGTTGGACGACACTTTGTCATTCTTTTTTGCATGATTTTAGAACTGTTTGACGTAAGCTTTGGACAGTGGGATGGTTGTACACATTTAGGGCCGGTTACGAGGCAAGGCATAATAGGCCACGAAATAGTGCAACCCGCTTCCTCGGGGCAACCCGCTTCAGAAAGAGAAAACGCGGAGGAAAGAAAAACTGTTTTTAATTTCGAATCGTGGATCGCGATTTCCTCTTTTCTCGGCGGCGCGCGACTCTTTCTCCTTTCGCAGTCAATCTCCAACATCGACTCACCTTCATCCGCAACATATACTCCTCCGCCTTGCTACAGCCGTGAAGTTAGTACATCAGCCTCCAGTCAAATTCATAAGCTGCCTGCAACAGGCAATAGCGTGTGCCACTCTATTTTCCTTCGCGGTGGCCGGCTTTGACTGAGAATCGACTCCTGTGATTGCTAATTTGATAATCCCGACATTAAACAATTTGAAACAATGGTAATTACAGTCTTTGTTTGTTAACAGTATTATTATTGAGACCAATACTTGTTGCTTTATTGCTTGTGCGGCCGTGGATTTGAAGAATATTGTCCACTGATTTTGATAACAAGTAATGACAGTCTCATTTATGGATAATTTCAAATTAATTCACTGATTAATTTTGATATTCTGCAGAAGGAAAAAAAAACAGGTTTCGAAATATTTTTGGGGTTAAAGTCAATGGTTAATATTCGTATTATGTGCATCTTTCTTGTACTTTATAAAATTTCACTTATTTCATTGAAATGAAAATCTTTTAATTGAAAATCTAAAGAGAATATGAAAAAAAAAGATTTTACAACTGGAAAGTTAAGGTAAAAAAAGATGAACTTTGAAGATCTTTTGTCGGTTCGATCAATAATTTATTTTAAGCGAATGAAGTTGATATTGAACCTTAATTTGCTTAAAAAAAAGAATAATTTGTAGGAAGAATCATTATGAGGATCTGCATGTTGATGCCCATAAAAATCAATTTTTGGAACATAATTTTGGACTACTTGCTTTCTTCATATAATAGAAGGCAACAAAAATTCTGTTCGCCTAGAGCTACCCAAAGGGTAGAACCGACCCTGATCATTGCACTGGCTTTTTAATGAAGGTGACCATTCATACTGCATTTGGCTTTACTATAGTAAAGGTTTACATAACTGTATTAATGTATCATCTTCTAAACTTGGATAATAGTGTTTTACCACCACCACAGTAGTTGATGTTGAAGCTAAAACCAAGAATAAAAAATGCATCAACACAAAAATAAGTATTTTATTCAATTTACAGGTTTATTTTCTAAGATTTATACCATGTGCCTAATGTTATTTCATTTAGTGCCAAATCAGTCAACCTCTTTTTGGGAAGTATTTAATTAGGACAGCCTCTTACCGCCACTGGATTTAATATTCCAGTTTAAATTTGTTTATGAAACACGTAAAATTCATGAATTTGGGCATGTTGAAAGTTTAAATATAGCTGAAACTTTTTAATTTACAGATATTAACTTCATTAGTCCCAACAAAAGCTTATGTTCCAAATCAATATATCTTCATTCGTTACAGAGACTATTCAAGCAGTCTAAAAATCGGATTTATGGAGTTAATTGATATATGTAAAACATTAATTCAAATTTTGTGTTTAAAATAACTTTTTAATTTCTTGGACTATGCTGTGGATATATGCAAAATAAGGATTCTTTGAAAACGAGCTTTTATATTTTCCATGCATGTTTCAAAAAAGGAAACAAATATTACGACTGCAATACAACCAATTGGATTTGCCCAAATTTTTGTTCTGTCTGATCCGTTGTATATTGAAATGCTTGGCTGCGGTCTAGCCAGAGCCGGTCCAGAGGAAAGCCCAATAAGCCCTCGGGATGGGGCAGCCCGCTGGGCTAGGGCAATACTGGTGGAAAGATAGCGCTATGAGAATAATAAATAAAAGACTGTCTGAAGTCTCATTGTAAGTGAGTTTGGTGTGGTGGTAAAATTAGTGGCTGCATTGCAAGGCAACCCAGGTTCGAATCTTGCTGCCATCATATGTATAGTTTTGCCTGAAAACTTCTCTCTGTACATGAACTAGCTTTTTATTTATGTGTTAAAAAAAAGTTGGGCTGGGGCTGAGAAAAAAAGTTGGACTGGGGCAGAAAATTCCTTGGACCGACACTGGGTCTAGCAACTCAGTGTTTGTATACTTTCTTTTGTTGCACTCAGACTTATTAACATACAGTATGAATATTTTTCAATTCCTTGCTGGTTGGAGTTTCTAGGTTGAACAAAAGGCATGAAATTGGTTAATTTGGTTGACCATATACAGTGATAGTTTTAGTCAATACTTCATGACAGTGAAATTTTATTTTGTGAATTATAGTGCTATTCTGACGAAACTGTTAGAGCATCTCCAACACAATTCAGCTTCGTAATATTACGAATCTAAATTATTCATGTAATGCAAAGTGAAAAACCCAACAGTAATATATATTCCGCACCCTTAGCATGCACCAGAAATTTGGTCCCAACCCATATGACACGCGGAAGTATACAATTGCTGGAAGCCTGCAAAAGAAAGGTGGTCCCATCTCAAATAACATGCGGCAAGCATAGAGCTGTCTCCTCCCTATTTTCGGTGCGTTGAAGAATTGAAAATTTCAGTCGCGAGCCGATTTTTTCAGCTCGTCGCGTGAGGCGCCGAAAAAATCGGCGTGCGCGATCTATTCTTCATTCTGAATTAATCCCTGAATTTTACCCTGAATATTCAGGGTAAGGATATCTGTTGGATCATGTTTTTACTTTTAATTCAGCATTCAAAGGCGTATTTTCTTTCTGTTG
The DNA here is from genome assembly GCA_030737875.1 of Allium sativum. Taxonomy (NCBI): domain Eukaryota; kingdom Viridiplantae; phylum Streptophyta; class Magnoliopsida; order Asparagales; family Amaryllidaceae; genus Allium; species Allium sativum. The sequence continues at coordinate 1,020,397,010 of CM060926.1, forward strand.
GAGATGCTCTTATAGAAAGAAATACAGTAGATTAACGTACAAAGACTAATAAGACGATATTACTCCAAAAAATTTAAATTATGCAATAATTACAAAGGTGATTCAGAAAGAACACCCCATAACGAATAGGCTAACTCTGTCTCTCAATTGCCTATCCTGTGCTCGTTAAGGTCTTGGATGCACCAGCAATGAAAAATATTCGACGTATGTGAGACGCAAAGCAGAGGATGATGGCCACCAACAGCTCATCAAACCACTACGCATATGTGGAAGAATCACATCAAAGAAAGTAGCTGTAGATTCAGATGCGTATGCTTTTTTTACGTGCATAGCCTATGGATAATTAAAAAGTCATGATGATTCAATAGTGAAGGAGGAATAATTTAAATTTGGCCTTTTGGTTCATCACTTTGAAACTTGTTGTCGAAATAGAACCAGGACATGGCAATTATTAAGAATATATATATATATATATATATATATATAATCAACTACACATTTATTTTTCGCTCTTCGAGTTTAGATAAAGTAAAGTGTGAACTCTTAGACTCCTTGATTGTTCTTCATGGTTTTATGAGGTTTTTTTTCCCTATCTTTACACATGCTCATTTCTAACCTCGTAGACGAATGGACAAATTTTGGAAAATAATACCGTTATTTTTTAATATACTGTCACTAAATGATTTTGTTACATGGATCCTTCAGCAACGAGTACTGGGTTAAAAGATTAGAATCCACACTACCTCATTTGCTTTCGTAGTACATCACTTCAGTTATATATTTTTCCTGTAATCTTAAGTATACTATTATCAGTTTTCATGCACAAATATTATTGTGTTTGATGCGATTCTAGAAGATTCCTGGACTAATGGCCAAGGCTGCATGGAAATATCAGGACGTGTTGCATTATGTTATTATCTTTTTTCCTTTGGTTACTTTATGTTTTCCTTTTGTTATTTTCAGTTAGCACTTTACTACAAGCTGTAAAAGGTAGTGGTCCTGAGATGCCACGTAGGCAGGTTTGGTAGAAGTTTGTTAGCAGTAGTCTTATTAATGTATGCGCCACCATTTGAAATGGGAAGTAATTTCAGAAAAAAATACTCTCTCTTCTTCAGTTTTCTAACTCTCTTTTCCTTTTAATGGTTGTCTTCCCCTTGCTTTGCTCAGTATCAATTTGGTGCTTTCACTCTTGTTCTCACCTCCTTCTATATCTCATCTCTTTTTCATCATTTCACCTACCAAGTTATCGCAGAAATCATGGCCGAACCACTCTCATCCACCCTCGAGTTATCGCTAAAATCAAAGTAACATTGCCATCATCATACCCCATTAAATGCCTTACCTAATTAGAGATGCAGCAGCTCTGTGACCAAGGATTATGCCTCAGCTATAACAACATAGACACCCCTAGCCATCGCTGTCTTGTTAAGAGAATCATTCTTGTGTTGCTTGATGAAGACCCAAATACCGAGCAACAACCTATGAAGATACATGCACCAACAGTCATAGAGCAGCCTAACAACCAAGATATATCACTCCATGCCCTCAACCATGCTTCAGATCCGAAAGCGATGCGGCTGTCAGATGCGTACTACTCCATAGCTGCACTTTTTAAGGCTTTGGGTGTCACACAAGCACTGAACTCTACATGGCATATGAAGCAGAAATGGATTGGTGCACACAACAAGTTTGTTGAAATGACCAAGTTGAAGCTGGAATAGGCTGATGCATCAAGTGTTTTTGCTGAAATGAACAAGTTGAAATGTGAAAGCAAAGTTTTCATCTTCGAACCCAGTGGTATATTCAAGCTTGAGTGCACCTTCGGCCTTGAGGACAAGGTTGTTTCCGAGGGGTCGATAATGACGCAGTTCTAGAAGATTCCTGGACTAATGGCCAAGGCTGCAAGGAAATATCAGGACATGTTGCATTATGTTATTATCTTTTTTCCTTTGGTTACTTTTGTTTTCCTTGTGTTATTTTCTGTTAGCACTTTACTGCAAATTGCAAAAAGTAGTAGTCCTCAGATGCCACGTAGCTTGACAGGTTCGGTAGAAGTTTGTTAGCAGTAGTCTTATAAATGTATGCACCACCATTATAAATGGGAAGTAATTTCAGAAAAAATACTCTCTCTTCTTCATTTTTCTTACTCTCTTCTCCTTCTAATGGCTGTCTTCACCTTGCTCTGTATCAGTGTTCATAGCAGATTTTCCTTGAATTCAATAAATAAATGGGTAATTAGTTGACTATGTTTTGCAGTCTTCTAGAATATTTGTTCAGATTTTCTACAAGAAGGATAATAACCTCGCCTTTATCAGTTTGATTTGAAATAGTGTTGTTTGGCTATTGTCCTTGAATACAAGTGTCGTACGGCTATGTCGTTCGAGCATGTATTTTTGTTATTGGAATTAGTCATTTTACAAATCTATGGCAGTTTGTTATCTGTGCTCCCATTTCAGTTTCAACTCAATTTATAAACTAAACAAAAGTTTGATAGCCTTGTCATGTGTCAATAAAGTAAAATTTTAATTTTATATTTTTTTCCCTTTAATTTTCGCAGTACTTGATGGGTTTCACATTGTTTGCTTTGAAATAATTAATTGCTTTTTCTGAGTAGCTGACATGTACAACAAGAGATGCATTTCCCAAATTCAATTTTAGTGAACTGTTTACCTATAAGTTGTCATCATGTCGTGCTGTAATTCAGTTTAAGACGATCTATCGTAAGGTTATGCTGTCAAAAATGCCTTTGTTCACATGGTTTGTGTGCATATACTCACCGTACCAATAAGACCAATCCCAATGAGGAGTTGAGTTGGGTGTCCCATCTAGGTTGGTTGACACCCAACCCACCCCAAGGGGGAGAAACACAGCAAACCCAGCCGGGGTTGCTGTGTTACCCTTAGTCGGTTTTCTTAAAGTCGACACTTAAAGCAGGCTAACAGTATCTCATGGATTACAATCCAGTGCCATTGTATTGTAATCCACGAGACCGTTTGAAATTAATTCTAGACCGTCAGTTTAGCCGGTTTTTTGGAAAGCTGGCTAAGTCATCCATAACCGGCTATAAAAAGGTCGGCTATGGGTCCTTATTTTCACACAAAAATTTCCATCCCCTTCCTCCATGTCCACTGTTAATTGGTCTCCATATGAGTTACTTCTACTCATGGAATCGTATATCGACTTCGATGAAAGACATGGACAACTGCTGCAAGGAGGTGGAGGAGTAACCCAAAAAATGTTCTGGCAGTTAATTCAAAAAACTTACAAAGACAACCCCAAATGTCCCTCATGGTGGTCTACCAAAGAAATTCATAAAAAATATAGCAACTTTTGGGATGCTTGTGCTTCTTACCGCGAGATTATCAAGGAGGTAGAAGATGAAGATATTTTCAAAGCTACTCGTTCCACTTTTGATTCGCGTTACCTACCCGAACACGGATTGGAATTCATCGGCCATGAAGCTTACGAACTTCATTATAGATGGCTAACGTGCTACGGTTCTGACTAGTTCTTGTTTATCAAAGATGTTTTTATGTTGATTAATGTTTGTTATTAAAACATTAGTTTGTTTTGTTACAATGTGTTTCATACGTCCTTTCAACAATGTGTATGTACTACTTAGCAGTGTCAAGTCATGTCAACGACTGTAGTTGCCTTTGGATCCAAAGTGTGATTTTAATGTTATTGTTTATTTGTTTAATATGTTGTGTTGACATATTTACTTATCTCAATTCATTCAGTTATATAAATAAGTTGATTACATACATAGAAGATAGGAAATACAAAAGAAATAGGTACTACAACTTAGGATACAATGGATGTTAAGTGCATTACAACTTAAACGACCATATTACATGATTACTTAACATAAATAACTGATCATAAACTTTTCTGACCAGCAAGACATAAAATTCTTAAACTTATAATTTAAACCTTGACGAAGTTGGATGTTTTCTTGACTAAGATCATTGAGTTGGTTGCGTCGCTTTAGTATTTCTTCTTCCAATTCCAAAGCATACGTAATAGCTTTGGGAGGAAAACGTTCGTCTACCCACTGTCCGAATGTGCATCTATTTGTACATACTGGACAATAATAATATCGGCGACAAATGTCGTTTCCATGTCAGACGACTAATTGTGGTGCTTCAAAATCAAAAAAACATACAATATTTGGTGCTGCACCTCTTCATCTTCATCTGAAGTTCGGACATGAGGAATTACAACGTGTCTTGTTTAGTTTTGAGGTTGTTGTTTATGGGTTTGAGGTTGGTGTTGATGGCCTATTTGCATATGCTGCATCCTTGCATCCGTATTCATTTCTCACAATTCCTCGTGATGTCACTCTTCCATTTTGACGTACCATTCGGCCGGTTCTCTTGGTGTAGACGGATTTGGAGGTGATGGTCCATAAATAATATCAGTGTAATTGTATGAGGATGGATAAGAAATCGACATTTTTTGAGATGAAGTAAATTTTGTTATCCGTTCGTCCCACCAATGCTCGTATCCATGCAATTACAAAATAGGAGGTGTAGATTATACTCAGTGGCGAAGCCACATTAAGCCTGGGGAGGTCACATGACCCCACCAGGGATTTAAGATTCTTTTTCTGTTGTTAATTGAATACAGTAACAGAACTCTGAAAACTTCCTTGCAAGTTTGAGTTTTACTATTTATACCTTGGTGTCTGGTGAGAATACCGAGACAGATTAAAAAACAACATAGAGTCTGAAAATATGAATTGGATATTAGCTAATTCACAACCTTATCGTAAGTGCAAGAGGCTAATTGAGAAGAACAGGAGTATGCATATAACATGCACTCCTCCTATCTAGAATCCTGAAAGCTCCAAACTGTTGCAAATTAGTATTTTATTAAGCTTAGGAAGACACATTAGTTTTAGTTTTTCATTGTCCAAACTTTTGCAAACTGTAGGAAAAAAGAATCCAAAATAGCCTCCTTCACGGCCTGAAATTCCATTGTGCCCTCGCCAGGAAAAATTCTGGCTACGCCACTGATTATACTATAGGTTATTACTAGGTAGATGAAATTTATCCAAAGTGGAAAATACTTGTGCAAGCTTATAAAAGTCTTATTAATACTAAATAGGTATTTTTCACCAAACAGCAAAAAAGTTTGAGTAAAGATGTCAAACGAGCTTTTGGAGTGCTTCAAGGAAGATTTCATATATTAACAAATGAATCATACTACCATGACCCTGTAGTGTTAGCTGACATCATATATTGTTGTATAATTTTACATAATGTGATTGTCGAAGAAGAACTGGTGGATATTAGCTTCAACTTCGAAGCTATCCTGATATTGCTGCTGTATTTCAAAAAAAAAACCCATACAAAGACCATAATACATTTGCCTAGTTCATGAAGCTAACTGGAGATATAAGAGATCCACAGGCTCATCTTGATCTCAGAGAAAATATAGTGGAACATTACTGGGATCATGTTGGAAGTCAGTCATAATCTGGAAGACCATTTATGTAGTTGTAATATCTGTTTTATGATCTGTATGTTTGTTTCTCAAATATCGTTTTCAAAGAAGTATGGGTTTAATTGTTTAAACTTTCTTACTAAACACACCAAGAATTATACAACTGCCAACAAGTACAAACATTAATAAATTAAAGATACAAACATTAATAAAGTTTAATACAAATACAACCGCTACTAATTTAAAGATACAAGCTTTTTTAAATACATACAACCCACGATACTAAACTTAGTTGGGAAGGAACAAGGGAGAAAACGGTCATTAGGAAGACCATTCTCCTTAACCGGCTGTTAAAAGGCTGGCTAAGGACAACGACATTAGCCGGCTTTTATAAAGCCATCTAAGGGCACCGTCAACATTTAACGGTTAACCTGACCTTAGTCGTCTTTTTAAAAGTCGGCTAAGGCACAGGTTGCCATGTAACCAAATGGTTGCTCTGACAACCTTGGAGTTGCTAAAGCAATCCCCTAAGCTTCAATCGACCCCGTGTTGGGGGTCGGTTGGTTCCCAACCCAACCTTGGGTTGAGAATGCTATAAGTCAATCATACTTGAAATAGTTGAATTGTCATACACAACATTATGAAAGATATGAAAGATCTCCCTCCAAGCCGTACATACGACTTTCATCGAATACGGCTTTCCACAGAATTCTATATGTATCTATGAGATCGAGTATGGAATTCTGTTTACTCACTTTAAATTGAGTATCCGTTTCCCTCCTTTTCCTGCTAGGATTGGAAATCCTGTATTTTACATATCCATACGATTGAGTCCTTGGGTTTCCGAAATAGTGTAATGTAAAAAGAAGTGCTTCGAATCATTGCTATTTGACTCGGACTTGTTCTGAAAAAGTCGAGGTATTTCGAATTGTTTGTTGACACGGGCAAAGTAAGGGAAAATATCTGAAATGATTTCAATATTGGACATTGGACATATAATAGTTCCGAATTGAATCTCTTTTAGAAAGAAGATCTTTTGTCTCATGGTAGCGGACCTTATCGCGGAACAATAAAAAATGTAGATTCAGATGAAATCATGACTGATTTAATAACTTCAAGAGTGGATTCCTTAGAAATATTGTGGATAAATAAAATTCATGGTCTATTTCCTAAAAATTCTCAAACATTTGAACATAATGTATTTTATTCTGATGAGAAATTTTTATCGAATCCTATTAAGAATTCCTTAACCTCAATTGAAAAATTTGATTTTGAACGTGTGCAAGGAATAGATTCAGAAAGTCAAATAAAATCTTTGAAATTTTTATTCAATGTAATTACAACTGATCCAAATGATCTACTAAAAATTAGAAAAAATTCTATTGGAATGGAAGAAATTAGTAAAAAGGTCTCTAGATGGTCATACAAATTAACAGATGATTTGGAAGAAGAAGATGAAGAAGAATCGACGGAATATCCTGAAATTCGGTCAAGAAAAGGGAAACCCCCTCTAGATGGGAGGAGATCCTCTTTAAAAACTAATTTGGTTCCATCTGCTATAGCTTGAAGAATTCCCAATGGACCGGCATATTCAGGCCCAATGCGTTGTTGTATTGCTGCAGATATTTCTCTTTCTAACCACACAATTACTAGTACCCCTATTGTTATTCCCAATATAAGGGTGAAAATAAGAACAAAGATCCATATGAGTTCATAAACTTCTTTTAAAGATTCCGATCTAGAAAAAGAATTTATAGCTTGTATTTCCGTTTCTGTCATATCAATTATCATTTCAACGATCAACTTCTCCCATAATGATATCTATATTACCTAATATCGTCATGATATCTGCCAATTTCATTCTTTTAACTAGTTGAGGGAGAATTTGCAAATTGATAAAACCGGGTGGACGAATTTTCCATCTCCAAGGGAAAACACTATTATCTCCTATCAAATAAATTCCTAATTCTCCTTTTGGGGCTTCTACTCTCACATAAAGTTCTTGCTTCGACAATTCAAAATTGGGTGAAAGCTTTTTAGTAATAAATCTATATTCAAAATTATTCCATTCAGAATTTTACTTCCAGTCACTATGCCATAGATTGCATACTGCAACACCAAAGAAGTGATATAGGAAGTGCCAAAAAATGTTGCTATAGAACAAAAATTATCTGTGACAACACTTTCTTGGTGTTGCGTTTTGCCGCGTTGCCTTGGAGTCAAAGGCAACATCTTTGCGAACCTAAGGCAACAACGGTACAAGTGTTGCCACATGTACTAAATTTACAAAAATATGAGGCCTACTAAAATTTGCATCCCGGGTTCACGGAATCCCCACTAAAATCTGTAGCCCGGGTTCACGGAATCCTGTTGTGGGGCCCACATGCATTAATCTATGGCAACACTTTTACCATCCAATGACAATACTATATCATAACTATGGAAACATTTAACCTCACATACTGCAACATTATATCATAGCTATGACAACATTACATACCATATTACAACATAACAGCAACTAACATCACATTGAAATTAACAAAGAATTTTTTATTTCAAATTAACCAGCAATAAAAGTACTACATAGTTAACTACAAAATAACAAAACATGGCCACTAAATTCAATTTTACAGATATTTCAGTTACAAGCACAGCCAATACTAAATTCATGTTTACATCAAACTAAAACAGTTTCAAAATATAGCGTGAGCCTCCAACGCGTTCAGTGCCTCCACTGCCTCGAGTACCTTTAGTGCCTTCAGTAACTAGTTCTTGATCAACCTAATCACTACCTCCTTCACCTGCATGCCTCAGTTACATTTCAATACAAACCGAGTTTCATTTGCATTTCAGCACAAACTAAGTTTCATTTTCATTTCAGTTGCATAACTGAGTTGCATAATTGAGTTTCATTTGCATTTCAGTTTCATTTCAGTACAAAGATATTTTAGTTGCATTTCAGTTGCATACCTCAGTTCATGGCATGCATGCCTCAATTGCAAATTAAAGCAATGACTCAATTTGTTCAAAGCACAAATGATACTGAGTAAACAATTAGACAGTTACAATGTGGATAAAATTATCACTAATCAGCATTTTAGGTTTAATGGTCAATGTGGCAAAAATTATCACTAATCCGCAATATAGCAAAAATTACCACTAATCTACAATGTGAAAATTTTTAAAATTAAACTTGAGAAACTGTCCATGCATGTTATTTCATGTTATTTCACTGCACTACATTGCCATAGCAACACACAAAAGAACTCCAAACATGATCCAGGACATAGCTAATGCTGTTGCAAAGAATTTTTCTCCTTTCTCGTGTTTTCCACATTTAACGTGCATTGGGGCCAACTCTTCCTCCATATCTGCCACAAATTCATCGGCTTTTGCCCTCTTTTGCTTCTATTTCAGGAGCTTTTCTTCAATTGTCTTCCTTTCCATGAGTAATTGTGATATAGTCTTTTCTTTTTCCATCAATTTAACAATAGTATCATCCAGTTCCGCATTGCTATTGATTTCATACACTTCGTCATGCCACATAAAATACCCGCAATCGCCATTCTGCACATATCTTAAATTCTCGACTAAAACATCACCGAAAGATATGATAATCGACAAAGCAATCAAAAAAACCTAATTTATACTTACTGGCCACATGGAGAAACCAAAAACTTATTCCTCGCATTCGACCCTATGTAACGACCCGGGGAATTCGACGCCCGAATTCCAACAATAATACATAACCCAATATTACTTGCCAGAACTCAAGTATCGAAAACACCAGATAGTTAATGAAAGAAAATAAAGGGTGAGATAAGAAAGAAAAAACATCTTAGAATAGGAGAAGAAGAAGAACACAAAAACATCAGAGTCTCACATCGCAGTGGAACGAAACATAATATAGAAATAAAAACTTTATTAAAAACTTTGAAATAAAACTTACAATCATCAGAGTACATCAACCCATTTGGACAGTTATAATAATTTGTCCTCATATACAACACACAACGGAATAAATACTGGATATCATACGTTTGAACTCCTCTGGCTTATCTTCGGACTTCATAGCCTCCGATAACCTGAACTTGTGCTACCCGGTCTAACCCGGGCTTTTATAAAACGCCGGATCAGTCTGGTGAACCAAAGTGAGAAAACATACTAAGTTTAAAGACATCACCTAATCTGATTTTAAAGTCAAACCATTTCCTTTTAAATCATAGCTTATTCTGATATTATAATAATGTCTAAATACAAATAAATATCAATCTAGCGGAACGCTTGCATCTAACGTTCCACATATATTGTATACAACCAAAAACCGTGGGTTCTTATTGGATATTGGATTTCCAACTATGACAAGGTATGGAACCACCTTCTGATAGTGTATCTCTAGAGGCGAATACACTGGGTTCAACAAGAACATATTGCAACCCAGCCACACATGACCGATCACTCATTTCGCTTGAGTGTATCAAATGTATATCACCAACGGTTGGGGGCGACCCACCGTTTCCCGAAAAGGGACAACATCGAAATAGATTAAAGAATGAAATGGATTTTCTCTAGATAGGTGATTATACACCCTACTTGGGAGCTACCCACTTAGCCATGCTACCTGCCCGATTTTTTTCATTTCCCAGTCGAAGAGGCTTGAGGTTTAACACTACCTTTAGAACACCACATCACCATTCACTTTGAATGTCACTTTGTCAGATCCGTCAAATCACTAATTGACGACCTCGAAAATATTCTGCAGCTAATAGAAATATGTTTGTAGAAGTCAATGTACGTGACTCTTAAGAAATACTCTGTCAGACACTCGTCTATACCAGTCATCCAACAACAGGATGAACCAAAGGCACTCTCCTACCACATCCAATGTATCACCCTATGGATTGGTAGCAAGTAGTCCTTGCAAATCCGTAGATTTCAACCACGATAGGATTACAGTATATCTCCGGGCGCTAAACCCGAGATTTTAAGTAATTCTAACGTTTTATAAATATCCACGGTCTTCAATTTGTCTATCTCGATCGGTATCTGATATCTTCAACATTTCGTATTTGCTGGTCGGAATGGTTTTCGAATATAGATTCGATCCCGGTCTTTCCGTAATAACAATCGCATAGGCCAGATATGATAGTCGGTTATTTAACAATCAAATAAACAACCATTCAATCATAAAATATAAAATCAATTCACCGATTCGATACTCAACATCATTTAACCTCTTTAATTAACCCGTCGTTAATTAAATATTAAACTGTTGATTCAGAAAACATTTCCCTTTTCTTATTAGAAATAAGAAAATTCCATTATTAATTCACTTCTACTCATTAGACCCTCATTGTAAATCGGTAAGTGAATAAATCTCTTAGTATCAATCCCGAAGGCCGAAACCAACATCAGATTGATATCTCGAAAATTAGTCAACTCAACCAGCGTACAACAAGTTCCAATTTCGTAAAACCCTATCATATTCCCTTTAACATTTTTAAAGCGATTATATTATTATAATCGCGCAATCCATTTTCAATATTATTTAAATATTATTTCACAAAATTAATTAAAATATCTCAACTTAACTTCTGTAAATAATATTACAGATTCCATTTCAAAGCCCTTCACCTTTTTTTACAAAATCATTTTCCTTTCATTTACAAATCCATTTCTATTCATTTATAAAACATTAACCATTAGCTTTATAAACCGTATATCATTCGCTTTATAAACCGTATACCATTCGCTGTATAAATCATTAACTATTCGCTGTATAAATCATTAACTGTTAGCTGTATAAATCATATTTCAAAACCGTATGTGAACACATCTTTGAAAAATGTTTGAAATTGATTTAATATCGATTTCACAAATCATTTCTTTATTGACGATACTAAAGTGGTAAATATCTGCTAAAGTACTGAACCGTGAAATATAAACTCATTTCACATCCAAATGAACACAAGGAATCATATTGATAAACATTATCAATATTATTCAGAAATCCTGTTGGATTTCTCCAACCTGTCAATCCCTGCATTACAATTCCATACCATTCAACATATATTATAATATAATGAAATTTAACAACTACTGTGAGGAATCCAGTTGGATCCCTCCAACCTATTTTTCCCTGCATCAAATACGTTACCCCAATATAATCATTCAATCCAATATATTGATATAAATTTAATAATCGGTCAAAAACGACAATTTAATATCAACCATAGCGCACACAAATAAAAACCCAACTTATATAAAATATAAATGGGTAATCTGAGTGACTTAAACTCACTTTGATTTGATCCGTTTCTGGAGCGATTCGATTGTGGTAAAATTAGAAAAATGTTTAATTTAACTGATAATTCAAGCTATTTCCAAATCTGTCCAGATCAGTTCCAAACTGTTGCGTTCGTCGCCATGGTTCCGGTTGCACTTCGTTTCATTAAATTCTGATAACATTTAAACAATTTAAAATTAATATTAACTGACGGTTAAATTCAGTAATTTAATTTCCTTAATTAAATCTACATACGTTAAGTACTTGGTCCAACCCGTATGTGGTTCGATACTATTGTTTCTCCTGCTCGTTCAAAAACTATTGCACTCCTTTGTTTAAACCAGCTCGCAATCATTGGACAAAATATGGTCCCCTTTTTCTTCACTGTTCTTCGTTCCTTTTTCTTTTTGATTTGCTGTGTTCCAAATCTGTTCCCAAGCCTTGCGTTATATACTTAACTCCATGCACAGTTCAAAACTTCCTCGTTTTGAAAACTTGAAAACCACGGGCCTCCCACATTTCCATTCGTTACCCTACCTCACGCTTACATGTCTTCCACCGAGTATGCTTTGTTTTGTTCAAACCAATCCAATTTATCCCACTACGTTTTGCACAGCTGTCCACGTTGAAAAATGGCCAACCCCATTTGTTTCCATCGTTCCATTCTACTCCTAGTTTCACGAATTGCTATTGTGCTTCATCAAAAACGTTGTGGCCGACTTTATTCTTGGAAATACCCTGTTTGCTCCACATTAAAATGATTGACGCATGCCACTTTTCCATAGTTTCTTCCTTTGAATATAACCCACCCTGCTTCTCGTTTAAAGATTGCTCTTCACAGTATACCCATACTCTGCCTCCATCGTTCAAAAACCATATACTCACGTTCCCCAAATTTTATCTTCCTTCACACATACTTCGTTGCAAACCCATCATCAAACTTTCAGAACCAAGACTTCCCGTAAATGCCCCTTCGTGCCAAACACAATCTTCTGTTTGCAAGTCACGCCATCCCATGCTTCAAACAGTCTATATCACGTTTTGCCTGTACCCAATTAGCCACTGATTATGCCCTTCGTTCTCAGCATGTTTGCTTAAGGAAACAAAACTGTCCGATTCTTTGCATCCAAGCTCACCTGTCTCTAGCAGTACCCCATTGTTCACATCATTGGACTCCGCCTTGCTGCGGTCACCAGATCCGCGTCCACCGCTCACGCCGCTGGCCACTTCTCACATTCTGTTATATTTGCAAAGATGGTTTGTTTCTGTTTGGAAGCTTGCGGTCTCACCGTGTGAGGGGAAAATGGGCTTTAAATCTTAATTTGATTGGGGTTAGCGTTCTCTTTTGGCCATGGAAGCTTTTGGTTTAATTTCTTTGGGAAGAAACGAGGTGAGGCAAATAATTATTCAGGACTATTTATATAAATAGAAGCCTTGGCTGCTAAGTATTAGCTTCAGTAGGCCTGCAGTGTAGGATGTGTGAACATTGTGTTGTCATTTCAGTCTTGTTTGAGTTTGCTTAGCAATTAAGAAATAGGGTAGCCTGCTTATTATATATATATATATATATATATATATATATATAGAAAAGAGTAATGCAACTTGGTAGAGTAGATTTAGCAACCGTCGGTTTAACAAAACATAATTGTACGTAATATATGCTATTTTTCGTAAGAACAAGGCATAAAAGGAATCTTGGGTTTTCCAGTGATGGTTATGAATAGTTTATACCTAGGAGTGATCCGATATACAAATACAATTCGGAACTAGTGATTTCATTACACGTATATGTCCTTGTAATATTTCGCTAATCCTATGTACTACTTATCCAGCTGCCTTGTGAGATCTAATAGTTTATTTAATTGGGGACTGTAATTACACGTGTAGGCATCAAATAAAGCTCACGTTGTTTCCTTATCCCGAATGAAATCTTACTTAAGTATGCTTATCTCCTTTCTTTAGTGAGGAACTCCCTACACGTGGGAATGCTCTTGCGCAGTGATACAAGAATGAAGAAGTGCATGGTGAGTGCTAGGGGATATGCTTATAACTAACTCATACTCAAAAGCAAAACTATACAACAGGCTAAATCAAAATACCACCAAGTTAATTTCACCACTAACGTTCAACGTGTTTCAGTTTCATAGCCGACTGTGTGCGAAGCATGGGTCTTATCCTGGTTTCTTCATATGAAAGGAAATTAATATTTATTTAGTTTTGATTTATACGCTGTTTTTATACGGTATTTAATATATAATTAAATTCAAAATAATTCTATTTAATAATAATAAATTATTATTATCATATCTCCAAATAAAACTTTACACAGCTTCAGAATGAACCAACATAGAATTTAAACCCAATATTTAAAAATTCAACTCTAAACGATATTCAGACATATATATATAAATCCTTAATAAACGTTATTGTTTATTAGTGAATTCCATAGCGATTATTTGAAAATTTGAATTGGACATATGTCACAGTCTATAACACGAAATCTGGATTTTTCTCTTTCATATGGAAATTATAATCAAATTGATTCAAACGTTTCTTGTTTCACAAAATTCCGACTTATATCAGATCCGGTATATTCAATTGAAGTTCGAAATCGCAATTTACGAACTATCGCGCTATTATGAGCTCAATTTATAATTATATATAAATTAAACGATTAAACTTCGTTATATAAACGAAATATATATTTTAAATTCATTTAAAATTCTAAATCAATATTTTATAAAATAAATTAAATATTTGACTACCGAAAATACGGGACGTTACATTCCTTTCCCCTTAAAAGAATTTCGTCCCCGAAATTACTAAGGTAGAAGAAATGTTACATCTCCCATTAACTTATCAAACTCCAATTTATTTCAAATCGAAAACCAATTTACTACTGTAAATAAATTTTTTCAAATATATTGAAAATAATTCTAACACATTAGATTTCTGGAAAAATTCGGTAGAGTCTCCCTTGTACGGAGTGACTTCTATGATATCGCAGAATCAAATAATATATACATCGACCCACACTGTCGAAAAACAAAATTCAAAACCCACAAATTATATCTTCGCGTAATCATACCTTTTACGAGCGCTATTGAGCATACTTTCCCAATTCATTACGATATTCTCAACCAAAATCAACCTCAAAGCCTTCTGGCACCTGTACTCAACTCAATTCATCTTGTAAGTAATCAATACATGTAATTCTAGATGATATTTCATCTATCAACAAGCATACTTCACAAATTCCAAAACTAAACAAGGATTAAATCATCCCATTTCAGTTTATGTATGATACGATTCCAATTTATAATACATGAATTCTTTTCTTTAGCTTACAGTTCATTCCATTTCTTATTAAATCACTGATGAATGATATATCCAATCTATCAAACAACAATCAACAAACAACGCACACCCAATATGACCAATCATTCACTTTGATTAACTTTAATTAATATTTACTTGGGTTTTTCAAACTGTAATTATCAATCGATTAATATCCGATTGATTTCCATTTCATCATTATTAAATCGATTCCAAATTAATCTATTTTAACTCCAATATTCATTCTTAACTTTATCCAACCAAGTTAAACTCTCATTCATATTCAATTTACTAATTTATTTTTCAAATTAGTTTACCTTAGTTTTAAATTCTTCTGATTTTCATTCCAAAAATCATCCAATTCATCTTCAAATTTTTATTTAACTTATTTAAGTTGAATCCTGATTCATTTTAATTTCAAATTAAAATTCACAATCACACCTCCATATGTGAAATCTCTCCAGGTTATATTAAACTATTCAAAGTCAAAACCTAATTTGAATTCCATTCAAACCAATCAGACAAATCAACATTTAAATAATTTGATAAAATTCTTTCTTTTCTATATAGAATATATTTCGGGTAAAATTATTTCATTTTACCCCCTTTACAAAACAATATCATATTAGTTGTTAGTTCAAATGCTTCTCAACACTTGAACCGAACAAATAACACAACACAAAACATTTGTATATAAAATTTACAAATACGCTCTCATATATATACACTCCAACTCAATTTAGGGTAATACTAACCCCATCTCTATCGAGTTACGCCACAAAGCCAAAGTTATTACTAAACCAATAGCTCTGATACCACTGTAACGATCCGGGGAATTCGACGCCCGAATTCCAACAATAATACATAACCCAGTATTACTTGCCAGAACTCAAGTATCGAAAACACCAGATAGTTAATGAAAGAAAATAGAGGGTGAGATAAGAAAGAAAGAAATATTAGAATAGGAGAAGAAGAAGAACACAATAACATCAAAGTCTCACATCGCAACAGAACAAAACATAATATAGAAATAAAAACTTTATTAAAAGCTTTGAAATAAAACATACAATCATCAGAGTACATCAACCCATTTGGACAGTTATAATAATTTGTCCACATATACAACACACAACGGAATAAATACTGGATATCATACGTCTGAACTCCTCCGGCTTATCTTCGGACTTCATATCCTCCGATAACCTGAACCTGTACAACCTGGTCTAACCCGAGCATTTACAAAACACCGGATCAGTCTGGTGATCCAGGGTGGGAAAACACACTACGTTTAAAGACATCACCTAACCTGATTTTAAAGTCAAACCATTTCCTTTTAAATCATAACTTATTCTGATATTATAATAATGTCTAAATACAAATAAATATCAATCTAGCGGAACGCTTGCATCTAATGTTCCACATATATTTTATACAATCAAAAACCATGGGTTCTTATTGGATATTGGATTTTCAACTATGACAAGGTATGGAACCACCTTCTGATAGTGTATCTCTAGAGGCAAATACACTGGGTTCAACAAGAACATCTTGCAACCCGGGTCACACATGACCGATCACTCATTTTGCCTGAGGGTATCGAATGTATATCACCAACGGTTGGGGGCGACCCACCGTTTCCCGATAAGGGACAACATCGAAATAGATTAAAGAATGAAATGGATTTTCTCTAGATAGGTGATTATACATCCTACTTGGGAGCTACCCACTTAGCCATGCTACCTGCCTGATTTTGGCATTTCCCAGTCGAAGAGGCTTGAGGTTTAACACTACCTTTAGAACACCACATCACCATTCACTTTGAATGCCACTTTGTCAGATCCATCAAATCACTAATTGACGACCCCAAAAATATTCTGCAGCTAACAAAAGTACGTTTGTAGAAGTCAATGTACATGACTCTTAAGAAATACTCCGTCAGACACTCGTCCATACCAGTCATATAGGAACAGGATGAACCGAAGGCACTCTCCTACCACATCCAAGGTATCATCCTATGGATTGGTAGCAAGTAGTCCTTGCAAATCCGTATATTTCAACCATGATAGGATTACAATATATCTCCGTCCGCTAAACCCGAGATTTTAAGTAATTCTAACGTTTTATAAATATCCGTGGTCTTCAATTTCTCTATCTCGATCAATATCTGATATCTTCAACATTTCGTATTTGCTGGTCGGAATGGTTTTCGAATATAGACTAGATCCCGGTCTTTCCGTACCAACAATCGTATAAGCCAGATTTGATAGTCGATTATTTAACTATACAATAAACAACCATTCAATCATAAAATATAAAATGAATTCACTGATTCAATACTCAACATCATTTAACCTATTTAATTAACCCGTTGTTAATTAAATATTAAAACTGTTGGTTCGGAAAACATTTCCCTTTTCTTATTAGAAATAAGAAAATTCCATTATTAATTCACTTCTACTCATTAGACCCTCATTGTAAATCGGTAAGTGAATAAATCTCTTAGTATCAATCCCGAAGGCCGAAACCAACATCAGATTGATACCTCGAAAATTACTCAACTCAACCAGCGTACAACAAGTTCTAATTTCGTAAAACCCTATCATATTCCCTTTAACATTTTTAAAGTGATTATATTATTATAATCTCGCAAACCATTTTCAATATTATTTAAATATTATTTCACAAAATTAATTAAAATATCTCAGCTTAGCTTCTGTAAATAATATTACAGATTCCATTTCAAAACCCTTCACCTTTTCTTTACAAAATCATTTACCATTCATTTACAAATCCATTTCTATTCATTTATAAAACATTAACCATTCGCTTTATAAACCATATATCATTCGCTTTATAAACCATATACCATTCGCTGTATAAATCATTAACTATTCGCTGTGTAAATCATTAACTATTCGCTGTATAAATCATATTTCAAAACCGTATGTGAACACATCTTTGAAAAATGTTTGAAATCGATTTAATATCGATTTCACAAATCATTTCTTTATTGACGATACTAAAGTGGTAAATATCTGCTAAAGTTCCGAACCGTGAAATATAAACTCATTTCACATCCAAATGAACACAACGTATCATATTGATAAACATTATCAATATTATTGAGAAATCCTGTTGGATTTCTCCAACCTGTCAATCCCTGCATTACAATTTCATACCATTCAACATATATTATAACATAATGAAATTTAACAACTACTGTGAGGAATCCAGTTGGATCCCTCCAACCTGTTTTTTCCTGCATCAAATATGTTACCTCAATGTAATCATTCAGTTCAATACAAAATATAAGTCGGTAAACTGAGTGAGTTAAACTCACTTTGATTTGATCCGTTTCTGGAACGGTTCGGTTTATGGTTAAATTAAACAAATGTTTAATTTAACGATAATTCCAGCTATTCCCAAATCTGTCTTGATCAGTTCCGGACTATTGCGTTCGTCGCCATGATTCCGGTTGCACTTCGTTTCATTAAATTCTGATAACATTTGAACGATTTAAAATTAATATTAACTCACGTTTAAATTCAATAATTTAATTTGCTTAATTAAATCTACATACATTAAGTACATGGTCCGAACTGTATGTGGTTCGATACTATTGTTTCTCCTTCTCGTTCAAAAACCGTTGTACTCCTTTGTTTAAACCAGCTCGCAATCATTGGAAAAAATACGGTCTCCTTTTTCTTCACTGTTCTTCGTTCCTTTTTCATTTTGATTTTTCGTGTTCTAAATCCATTCCCAAGCCTTGCGTTATGTACTCAACTCCATGCACAGTTCAAAACTTCCTCATTTTGAAAACTTGAAAACCACGGGCCTCCCACATTTCCATTTGCTACCCTACCTCATGCTTACATGTCTTCCACCCAGTATGCTTTGTTTTGTTCAAACCAATCCCATTTATCCCACCATGTTTTGCACTATCCACATCGAAAAATGGCCAACCTCATTTGTTTCCAATGTTCCATTTTACTCCTAGTTTCACGAATTGCTGCTGTGCTTCATCAAAAACATTGTAGCCGACTTTATTCTTGGAAATACCCTGTTTTCTCCACGTTAAAAACGATTGACGCATGCCACTGTTCCATAGTTTCTTCCTTCGAATATAACCCACCATGCTTTTCGTTTAAAGACTGCTCTTCACAGTATACCCATACTCTGCCTCCATCGTTCAAAAACATATAATCACGTTCCCCAAACTTTATTTTCCTTCACACATACGTCGTTGCAAACCCATCATCAAACTTTCGAAACCCAGACTTCACGTAAATTCCCCTTCATGCCAAAAACAATCTTCTGTTCGCATGTCACGTCATCCCATGCTTCAAATAGTCTACATCACGTTTTGCCTGTACCCAATTAGCAAATGATCATGCCCTTCGTTCTCAGCATGTTTGCTTAAGGAAACAAAACTGTCAGATGGTTTGTTTTTGTTTGGAAGCTTGCGGTCCCACTGTGTGAGGGGAAACTTGGTTTTAAATCTTTATTCGATTGGGGTTAGCGTTCTCTTTTGGCCATGGAAGCTTTTGGTTAAATTTCTCTGGGAAGAAACGAGGTGAGGCAAATAATTAGTCAGGACTATTTATATAAATAGAAGCCTTGGCTGCTAAGTATTAGCTTTAGTAGGCCTGCAGTGCAGGATAGGTGAACGTTGTGTTGTCATTTCAATCTTGTTTGAGTTTTCTTAGAAATTAAGAAATAGGGTAGCCTGCTTATTATATATATATATATATATATATATATATAGAAAAGAGTAATACAACTTGGTAGACTAGATTTAGCAACCGTCGGTTTAACAAAACATAATTTTACGTATTATATGCTATTTTTCGTAAGAACAAGGCATATAAGGAATCTAGGGTTTTCCAGTGACGGCTATGAATAGTTTATACCTAGGAGTGATCCGATATGAGAATACAATTCGGAACTAGTGATTTCATTACACGTATATGTCCTTATAATATTTCGCTAATCCTATGTGCTGCTTATTCAGCTGCCTTGTGAGATCTAATAGTTTATTTAATTGGGGACAGTAATTACACATGTAGGCATCAAATAAAGCTCACGTTGTTTCCTTATCTCGAATGAAATCTTGCTTAAGTGTGCTTATCTCCTTTCTTTAGTGAGGAACTCTCTACACATGGGAATGCTCTTGTGCACTGAGACAAGAATGAAGATGTGCATGGTGAGTGCTAGGGGATATGCTTATAACTAACTCATACTCAAACGCAAAACTATACAACTGGCTAAATCAAAATACCACCAAGTTAATTTCACCACTAATGTTCAACGTGTTTCAGTTTCATAGCCGACCGTGTGCGAAGCACGAGTCTTATCCTGGTTTCTTCATATGAAAGGAAATTAATATTTGACTACCGAAAATACGGGACGTTACACCCTACCTTCACAGTCCTCGTCTTCACTCGGATTTTGTGGTGGAAGTTCTTTCTTGCAGCTGCTGTTGATCAGTTTGAAGTAGAAATTGATTGAGCGGTCATTGAGATCGAATTGAAGTGATATCACAAACTGCAAATCATTTTAGTAATATCACAAACAACAAATGATTATGTATATATTCCATATCATAATTTCATGCAGTAGGCTTTCAGGCATGTATTTCATGCATTCAGTACTTGTGTGTATAACTAAAAAAAACATGCGTATATTTATTAGACAGTCTTATACACACACACCCCAAAACAAAGCTCATATAAAATTTTAGAAGCATGCATCATAAAGAAACAATCACCCATTAGCAATTTATTGATCCATGTGTGCGGATATATCATTGTATGACCTTTGAAGCATATCCAAGCATTACTTAAACAATGCTTGGTTAACTGGCATACAATGATGTTAATGGTGACGCACACATAATGTACAACAGGTGTAAACATTCATAAATGAAGTGAATTTGCACATAATTTCTAACTATGCATACAGAACTTACCTGATTGGGAACTAGGTGAAAAATCGTGCATATGACAAACATGAAAATACTTAAGAAATGAATAGTATCATGTATATGTAAGTGTCCTTATGAAAACATTTTCATAAACCACTGTAATCTTATTGAAAAGCTAGAAGTATCATGCCTCAATCATCACCGATAACAAAAACCTGGAAACCTGAGCGGTTGTTTAGAACATGTAGCTCATATAAGGTCGATGGTCTAATTGTTCACAACCACACTTCACTAGGAAAGTTCTTGTTATTAAATTGATTAACAACCCAATAGCTGCTCAAAGAACATTTCAGCGAATCAACATGCAAAAGAACCACAAATAACAGAAACTAATTGTATACAACTTCAAACTGAAAAAAGTGTGGATTCATTGATAGATAGCAAACAAGAATTGTTAACCACCTAACACCAATTATACTCATGGTGATAATAATTTCAGTTTCTCGGTAGGCTAATAAATAGCGGTGATAAAAAAGCAACAGAAACGTACATGAGAAACAAAGGATAAAAAGCTAGCACCTTTCTTCTTGGATTTACTGTCATTTGATGATGGAGAAAGGGAGAAGTGGGTGCATTTGGAGTTGGGGTCAAGGACTAGCTGGAATAAGTGGAGGAAGCAAAGAGGGTTGGAGTGGAAGAAGTACATAAATGAAAATTAGGGATTGAAATTGGAAATTTGGAGGTGAGAACGAACAGATCTGAGAAGTTGAGAAAGAGGAATGGAATGAGTAACGTAAGTTGATTTCCTATTAATGGTAGAGGATTATAACGGATTAGTGAGGTGTCAACTACAGATGTTGTTTTTAAAAGGTAAATTGACGGATAGATATGCATCTTTTTATAGATGCAGATTAATAACGTGGCAAATTAAACATATAAGTTTATAACTGTAGCAACTGCAACACAATTTGATATCTATGCTAACACATTGAAGAGTGTGTTGCAATAGACCAAAATAAGCATAGCTGTGGCAACATTTTAGCTGGCAACACTTTGGATTTTCGTTGCAGTAGGTCATCTATGGCGTAGTGAGTTTATAAAATTAGGTTGACTTTTTAGTTGAATATAAGAGCAACTACAACTATTTTACGAGGTCGTAATATTATGACTTATAAGATTCGGGGGAGGTTTGCTTAAATCTCCCAACAAATGCGCTTCGATTTCATCGATGCGCTGCAATTTTATCAAAGCGCGCCGATATTATCGACATGTATGCATAAAATCGGCGCGTATGCATTAAATCGGCGTGCTAGGGCTTGTAGCCTTTTTTATACATTGTAATTTATGTTTTAAGTTAATTTATTAGTTTAGTTTAGTTTAATAAATACATTGACAACTTAACCTTCTTAATCTAATTTAATCGGGTTATTATTTATATTTCATGATAATTAACCAATTTAGTCTGATTTACTCTTTAATTAATTAGTTTAGGTATATTTATTAGTTTCGGTTCGTGTGGTTTAGATTAATTTTTTAAACCTTATCAGAAGAATTTTTAAATCATGTAATTTAGGTTTTAGGTTAGTTTTTTTTCTTAGGATAATAAATATATTAACTACTAAACTATATTATTCTGTGAAACTTGATTTATTGTCCCTTTTAGGTTTATTTAGTGGTTTAGGTTGATATAAAACGTTTGAATATACATACAAAACTCACGATACGATTGATAATAAAGCATAAAAAAATAGCTGTTGATAAACATAACGGCACAACTAATATTAAGTAGACCGATACAAATACAACAGACGTTACTCAGGAAAGGTACTATAACTAATAGTTAAACCAAAGTAAAGTAGGAAAATAAAAACACAAGCAAACTAAATGTTACGTTCAATCTCAAGAGATTCTAAAGCAGTTCTAAGCCGCTTAATATCTTGTTCTAACTCGTTGGCATAACAAATGCCCCTCGGACATAAACGGTCATCAATCCGTTCAGAGTAATTGCATTCATTCAGTCATAATGAGCATAACTGGAACCTACGACCAATATTTTCTCCATCCGCCTTTACCACCACCTTCACCGCGTATCCACAGCGGCAACAAATGGGATATGAGTTCACCTCTTGATCGTTTGGAGGTTGAGTAATTGCATTCGCTCGTACCTCTTGTTCGTATACAGGTTTATTGGATGAGAATTGATCTAGCACTTCTTGTGTTGGAGGGTGAGTAACACCAGGCACTTGTACCTCTAGTTCATATACAGGTTGAACTACCAGATGACTAAAATCTGGGACATAATCAATTGGTTCCTAGAGTCTAAGTAGGCTAGGATCTGGATACTCACGATGCACATCCTCATAGTGCCTCTTTTGGCATTCGATAAGCCAATCAATATCTGTTCTTGGACTATTTGGCGGACGTTGAGCTAATTTTTTATCCCAATCAGAATCCACTGACGAGGACCATGAAGGCATAGTTGTAGGAATGCAAAGTTTAGTTGGAAACAAAATTTTTTGAGTGAGTTAAGTTGAGAAAAACTTGTAAAAATATACAGCCGCATAGTGTACAATTAAATAAAACAGATAATGATGTGAACAGTCACCTTCACAACTTTTCTTTATGTGCTACCCGACATTGTTTTGCCTGACGTAATACTGTAGGGAATCTGCTTTCCGTACTGCCATGATGTGATCGGTCACTATTTCCACTTTGCTTTACGTGTTGCGATTTCCAAAGCAATTGTCAGTCAAATGACAAGACATGCCACTAGTGCTCTGATTTGTAGTGATTGCTTGTAAAGGAACGCCACTGCACATTGTACAGACACAGTAATTATCATACATAGTGAGTGCCTAGTGAGTATCATGTAGAGAAGTCACATTGGATATTGCAGCCTAGTGGGTAATGACAAATCAATAAAGGAGCAATCGTACAAATAAAGGAGACTCGTACCAACAAAGGAACACATATAACAATAAAGCTATATTAAGGGACGACCCTACATGTTTAACTCCTACGTTATATTAGGGGACGACCCTACACGTTTAACTGTTAAGATTTATTAGAGGACGACCCTACACGTTTAACTCCTACGCTATATTCGTGGACGACGATAAAGCTGAGCACTACATTTACACACTTATCGACAAGGGACATTAAAACCCATAAAGCTGCACACCACACAATGCAAATACACAAGTACCGACAACAACACACTCCAACCAATAAAGTTGCACATAATTTAATAAAGAAACACAAATAACAATAAAGCTACACAATAATCAACACTTCATACCTTATATACAACAACAACATTGCAAACCATATCTCATACCCAAACAAATTCACAAACAAAAATGGATTCATATTTTATGAAATGCATGATGGTTTTTGATAGCTGTAACACCCCGCCTCCGCCAGGGTGGCTCTTGCAAGCACTCTGACTTTGGAGGGGCGTTTGAATCGGGTAAACATGCATAATGATATATCAAGGCAGAACAAGAACATATGTATATATGTAAACAGAGTAAATAACATAAATAAAACAGCGGAAGATTTCAAACCATTTCAAAACAAGTCTGGTACAACATAATGTCAACTTTCCAAATAAACAAGTCTAGATAAAAACAACATCAACTGAAAAACTGAAATACATAAGTACTATCCCCAAAATAAGTGATAACCATAGCTAGCTTCATGTCAAGACCGTACATGAGCTAAAATCCCACAAGCAAGCGACCAGAAATCCAAGCTAAGCTCCAATATTCCCACCCTGAGAACCTGGGGGGGGGGGGGAAACGGAAGAAAAGAGGCGAAAGAAAAACAGGTCAGTCAAAAAGACTGAGTAAGCCCTACTACAATCAATGTAAACTGATAAAGTTAACTGGCATGAGAAGCAGGGATGAACATAAGGATAACAACATACTAGCATGATGATTAACTAACAAGGTAGATAAAGGTGTCATCGCATACTCAGGTTTAAGGTTTTTGCACCACAGGTGTACTAGCAAGCTAACATGACTTGAATAAACAAGTATTGATCCCTTGGCCCGAGCTTTGGCCCAATAACATGAAATGACCCTAATACGAGGTCCAACCAAACGGTCTAATCGATCGGTTCCCTAAGCCTAACTCGTCACGTGTTGGTGTCAATACGGCCCAAACATAATTGTAGTCGGACTGTGCCGGGTCCACCTTCGGGTGTATCAAGCCCTAGGGTGTAAACCCCTGGACACCATAAACATAAGTGCACAGTGTCGATCTACTGGTACCCGTGCATGTTTTCTCCGGCTACGGACTATGTGCACGACCATAGTCCGTCCGGAACTACACCGGCGTACCACTCGGCCGTCGTTTTTGGTCACTTACCTCAAGTCCAGTAATCGTGCCCCTCCCTAGCCTAGTCCCTAGGGTCTTAATGATACAAACTTGGGATTACTGCTGGAGTGGACCCCCATTGCTAGGATTTTCTAGTGGGTTAAGTACGATTTAACCCTCTTGCTAATCATGGATTAACTTGGTTAAGTGTAACGATGAGTTCACGACTTAACCCTGATTAATCTACCAAGCCCAAATTGGTTAAGTATTAAGTGGACCATGACTTAACCCTAATCATGAGGCATTAATTAATTAATGTGCCTTAACCTCTCACATTAGACTTTGTTGCGGTTACTAGTTAAGCCGGTCGGTTCCGGGTAGCTTTACCACCACAACTTGGTCTAACCTCGGGTTCAAGGTACAACATGACCAACTTCTCACATTGGGTCCTATTGTTTGTAGCAACTAGTTAAGCCGGTCGGTTCCGGGTAGGTTTACGCTACAAACTCAACCCAACCTCGAGTTGGTCACACTTATATTTTCTAAGTGTCATGTCCATTATGTTTACAAAACATATTACAAGTTTTCAAGCATTTGGGTAGACCTAACTTAATAGGTAAATTCTCAATCTTATGTTTTTATGTCTTTTAAGTTTACCCAACCCCAAACGCAATCCCATCGCTTACATATCGCAATAGCGCATAAAGGATAGAAAGAGGGAACTTGGCATAATCATGACATAAAGGTGTTGAAGCCACAAGTTTAACATGGTGGCATATGAAATGTACATATGTTCATATACTTGCATATTACATTTTTAGGCCTCAAAAGCATGCATAAAACCAAACTTAGCATATTGGTGATACATGGTGATAAATGACATGTAGAAATGGCCATAAGTTCGCATTTAGCCTCACATGCAAGTTATCATAAGAGATATGATAACTTACATGTTGCCAAAATGCAACCTTTAGCATAAAGCTTGAAGCTTTATGTTCATATACTCAAGGTAAGCTTGCATAACATGATAACATGAGTAAAATGATCCACCCAAACTTGCATACATAACATGACAACTTGCATATCATAACATGGCAAACTTGCATAACATAACATGGCAAACTTGCATATCATAACATGGCAAACTTGCATAACATAACATGGCAAACTTGCATATCATAACATATCAAACTTGCATATCATAACATGGCAAACTTGCATAACATAACATGGTAAACTTGCATATCATGACAAACTTGCATATCATAATGATCAACCAAACTTGCATCATTCATTTAACTTTAGAGTTTAAATATGAAAGTAGAAAAGGGCTTACCAATTCTTATGAAGACACAAATATATTAATAGATTGAGACAAGCCCTTATGAAATCAAATAAACCCAATATGAAAGCTCCAAATCAATAAAAACCCTTGCTTTATGATGTAAATATGGAAACTTGACTTGAATGCAAGCTAATGACACTCATACAAGCTTGAAAACACTTGTATGCATGGAAAATCTCTCATAGAAATAACTTAGAATTTTATGAAGAGAGTGGAGGCCATAAGAGGAATTTTTTTGCCATAGTTTAGTTGTAGGGTTGAATAATGATGATTTAGGGTTAGGTTAGGGGCTTATTTATAGAGATTAGGATTAGTTTCAACCTTAGGATTAAACCCTAATTCCAATCTCAGCCCTTAAAACCGAATCTGGCCCCAAAACCTAACCAAAACCCCAAAATGGTGCACCAGGCAAAACTGCCCGGCTGAACCAAGTCGACACCCAAGTCGACAGGGCTGTCGACTTGGGCCTAACCATGTCGACTGCCTAGTCGACAGGGCTGTCGACATGGGTGGTCTGGCGGGAAATTTCCCACCTGCGCCCAACTGCCCTAATTTCCAAATTCAAACTTGAATTTGAAATCTGTTTTTACTTTGAAATTTTCTGAAAACTTCATTGGGCCTTAATCGGGTCATACGGACTCCGATTTTCGAAAACTCGGACTCTATTTCGCGTATTTTTCCGAGACGAACGCAATGGCATAGCCCGTTTCCCTTGATTCAGATTTGTAAATAAAATTCTGCCTCGATTTACGTTATAACAGGTTATTGAAAATACGGGTTGTTACATTCTCCCCTCCTTAAAGGATTTCGTCCCCGAAATCTCTAAGTTAGGAAGAACATATCCTACCATCCAACATCCATCTACTCAAAACATCATCCACGAGCAATCATTGTCCTTACAAGATTCTAAATGTTGTATGAACATATGCAAAGGTGTGTGTATATGTACTTATCTAATGCAAATATCATCAATGCAAATTATGTTAGTGAAATGAATCCATATGTATGCAATTCCTAACATAATGTATAACATCTATATGTGTGCACATAACATACATCCATATGCAACATCCATGTGATAACACAAAAATTTTCATCCATGAATAAGCATAAACACTCATGCATATGCAATATGAGGAGTGTGTGAGCCGATCTAGTGCCTAATGTGTATAATGCATCCACGAGTAACCACTTGCAAACACTTGCAACCACTTGCAAACATCAAGCATAACATGTTTCAAACACATATTTCATCCAAAGGGTTTCTACCTAAGGTTCTCACGACAAGATTAACACGATATAGATAGCAAAAGAAAGATATGCTACAAAGAGATCGGGAAGATAAGCAAGATATACTCCTTTTGGATTACAAGAAATCCCTTCCTAACCCAACCCATATTCTGTAAAAGCCCAAAAGGTTTAGTCAACCTAACGGACCCCTTTAAGCCTTGACATGTATTACTAACCGATGAGTCACACCCCCTTATGGAGTTTACAACAGAAATGGGATCGAGAACGGGACCGAGAGGATATATGTAAAAGATAACATGCAAGTAAGTTCCACCGGAAAACAAGGATCAAGGATATACTCTTAGAAAGAGATATGATGCGCGTATCTAGCCTTCAGTCTTCTAAGTCACGTTTCCTTGAGTTTAACTCCACTGTGCTTTGACCGTCTTTTACCTCATGATCTCTTGGCTTCTTAACTCTTATTTCCCAATATGAGTTGGAACCCATTTCATTGTCGCCTCTCGTCTTCCTTTTTCACTTACTCTTCTATCATTCTTGGCTTAAACATAACTATGACCTCATGGTTTCATGCAAGCTCTCCAAAATTCACTAGGGAATCCTGGATCTCGTTTACTTACTATAAAGTATTCCACGCAGCAGAACTTTTCTTGGAAATACCAATCCACGTTGCCAATTGCTCTTACTAACGTGATTTTCTATAACTCATGCTTGAACGAAATGAACCATCCGCCTGCGAATGATAGGTCGTACTTAGATTCAGTTGCTTGCCCATGACTTCCCGTAGACTATCCCAAAACTGGCTAGTGAAGATTGAGTCATGGTTACTAACTATACTTTAGGGAACCTCGTGCAACCGCTTTATTTCTTGAAAGTAAACTGTCGCTAGCTATGATGCAGTCCTTTCGCTCTTTACCGGAGTGAAATGAGCACTCTTCGTGAGTCTACCTACTATGACCCACATGCTCGTATTCCCTTTCCTTGATCTAGGCAGTCCAGCCACGAAATCCTTCGTGACGCTTTACTTCTTCCATTGCGGGGACCTCAAATGGATGTAATAGCCCACCGGGCTTTTTATGACTCGGCCTTAATCTGTTGGCACAACATGCACCTTGGGACAAACTCGGCCACCTCCTTGAGTGATGTGCATCTTCAAGAGCCTTCTTTCTCTCATTGCGTCTTAGCCATCCCTTGTCATCTATAGCGAGGTGTCTTAACATCTCGCCTCGAATCAACTTGTCCATGATCTCGACTAACTGCGGGTCTTCTTTCTGTGAAGTCCCTACTTGATCCAGAAGGGTAGGTCCAAGCTCAAGGGACGCTAACTAATTAATTAAACTGAGAAAGCTTCTTACTTCACTTGTCCTCGTCGGAGCTTTCCGGTCTTGAACCGCGACCACTTTTGCGGGATCCACCGCTAAGCCTTGCTTAGTAACTATGTGCCCAAGAAATCTAACTCCTTTTTCTCCAAAATGACATTTGGAGGACTTGGCTTTCAACTGATGGGCTCTAAGCGCATCCATCACCTCCTTGAGATGTCTAGCTTGTTCTTCCTCGTTCTTTAAGAAAGTCAGGATATCATCTACAAAGACTACCACAAACTTGTTCAGGAACTCCCTAGACACCCTACTCATCAAGTCCACGAAGTAGGCGGGTGCATTAGTCAAACCGAATGGCATGACCAGCCATTCTAAGAATCCATCTGGAGTTCTGAACGCAGTTTTGTCTATACTATCCTCAGCTACTCTGAGCTGATGGAATCCAGTAGCAAGATCAAGAGAAAACAGATGTTCCTACAAGCTGATCAAACAAATCATCGATCCTTGGTAATGGTTGTCTATTCTTCTCGTTCTACTCACGATAATCAACACACGGGCGAAGCGAACTGTCCACATTAGTAGCGAATACTACTAGAGCACCCTCTTCGGAAATGCTTCATCGTATGAAGTTCTTCTCAAGCAACTCCTTGACTTGCTTTCTTAACTCTCATCTCGCGGGACCATGTGCCTAACCGGCCACGTAACTGGCTTGGCATTATCAACCAGATAAATGCGGAAATCAATCTCTCGCTTAGGGGTAACCCCCCTTCACTTCACCCAAGATATCAGGATATTCTCGGACCACCCTCACCGATTGCAAACTATCGATAGACGAGTTGAGGGATTCAAGATAACACAACATGACGGGACCCATAGGGTTATAAGAAATTTTTAGGGTATTACCGAGGCGAGTCATGAGCCTCACAACCCTATGCTTTAAAATCAAGGATGGCTCCAAAACTGGACAACCCATCCATGCCCAAAATCAACCCATACCCCATGAAACCGAGAATATAAGCATCACATGAGAACTCTACACTAAAGATAGAGATTTTCAAATCCACGTAGATAATAGACAAATGGGCGGAACCCCCAATTGGATTTGAAACACACACGGGATCATAAACTAGACTAGTACTTAGGTGCAAACTTTCAACTAAACCAGATGAAATAAACTATGCGATGCGCCAGAATCAAACAAAGTACGAACAGGAAAATCAGAAATGTATACAAGGCTCTCAACAGAAATACTACCTCGATCGGGAACTGGAGCGGCATTGAGAGCATGAACTTGCCCTCCTAAAGGTCCAGCACGCTGAGTCTGACCCTGGCCTTGCCCCTGCTTCTTCGGGCAATCCTTACTGAAATGTCCAGTCTCACCGCAGAAAAAGCATTCACCATTCTTCCTTTTCCTCTTCTTACAATCGTTAATAAGATGCCGAACTGAACCGCAATAATGGCACTTCCCCTTGTTGTTATTGCCCTTGTTGTTGTTCCCCTTGTTGCCTTGACTCTTGTTCTTGTTCTGATTGCCTTGACTGCTCTGACCACTTGGATTACCTTGATTTCCTTTCCACTGGGAATCAGTCTTCTTGGCTTGAGTATCATTCATCTTGATCTCTTTCTTGACATCTCCCTGAAGTAACGCCATATCAACCAAGCTCTCAAACGTGGCCCCATGGAGAATATGTGACATAGCCAACCCCTGCAACGGCTCATTCAATCCTCTAGCAAAACGAAGAGCCTTCTTCTGAGGAGTACTCACCATATCCAAGCCAAAACGAGCTAACTGATTGAACTTGTTCACATATTCTTTGACAGACATATCTCCTTGTTTCAAAGTTATGAACCTCTCCATTTGCAGATTCTCCTCAGCAGAAGATAGAAACTTAAGCACGAACCTTGCCCTGAAATCGGCCCAAGTCTCAACAGGCCTAGTACCATTGGTGACTTCCCACCAATAAGCGGCTTCATCCTTCATAAGCCAAACCGCCAACAAGATCTTCCTCTGATCGTCTAACCCAAAGATAGCAAATAAATCCTCGGTCTCTTTCAACCAATTTCTGGCCTCTACAAAAGTCTCAGTGCCTTGAAAGTTCTTGCCACCCATTGCTTTGAAATCTTTGCAAGTCTTTGCGAAGTCAGCTTGAGGATGCTGAGGGGGAGGAGGAAGAGGAACCTCAGTGACAGGAGGAGGAGGAACATCAGCGACAGGAGGAGGAGGAACATTAACTACTGGAGGAGGAGGAGGAACATCTGCGGGGCCGGCTTCGGCCGCCCTAGCCTCCAAAAGTCTCCTATACCAAACAGGTACGTGTACTCCCTCTGGAATAGCAAAGTTATCGGCCATACTAAAAACGAAGAAAAAGACAGATACAGAATGGAGAAAAACGAAGGAATTTTGCTAATGGCTTTTTGGGGAATAGCCTTTAAAATAAACTAGACTTTTCTTTGGAAAATACTTTATACTTGGTTTTGAAAATAGTTTTCCAAAAGTTTTAAAAACCTTTTTGTTCCTTCTCGTAAACCATATGCTCTGATACCAAATGTAACACCCCGCCTCCGCCAGGGTGGCTCTTGCAAGCACTCTGACTTTGGAGGGGCGTTTGAATCGGGTAAACATGCATAATGATATATCAAGGCAGAACAAGAACATATGTATATATGTAAACAGAGTAAATAACATAAATAAAACAGCGGAAGATTTCAAACCATTTCAAAACAAGTCTGGTACAACATAATGTCAACTTTCCAAATAAACAAGTCTAGATAAAAACAACATCAACTGAAAAACTGAAATACATAAGTACTATCCCCAAAATAAGTGATAACCATAGCTAGCTTCATGTCAAGACCGTACATGAGCTAAAATCCCACAAGCAAGCCATCAGAAATCCAAGCTAAGCTCCAATATTCCCACCCTGAGAACCTGGGGGGGGGGGAAACGGAAGAAAAGAGGCGAAAGAAAAACAGGTCAGTCAAAAAGACTGAGTAAGCCCTACTACAATCAATGTAAACTGATAAAGTTAACTGGCATGAGAAGCAGGGATGAACATAAGGATAACAACATACTAGCATGATGATTAACTAACAAGGTAGATAAAGGTGTCATCGCATACTCAGGTTTAAGGTTTTTGCACCACAGGTGTACTAGCAAGCTAACGTGACTTGAATAAACAAGTATTGATCCCTTGGCCCGAGCTTTGGCCCAATAACATGAAATGACCCTAATACGAGGTCCAACCAAACGGTCTAATCGATCGGCTCCCTAAGCCTAACTCGTCACGTGTTGGTGTCAATACGGCCCAAACATAATTGTAGTCGGACTGTGCCGGGTCCACCTTCGGGTGTATCAAGCCCTAGGGTGTAAACCCCTGGACACCATAAACATAAGTGCACAGTCTCGATCTACTGGTACCCGTGCATGTTTTCTCCGGCTACGGACTATGTGCACGACCATAGTCCGTCCGGAACTACACCGGCGTACCACTCGGCCGTCGTTTTTGGTCACTTACCTCAAGTCCAGTAATCGTGCCCCTCCCTAGCCTAGTCCCTAGGGTCTTAATGATACAAACTTGGGATTACTGCTGGAGTGGACCCCTATTGCTAGGATTTTCTAGTGGGTTAAGTACGATTTAACCCTCTTGCTAATCATGGATTAACTTGGTTAAGTGTAACGATGAGTTCACGACTTAACCCTGATTAATCTACCAAGCCCAAATTGGTTAAGTATTAAGTGGACCATGACTTAACCCTAATCATGAGGCATTAATTAATTAATGTGCCTTAACCTCTCACATTAGACTTTGTTGCGGTTACTAGTTAAGCCGGTCGGTTCCGGGTAGCTTTACCACCACAACTTGGTCTAACCTCGGGTTCAAGGTACAACATGACCAACTTCTCACATTGGGTCCTATTGTTTGTAGCAACTAGTTAAGCCGGTCGGTTCCGGGTAGGTTTACGCTACAAACTCAACCCAACCTCGAGTTGGTCACACTTATATTTTCTAAGTGTCATGTCCATTATGTTTACAAAACATATTACAAGTTTTCAAGCATTTGGGTAGACCTAACTTAATAGGTAAATTCCCAATCTTATGTTTTTATGTCTTTTAAGTTTACCCAACCCCAAACGCAATCCCATCGCTTACATATCGCAATAGCGCATAAAGGATAGAAAGAGGGAACTTGGCATAATCATGACATAAAGGTGTTGAAGCCACAAGTTTAACATGGTGGCATATGAAATGTACATATGTTCATATACTTGCATATTACATTTTTAGGCCTCAAAAGCATGCATAAAACCAAACTTAGCATATTGGTGATACATGGTGATAAATGACATGTAGAAATGGCCATAAGTTCGCATTTAGCCTCACATGCAAGTTATCATAAGAGATATGATAACTTACATGTTGCCAAAATGCAACCTTTAGCATAAAGCTTGAAGCTTTATGTTCATATACTCAAGGTAAGCTTGCATAACATGATAACATGAGTAAAATGATCCACCCAAACTTGCATACATAACATGACAACTTGCATATCATAACATGGCAAACTTGCATAACATAACATGGCAAACTTGCATATCATAACATGGCAAACTTGCATAACATAACATGGCAAACTTGCATATCATAACATATCAAACTTGCATATCATAACATGGCAAACTTGCATAACATAACATGGTAAACTTGCATATCATGACAAACTTGCATATCATAATGATCAACCAAACTTGCATCATTCATTTAACTTTAGAGTTTAAATATGAAAGTAGAAAAGGGCTTACCAATTCTTATGAAGACACAAATATATTAATAGATTGAGACAAGCCCTTATGAAATCAAATAAACCCAATATGAAAGCTCCAAATCAATAAAAACCCTTGCTTTATGATGTAAATATGGAAACTTGACTTGAATGCAAGCTAATGACACTCATACAAGCTTGAAAACACTTGTATGCATGGAAAATCTCTCATAGAAATAACTTAGAATTTTATGAAGAGAGTGGAGGCCATGAGAGGAATTTTTTTGCCATAGTTTAGTTGTAGGGTTGAATAATGATGATTTAGGGTTAGGTTAGGGGCTTATTTATAGAGATTAGGATTAGTTTCAACCTTAGGATTAAACCCTAATTCCAATCTCAGCCCTTAAAACCGAATCTGGCCCCAAAACCTAACCAAAACCCCAAAATGGTGCACCAGGCAAAACTGCCCGGCTGAACCAAGTCGACACCCAAGTCGATAGGGCTGTCGACTTGGGCCTAACCATGTCGACTGCCCAGTCGACAGGGCTGTCGACATGGGTGGTCTGGCAGGAAATTTCCCACCTGCGCCCAACTGCCATAATTTCCAAATTCAAACTTGAATTTGAAATCTGTTTTTACTTTGAAATTTTCTGAAAACTTCATTGGGCCTTAATCGGGTCATACGGACTCCGATTTTCGAAAACTCGGACTCTATTTCACGTATTTTTCCGAGACGAACGCAATGGCATAGCCCGTTTCCCTTGATTCAGATTTATAAATTAATTTCTGCCTCGATTTATGTTATAACAGGTTATTGAAAATACGGGTTGTTACAATAGCGATTCGGAGGAAGAAAAAAATCCTTCAAGAGGAAGCAGAAGAAATACAGGACTTATACAATCAAGCCAATGGTTCATCATCCACAACTCGAAGGGGATCGGTTCCTGAAAGGAAGTTTATACACCGAAATCAAGTTACATACCATATGTCTCTGATGCAAGATTACTTCAATGACAACTGCACTTACGGGCCTGATATGTTTTGTAGAAGATACAAGATGTAGAGAAGTCTATTTCTTCGGATATTGGATGGTATACAAGATAACAATGATTACTTTAGGTACAAACAAAATGCAACAAAGACACAGGGGTTATCCGGTGAATAGAAAATGACAGCCGCTATGAGAATGTTAGCTTATGACAGTCCTACAGATGCGTACCGAATTGCGGAGATCGCGACACCTGAAACACTTGAAAATTTCTATCAAGCTGCAGTGGATGTGTACGGAGAGGAGTAATTAAGGTCTCCGAACATAGGTGATATAGTGTGAATCAGAGAGATGCACGAAAGCAAGGGATGACCGGGCATGTTAGAAAGTCTGGACTGTATGCATTGGGAATGGAAGAACTGCCCTAAGGGATTACAAGATGCATACAACGGCAAGGAAAGGCGACCAACCATCATTCTGGAAGCTATAGCATCGTATGATTTGTAGATATGACACGCTTTCTTCAAAATTCCCGGTTCGAATAATGACTTAAATGTTATAGAAAGATCCCATCTATTCAATGATCTTGCTCAAGGCCAGGTACCTCCTTTAACATTCACCATTGGCCAAAATACTTACAACCATGGCTATTACCTAGGTGAAGACATTTATCCGAAATGGGGGCACCATTGTCAAAACATGTCCAAATCCATTGACTCCTAAACAAGCCAAATTCGTGGTGATGCAGGAAAGACAGAGAAAAGATGTAAAACGAGCATTCGGTGTTTTACAATCTAAATTTGCAATGATAAGTAATCCATGTCGGTTGTTGTCTAGGAAGAAGATGTCTACAATCATGTTTGCTTGCATTGTTCTACACAACATGATCATAAAAGACGAAAGAGATTTGGATGACGGGCAACGCCACTACGAACACGAAGGTGCTTCGCAAGCACCCGAAGTATTTCGACAACACACACAAATAACATAAGAGGAATTCAACATTCATTTGGACCGTCAGGTTATGTTTAGAGATGCACAACTCCATAACAGGCTGCAAAAAAACTTTATGAATCATTTATGGAAACACTATGGCGATAATTAGTTATGTTAGTGCCTCTATGGCATTAATTAGTTATCTTAATGCCCTTATTTTACGACGTATGCCTGTCCGAACTCGTGTTGTATTTTATGTATGTACGAAGTTATGTAGTAATGATGATTTAGTTTTTTATTTTACCAGAAGCGTTCTATTGTATTTGTAAGTGTTATTTTACTAGAAGCGTTCTATTGTATTTGTACGTGTTATTAACATCAAAAACTATCATATTTTGGGAAATGTCTAAAATTTATAAAAACACCCATTCCGGTCTAAGAAAACATAATCGTTTTATACTCGAAGTACGGAAACAATAATAACTTTATTTCGTAAGAGTAAAATATGAATGTTGTATAGCTGTTAGGATAGGGAAAAATACATTGATTGTGGTGTAAAAATGTGAATGTGGAAAAGCACCGATTTTACCAACGCTTGATGAAACGCGTCGATTTTTTCGATTCGCTCCAAAAAAATTAACGCACTTCATCCATCGCTGGTGAAATCAGAGCACATGGCCAATTCAAGATTCAGCATTGGCCTCGTAATATTTTGTTGAATATTACGTTCCCCAGCTTATGTTGGGGAACAAAATCTTTGAATATTACTAATTCAGAGAAGGGATATGCATTTGTTGGAGATACTCTAAGAGTTGAGCTCTACAACTTCAACACTTCATGCTAAGTTTAATGAACAAAACTAATACATATATGGTACCATCATGAAAGTATTTCCAACATGTTGGTATACATATGCTTATAATTCAACTGCCATACTATGTCAATTAATCAAAGGAGTCATTTTCACACATGTATGTACACTACAGGTTGATTGGTAATCCAACCTGTTGTTTCCCTTATCAAAAAAATTTTAAATGGGAAGAAGTTCCAAATTTTTTGCATTCTGGCTCTTTTTTTCGAATTTCAACTTTATCGCCAAATGCATGGTGTTTTGCCTGTTAAGAAGTGGAATATAAAATACTAACTTCACATTACTTTATAGTACCTGTTTATGTGTTTATCTGAGAAAATTCTGTGTGTGAATTAAACTTGAATTTCAAAACTATCATGTTGTATTACTTTATGTTGTTTTATTTAGAATAAACCAACCACATGTCAATTTCAGGATGTAAAAGAGCTGGCTTCTTACCTGGCATCAGTACAATAGCGAGAATAACTAATGTCAAATAAACAAAAAAAATCATTATGCTACCAACGTGGAAACTTGACATGCACATTTAAATTGGTTGTCAATTTGACGTTTATTCTACGATAAAATAATTAGTCTGATGTTGCCTTCTACCAGCAAAATAATTATCTTTATGGATTTGTTATGATTAGTAAAACATCAAAGCTATAATTTCTTTTACTTACCCACATATCTACCATGTATACGCTCGTTAACCTGTACTTGCTTATTGCAGCCTCTTTATGTCTCTGCTGGACTACACACCAATATGATGTTTTATAAAGTATTTATTATACGTAACCTTCTACTTAATCAGTTAATATCATTAAAATTATCGTTCAGATCCGTATTGTATGGTTGTGGTTGTATGTAGTTTGTGTGGTAATATTGTTTTTGATGTAAAATTTAACAACGGTTATGCATGCTCCAATAAAACTACAAATACAACTGTGTTTTCCATCTATTTATATTATCTGTGTTTAATACTACCTACATTACAATTATAATACAATATACCAACATTTAAACCATCTCGGCCTACTCTAATCGCCACATCTGCGGACTCCAAAGTAAAATGCAATTCATGCACAGCTTCGTCCTCTAATCTGTCCTTACCAACCTTATAATTTTACGCTGTACATGTGATGATCAACCAAAACATATTATATCTACTTAACATACACCCACTTATATATACTAATATATACTTATGTACCGCCCCCAAAGCTTCCCGTATGCGAAACACAGGCCACACACTATTTTACAAGGAATGTGGAACATGAAGAAAGATATGACTGGTGTGTGTTTTTAACACTTTAAATGTTATTTATTTTGCATATACCTGAAAAACATGAA
The DNA here is from genome assembly GCA_030737875.1 of Allium sativum. Taxonomy (NCBI): domain Eukaryota; kingdom Viridiplantae; phylum Streptophyta; class Magnoliopsida; order Asparagales; family Amaryllidaceae; genus Allium; species Allium sativum. The sequence goes on from CM060926.1 coordinate 1,020,435,125, forward strand.
AATAGGTAAAGAAAAAACTTCTAATACTTACATTTAGTAGTACTGGATAGATATAAACTATGGTACAGAACCTTATATTTTGTTTATTTATCCTTAAATCTCTTTTTTTTACATGTATATGAGAAAATCATACATTGTAATAATGTTACTTAGTGACCATGATATAAGAAATAACTATTCACTGAACCTGCAGTGGGTGACATGTATTATTGTGTTATTCAGTGTTACTTGCTTTCATATCATTATAATTTAGGTTAAGTCTAGAAGTTTGGGTTTGCTGCTGATGGGTTTATTCATGGAAACAGGATAATGGAAATTACTGGAAAATTGGTTTGTCAGGTGATTATATGAAAATTGGTTTGTCATCTCAGCTTATTAGTTTACTTGATCAGCTACAGATAAATTAATACTCGTTGCAGGTTTCTTTCCTACACTTTCATCAAGCTCTTCTCCAGTATCCACAAAGTTCTGATCCAAAACCTCTAATGGTTCAGAAAAGGTCTATTATTCTGATATATATACATATATGGGAATCCATGCAAATACAAATGATACAATTTCCTACAACACTGTCAGTATACTGGATTTTTGGAACTGATGGGATCCAAGTAGAATGCAAAGCACGGGCCACACACTAGTTTTTCAAGGAATGTGGAACATGAAGAAAGATATGATCGGTGTGCATTTTTAACACTTTAAATGCAATATATTTTGCATATACCTGAAGAAACATGAAAATAGGTAAAGAAAAAACTTCTAATACTTACGTTTAGTAGTGGATAGATATAAACTATGGCAAAAAACCTTATATTTTGTTTCATTACAAGAAGCAGCAGAAATTGCGACGAGCAGGGGTAACGGCTAGTGATGGCTAAAAAAGAGGCCGTCGTTAGCCGTTGCACGATCTGCATATATCTAACTACCAAGAGATTTCGCCCCCAATTCATTTCAGCACAAAAAAAACCTACCTTCGTCGCCCTCCAACTCAGCTGCGATTTCACCCACCAAATCTCGATTCCAAGCTTCTTAATTTGTGTCGGTATGTCTTCTAACTCTATTCTATGTTTAATTAGGGTGAATTTGCCTATTTATATGGGTATGTAAACTAATTGTTTATGGATATGAAAGTGGTTGTCTTGTGAGATGCATATGATGTTGATTTTGTTTTAGATTGATTTGAGAATAAGTATAATTATTAGAAGGTTGAAAACGATGATTATCGCATATGTAATTGATTTAGGAGGTTGAAAACGATGATTACCACGTATGTAATTGGGCTTACGATGATTGTGTTGTAGGTTGATTGTGTTATAGGATGATTTGAGAATAAATGAAATAAACGTAATTTTTTAATAGTAGTAAATTGATTATAATTATTGAAATGGTGTAATGATGTCCCTCGTCTGCATGCACTGTTAATTATGTCACCATCGGATGCAAGAATAGTCAGTCCAAACAAATTTAAAGAACGCATTTGCAATTAAAAAATGTTTTGGTGATATGATATTTAATAAAAAAAATGTTAATTGAAAATATTAATTCGAAATGGTTCTTAATTTAGATTTAGATCGTTAAGAATCCTGTTACATGTAACGAAAATCATATTTATAACTTAACTCTTCAAATTTTAAATGCAATTAATTAATTAACTTGAAAGCTAAGTTTATCTTTCAAAAACTAAAATTAACTTCATAATTTATACTTTAAACGAAAATTAACTAGAAGTAACTAAAACAAATTTATACTTCATAATTTTCATTATCATGTTAGTTTACAAATTGAAAGTATGAAAAAATATTATGTAAAAAATATTATGTAGACGCTATGTAGTCAAGGCGTGCGCCTAGGCATAAAAAGACGCAAGGCGCAACTAAGGGGCTTTTTTGAAGCTTAAGGCGCACTTGTTAGTGAAGCGCAAAAAAGCCCAAAGTGCAAAAAACATGTTTTTTCATTTGAAGTTTTTTTTTTGTTTTAAACTTAGGTTAAATGTTTTTTGACTACTTATGTGAACCCCTTAGATAAATTTGGCCCATCCGACAAGTGTTATATATGATTGTTATTTGGATATTCGTTTTTACACAAAACGAAAATCTATATTCATTTGATACAATATTCGTTGGATTTGTTCTAGTATTGGACAAGTTACAAATATAATAACGTAAGCATATTTTATAAACCATTTTAGTTTTAACGGTTAACAAAATTTTGATTGCACTTCCTTTTTGTTACCTTTGTACATGCATTTGTCTACGATACAGGGACCAAAGGGAAGTGCTACTGAAATTTTGTTGAACTGTTTAACCTGAAATGATTTATAAAATATGCTTACGTTATTATATTTGTAACGGGAAGTAGGTAGACCGGCCGTCAAAGTAAAAAGAAAAAACAAAAAAAACCCGGAAACATTAAGTAGTTATAAATGAAATTGTACAAGATTTCAATTAATATAAAGTGTTTGATCGAATTTTCTAACATATTTGTTGCAAATCAGGAAAATGTTTGATTATTTTCATGATCACAATTGGATGTATCAACCCCGAACCGTTAAGAAAGGGTCAATAATGGAATATTTTTATAATGGTGTCCAAGAATTTATTAGATTGCTAAATATAATATTCGAAGTAACATAGACATTCGTTGTCCGTGTAGTAAGTGCAAACATCTGAAGCATTGGACGCCAGAAGCAGTAAAAGTGCATCTGTATAAATTTGGTTTTGTGTCGAACTATTGCTTATGGAATCGTCATGGAGAACTTGTTCAACCTACGTCTAACCCTGCAGTGGTAGAGGATGATAGTACAATGATGAATGATAATACAACGACGAATCCGGTAGAAAATATGGTTTAAGATGCAGCATAATCAATGTTTCCTACCAGTGATCAAGGCGACGATGAGAACGAAAATGTTGAAGAACCAACAGTGGAAGCGATTTTTTTTAATGATTTATTGAATTCTGCTAAGAGGTCGTTGTGGGAAGGGTGTACAACCGGAACCTAATTATCTGTAACTGTCGAATTCATCACTATGAAATCAAAATTCAATCTTACAGAAGCTGCATTTACAGCAGTTGTACAAACTGCAAAATGACATATGCTGCCCAATAATTTGATGTGCAGTAGTCATTAAAAAGTGAAAAAAAATTTATGTCTGCTTTTGGACTACCGTATCAGAAGATAGATACATGTGTTAAAGGTTTCATGTTGTATTGGAAAGAAGACGCTCACCTTAGAAAATGCAAATTTTGCAACGAAGATAGATATAAACCAAGGAAACAATGTTCCACATAAAGGAATGCATTATCTACCCATAACTCGCAGACTTCAACGGCTATACACATCTTCTGCTACAACGTGTCATATGCGATGGCACAACATGAGAACAGCAGAAGAAGGAACTATGATACATCTGTCTGATGGTAAAGCATGAAAACACTTTAATAAGACTTATCCTGAATTTGCTGCAGAGAGCCGTAATGTTAGGCTCGGTTTATGTACGGATGGATTTTCGCCATTTTATCAGTTTGGTAGTAAATAATCATTTTGGCCTATCATTGTTACTCCTTATAACTTACCTCCATGGACGTGTATGAAAAAACTATATTTTGACTTTTATATGGTGAAAATCCAACAATGGATTCCATTGAATGAATAATGGATCTAGATCCTAAAAATAATAAAGCTTTTGAATATGCATGAGTGATCAAATGGAATGAAGCAGCCCTATTCTTAATTTCATTAAAGAATAAAGAATTGAATGAAAGGACTTGCTTTGACCATTAGGGGTAGGTAACCCATTCTTTGTCTTTGTTTCTATTGCATTCTATCTCATGGTATCACATTCTGTTTTACGATATTTGAGAATCACCATCAATACCTGGTTTTAATGATCCGACACAAGGAATTGATGCTTATCTACAACCGTTGGTTGAAGAGTTGAAAACACCGTGACATGAAGGAGTCCAAACGTACGATATTTCGAGAAAAAGGAATTTTCGTATGTTTGCTTCTTTTTATGGACTATTAGTGATTTTCTTGCGTATGGCATACTTTTAGCTTGGAGCACATCTGGACGTCTAGCTTGTCCTCATTGTATGGATGAGACACGAGCATTTTCATTAAAGTATGGGAAAAAATTATTGGTTTGACTTTCATCAGTACTTTCTACATATTAATCATAAATTTAGAACAGATGAAAAGAACTTTAAAGCTAAAAGAGTAGAGACTATGCTACCGCCTAAAGTTTGGACTAGTGAAGAGATATATGAAATTGTAAAAGACTACCCAAAGATACATGAAACTGGAGAGCAGGTTGAAATTCCAGGTAAATCAGACATTCATAATTGGTGCAAACAAAGTATATTTTGGGAGTTACCATACTAGAAAAATCTACTAGTTCGGCATATTATTGACATCATGCATAATGAAAAAAACGTTTTTGATAACGTTTTTAATACAGTTTTTAATGTAAAGAGGAAAACCAAGGACGATGTGAATTCAAGACATGATATATTACACTTCTGTAAACGACCGAAACTTCACTTGTATGACGAGAATAAAAATCCCAAAGCATGCTATGAGCTAGACAATAGGCAAGTAAAACTCATGCTAAAGTGGATGGAAGGATTACGATGTTGTTGAGGGCAAAAAATGCCGTAAACACCAAAGATTCCCAATTACTAGGAATTATAAATACGGTCGCATAGACAAGCACATAAAACAGAACATAAGCAGTAAATAACACAAGAGAATTATAGTGGTTCAACCTCAGTGAGGGCCTACGTCCACTTTGAAGAGTTGTTGGAATTTTATTGATCACTTGAAAGATTACAAGGTTGAGACCCTCTCATTACATTTGTTGACTATGATACATGAAGTTACAATAGTTATATTTGCAAGAAATAGTAAAATGGACAATTTTGCCCTTCTTCTTCCTCAAAGAGAGATGTCATTAATGAAGCTCTATAGAGGTCTCAAAGCCAAAGAATCTCCCCCTTTTGAAGTGTGAGGCCATGGGGTATTTATAAGAAGTGGTTAGGTAGGAGTAGGTAGAAATGGGGACCATCTACATAAAATTCGCACCTCAGGCCCTCGCACCCCATTTTTTCGCACCTCTTCCAGAGGGTGTGAATTTCGCACCTCGTGGGTGCAAAATTTTGCACCACGAGGGTATGAAATTTCTCACCTCGCGGGTGCGAAATTTTGCACCTTGAGGTTACGAAATTTCGCACCTCGCAGGTATGAAATTTCGCACCTCGAGGGTGCGGAATTTCGCACCTCTCGGGGGTACGAAAATTCCGTTTGAGAGGCGCGAGGTCTGTCCAAGTGGCTTGGGGGCTTGAAATCCTGGCCGGTGCGTCCGGGGATGTCGAGGCCTTGGTCCGGGAATGTGCTGGGGGAGCGGCGAGGCTCGCTAAAGTTGTTGGCTGAATCTTGACTTTGAGCTGATCTGTTAATTCTGGGAAACACACTTGTTGGCGGAAATCGGATGAATCGGGCGGTGCCTTGGGCTTATGATCAAGCAGTTTTAACTTTTCTAAGAGTTTTTGGATCGAGAGCCGACTGTTTGGTGTGTATACTTGAACCCTTAAGGCTTGTGGGCGCGCATTTGAATCGGGTTGGTCTGCTCGGTTGAGATTCCCAAAGCGTGTACACATGGTCATTGCCATGGCTTAGGCGCATGATTGCCCTAAGTGGTTGCTGAAACGTCGTTGAGATGGAGCTTGATTATTTGGAGTATCCGTTAAATCACTTGGACTAGGTGAGCCCAAGGTCGCTCAACGATCCAAGCTAGTCCCATTGATCAAAGTTTCGGCAACTCGTATATGCAAATGCCATTGTTAGGAAAATACTTGTCATGTCGTGGCATGGATTCATATGGATTCTCCTTTAGGGCGAGGTTGGACCCAAATGCTGGGCGCGGGCGCTTTGATGATCGAGCACTTGGTGAGTACACAGGTGGTCGTTGGGTCATGATTGGCTTGGTAGTTGGAGCTTCGAAGTTAAGTGAATATGATCGTAGCTTGGCGTACGATCCCGAATTCCGATCCCGGAACGTTTGTTTGGGGCATGTCGATCCCCTGATTGTAGTTGCTTCTTTTCTTCTCTTCTCTGGATAGAAAATCATCGTAAGGCATGGAGGATGCCAAAATACCTCTTTTGTACTTTGGATATTCGAGGTGTTGTTAGGTTTTCGGGAGAAGGGAAGAGAGATATGGAAAGTAAGAGGGCTTTCGGTTTTGGTATTCAAGAACGTGGAGCGGCGGACCTTGGGAAACGGGATTATGAATTTGACTAAAGGTCGCCAAGCATGTGTGAATACGGGATTGGGCTTTGTGTCCCAAATGCTTATTAAATCTTTCACGCTCTTCAGGAGTTCAAACCTTGGTTGAGGAGATGACAACTAAGCCGACGCGCTGGAGTACGAGACATAACTTCGCACTCCCATGACTCTGCCGCGCCCTGTCTTCGATCTTGAGTTTGTAAACTTGAACCTTTGCATGGAGCCATATGAGCGGACAGTGATTAGTGATTTTTGGTCTCACGACGTGGTCCTCAAGGAATGGACCTGCTTGGATTGTCAGCTTGAATGCTTATGTAAGATATCGACCCATAGTCGAGCTGTTAGTCTTGGGACCCGATCAATAACCTAACCACGATGCGGCTTCATCTTAACTTAGGTGTTGCACTGGCGGTTGGTGATGGCCGTGGCGTTAGTTGTTGAGGCTAAAGGCTGCCACCTGTTTTAGAATGTCAGCATTTTGTGGAGTCCGGGTACTGATGGAAGCCGAGAAGCCTCCAGGGCCTGAAATTTGGCTCCAGATTTCCTTCGTTACGAGGTAAAGGTGCTATGAAGATGGTGGCTCTGTAGGATGCTGTGAAGATGACGCCAGTGCAGAGACTTAAGGGGATCTGATCGGGTCTTGAGATTGCCAGGCTTGTGCAATAATCCGTAGAGGGTTGCCCCTAGGCCCGGGTACCTGCTTGATTTTGCTCGACGTCAGAGACGAGCTTGCAAGCTTGGATCGTTGCTCAATGTTTCATGTCTGGTCAGTAATTGGAGTTGAATGTAACACAATTGGTTGGCAAATGATTCAAAAATGAACTTATTCGGACTGACCGCTCGTATACGCGCGCAAGATGCGGGCATACGGTCGAGTTGTTAATCTTCAACCCACTTATGTCGGGATCATTATCCGATCCGAAAATGGTGTTGACGTTTACCGGTAACCACTGCCATAGTTATCCAAACTAGGTGCCGTCGCCGCGTTTCGATGCATTTGTAGGTATGCATCGAGGGGTGTGAGTTAGCTTCATGTTGCGTTTAAATATGAGTTTGCTGGCAGGGCGCTGAGACTTTGCGAACCAAATGAACCGGCCATGGAAACCCGAGAACTTGCACTGAAATATGGATTTTTTATTTAGCGTATTGAGAATTTATCTAAGTTCTCCAGTTCCTCGAGGAACCGGTGGTTATATTGCTTCCTTTGTACTTTGGTGCGGGCTTCTATGCCCGGTCTTCCTAGTATTGCCGGGAGGTTAGAAGTTTCCGAGACCCGAGGCTTTAGGTTCGGGTCCTCCTCATGGAGAGGTGTATGTTCCTCTTTAGAATGGTTTCCCCGATGGTTGTGGCGATGGAAATGCCAGCGCTGAAGCTGGTGGAGATCCCCCTCAGCTCCTGCGATGAGCAAGCTGGTGCGGAGATAGGCGGGGGACTGCCCCCAAGCTCGAGTACTTGCTAACTGAAGAGGATGTGAGTGATGAACCCTCAGAGGTCAAATAGTCGCTTCGTTTGCTGGGAAGCCCCACCTGGAGCGGAGGCGACGCCAAGCTTTGCCCCCATGCTTCCTCAAGTGTCCGAGTCCCAGTTGGAGTTATAGCGAGAACAATCTGGAGTAGTAGGAGAACCCGTGGCTTCGAGATCCCATATTTATACCAGCCTCCTTGGAGGAGGAGAAGTTGTGGCTGGACAAAGCGCTCATGCGATGGGCGTAGCTGATGTAAGTGTGCAAACAAAGCAAGCTACGATAAAGGTCAGGAAGCCCGGCTGGTGACAAATTCGGAGGAGCCGAAGGGGAAGAGGGACATGATGAGGCTGCCATACAAGATGCATGGGCGAAGGCTAGTCGGGATGCCCAGGAGAAATCTGCCACTGTGGTGGCGAAAAGGTAGGCCGATGCTGAGCTAGAGAAGGGGAGGGCCTCTGAGTAGGTTAGGAAAAAGGAGAGCCGTCGATGATGCTCACCAGAAGAGGGCGAGAGGACCCTTAGCGAACTTGAAGAAGATGCAGTTATGTGATTCTAGGACACGGAGCCAGCTGATCAGAAAGCCGCCTAGGATGCCGAGAAGAGGGCAGAGCTGGGCGCCAGGAAGGCTTGGGGAGAACCCCAGCAGCATTGGTCCTTTCTTCTTACATCGTCCCTAAGCTGTTGCCATGTATTTCTCTCGGGGAGGTTATGATGATTACAAGCAGCGAGGATGATGGCGGAAGGCGCACATCGGTGCCTTATGAATCTGTTACTCCTGTGTAGAGTAGAGGAGGAGGAAGCAGTTTTAGAAGGAAAGGGCCCGTCAGTGGCGGTGACCTGCCTGTATCGAACCTGTATAGACAAAAGAAAAGAAAAGAAAAGAAAAGGATGAGTAGCATCAACAATTGTTAAAGGAATTAAAGATACTTTGGGTTAGGTAAACCAATAGTATATTCGAGTGTGGTCCTCACTTTTGTTTCATAAAGACATGGTGTGGTATTCATGTATACTCTGTCATCAGAGAGAAGAGATGTTAGACATGTAGTCTGTATAACGTGTGTGTGTTTGTGAAATGGAATATGAATTAGTAAAGATCGTGTTTCATGTTAAGTGTTCGAATGTTCTTCTCATGTTTTCCGGCGTCCTGTACTTGCACAAGCATACTTGTTGTTATGCCAACAGAAATGCGATCGGAGACCGCGCTCTGGTTGATTATTCCAGAGGGGTGTGATTGTGTACCGCGCTCTGGGTCAATTATTCCGGAAGGGTGTGATAGAGCGCAGGCTTCTAAGTTTTCCTCAGCTCAGGAAACCCATAGTTTGCGAAGCCTGGCTGAGCACCTGCCGTGTACTTGGGTTTCTCGGGGTTAATCCCAAGTGTAGCGGAGGCGTTTGACGTCGTGTTATGCGGTCCGTCTGGTGTATGGCTCTCACGTCATTCATCGGGTTAGAGCGAGTGACATCGTCGTTTATTCATCGGAGAAAAGCTCTGATCATCAGCCCGTAGGGTCCGATCGTGGCCGTGATCCGCACCTATGCCTTTAGAGCTTTGGGGAGAAACAATTTAATGTCGGTCTCGGTGCTGCGTCGAGATTCAATAGGTACCCGTAGCTAGGGGAAGTTTACATTGCTCCCAGCTGTCTGTTGGGCGGCCCCAAGTCGCTTGGGACTTGGGCGCGGAACGATTTATCCTTGGCCTCGGCATGGGGCCGAGGTTCGAGTTCGTGGTTATTTATACACGGTCGCGCCGCGGGCCGGCGACTCGAGTAGCGTTGCCACTTCCCGTGCTCGGGGTGCTGGTCGTAGCAAATGTTGTTTGGCCTCGATATCGGATCGAGGCTCGGAAGGCGGCACAGACTCCCGTGCTTGGGGCGCCGGTGCGGCGATCGAAAGTTTGTACGCATGCTGGTTGTCAGGATTGAACAAACATGTCATGAATGTCATGCACGGAGCAAACATGGAAGGGAGACAGGAAACTGAACATCATTTCTAAGGATAACTTTGGCAGTGATAGCCTTTACAATGCCTTGAATTGCAGGAAAACAAAACATCGTTGGAGTGCGTGAATTAATTGTACACTAGGTTATAGAAAGTAGAGATGAGGATGTTCGTTGTTCCATGCTCTTGGGAGTTTGGCTCCGTCCATGGTTGAGATTTCGAAAGTTCCATCGCCGAGCTTCTACTGTATGGGCATGGGCCTCCCTGACGAGGAGCGAGGCCTGCAGATGAAGGGAAGGCCCGTTTGAAGTCGAGGCTGCCAATGTGTGTTCGAGCGGGCCTTTGGTTGAGCTTCCAATCGTGCCCCCAAGTGGCCAGAGAATTAGTTGGAGGAGGATGGTTGTGATACAGCAAAGAGGAGGTGTGTCTTCGAGAAGGGGCCTTGCTTCTTGTTTTCATTTTTTTGTAGGCCTATATATATTGGCCGGAATGAGGCATCTATCCGTGAATGGATGGTTCTGTTTGAATTTCAACGATAACGACTATTGGAAAGGTTGCGACCCTTTACCCATAGACAATTCAGTCGACAATTATGCTCAAGGTCCTATTTTTTGACCTTTAAACTGTTGTATATAACAGTGTTGTATACACAATTATATGATTTTCGTTTGATGATAACAACCAAATAAATTTTATTTCAAATGTGTTTGTAATCGTACTGTTTCATATTCACATCACAGACAGGAATATAATATTTAAATTTAAACAGAATATGACTATGCACGAATTCAAATATTCAACAGTATTTTATTTAAATTTAAATATTTTATTTCATACATTCAAACAGTACAAATTTTATACTCCACTATTCGAATACATCAACGATATTTCAATTTATATTCATTTTCATATTCACTACAACACTCACACTCGACTATACATACACTTTGATTTCACTCATATATAGATATACATGTATTTTTTTGTCTTCTGTTTTTCCATCTTCAATCTTCTATCTTCAGTCTTCTGTCTTCACAGCTCTTAGTCAGTCCAGTCACCATCTGCTTACCTGTCACAATAGAAACACACACAGAGTATCTAGAACAGAAATAATATTCTAATTTCTAGCAAATATTATTGTATTTTTAAAATTTTATTTTCCTCAGTTTTCTGGTGTGTTTCTCATCATTTTTCATGACTTGATCTGATTCATCTATGTCTAGGCAGGCAGTTTGTATATGTACAGGGACAGGAAATTTTATGAATGGCTGCATATACACATGTGTATAAATATACATGCGTGCACTGCCTCGCCAACCAGCGAGCAACTGAGGAGTAGCCACATGGACCGTCTCGACTCAGTGAAATGTGAAACAACAAATGCAAGAATACAAGTTTCAGCAATGGTGTTCATGATCTAAGCACATAATGAAAACATGTTGGTCAAGCTGGAATGTATATATGGACATCATTCATGGATGAGCAGCAATACAAGTGAACAATATTTTTTTTGGCAAGCCAGAGTGGCTCAAAATCAAGGCAACAATGTTCATGAAAGATGCACAAGGCCATGGTATGAAAATGGTGTAGCCTAGCAAATACAAGGTTCAAGTGTTACAGCATCAAAGCTAAATGGTCGAGGTAAAAAGCCAAGTTGTAGCAATCATTGGAGTAGCAGCTAAATGCTTAAGATCAAGAAAATCAACATGAACAAACGCACAAGATCAAGTAAAATTTGAATGGCAGATCAACTCAAAACATGGCAAATCAGCAAGTGTATTTTGCATGGAAAATCAGTTGACAGTCATGGCAGATCGGCTCCAGATCAAGTGATCTGACGGTAGATTTTTTTTACAGCTAGTTCAAAATGGTCAAGCAACTTAAATGGAGCAAGTGCAAATAATTTAAGATCAGGCAATTCAAGTGATCATGGCAGAATACAAAGGGCCGCAAACTAAGTATGGTCAAAACAACTAAACTGATGTTTAGTACAACATCATAGTTCATATATGAAAACAATATACACATACATGCCAGCATGTTTGCAAGTGAGGACAAGGAGCAAAACAAATGCTAATAAGTGTATTAGGTGATAAATCGCACAAGACAGTGAGGAACACATTGGAGCTTGTGTGCATACAGGTGTAACCTGCAATATGAATAGAGTGTATCAACAAAGCAGTGTGAATATATTCATGCACAAGATATGCACAAGTCAATATGGCACAGTTCAGGGGCTAAATTCAAAACAACAATGCATGTGTGAAATCAATACAGAAAGGCAGTTGTTGGAAATAAATACAGTGGTGCAAATCATGTAAATAGACGCGAGCATACATTGTGCAAATCTGGTATGAAAGTGTTCTTGGCAAAAACACAAATCAGTGATTAATGTCTGGCAAATCAGGTTTGTAATTTTAAGTCTTTCCAATTTATTTTAAAGAATTTTTTTCAGAAATGATTTAATCAGAAGAAACTCAAGAGCATTTTTCTTTGGGTCAAGAATGGTTTCCAGAATTAGATCAGAAATTTTAAAGCATGCCATAAATTATGGAATTCGAACAAGTTTTTTTCTTAAGACAGAGCAGAATTCAGTTTTGGCATTTGTTCTAAAAAGGGAAAATAAACTAATTCCAAATTTCAAAATATCATTTTTGGCAAGAACTTTCGATTTAAATTCATTTCAGGAAACAAGCTTTTAAACATTTCCAGATTTATGTCTAATATTAGTTCGAACTCAAAAGGGGAAATTTTAATCTACCAGTGTCAGTGAAGGTAAAGGATAAGACCAGGTTCAATCAATTCATCCATGCCTTTTATTCACATAGAGGAATCCAATCAAGAAATTCAAAAGAGGAAAATCAAACAACATTTCAAAACAGGAAAGTGAAAAATTCATTCAAGTCGTGTAACAAAAGGGGAAAGCACCAATCAGCAAATTAGCCGAGTCATTCACGTGAAATCAGAGCATTAATTAGGATTTCTATAATCCTATTTTAACACCATATACATCATTGGCAAAGATATATCGAAACCCATAGAATCAATTCAAGCATTTTTTTTAAAAGCAAGAAATTTCAGAAGACTCACAGTTTCGATCGAGCCAGAGAGCAATCCCAAATCGATAGAGCAAAGCCATCGAATCACTGAGAGCATCCAACGTTTGAAGACATCACTGAAGAAATTCAATCAACATACAATCAGTCGCGATTTGGAGATTCAAAGAAACCCTAGTTTCTTGTTTTCACAGAGCCGCCATTTTTAGAGATAAAGGGATCGAGCAAAATGGAAATGAAACGGGCCGACCAACTAAACTTGGCTAAGCCAAGTTTTAAGTTTTAAAGAGGATTTTTTTTTAAAATAGGGTTTCTTATTTAGTTGTTTTTTTTAATTAAATTTGTTTTGTTGTAGTTTATTTTGAAAACCATAAAACAGTTTCTAGGTCTGTAAAATCTAGGGATCAGTCAGGGTGTTGACTGACAGTTGACAGAGTCTGTAAAATCTGGGTTACTGGTTACAGGGTTGTAATTAGGGGAAATTTGATCGAGGGAATATCGGTCAGTCTACGGTTTTGAGCGTAGGGTTAGAATAGGAGCAGGGTTTGCGAGTGTACATGGTCTTGTATGCGGGATCTGTTCTATCACCTAGTAGAAACCTTAGGAATGCAGCAGTAGGCAGGATTTTGCCGAAGCTAGGTATCTCTGTGTCTCATTTACTTTCTGTATTTTTATATCTGCTGCATTCTGTGATCTGTTTGTCATTTTAATATCCTGTCAGTTTTTCAATTCAGTTTAAAAACTGTGATAATCCCTATTCACCCCCCTCTAGGGTTAATCTAGATCCAACAATTGGTATCAGAGCTGGTATAAGGTTACTACATGATAGGGAGTTCTCGCTCTATGATCTAGTGGCGAAGTAGTGACTCTTATCCCTACATGTCCGTGGGTGGTTGTCTATGTCGAGAGGCAGGACGTGAAATCAGTCTCTGAGGTGCCATTGTAGGCCACCGGGGTGTGATTAAAATCCTCGAGAAGGAGACTACAAGTGGTATCAGAGCAGGTATTTTCTTTAACTCTAGAGTCATGGGTAACCCTAGTGATAGTCAGTCCAGTTCAACTCCAACTATTTTCACCGGAACAGATTTTTTAAACTGGAAATCCAAAATGGAATTTTATTTAAAATCTGTTAATATAAAATGTTGGGATATTGTTATCAATGGGTATGATATGGTAGATAAAGTTTTTAATTCTCGTGCTACACATATTCTATATTCTTATCTTGATGATGATCAATATAATCTGATCTCTCATTGTTTAACTGCGCAGGAAATATGGAGAACACTCGAAGCAAAATACGGACGAAATGACAAAAATTGCTCAAAACCCCACATGGACAACTCATGTTCAGAATTTTGCCTGACTGGATTTACCAAGGACGAATCTAAAGATGGAGACTCAACAGACAATGAGACAAGAGATTACTCATATGAAGATTTGTTCATTTTTGTACTGAATTAACAAAAGTTGTTGATAGTCTCAAATCTAAAAATTAAACTCTGAAATCTGAAAAACTTGAGTTGATCACCAAAAATAACATTTTGGAATTAAAGCTTGAAAATGTCAGAAATTTAGAAAATTCCGACTGCAAAAATTGTTTCAATTTCAAATCGGATTTAGTTCATCAAAATGAAGATCTGAAAAATCTAGAAAATGAAATCATGCTTTTAAAAGAAAAAGAGAATGAACTAATTTGTAGAAACAATATTTTGAAAAAGGAATTAGATAATCTCAAGACATCTGAAAATTCCAAATTTGAAATTTTTGAAAGGAAGAGCCTGTTGAAAACTGAATCTATTTTGAAAGAACTTGAAAACGAGATTGAAAGATCTAAGAAATTTGAATCCGAAAAACCAAAACGATTTGAATCTGAGATCTCTAAGTCCCAAGCCAAAATTGAATTACTTGAATCTGAAAATTTGGTTTCGAAACAACATGATATTGAAAGAAAGATCACTAATAATCGATGTTCTGATTAAATAAAAGAAAACAGTGATCTTAAATCCAAAATTCAACGATTAGAATCAATTTTGGATAAATTTTCTAATGGGGAAAAATCGTTGAATATGTTGTTGCAAAATCAAGTTTCTATTGGAAATAAATACGGTATTGGCTTTGGGAAAAATAATGTTTTTGAAAATGTCAATTCAAATGGCTTTAAAAATCCCTTAAAGAAGGATAATTTTGAAAAGTTGAACTCTGGAAATTTCAAAAGTTTTTTGAATCACAAACGTGATAAGAAATTATTTGATAACAGTTTATCTAATCCACTTTGGACCCCAAAAAGAAATAAAGTGAATTCATATAAATTCAAACAGATTTGGGTCCCTAAAGGAACTTTGGTAAATTCTGATGGACTGTTATACAAACAAGTTTGGGTACCAAAAGATGTTAACAAAACTATGAGTGGTTTTACTGCTTTTGTTAGACCACTCAATCCTCTTAACAGTTAGGTACCGAAGGAGTCTGAGGAACTGCATTGCTAAAGGAAAATTGGATTCAACCTACTACATATCACATAATCATTCACAGTTCCTTAGCCACATCTGATGAGTCAGAGATTTTGGTTTACACTGATTTCAGGTATGATCTCTGAACTTACCTCTGTATGTATTCTCTGTTTTTTTCTTGCTTATTTTCTCCTTCTGTCTCCTTCTGTTTTTTCTTTTTCTTTTTTTGATTTATCACTTCCATACTATTTCTTTTTATTCTGAGCCTCTTCTAACTTCCAATTGCAGTATTCATGATCTTCTAGAAATTCGTTTTATTTGACTAAAACTCTAATGTCTTTAATAATTTCCAGATCTTGAATTTAAGCTTGCAAATATCTGCAATTGTTTTGATGTTTATTTTTTATTTCTGAATTCATAACAGTGTTGATTTATTCCTGTCATATCTTGAACACTGTTAATTTGAATTCTAAATTTTTGAAGATCTGAAAAACAATTGAAATTTCACACAAATCTGCTGTTTTGAGTCTCTTCTAATTCAGTTTAGAAAAGCTTGAAATATTATACTCATTACAGCACACTGCTACTTATCAGTCGTGATAATTTCATTGATTTTTTAGATTGGCTTAGATATTCTTGAAACATTGCTTACATCTTGAAATTCTCCGTTATTCATGATCATCTGGTTTGGATTTTTGTTTGTTTAAGATCATTTGAAGTTTCTGATATTTTGAATCTCACACACCTCTCATATCTGCAATTATTAATCATGTGTGATTGATTCATTGTATCTCAAGAACTACATTTATTTCAAGTGATTTTGAATAAACCACTATTTTTTGGATCATGAATTTTCTTTCAAACTTGATGTAAATATTCTGAAACATTCTTTGTACTTGTCAAAAATATTTGTGAAAATTCTTTTGAAAATATGGTCATAAATATCACTGTTATTTCATGATTATTTGATTTGAATATATGTTTGTTTAAAATCATTTGAAATTATTGAGTTATTGAATCTCACACATAATCTTGAATCTGAAATATAACCTGGTGTGATTGATTCGTTAAATCCTAATACTTTCACGCTTCTTCAAATGATTTAAAATAAAGTATTTTTTTTTAATCTGGGATCATGAAATATTTTTTGTGACCATCATCTTGTCTTGTCTTCTTGGAAACTGTCCTTGTACTGCTCTGATACTGTTCTTAGATAACTGCTTGTTTATGATTTGTTTGCTGCTCTGATAAATGTGCCTAATTTGTCATCTTGTCTGCTAGGGCCTTGTGATTAAATTTATTTTATCTGTGATACTCTTATTTGTCTTCGGTGTTTTGTTACAATCCTCATTAATAGGGACACCAAGTGGTATCGGAAGTGCCTTATATTTGTCTCACCCATCTGTACTTAGATTCAAATCTTCACCATGTATAGATCCACACACTCTTTTTGCCTTGTACACATTTTTCCCTCTTGTCCTGTATAGATCAGCATATTCCTCTTGAAACTGATTTTCAATTTTAAAATTATTTATTGATTATTCATTCAGAAATTGAAATCAATATCCAAATTGAACTGTATTTATAATTCATCAAAAATATTTTCAGAATTTGAAATTGTGATAAATTGTGACTACAGTATATTTCACAACAATAGGAGATTTTATTTAAATTTCATGATGGTTGAACTTTTATTATAATATCTTTTGAATTGAGAATTATTTCACGACCATCTCCTTTATCTATCATCATTCTGCCATCCATCATGTCTTTTATAATAATGTGGAGAGTTTATTATTTTTTTAAAAAAAACTTTTTGAATAAACAGTGAAAATATTTGTGATAGAATTTGGACTATGTTATTATTCAGAATTAGTGATAATTGAAAATGTTCAATGATCTCGGTACAGTTGATCATATTTCATAATATAATTAATTTATAAATTTATTTCACAGTCCATCTCTGTACCTACCACTTTTCTATCATCCATATCGGTTTTATATACCGAGGAGTATTTCCTTTAAAAAGCTGAAAATGGTAAAAATATAATTATTATATAAGAGTGTCTCTAATCTCATTTAAAAATCCAAGCTCTGGTCATGCATTGTTATGAGACAACTTATAATTTAAGCTGCGACTGACCTCATTTAAAAATCCAAGATCTGGTTATGCGTGGTCAGTGTGCTCTTAAATAAACAAATAAAAAAAATGTGTGCTATAAATAGAAATCTATTTGGAATTTTCCTTGGTGTGTAAAAACAAGTCTATCAATCCATATTCTAATATGTGAAATGTGTTGAAATCTTATGACGTATTATGATCTGTTGATTGATAGGTATTGGGATTTAAGATTATCCGATTTTGTCAGTAAAACTGAATTATTAATTATAATCCAAATCCTTCACTGTTTTTGTGCTTTATTTTTATAAAAAAAATCTTTTGAAAATAATTGGAAATGATTTGTTTTTAATAACTCTCCCCATTATATATAAAATTCATCATAAATCCATCATTCTCTACAATGTGAAATATGCCACCAGTTCTTAGTTTATTATGATTTTTGTTTGACAGATTGAGATTTAGGATGACCGTTCTTCCTCTTAAGCTGATAATTGAAAATTTGTTAGTCACTATTCATCTGTATTTTAATTTCTATATCCTTTTGATGATAACAAAAGGGGGAGAATGGATTGAGATTTTGATTTATGAGTGAATATTTTATAAATATTTTTAATTTTGAAAATTTATCATTATTCAATTTTCACTTTTCACTCATGCACAGTTATAGGTGGAGTTTTCTGTTGTAGGGGGAGCTAATAAATAGGGGGAGTTCAATATGCACTGTCAAACATATTTATTTTGTTTCAAAATCTATTATTTGTTTGTCATCATCAAAAGGGGGAGATTGTTGTATATAACAGTGCTGTATACACAATTATATGATTTTTGTTTGATGATAACAACCAAATAAATTTTATTTCAAATGTGTTTGTAATCGTACTGTTTCATATTCAAATCACAGACAGGAATATAATATTTAAATTTAAATAGAATACGACTATGCAAGAATTCAAATATTCAACAGTATTTTATTTAAATTTAAATATTTTATTTCATACATTCAAACAGTGCAAATTTTATACTCCACTATTCGAATACATCAACGATATTTCAATTTATATTCATTTTCATATTCACTACAACACTCACACTCGACTATACATACACTTTGATTTCACTCATATACAGATATACATGTCTTTTTTTTGTCTTCTGTTTTTCCATCTTCAATCTACTATCTTCAATCTTCTGTCTTCACAGCTCTTAGTCAATCCAGTCACCATCTGCTTACCTGTCACAATAGAAACACACACAGAGTATCTAGAACAGAAATAATATTCTAATTTTTAGCAAATATTATTGTATTTTTAAAATTTTATTTGCCTCAGTTTTTTGGTGTGTTTCTCATCATTTTTCATGACTTGATCAGATTCATCTATGTCTAGGCAGATAGTTTGTATATGTACAGGGGCAGAAAATTTTCTGAATGGCTGCATATACACCCGTATATAAATAAACACGCGTGCACTGCCTCGCCAACCAGTGAGCAACTGAGGAGTAGCCACATGGACCGTCTCGACTCAGTGAAATGTGAAACAACAAATGCAAGAATACAAGTTTCAGCAATGGTGGTCATGATCTAATCACATAATGAAAACATGTTGGTCGAGCTGGAATGCATATATGGACAACATTTATGGATGAGCAGCAATACAAGTGAACAATATTTTTTTTGGCAAGCCAGAGTGGCTCAAAATCAAGGCAACAATGTTCATGAAAGATGCACAAGGCCATGGTATGAAAATGGTGTAGCCCAGCAAATACATGGTTCAAGTGTTACAGCATCAAAGCTAAATGGTCGAGGTAAAAAGCCAAGGTGTAGCATTCATTGAAGTAGCAGCTAAATGCTTAAGATCAAGAAAATCAGCATGAACAAACGCGCTAGATCAAGTAAAATTTGAATGGCAGATCAACTCAAAACATGGCAAATCAGCAAGTGTGTTTTGCATGGAAAATCAATTGACAATCATGGCAGATCGGCTCCAGATCAAGTGATCTGATGGCAGATTTTTTTTACAGCTAGTTCAAAATGGTCAGGCAACTTAAATGGAGCAAGTGCAAATAATTTCAGATCAGGCAATTCAAGTGATCATGGCAGAATACAAAAGGCCGCAAACTAAGTACGGTCAAAACAGCTAAACTGATGTTCAGTACAACATCATAGTTCATATATGAAAACAATGTACACATACATGCCAGCATGTTTGCAAGTGAGGACAAGGAGCAAAACAAATGCTGATAAATGTATCCGGTGATAAATCACACAAGACAGTGAGGAACACATTGGAGCTTGTGTGTATACAGGTGTAACATGCAATATGAATAGAGTGTATCAACAAAGCAGTGTGAACATATTCATGCACAAGATATGCACAAGTCAATATGGCACAGTTCAGAGGTTAAATTCAAAACAGCAATGCATGTGTGAAATCAATACAGAAAGGCAGTTGTTGGAAATAAATACAGTGGTGCAAATCATGAAATAGATGCGAGCATACATTGTGCAAATCTGGTACGAAAGTGTTCTTGGCAAAAACACAAATCAGTGATTAATGTTTGGCAAATCAGGTTTGCAATTTTAAGTCTTTCCAGTTTATTTTGCAGAATTTTTTTTCAGAAATGATTTAATAAGAAGAAACTCAAGAGCATTTTTCTTTGGGTCAAGAATGGTTTCCAGAATTAGATCAGAAATTTCAAAGCATGAAAGAAATTATGGAATTCGAACAAGTTTTTTTCTTAAGACAGAGCAGAATTCAGTTTTGACATATGTTCTAAAAAGGGAAAATAAACTAATTCCAGATTTCAAAATATCATTTTTGGCAAGAACTTTCGATTTAAATTCATTTCAGGAAACAAGCTTTTAAACATTTCTAGATTTGTGTCTAATATTAGTTCGAACTCAAAAGGGGAAATTTTAATCTACCAGTGTCAGTGAAGGTAAAGGATAAGACCAGGTTCAATCAATTCATCCATGCCTTTTATTCACATAGAGGAATCCAATCAAGAAATTCAAAAGAGGAAAATCAAGCAACATTTCAAAACAGGAGAGTGAAAAATTCATTCAAGTCATGTAACAAAAGGGGAAAGCACCAATCAGCAAATCAGCCGAGTCATTCTCGTGAAATCAGAGCATTAATTAGGATTTCTATAATCCTATTTTAACACCATCTACATCATTGGAAAAGATATATCGAAACCCACAGAATCAATTCAAGCATTTTTTTAAAAGCAAGAAATTTCAGAAGACTCACAGTTTCGATCGAGCCAGAGAGCGATCCCAAATCGATAGAGCAAAGCCATCGAATCACTGAGAGCATCCAACGTTTGAAGACATAACTGAAGAAATTCAATCAACATACAATCAGTCGCAATTTGGAGATTCAAAGAAACCCTAGTTTCTTGTTTTCATAGAGCCGCCATTTTTAGAGACAAAGGGATCGGTCAAAATGGAAATGAAACGGGCCGACCAACTAAACTTAGCTAAGCCAAGTTTTAAGTTTTAAAGAGAAGTTTTTTTTATACTAGGGTTTCTTGTTTAGTTGTTTTTTTAATTAAATTTGTTTTGTTGTAGTTTATTTTTAAAACCGTAAAACAGTTTCTAGGTCTGTAAAATCTAGGGATCAGTCAGGGTGTTGACTGACAGTTGACAGAGTCTGTAAAATCTGGGTTACTGGTTACAGGGTTGTAATCAGGGGAAATCTGATCTAGTGAATATCGGCCCGTCTACGGTTTTGAGCGTAGGGTTAGAATAGGAGCAGGGTTTGCGAGTGTACATGGTCTTGTATGCGGGATCTGTTCTATCACCTAGTAGAAACCTTAGGAATGCAGCAGTAGGCAGGATTTTGCCGAAGCTGGGTATCTCTGTGTGTCATTTACTTTCTATATTTTTATATCTGCTGCATTATGTGATCTGTTTATCATTTTAATACCCTGTCAGTTTTTCAATTCATTTTAAAAACCGTGATAAACCCTATTCACCCCCCTCTAGGGTTAATCTAGATCCAACATAAACATTAATGCGTATGCCTTCTTTATGCTATTGAATCTTCTCTCTCGCCTCCTCTTTTTTTTATAGGCGAGATGATGGTGTTAATGAGTCGATGGCTGATATCTCCAATGATAACCTTAGGGATTGTTGTATCGTAGACGACAGTCATGGGGATGGTAGAGGACTGGAATTCTCGGGCTCGCTTCCGAATGTTCCTCTGGCACTGCTTCCCAACGTGCCCCCTGCTGATAGGGAGCGCCACATGGAGGATAAAAAGAGGGCCATGACGCAGCGGAAAGGTGGTGTCTTTTATGGGAGAAAGTTCTCTTTTAGTTTATGTTCTGCTTTCAATGAGGGAGGCAAAGGCAGGGAGGAGTTGCAAACTGACATTTCTGATGACAACCTAAGGTCAACTGCGCCATGGAAGCTGTAGTTCTGACGAGGTGGGGGGACGATTTTGAGGGATTAATTGTCGGTTGAGGTCATGTGTAGCAGGAAATTTTTATGAGCGCTGAGTAGCTCAGAGATCCCATGCAGTGGGAGTCTTTGATGAGCATTGTGTCCACGGATGCTGTAGAACCGACAATATCCTATGGAGCCCCTTGGTTTGCTCATCGGACTTTTAGGTTTTGGCCTTTTGCATGGTTGGTATTTGCAGGTTGCAAGATAGATTTTTTTGGGGGTGTTGACAAATGTTCGAGACTGAGAGGATATCTCTGGGCGTTACGACGTGCATCCTGGACTGCATGGCCAATCTCTTGGCTAGTTGGTCGGGAGTTGAGATGGTATAAGGTGGAAGTCGAGAGAACCCATATAGCGCCGACCTGGATAGGGAGGGGGAAGCACTTGCACTTGATGGCATTAGCGGTGTGTGATGAATCCATGTGCCATTCGTGGCAGCTAATGAAGCTTCGAGAATCATGGCCTCTTTAACTATGGGGTAAGTGTTGGCATGTTGAAGTGCTGGCGCCATTCGGTAGTAAGGATAGTCGAAGTGAACGGGTTGCGCCTTGTACTGGTTTCGTAGATGTCATGGGCGTGCCCCCATGGTTTCTTCACAACTCCAGGGATCGTGTTGGCAATAATTGGAAGTCGGGCTCCGACCTCATTATAGAGGTCGTGATATGGTCCAGGACTTTGGAGCCTAACACGCCTTCTTGGCGGAAGGTATTCCAACTTCGGTTGCATGATTTTGTGGAAGTCAGTTGAAGTGAACTTGGGCCCAGTTGGATGCTAGAAGCGTAGGCAATAAGTTTGGACTCACAGCAGTTTGAGTCCGTCTAGCGGAGGCTTGAGCGTCACAGTCGGGGGGCAGCTGGGATGACGCGTTCCATTCCGGATGGCGATTCTGACATTGTCGAGATTAGAGGTCGATCATGCTGTCATAGGACGCCACCTTTGGCATGTAGAAGCGTCAGGGAGATATGCTGAAGGGGGATTTTCTAATGGAACCCATTAGCTTTGGCGGACTTCGGGAGTTCCCTTCTGTCGACGTCTTCTGTTGTACACATCCGGCTCTCTCTCTTTTATGTCATGGATGGTATGGTTTTGGTATGACTGTCGAGTTTGGGCGAGCTGTTGTGCACCCTGGTCCGTGAGTACTCTGGCCCGATGGGCTACTGGAAGAGTGGGACTCTATTTCTGAGTGGCGACAAGTGGGCTCTTTCGAGTAGAAGGTTGGTTACTCGGACCCAGTTTGTTACTGTGTCCTTGGTCATAAGCGATGATGGTTTGATCATCATCTCATTTCTGTTGTCATTGATGTCGTTGTATGAGCGTTGGAGCGGACGACGATGTTTTTAATGAGGTTGAACCTTCTTCCTCAATGTGGGCCCCTAGTCTCGACAAAAGAAATTTCTGATGCGGTGTGCCGCGAGCGGGCGCGGTTCTTAGCACGCTGAAGTAGAATGATGATGCGTTGACTTTTTTGAAGTTGGCGCATAAGGTTGAAGCTAGCCTTAAATCCTAGCGCAAGAGCTGCATTCTTATGCTCTTTATTAACCATGTGAATCTGTGCTTGAGTCGCATGAGCTTCGAGATCCACAAGTGGAAAGAGATCCGTTTCCAGCGGGTCCTCTACCGCTTGGGGCTGGTGAGAGGAATGATGCTTATCGGACGTACTGCTCAAGGCGCTTCTCGCGGATATGCTTTTCGATTACGTCTGTGAATTAACGTTAATTATTGGTATTGTGCCCTTATATGTCGTGGTACCGACAGTACTTGTCGGTCTTCTTCTAATGATTAGTAGATTCCTTGTTGTATGGTTTCTTGTATTAAAGCGTGTTGCACATTTGCCGATAGATTGTTTCTAAGTCTTCATTCAGCGAAGTGTAGATCTCGTATGTCCGGCGAGATCTGGGCTTTTTGGGTTCTGTAGAAACCTGGCCGTTGTTGCGGTCGCCTTGCCTACTGTTATTCGGTCTTTGTTTGTAGGGGACTGCCCCCTTGTCCTTATCAAGGAGCTTCCCTATCTGTTTCCCTTTATGTTATCACTGATGGTATTTGCATGTGGATTGTTGGAAAGACTAGCCCTGGAGAGTCGGTTTCGTCTCGCTTCTTCTTGACATAAGTATTGCATACCCTTTTCATAGAAAGCGTCGAGGCTGTTTGGCTGCTTCCGATCGATCCATGCCCCTAATTCGGAAGTAGGAAGGACACACTTTGCTAGTTGAAAGAGTATGGTGCGAGGGTACGGATCTTCGACCTTGGCGAGGGCGACGTTGAACCTAGAGAGGTAGCTTTTGAACAACTCAGCGGGCCCTTGGTATAGGTTGGACAGGGTGGGGGCGTTCTTTGGAGTCGGGATATGCACCCTGAATTGCTTGACCAATTCTTTTGCTAATTGGCTGAAGTTGTTTGTAACACACCACCTCTGCTAGGGTCACTCACAAAGGGAATGCACTAGTTTTGGAGGGGTATTATCTAGTAAACAGGCACAGAGATAACACAAGACAGAACATAAATTAAACAGAGTATATAAAGCGATGGATATAAATTTAACCAAATCTCATTACGTGGAAAATAGAGTCAAAACCTCTTACATCAAAATACCAAGTCATTATTTCATTACATCAAGTTCTAAAGAAGCAAAGTACTTAAAACAACATAAGTCTAATATTATTCCCCAAAAAGAGCATGAGTGCAGCCATAGCATAGCTCAAGACCAAACCGTACATGAGCTGTCAGAAAGCAAGCAAAGTCCAAGCTAAGAGCTAGAGTTTCCTCACTGAGAACCTGGGGGGGGGGGGGGGAACGAAAGAAAAAGAGGTGGAAGAAAACGGGTCAGTAAAAAAAACTGGTAAGCCCTAGTGACTATCAGCATAAAAACTAATAAAGTTAACTGGACATGAGAAACTGAGATTAAACATAAAGATAATAACTGGACTGGCATGATAATAAAAGGTAACAAGATAAGAGTGGCATCGCATATACAAGGTTTACTGCACTAACTGTACTAGTGTCCAAATCCATGTCAAGTATAAATCCAGAAATGATCCCTAAAACCAATAACATGAAATGACCCAATACGGGGTCCAATAGTCCATCCTAATCGATCGGCTTTTCTCGTCGTGTGTCGGTGTTATACGGCCCAATCGCGGAATGTAGTCACATGTGCTAGGTCCACCCTAGGGTGTATCAGGTCCTAGGGTGTCAACCACTGACACAATTCAAGCACGCACAATGTAGTACTACGGGTGCCCATGCCTACTTTTTCAACTCCGGACTAAGTGCACGACCCTAGTCCGCCTGAACCTACACTGGCGCACCTTACTCAGCCGTTATTCTTGGTCGCTTACAATCATCCCAGTAATCGTGCCCCACCCTGCCTAGTCCTCAGGGTATCGTGATACTTCTAAGTGGGTTACTGCTGAAAGGGACCACGTGGCTAGGATTTCTAATGGGTTAAGTTTTGTCATTAAAAAGGTCATGACTTAACCCCTATCCAAACATGTATCAAATTGGTTAAGTGTATTCAAGTGGTCCATGACTTAACCTTACCATGTGGCATTAATTTACTTAACGCACCCCAACCTCTCACATTAAACTTGGTTATGGTTACTGGATGTGCCGGGCGGGTCCGGGCAGCTTTACACCATAACCTAGTCTAACCTCGGGTTTAAAGTGCTATATGACCAACTACCCACATTGGGTCCTATTATTTGCAACTACTGGATTTGTCGGGCGGTTCCGGGCAGATTTACGTTGCAAATTCAACCCAACCTCGAGTTGGCCACTTTCAAGTTATCTAATTGTCATGTCCCAAATTCATGTTTTCAAGCTTATTCTCATGTCAAGTTTTCATGTCATATTTTCATGTCATATCATGTCAATTCCATAGCCAATTTCAAGTTTGCCTAATCTACCCCAAAACGTATCCCCAACGTACGTGAGTTCGCATTAATACAACATGTCAAAATAGGGAATAACACAAATAGGATAGTCATAGAATGGAAAAGGTGTTCACAAGTTAAGCATGATGATTATAACATTACAGGCATATGAAATAGGGTCTCAACATCAACTTGACAAGACATGGTGATAGACATGGTAAAGGATTGACATAAGATAGTACCCCAATAATAGTTTCAACATCACAGGCATGGCAAGATAAAGATTGTAAAGGGGTTTTAGATTAAACATGAATATATCCAAATCAAGTTCATACTAATATTCCACAAGTCAACATTTAAGATGAATAGATCTGGGGTGTACAAAACTAGATTCAAAATAATAGATTTAAAAGTGATAGTCATAGATCCAAGATATACAATAGTAGATTCAACTTAGTTATCATGTTTAGGCATAATTTCAGTTTACATCGGGTTCAGGTTAAATTTACAGTTTAAATCTAAGAGTGACAAAGGGCTTACAGATCGTAGTCTAGAGAATGAGAAAGCAAAAAGAGTAGAAGCAGAATCTCTAGCAAATCCCCAAACCAACGTAGCACTAACAAAGTCCTGAATAGCCTCCTTGTTCTCTATCTTCCAGTCAGAACTTCAGCAGCACATGGTCAGACAAGAATGTGATAGAAAGTCTAGGGTCAGGGGCTGTTTATATAGTGTTTAGAGAGTGAATCTGGACAAGCAACGAGACCAGATACATCTGGCTCAAAAACAGGCTAGGTGACCAGGTCGACACCCAAGTCGACTGCGCAGTCGACCTGATCCTGGGGGTGTCGACTGCCCAGTCGACTCCCCAATCGACCTGGTTCTGGGCGGGAAATTTCCCGCCCAGTCTGCTCTGCGTTTGAAATTCGAATTTTGAATTCGAATTCGAGCTGTTTTGAACTCTGAATATTTCTAAAACTTTGGGGAGCCATAACTTGGTCATACGGACTCCGATTTTCGAAAACTCGAACTTGATTTGATGCAGAATTCCGAGACGAACGCAATGGCGCAACCCGTTTCCCTTGGTTCTTAATTTAAAATTTAATTCTGCCTAGATTTATGGTTATAACACGTTATTAAAATACGGGTTGTTACATTCTCCCCTCCTTAAAGGATTTCGTCCCCGAAATCTCTAAGTTAGGAAGAACGCATCCTACCATCCACATCCATCTACTCACAACATCATTCACGAGCAACCATTGTCCTTAAAAAGATCTCTAATGCTGTATGAATATATGCAGTATCTGTGTGTATATGTACTTATCTGATGCAAAAGATCAGGCGGTTACTGATTCAGTAAACCTCCTTAATGCAAGATATGTTAGTTTAATGAGTCCAACATGTATGCAAATTCCTAACGTGACTTAAAATTTCTACATGAGTGCGCAAACATCATCCATATGCAACATCCACGTGATAGCATAACAAGTTCATCCATGTACAAGTATAAGCACCCATGCAAATGCAACATGAAAAGGTGTCTGAGCCGATCTAGTGCCTAATGTGTGTCATGCATCCACTAGAAATCACTTGCAAACACTTGCAACCATTTGCAAACATCAACCATAACACGTTTCAAATACATGTTTACATCCAAAGAGGGTTCTAAGGTTCTTAAGACGAGATTAACAAAACAAACATAGGTAGCATGATACGAAAGGTTTACAAGCTCAAAGGAAAAAGAGATCGAGAAAGTACCCTAAAAAAGAAATGGGTAAAGCGCGCGTATCTTCTCCTCGGTTTCCCAAGTTGCGTCTTCTTGGGCTTCACTCCACTGTACTTTGACTAGCCTGACTTCGCGATTCCTTAGCTTCTTGATCTCCGTCCCTAAGATACTAATAGGAACTCGCCTCAGCGTTGCTTCTTTCTCCACTTCTACGCCTTCGAGGATGCTTGGCGCAACCACCTCAGCTGATTCATGTAGGCACTTTCGGGGATGCGAGACGTGAAAGACATTTTGTACTCTGGCCATCCTCTCAGGTAACTCTACCTTATAGGCCATCTGCCCAATCCTCTCAGTGATAGGGAATGGTCCTACGAATCTCGGTGCTAGCTTTCCAATTGCTCCAAAATGAACCACATTGCGCAAAGGAGAGACTTTTATGAAAACCATATCTCCGACTTCGAACTCTAGGTCTGTCCTTCTCTTGTCCGCATAAGATTTCTGTCTATCTTGGGCCGCTTTCATTCGTCTTCGTATCAACTCCACCTTCTCAGAAGTGTCTCGTATCATGTCGGAGCCAAGTATAAGTTTGTTAGTCGTCTCCCACCAACAAGTTGGTGACTTGTACGGTCTTCCATACAGGGCTTCGAACGGTGCCATCCCTATGCTAGCTTGGTAGCTATTATTATAAGCAAACTCCACGAGAGGGAGATGGTCTTCCCAAGTACCACCCAAATCAAGAATGCATAGCCTCAAAAGATCCTCTAGTACTCTATTTACCCTTTCGGTCTGTCCATCCGTCTGAGGGTGATAGGCTGTACTTAAATTAAGTTGCGTACCCATTGCTTCTTGCAGACTATTCCAAAACTGACTAGTGAAAATTGGGTCACTGACTATGCTAGAAGGAACCCCGTGCAACCGTACTATCTCTCGAAGGTAAATAGACGTTAGCCATGATGCAGTCCTTTTGCTTTTCACCGGAATGAAGTGAGCACTCTTCGTGAGTCTATCAACAATGACCCATATGCTAGTATTCCCCTTCCTCGACCTAGGCAATCCATCCACGAAATCCATCGAGATACTTTCCCACTTCCATTGCGGGACCTCCAAAGGATGTAATAGCCCACCGGGCTTCTTAGATTCGGCCTTGACTTGTTGGCACACCATGCACTTTGAGACGAATTCTGCCACGTCCTTTTTCATTCCGGCCCAAAAGAAAATGCGTTTCATATCTCTGTACATCTTATCCCCTCCGGGATGTATAGTCATCTTCGAGTGATGCGCCTCTTCATGAACTTTATTTACTAAGTCTCCCACTAGTGGAACAAATAGCCTTCCATCGCGCCTTAGCCATCCTTTGTCATCAATGGCATACCTACCAAGGTGACTTGACGTCTCACCACTGATTAACTTTTCCATGATTTCGACTATCTGTGGGTCTTCTTTCTGCGAAGTCCCTACTTGATCTAGAAGCGTAGGTCTCAGCTCAAGAGATGCTAACGTACCAGTCAATGACTCAACAGCATGCGTAAAATCAAAGGTCGCTATAAACTCTAGACTTTTTCTTTCAACAAATAAGGGGCTCAAAGTCAACCTTTTTCTACTTAGCGCATCCACCACCACGTTACCCTTGCTAGGGGTATAAATTATATCGAAGTCATATGAGGCCAAGAATTCCATCCACCGCTGCTGTCTCAGATTCAAATCTTTTTGCGAAAAGAGATACTTAAGCGATTTGTGGTCGGTGTACAACTCGAATCTCTCCCCTAGGAGATAATGGCGCCAAGCTTTAAGTTCAAAAACAATCGCGGCTAACTCCAAGTCATGTGTGGGATAGTTCTTCTCATGAACTTTAAGTTGTCTACCCCCATAGCATATCACTCTTCCTTCTTGCATTAGGACAGCGCCTAATCCCGTGCCGCTCGCATCTGTGTACACCGTAAACATTTTTCCTCCATCGGGTAATGCTAAAACTGGAGCTGTGGTGACGGCTCTCTTGAGTCTCTGGAAAGCAGTCTCACATTCTATGTCCCATGCAAACGCTAGGTTTTTCTTCGTTAACTTAGTAAGAGGGGATGAAATCTTAGCGAAGTCCTTAATGAACTTCCTATAAAAGCCCGCCAAACCGAGAAAGCTTCTCACCTCTATTGCATTCTTAGGAATTTTCCGGTCTTGCACCGCAACTACCTTTGCGGGGTCCACGGCTAAACCTTGCTTAGAAACTACGTGCCCAAGAAACCAAACTTCCTCCCTCCAAAAATGGCATTTGGAGAACTTAGCCTTTAACTGGTGTGCTTTAAGCGTATCCATGACTTCCTTGAGGTGTCTAGCATGCTCTTCTTCATCCTTTGAGAAGATTAGAATATCGTCCACAAAAACCACCACGAACTTGTTAAGGAACTCCCGAAACACCCTACTCATCAGGTCTACAAAGTACGTGGGTGCATTCGTTAACCCAAACGGCATGACGAGCCATTCGAAGAACCCATCTGGAGTCCTAAACGCAGTTTTGTCAATGCTATCCTCAGCCACTTTAAGTTGATGGAATCCTGTGGCTAGATCGAGTTGAGAGAAAACAGATGCTCCCACAAGCTGGTCAAAAAGATCATCGATTCTTGGTAGTGGGTGCCTATTCTTCTTTGTCAGCTTGTTTAACTCACGATAATCTACGCACAGACATAGCGAACCATCCGCCTTAGTAGCGAATACCACCGGAGCACCCCATTCAGAAATGCTTCACCTTATGAAATTTTTCTCGAGCAACTCCTTGACTTGTTTACTGAGCTCTCTTCTTTCTCGCGGGGCCATATGCCTAACGGGCAATGAAACAGGCTTGGCATTATCAACCAGATAAATTCAGAAGTCTATCTCGCGTTTAGTTGGTAACCCTTTCACCTCATCAAAGATATCTGGATATTCTCGGACTACTCTCACGGAGTGCAGATTGTCGACGGACGAGTCGAGAGATTCAAGATAACATAACATGACCGGACACTTCAGGTTACAAGAAAGTTCAAGGGTATTACCAAGGCGTGTCATGAGCCTCACTACCCTTCGTTCAAAATCAAGGATAGCTCCATAATTGGACAACCAATCCATGCCCAGAATTAAACCATATCCCATGAATCCGAGAACATAAGCATTACACGTGAATTCCACGCTTAAGATGGAAATCCTCAAATCAACACAAATCATAGGTAAATGGCCGGAGCCCCCAATCGGATTTGAAACACTAACGGGATCATCAACTAGACTAGTACTTAAGTGCAGATTTTCAACAATATCAGAAGAGATAAAAGTATGCGATGCGCCAGAGTCAAATAAGGTCCGAAAAGGAAATTCAGAAATGTAAACAAGGCTTTCTATAGAAATATTACTACCTCGGTCAAGAGCAGGAGTGGTGTTGAGAGCCTGCAACTGCCCTCCAGAAGGTCCTGCTCGCTGCGTCTGCCCTAACCCCTGTCCTTGCTTCTTAGGGCAATCCTTACTGATGTGTCCAGTATCCCCGCAGTGAAAGCATTCCCCCAACTTTCTTTTCTTCCTCCTACAGTCTTTAGCTATATGTCCCGTGATACCATAAAAGTTGCACTTCCTCGTCTCATGTGGCTTGTTAGCATTGTTGTTGTTGCCCTTGTTATTCTTGTTATTCTTGTTGCCTCCCTTCTTGAAGTCAACCTTCTTGTTCTGAGTCTCATTAGACTTAACCTCCTTTTTGTCACCCTTGTCTTCCTCATGAAGTAGGGCCATATTCACCAAGCTTTCAAAGGTCGCCCCCATGGGCACATGAGTCATGGCCATAGTGTGGAGTGGCTCGCTCAATCCTCGAGCAAATCGTAGAGCCTTCTTCTCAGCCGTGTTGACTAAGTCCAAACCAAACCGAGCAAGCTGATTAAACTTATTCACGTACTCCCTAACAGACATGTCCCCTTGCTTGAGTGCCAGGAACCTCTCCATCTGAAGGTTCACTTCTGCTGACGATAAGAATTTAAGCCCAAACCTCTCTCTAAAGTCTGCCCAAGTCTCAATGGGTCTGGTAGCGTTGGTGACTTCCCACCAAAATACAGCTTCCTCTTTCAACAACTATGCTGCCAACTGAACTTTCCTATGATCCTCCATCTCGAAGATAACGAACAGGTTTTCAGTCTCCTTTAACCAGTTTCGTGCCTCAGCGAAGGTCTCAGTTCCAAGGAAGCTCTTGCCGCCCATTCCTATAAAGTCTTTGCATATTTTGGCGAAGGCGGTGCCGGGAGGAGGAGGAGGAGGAACCGCGGCTACTGGAGGAGGAGGAGGAGGGATGTCTGCCGAGCCCGCATCGTTGGCCCTAGCTTCCAAGTACCTTCGGAACCATCCGGGTATGGGTACTCCCTCGGGGAGGTTAAGATCGGCCATGCTGAAAAACGAAAAGAAAAAGATTCAAACGAGGAAACAAGGAAAGTGCTAATGGCTTTTGGGGAATAGCCTTTTCTTAAAAATAGAACTTTTCTTGAAAAATGCTTCTTTATAAATGGTTTTGAAAATAATCTTTAGAAAGTTTTTATTTTTTTTTAAAAAAAACTTTTGCCCAGTCTTGTAACCTTCTGCTCTGATACCAAATTGTAACACCCCACCTCTGCTAGGGTCACTCACAAAGGGAATGCACTAGTTTTGGAGGGGTATTATCTAGTAAATAGGCACAGAGATAACACAAGACAGAACATGAATTAAACAGAGTATATAAAGCAGCGGATATAAATTTAACCAAATCTCATTACGTGGAAAATAGAGTCAAAACCTCTTACATCAAAATACCAAGTCATTATTTCATTACATCAAGCTCTAAAGAAGCAAAGTACTTAAAACAACATAAGTCTAATATTATTCCCCAAAAAGAGAATGAGTGCAGCCATAGCATAGCTCAAGACCAAAGCGTACATGAGCTGTCAAAAAGCAAGCAAAGTCCAAGCTAAGAGCTAGAGTTTCCTCCCTGAGAACCTTGGGGGGGGGGGGGGGAACGAAAGAAAACGAGGTGGAAGAAAACGGGTCAGTCAAAAAGACTGGTAAGCCCTAGTGACTATTAGCATAAAAACTAATAAAGTTAACTGGACATGAGAAACTGAGATTAAACATAAAGATAATAACTGGACTGGCATGATAATAAAAGGTAACAAGATAAGAGTGGCATTGCATATACAAGGTTTACTGCACTAACTGTACTAGTGTCCAAATCCATGCCAAGTATAAATCCAGAAATGATCCCTAAACCCAATAACATGAAATGACCCAATACGGGCTCCAACAGTCCATCCTAATCGATCGGCTTTTCTCGTCATGTGTCGGTGTTATACGGCCCAATCGCAGAATGTAGTCACATGTGCTAGGTCCACCCTAGGGTGTATCAGGTCCTAGGGTGTCAACCACTGACACAATTCAAGCACGCACAATGTAGTACTACGGGTGCCCACGCCTACTTTTTCAACTCCGGACTAAGTGCACGACCCTAGTCCGCCTGAACCTACACTGGCGCACCTTACTCAGCCGTTATTCTTGGTCGCTTACAATCAGCCCAGTAATCGTGCCCCACCCTTCCTAGTCCCCAGGGTATCGTGATACTTCTAAGTGGGTTACTACTAAAAGGGACCACGTAGCTAGGATTTCTAATGGGTTAAGTGTTGTCATTAAAAAGGTCATGACTTAACCCCTATCCAAACAT
This sequence comes from Allium sativum, assembly GCA_030737875.1. Taxonomy (NCBI): domain Eukaryota; kingdom Viridiplantae; phylum Streptophyta; class Magnoliopsida; order Asparagales; family Amaryllidaceae; genus Allium; species Allium sativum. The sequence continues at coordinate 1,020,468,163 of CM060926.1, forward strand.
GTATCAAATTGGTTAAGTGTATTCAAGTGGTCCATGACTTAACCTTACCATGTGGCATTAATTTACTTAACGCACCCCAACCTCTCACATTAGACTTGGTTATGGTTACTGGATGTGCCGGGCGGGTCCGGGCAGCTTTACACCATAACCTAGTCTAACCTCGGGTTTAAAGTGCTATATGACCAACTACCCACATTGGGTCCTATTATTTGCAACTACTGGATTTGCCGGGCGGTTCCGGGCAGATTTACGTTGCAAATTCAACCCAACCTCGAGTTGGCCACTTTCAAGTTATCTAATTGTCATGTCCCAAATTCATGTTTTCAAGCTTATTCTCATGTCAAGTTTTCATGTCATATTTTCATGTCATATCATGTCAATTCCATAGCCAATTTCAAGTTTGCCTAATCTACCCCAAAACGTATCCCCAACGTACGTGAGTTCGCATTAATACAACATGTCAAAATAGGGAATAACATAAACAGGATAGTCATAGAATGGCAAAGGTGTTCACAAGTTAAGTATGATGATTATAACATTACAGGCATATGAAATAGGGTCTCAACATCAACTTTACAAGACATGGTGATAGACATGGTAAAGGATTGACATAAGATAGTACCCCAATAATAGTTTCAACATCACAGGCATGGCAAGATAAAGATCGTAAAGGGATTTTAGATTAAACATGAATATATCCAAATCAAGTTCATACTAATATTCCACAAGTTAACATTTAAGATGAATAGATCTGGGGTGTACAAAACTAGATTCAAAATAACAGATTTAAAAGTGATAGTCATAGATCCAAGATATACAATAGTAGATTCAACTTAGTTACCATGTTTAGGCATAATTTCAGTTTACATCGTGTTCAGGTTAAATTTACAGTTTAAATCTAAGAGTGACAAAGGGCTTACAGATCGTAGTCTAGAGAATGAGAAAGCAAAAAGAGTAGAAGCAGAATCTCTAGCAAATCCCAAACTAACGTAGCACTAACAAAGTCCTGAATAGCCTCCTTGTTCTCTATCTTCCAGTCAGAACTTCAGCAGCATATGGTCGGACAAGAATGTGATAGAAACTCTAGGGTCAGGGGCTGTTTATATAGTGTTTAGAGAGTGAATCTGGACAAGCAACGAGACCAGATACATCTGGCTCAAAAACAGGCTAGGTGACCAGGTCGACACCCAAGTCGACTGCGTAGTCGACCTGGTCCTGGGTGTGTCGACTGCCCAGTCGACTCCCCAATCGACCTGGGTTTGGGCGGGAAATTTCCCGCCCAGTCTGCTCTGCGTTTGAAATTCGAATTTTGAATTCGAATTCGAGCTGTTTTGAACTCTGAATATTTCTGAAACTTTGGGGAGCCATAACTTGGTCATACAGACTCCGATTTTCGAAAACTCAGACTCGATTTCATGCAGAATTCCGAGACGAACGCAATGGAGCAACCCGTTTCCCTTGGTTCTTATTTTAAAATTTAATTCTGCCTAGATTTATGATTATAACACGTTATTAAAATACGGGTTGTTACATTGTTAATGGAATCGAGTGGGACGTGAGTGAACCATAACAAAGCGGTTCCTGATAAGAAGGCTCGAAATTTCTTGCATTTGACCAGATCGTTGCCCCGGCTCGAGTCTATTTGCCATTCATACTGGTTTAGGAAGGTACGGGAGTCAGTTGTGCCGTCATAGAGCGACATCTGTGGCACGCTGAAGCGTCGCGGCCACTCAGCTTCGTTTACCCTTCTTATGAAGGGGTTGCGCCTAATATGCGCTTCCCATGAATCATGCATGTTTCCTTGCCTCTCCCTCGTGATCCTTCGGACCATGTCGGGAGGGTAAGTTGGATGGGGATCCGCCATCGGGTCCCATGGGTTTTGGCTAGGTTCCACAGTCCTGTTGCGAGGGCGTCTTCTATGATGAACGTCTGGATTGTCTTTCTCCATGTTCTCGATATCTAGAATTAGATCTTGGTAAGGAGCGGGTTGATGCGGATCCTGTTCTGGAGGGGCGCGGGCCGCTGGACTAGCGGGGCCATCGTCCTGATTAGCGAACATTGGGTTGTGTCGAGGGAGAGGCTGGTTGGTAGGATATGGTCCGTCATTGATAATCAAGCGACAGCGATCTTGGTATTGTGCCCCCTTGCTATACATGACTGTAGTTCGGTCGCCATTGTCGTTCCCATTGCCGTTATCGAGGGCGTTGGTACGAGTGGCGATGTTGTTAATGAGATTAAACCTCCTTCTTTGATGCGGGCCCCTCGACTCGGAAGAGGAAGTTTCTGAGACAGTTGGTCGAGGTCGAACATTGTTCCGAGCTAGTTGAAGTCGAGCGACGATGCGCTGACTTTCTTGAAGTTGTCGCATAAGGTCAATGTTATTCCTTAATGCTTGGTTGAGCTCGACATCCATGTTCTCATATCTTTCATTAAGTGCGCAGATTTGAGCTTGTGTTGCAGGCGCTTCGGGGTCCGCAACTGGAGGTTCACTTTCATTAGTGGCCGGGATGTCCACCGGTTGAGGTTGATGAGATGTACTGGCCTCGGCGACGGCTGATGAGCCGATCATTGCGTTCTTTGACTTTTTTACCATCGTAAGCGGACTCAACGACAGGTTAAGCAAGGAACCTTAAGCTCGTTGAAGTCGAGATGGTAATGTGCGAGAAAGACGCAATATCCGAGTGTTCTCCGTGAAAGCACCAAATGTTGACGGCAAAAAATGTCGTAAACACCAAATATTCCCAATTACTAGGAATTATAAATACGGTCGCATAGACATGCACATAAAACAGAATATAAGCAGTAAATAACACAAGAGATTTATAGTGGTTCGGCCTCAGTGAGGGCCTACATCCACTTTGAAGAGTTGTTGGAATTTTATTGATCACTTGAAAGATTACAAGGTTGAGACCCTCTTATTACATTTGTTGACTATGATACATGAAGTTACAATAGTCATATTTGCAAGAAATAGTAAAATGGACAATTTTGCCCTTCTTCTCCTCAAAGAGGAGATGCCATTAATGAAGCTCTATGGAGGTCTCAAAGCCCAAGAATCTCCCCCTTTTGAAGTGTGAGGCCATGGGGTATTTATAGGAAGTGGTTAGGTAGGAGTAGGTAGAAATGGGGACCATCTACATAAAATTCGCACCTTAGGCCCTCGCACAAGTTTTTTCGCACCTCTTCCGAAGGGTGCGAATTTCGCACCTCGTGGGTGCGAAATTTCGCACCTCGAGGGTACGAAATTTCGCACCTCGTAGGTACGAAATTTCTCACCTTGAGGGTGCGGAATTTCGCACCTCAAGGGTGTTGAATTTCGCACCTCTCGGGGGTATGAAAATTCCATTTGAGAGGTGCGAGGTCTGTCCGAGTGGCTTGGGGGCTCGAAATCTTGGTCGGTGCGTCCGGGGATGTCGAGGCCTTGATCCGGGAATGTGCTAGAGGAGAGGCGAGGCTCGCTGAAGTTGTTGGCTGAATCTTGACTTTGAGCTGATTTGGTAATTCTGGGCAACACACTTGTTGGCGGAAATCGGATGAATCGGATGATCTGGTAATATGAATGTGGGTCCCCGGACCCCCACCGACACTGCACCCGGACCCGCTTGATGGCTCGCCTTCGGCTCGGAGCATGGCTCGCCTTCGGCTCGGATGTGGACGGATACTGATGGAGGTTGCGTTCGAGGGGTGCGACATCCTGCTAGTGGCCAGACTCGAGTCTTCTGGTACTGGCCCCCGGATGATATTGGTGACGCCACCGGGCTGTAATATCACGTGACATGTTGAGACGAGCGTGTCTTGTGTACTTTTGGTAACCGGACCAAAAGGCTGGTTAATAGATGTCCTGATGGGATTTCTTCTAACCTCCGTAGATGTGTGGACTTCAAAAACAGTAAATTGAGTGGGATGAAAAGCCATGATTGCCATATCATGATGGAATACTTTTTACCTGTGATTTTCAAGGAACTGTTGCCCACAAAAATATGGAGTGTTATAATAGAATTAAATATGTTTTGCAAACAACTTTGTTCAACGACGTTAAAGGTAGATCGTCTACGTAAGCTGGAAGTAGAAATCCCAGTACCACTCTGCAAACCCAAGAAAAAATTTCCACCGGATTTTTTTAATGTAATGGAGCATTTACCTATTCATCTTTCGTCCAAAGCACTCCTTCGAGGTCCTGTGCAATATGGATGTATGTATTCGTTTGAGAGGTAATTTTGAATATACTGTATAATCTTGATAGATTACAACTTAGATTTTTGTAGCAACATATAAATTTAATTAATCTTATTGTAGGTACTTGAATCATTTGAAGAAGAAAATTAGGAATAAAGCTTGAATAGAAGGTTTGATTTGCAAATCATACCTTGAAGAAGAAGCTTCATTTTTTTCTTTTATTACTTTAGTGAAGATGTGAACTTGTCTTTTGTAACTGTTCCCTGTAATGAAGAAGCATTTGAACAAGAGTCTTCTCAAACAATGTTATCTATTTTTAGACAACACGGAAGACCTACTGGAAAACGTATGGAAATATGGTTAAGCTATAAAGACTACAATATGGCATACACATATGTTCTGTTAAATTGTGTGGAAGTTGCACCATTTGTCATAATATAGACATATATATATTTATCTATATTAATAAAAAAGGAACATAACACATATTTATAGTATATATGAATCACAACATCCATCTGGTGATCTCAGTAATGAATTTACTGGATGGTTTTCAGACTATATTCATGATCCCAAAAGATGTGTTGTTAACAAAGGATTACGACATCTTGCTATCGGACCAAAAAAATGTCAATACTTATCTAATATACTTTGTTAATGGATTTAAATTCAACACCAATGATTATGGAGCTGAAAAATTAACATATAACAGCGGTGTATTTGTCAAAGGTAGCGATGATCCAGAGGAGCATATAAAAGATTTTTATGGCATCTTAATGCAAGTTGTAAAATTGACATATTATGTTCATCCCGTACAGAAATTTTATCTATTCAAATCCAACTGGTTTAGCAATGTTTCTGGTCCTGGAATTAACGTGCACAAAGATTATAAGCTAATTGAAATAAGGCATACATCGCATTACGATAAGTATGATCCTTTCGTGTTAGCTAAACAGGCATTACAAGTCTATTTTGCTCCGAATCCGTCCTTAAAAAAGAAAAGCAGATTGGTGGGCTGTTTTTAAAACGAAGGCAAGATTTACATTTGATGGAAATAATATTCCAGACGAAGCTGTGTATCAAGCGGACCTTGAGCCAAACCTGAAATAATAATAACTCATGACTTTGATGTAGGGTCGTTGAATGATGAAGAGAATGTATTAGTAGATGCATTTGTAAGTACTGAAGAAAATGATATAGAGTATGAGACTAAGTCTGTATATGAAGATGTTGAAGACTGATGTTATGTACTATTATGAGCTATGTACTATGTTGTGTACTATTCTGAGCTATGTAATGATAATGATGATGGTTGTTCTTAGCTATGAATTTACTTCCATTCTTTAATATTATGATTTATGTAATGATAATGTTCACTATCTATGTTATGCATTATTGTTCTTCTTATGTACGATTTATGTAATGATAATGATGATTAATGTTAATAATTCAAGTTATTTTGTATTTATTATATGATTGTAATAGATATGTCTGGTAGACGATGATCGAGGAGTTCGTCTCAGCCGACTCCTTCACCATCTCCTGCACCAAGAGCAGGTCCTGACAGCTTCGAGCCAGATTTGCGGCAAGCTGCAGAGATTGTTCCTAAGAGTGTCGAGTAATTATCAAATTTATTTCAATTTAGATTATTTAAAATATATCAAACATCTATGTAAACATGTACATAGGCGGTTCGAAATCGAGCCAGCAGATTTCATTTTAGAGGTGTCGAGGTCGTCTTACACAAGCAGGATGACTAGGGCATGGTCGCAGTGTGATAGTATACCACCCCACATAAAGAACTCTATTCTAGCCGATTTGCTGGCAAGTATTTTTTTTATATTTGTATTGAAAATTCATATACTGTAAATAATTCGAAATAAATTTAATATGCAGGCGGTTGTACGTGTGGAGCCGCAGGACATGCAACTTTTTTTGACACACCAGAATATGAAAATGCGAAAGAATTATCGAGAAGCAATTTCAAGAGTAAAGACGTCTGGAAAAAAGCCTCCATGGATGAGTGACGATGTTTGGGCTGCATTTCTTGCATATTGGGATACGGAAGCTATAATAAAAATATTCACATTTATGTTAATTGCATTCTTTTAATTAATCGTGTATCAAATATAATAGGAAATAGCAAAAAGGAATAAAGCAAATAGAGCTAAGAATCCAGCTTTACATCGCGGTGGCTCAAAATCATTCCAGCAACATAGGAGAGAGTTGGTATAAAATTTCAATATTTTTAGCAAATGTTTACGAAAAAATTTAGATCATACATTAATTTATTCTTATTTTCGATAATTTTATTACTGTATATATACTCAGTTGACAAAGTTTCAAAGGGAGCCTACGAAGGCAGAGGTTTCCGGGCATACACATGTGGTGAAGCATACTGATGACGAAAGGGACGTGACATATGATTGGGCGGACGACAAGGCTGCGGGTGTAATGGTAAATATGCTTATTCATAATTAAAATGTTTCATATTCATTCATATCACAGTATATAAGTAAATTATATGGCATTTGTATTTAAATTATATTAGTATTGTAGGCGAGATATAATGCAGAGTCGGCTAGAGTGACTCAGGCAAGTGGACGAGAGGGGCTTACGGTTGCAGAGTGCGATCATATATGGGATTCGATTATTGCTTCGCCTAGTCGTAATAGGTGATATGGCTTCGACAATCAGGAGGTAAACCTTTTTTAATTTAAGTTTACATTTAAAGTATGTATTCAGTTGTAAAAGAAAATTATAAAGACAACAATAAAGTATGTATTCAATTGTAAAAGAAAATTATAAAGACAACAATAAAGTATGTATTTAATTAGTTATTATTTCCATTTAATTTGATTAATAATTCAATTTATAATTAGGTAGAAAAATAACTATTTGTATGATATTACAATTATCGTATAATATAACATTAAATATAGTATGTATTTATTTTATTGTTTAAGTTTAAAATGTTAAACCTATGCCATATCATCTTTTACTCCAATTTCCTATCATTTTTCAAAGTCCATGTATATACTACAATTCCATGTTGTATTTATAATTTTTTCATATGCTAAGCGATATACATGTAGATTTATATGATAACGTCATGAATATAATTTAAGTTATTAACTTAAATGTGAACTAGAATTATTTACAGGCTATTGATTTTCAGCAAGGATACAGGATGTCCACGGATGCCGAGGCTGTAGCTCGGTTGCAGCAGCAATTGGAAGAGATGAATGATTGGAGAAGAAGCCAACTGGCCGAGCAGATAGGCGAGCGCATTGCAGCTTACTATCAGGAGCATGGATCGATGCCTAGGGAGGAAGAAGCCGGTGCTGAAGGCGAAGAAGAAGAGGACGAAGATGATGATGAGGAGGAGGAGGACGATTAGTTTGGTTTTTCTTATGCTTGGTTATGTACATATACTTGGTTTTTTATATGCTTGATGGACGTACGACGATATTTGATGATGGTATGGCGTGGTTGGAAATATTTTGATGATATGTGATGATGGTATGGTAATATGTGACGATGGTAGTGTTATTTGGATATATGACGATGGTACGTTATGATATTGTGATGAATTTAATAATGTTTTGGATATATTGTATTGTGGATGTGTTATGATAGTGAGTATTGATTGTATTGGACTGATATTTGTGGATTGGTGAGTTGATATTGGAATGGTATTGGTTTTGTGAATTGAGGGGAAGAAATAACTCTGAAATGCAAAAAATATGTTCCAGATTTGCGACGGCTAGCAATGGCTCATAGGTCCAAACTTTGCAACGGCTAGCGACGACGTGTGACGGCTTGTGACGGCTTGTGACAGATGATTGCAATGGTTAGCGATGGCTTTCTAGTAACAATATGCAACCGTTTATGACGCTTGCGACAGCTTATCAAACAACAATTTGCAACGATTTCCAACGGTTCTCGGTAAAACAAACTACTTGCCACATATGATGCCACATGGCAATTTGTCGTTGCAAGTCGTTGCTAAATGAGCAACGAAGCCATCACTTTTGCCGTCGCTTTTCCTATACGCGACGGCTTGGCTAGCAACAGCCACCAATGGTTTTTTGCCGTTGCCATTCACTGTGCATTTTGTAGTGTTTATTTATCCCTAAATCTCTTTTTTTACACATGTATGAGCAAATCATACATTGTAATAATGTTACTTAGTAACCATGATATAATAAATAACTATTCAATGAACCTATAGTGAGTGACATGTATTATTGTATTATTCATTAAAACATCATGGCAAAAATATTGTTTGTCATGTTCTTTCTTTAAAACATCATGGCAAAAATATTGTTTGTCATGCTTTTTCTTGTTTTATTAATAAGATATGCATTGAATTTAAACTATTATATTATGACTTTAGAATCATATTTCATCCAAAGGTTATTTTTCAGTGTTACTTGCTTTCAGATCATTATAGTTTAGGTTAAGTTTGGAAGTTTGGATTTGCTGCAGATGGGTTTATTCATGATAATAGGATATTGGAAATAACTAGCAAATTTGTTTGTGAGGTGATTATGTGAAAATTGGTTTGTCATCTTAGCTTATTAGTTTACTTGATCATCCACTGATAAATTAATACTTGTTGTTGGTTTCTTTCCTACTGTTTCATTGAGCTCTTCTTCAGTATCCACAAAGTTCTAATCCTAAACCCCTAATGATGCAAAAAAGGTCTATTATTATGTATGTATGGGAATCCCATGCAAATACAAATGACAAAATTACCTACAATACTATCAATATACTGGATTTTTGGAGCTGACGGGATCCAAGTGGAATGCAATGGAGCAGTCGAGACCGAATTAAATATTTCCCTTGAGTTACATCTATTGTTGCGAAATTTCTTAACAAATGATGCTTCCATGAAATTGAGGTAGGAGTCATGCTTATCACATGTCCACTTTGTGCCAAATGATTCTATCACTTAACAAACCAAATTTTTGATGAATTCTAGTTGTAGAATATTATATGTACATAATTAGCACGATGAAAAGAATCGACAGGCAAAATGTTATGACTATTATATACACTCTCTAGTTTCATATTCTTAGTTATGCACCATGCTTTGGATAACATGTCTGGCCTTATTGTATAAATTACTTGCTCTATCCACATTGGTAATTATGATTGGAAATTTTGATTTGAGTTGATAATTATGTTACTTGGAGGGTCAAAGAAGCTTTATAAATATTTAGTGCGTATTATTTGCTTACTATACATCATTTCTCGCTAGTTACGCATGTCTGATGCTAAGTGATCACATAGTTAACTAACATGATTAATAAATCAATTTCCCAACAAAATTAATGTTTTGCAAAATTCTTAGAAAAAAGGTCAGCTATTTCAAGAGGGAAAACCCCTTCCTGTACGGCAACAACATACTGCTGCTGCATGCATGCAACTACGCACTAAGAAAAAAATAACTCATCATGCATGTGTCCGTGTTTGTGTAACTGTGAGCTGAATTATTTTCTCCATAAAAAATAAGAAAGTAGTTCATAAACTATTAAAACTGGATAGATTTTATGACTGTACTGCTTAAAAGCTTCATAATGTTTGACTTTATACACAACTCTTTATGTGCAAAACAACAGGTTGTATCTTTAATTTACAATAAGAACAATGAAGGAAGTAAAAAAAATAGCTTGTGAGTTGTGCAAAAAGCATTTCCAACTGGTCTCACTTTGAGTTAAATATGCATGGAAATGTAAATTTTAACATTTCTGAATCCTACGATAAATTTTGATCTTCTAAAATTGCAGCCTTCTCTTAAACGTGTTATTTTTGTTGACACGCTTTTTGGTCAAAGCTGTCACACGTCAAGATTATGGTTAGCGCCGTGTTCAAGTCCAAAAAAACGTTGTTAGAAAACATAAAGTGATTTGGTCGAAGTCGCAACGTGTTCAAAAAAGATTGGAAATTGCATCGATTCGTAAAATCATCATCGATGGACTTGGAAAATCTAACCTGGTAAAATACGTGATCGACTCGGTCCGATAAGCTCAAAATGCTTGAGTGTGTCGGTCCGATGACATGGCAAAACTTGTCGTGGAAAAGTATATTTCGATAAAATCATGTTTCACACACTCAAAAACAGCTGATCGGCATGACACGATCACGAAAAATCACTTGCGTGACTCACGACATCAAAATCTGGCACTTGACAAAATTATGGTTTGGTACGTTTAAAAACAGGCGATTGATACGTGAAAATCATCAATTTTCTCGTGTTCGCGCTCGGCTGATTACATCACAAGAGTGGTCGATCACGTGGGTTGGCACGTTGAATACATAATATTGGCATGAGAAAATTGCTCTGATCCATGGCTCCGCACCGAGAAGATCACTTTACATTTCTCAACTCTGGATATTTATATTGTTGGTTTACTCTAAAACAAACATTTGAGAGTTAGCGTGCGTGAATAACCAATTCCTCCACATCAACAATTTTTAGTGACTTCGAATAACAAAAATTTGAATTAATAACCAGTCACTCTAATAGCCCCTGTAATGGTTATCACATAATTATAAAAAATGTCTAGATTCCCTTGTCGATTCACATAATTTAAAAATATATCCAGTTTGCTTATCTATAACGTGTATATTAGTATTGAAGAGATATACATAGAGATATTGGTAGGGAAAATAAAGTACTATTAAAAGACACATGTTATAATTATGAGAGGAAAATAAAGTTGATTTAAAAGATGGGTGTTATAAATATGAGTGTAAACAGGTTGGATCAGACAAGGTTGTGTTATATTTCTATTCTATGAAAGATTCGAACAAACAAAGACCTAGTAATTTTAAATTTGGGAAATTCTATTTAAACTTCGGTTTTTGTTGAGTTTCACCCAAAGCGAAAGTTTAAATATTAGGGATACAATTATCCTTGGTAAAAGTATCATAGTCTACCATACAGATTTCTTTCTACTTTGCTTTCATACACCAAGAAAAAGTTATTGAAATCCTAAATCCAGTCATGCAATCTTAAACCAGTGACATAATCATTTTCAAGGCTATAAATCTACAGCGAAAGAAATAAAAGAGAGCAATGTTGATTACGAAGAGTAAGTGGCAAGTGTTTGTTCGAATAAGTTTTTTTAATGCATAAGGCATGTAGAGGACCAACTGCGTGGTTGCATAAGGCAACCACACAGAGCCTATGCATGGTTGTAGAGAGAACCACCTGGATACTATGCATGGTTCTTTAACCAACTATGCAGAACCTCTGCGTGGTTTAGAAAAACAATTTAAAAAAAATGTTCTTGTCTCTTCTACAACCATAATCCAATAAAAATGAATTTCTAATGTACTACACCAAAGACTTTACGACATATGATGTGAGTGTATTTTTTTATTATAAACATAGGAACAATGTTGTAATACTAATACCGACACCCTGTTTACGTAGATATATAAGTCACATGGTAAATTAATCGAATGGTTTCGTAGCATCGGCAAAAGTCTCGGTTTTGTGCTTACCATTGTGAAATCCAATACCGGTGCGTTTGCTAAAACATTACAATTTTGTTTGCATGTGAGCGTTGTAGTGTGTATAAGAGAAGGAAAATTAAAGATCCAACAAATCGTAAATTAACGGGTATAAAAAATGCAATTGTCCGTTTAGACTAAAAGATGTGAAACTTGAATATTTGGATGAATGAAGTTTGGTTGTAGTTAATGATGCGCATAACCATTTGGAGTTGAAGCATAATGATGGACACTCGTTTGTGGGTCGGTTAAGCAAAGACGATATAAAATTAGTGTTTGAAATGCATCGAAATATGGTGAAAACCAAAGAAATATTGCATACACTTAAAGAAATATTTCTTCAAATTCTACAACCATCAAAACAATATATGATGTCATTACTACACAACATTCAATTGAACTAAGTGGTCGTTCACAAATTCAATATTTTCTTAGTAAACTAAAAGGATCTGAATACTTTGAATTACATCAGAAATTTTTTGATGGTGGTGATATATTCAAAGACATTTTCTTAACACATACAATGAGTTTGAATTTTTTAAAGACATTTCCTAGAGTTTTAATATTGGACGTACCTACAAAACAAATAGGTATAAGATGTTGTTACTAGAGATAGTTGACGATACATCTAGGGATCACATTTCCTATACTGTCATTGCTTATTTAACGATAGAAGATGATGAAAGTTACATATAGGCACTGGTACAGTTGAAATCCATTATGGTTGTGTGTGGGGTGGAAATGCCTAATGTGGTTGTAAGCAATGGAGAGTTGATATTGATTCATGACATTGAATTAGTTTTTCCAAATTTAGCTTATATGTTGTGCAAATGGTATATCAAAAACAACAGTCTTACTTTTATAGGTAAAAGAAAAACATGAATGGATGGATGTTAAAGATAAAAAGTCATTCTTAGGTGACTGGAGTGAGCTCGTATGCTCCAAAAATAGCATTGTACACAACAAAATTTTGCATTGGTTGCACAGAAGGTATGAAAGATACAATTTGCTATTGAAATATGTTCAAGAGCAGTGGTTAGATTGTAACAACCCGGAAAATCTGAGCCAGTTTAAAAATTTTAATTTGGCTATTTTAGTGGATTTTAGATATTTAAAATAAAATATTTTAAATAATAACGACGAAAGGTATGTTTGAATCGTTGTTTGAAAATAAAAATAATTATTTTAAATTATAAACAAGGCCTGAAATGGCGTGGTAGTTTCAAATTTTCAATTCAAACTTTGAATGACTATACCCGGTGCAAAATAAAATGGATTTTAGTGAAACCAAAAATATTTAAATCTGTTAGTGAATATTTTTCTAATGAATCTGAAAAATCAAAGTTTCATAGCGGGGGTAAAAAGTTATGGCCAAATGAATTTTCAGAAAGGCCGCTATAGAATTTATGTCGCCCTTGAAAATAGACATTTTGCAAACGACCTCGGAATTCGACGAAACCACTTTTGTTGGATCCGGGATGTCAAATTATTGCTAGGTTTCAAATTCCATAATTTTTGAAGTTAATATGTGAGCGTGGCGAAGGAAAATGTGTTTGGTCAATTATAGTTAAATTGGATCGACGAGAAAATGACTATTTTTCAAACGGTCTCAGAATTCGATGAAACTAGTTTTGTTGGGACCATATCGTCAAAACATAGCTAAATTTATTTTTCTGGAATTTTTAGAATCAGTATGTGGACCCGGCAAATTGAAATGTACGTTCAAATCGAATATTGAATGTTTTATATTTTAATCTGAAGGAAAACTAACTAAAATAGTCGAATGGGCCTACGAAACATACCCCATTGTGTTCGGAATGAGGGTATTTAGCTGGGGGCGACAGTCGTTGGGATTCGTTTGGAGTTTGTAATGGTAAGCCAGTAATGTATGAATTGAATAAATATTATATTTATTATATATATCCCTTGCCCTTGGTCAAAAACCCTACCCAGAAGTCAACCTTTCTTCTGCCGCCAGGGGATAAAATTGAGGGTGATTATCATCCAAAACAAACTCACAAATTTCTCTCAATCTAAACATTTATTCCAGAAATTATAAAATGGAAATTGTAGTGCTTATTATGCTCTTCGAATCCATATAGCCAAGATCGATTATCGTGGGGGTATCAAGCACTAATTCTCGCCTGAAATAGGCCGACTTTCGTGTGGAATTAAGAGAGGTGGGGCCCACCGAATTGGCTGCTACGGCCACCGATGGTGGAGGAGTTGAAGCCCTTCAGCGTGGCACACTTGGATCGTTGACCAGAACCTCGTATCTCGTGAAAAGTGGAACCCTAGAAGTTGAGCCAATGGGTTTTGTTCAGCTGTAGTGAATCGTGAAGAAGAAAGGGGGTTAAGCCCTTAACCAATGTAATTAGCCAATTAATTATTTAATTAGTTCACATCTGTGTAATCATTGTTTAAAAAAAATTCATATCTTTTTGCTGTGTGGTCGAAATTCAATGAAACAAGAGACACCGGGACCGTGAGGACGTCTTCTACATTCTAGAAGAGACCACATATTTTTCTGAGCCTTCTGCAATTTTTGATGGAGTGGAACCCAATGTTAAATTTCTAATTTATAAACGATATGGAAAACAACGATGTATAAATTATATAGTCAATGTATGAGTTATATAAGCGTCGTACACCTCATATATAAGCGTTGTATAAGTTGTATTTCGATGTATAAGTTATATATGCGTTGTAAAAGTGACATATGTGTTGAATAAATTGAAGTGATATTGAAATGAAACCAAAATATATTTATATACGAATATATATATATATATATATACATACTCCCCTCGTCCACAGACTATGGACGATATATATTGGTTGTGATATTGTTTGGATTGGTTGGTGTGAAATTTGTTGAATATCATGAATGGTTGATTTGAAATGATTGATTGTGATTGAAATCCCAATAGGATTAGTATATGGGAAAATCGCCTGCGTGCGAAATAGATATTGAAAATCCCCCTTGTCAAAAACCGCGAGGTTTTAAGGTAGAGCGAGGAGCCGTACTAGGGACGGTGCCCGTTTTAACTACCCTGCCGTTATGCTGCCGAAATTTTCAATAATATTCATGTGTTAGAATTATTTTCATGTGTTGAAACTATATTCGTGTGTTGAATAGAAATTCATGTGTTGAATAGAAATTCATGTGTTGAATAAATTGTTTTACAATAAAAATCACATTTTTATTATCTATATAGATTATATAAAATATTAGTATTTTAAATAAATAGTTTTAACACCAAAAATGACATTTTTACCTTATGTATAAACTATATAAAATAATCGTGTTTTGAAATAAATTATTTTACAATAAAAATCACATTTTTATTCTATATATGAACTTTAGAAAATATTCATGTGTTGAATAAAGGACTAAAATGATAAAAATCATATTTTTATCGTATGTGTGAAGTCGAAAACGTTCATGCGTTGAATATATATAGATTGAACAATAAAATATACATTTTTATCATGAATATGAAGTGCTGAAAATATTCATGTGTTGAATAAATATCTTTGACAATAAAAATATCATTTTTATCAAATATATGAAATGAATATAGTTTTGAAATCAAAGAAAGAATTATATTTATATATATTTATATAAATATAATTAAAATAAATCGAATAACGAAGCTGCAGTTCGTGTTTTGAAACCGTGATTTCAAATGATTAGTGCAGGAGATCCGACCATCGGATTTTCCCGAAACCGCAATCGTTGGGTTCGCTTTGGAAATATCTTTCCAACGACACCCACTTTGTGAAGATCCAACGGTTAGATTGTCTGGAATGTTTAATTCAAATCTGAAGAAAAACAGCGCCGGAATCGATTATATATATATATATATAATTAAACTAAATCGAATAACGACGCTGCAGTTCGTATTTTGAAATCTTAACTTCAAACGATTAGTGTGGGAGATCCGACCGTCGGATTTTCCCGAAACTGAAACCGTTGGATTCGTTTGAAAAGATCTTTCTAATGATATAAAATTTTTGAAGATCCAATGGTTAGATTTTCAGATATGTGTAAATGAAATCTGAAGAAAAACAGCGCCACGGCCGCGTTATGGCCTGAAGCGTCATTTGAATGAATTGGCTATTTTTAAATAAATAAAAATAGCGATAAATCGTGATAAAATATTATAAATGATGTGGAATGGAAATAAACTGAATTTGCTCGGTTTATGAGATATTTGATGGTTGAATGTGTTTGGCATGAAAATTACGTTAAAGAACAGAATTAGTGATATCGAATAATTTAACCATTGAAATGAATTGATTTGAAATGCTAAATATACATGAATTATTTGAAAAGGCCGAGTTAATTCTCATTTCAAATAATTGATCGGCGTGAATGTCGAAGATATGAAGACGGTGCAAGACCGATGATCTTCATGTCGAATGGAGGGGTGCTACTGATGCTCATGATAGGAGTAGCTACCTTGAAGGGGTTGAAGTAGTAGCCGTCCGGACGTACTTGTTGATTGTACGGATATGCGAGGTATTGAGTGCCTCCGGTTTCGTTCAGACCCAGAACGAACTTGTAAATGGACTGTGTGTCTGACATTGGATTTTGTTCTGTGCCGATTGATCTCTATTAAATATATATCTGTTTGGCGGCGGAGAATTTATTCTCTTGCTTAATGCCCTTCTCTGAGACGTACGAGCTCAGAGGTTATATATCGATAGAAATCAGTCGCATGGAGTGAATTGCCTGTGTGGCATGCCTAAGTGGCAGATGATTAAGTCTTCTGCTGAAAAGCAAAGTCTTGTGGTTGATGATCAAAGCACGGCCTGTGTGGCATAGCTTTGTGTATAGCGTTGTTTCGCGAGCCTCACACCCCGGTATGAGCCAGAAACGGGAGAAGGACCTCAGTGAGGACATGCGTTTCCTTCTAGCTAGGAGTGGTGCTTTGGGTTTTGCACGCCCGGGTATTTTACTTATGTGGATGATGGAAAGCGAGGCCTCGGTTTGCTTCGGTCTCCTCGGAGCCGATGATGTGGTCAGATATGACCAGTTTACGCCCCATAGGGCGGGGAAACACAGTGTTCAAGCATTTTAATCCACAACGGTGGACCGGCCTGATGATCCAAGGGTCGATGCGTTCTGATCCTAAGACATGGGCTAGATTGTCTCGAATCAGTAAAGACTATCTTTTTCATTGGTTCATGATGGAAATTCAATTTCCAAATACGACATCGTGCGGTTTTGATTGTATATATATATATATATATATATATATATATATATATATATATATATGGCGACAAGATATATGGTACACATGCCGTCTATGATTGATACTTATGATTTGAAATGGTTTTTGAAACATATAAACACTAGTAATAATATCAAATGTGTAACAACCCGGAAATGCGAGCCAGTTTAAAATTTTTATTTTGGCAATTTTAGCGAATTTTGAATATTTAAAATGAATTATTTTAAATAATATCGACGAGAAATTTATTTAGAATAGAAATAGAACGTATATATTTATATACGTTGTCGTTAGAATATAAATATTTATTTATATATATAAAAGGAATTGAAAATGGCGCGGTAGTTCGATAATTCGATTTCAAAATTCAATTGAACATACCGGGTGCAAAATAAACCGGATTTTAGTGAAACCAAAAATATTAGAATCTAATAGAGAATATTTATCCAACAAATCCGAAAAATCAAAATTCCATAGCGGGAATCAAAAGATATGTCCAGTTGAAAATTCTGAATAGTCGCTATGGAATTTAGGCCCTGAAAAATGGAAATTTTGCAAACGACCTCGGATTTCGACGAAACCACTTTTGTTGGATCCGCGATGTCCAGTGATTGCTAGATTTCAAATTTCATAATTTTTCGAATCGATATGTGAGCATGGCAAAAGAAAATGCGTTTGACCAGTTTTAGTTGATTTTAATCGATTGGGAATTGGCCATTTTTCTAACGGCCTCAGAATTCGATGAAACTAGTTTTTTTAGGACCGTATCGTCGATACGAAGCTAGAAAATATTTTTCTGAAATTTTTAGAGTTAGTATGTGACCCCGGTAAAATGAAATGCGCGTTCAAATTCAATATATAGAGTTATATGTTTATTTTAACGAAAACTGATCGAAACAGTCGAATCAGCTTACGATACATATCCCATTGTGTTCGGAATGGGGGTAATTAGTTATGGACGACAGGCGGTGGGTCTCGTTTCGAGGTCGAAAATAAAAGTTACTTTTTGAAATTAAAATAAAATATAATATAAAATATTATATAACCCCACCCTTCACTTTCTCCCTCCCCCACGTTCTTCATTCAGAAAGAAAATAAAAGAAAAAAAAAACCCAAAACCCACGATCGAATTGCCACCCTCCGATTTGTTCACCGCCAGCGCGAGAGGTGAGGCGCCTCCTCCCTCGTCAACCGCACCTCCCTCCCCTTCTGCTCTGCCTACCTCGCGCCCCTCTCCTCCTCCAATCGATGCTCCACAAACCCCTAGCCGCCGTCGCCAAGGAGTCCGCGCCACCCCCCATCGCCCTCCGCCTCGTTCCCCCTTCCTCCATTGAAGAAAACCCCCGCGCTCAGCCTGAAACCGACGCCAAACCCCCCTCCTTTGACAAAAGCTTCGATTTTTGAGGGGAAAGTGAGTTTTTAATTTACTATTTATTTTTCTTTACAGTTTTATTGATGTTAGGACCTTGATGAAAATTTATACGATTTTTATTGATATAGCTAAAGTATAAAGAGTTGATTTTTATAATAAAAATTTGATTTTTACAAAGTAAACATCGAAGTAGGAATGGGATTTTTATTTTAAAAATAGCGAAAATAAGAATAGAATGTTTAGAATAAAAATATATACTTTTATATATGAAGTAGCAAGAAGTTTAGATTTTTATTTTTACATAAAGAAGAGATTTTATTATGTAAATAGAGAAATAAAAGTTTGATTTAATATAAAGAAAGGTCGGATTTTTATTAAGTAAAAATACGATATTTTTAAAAGTGAAAAGATTATATCTTTGAAGTAGGAAAGATATGATTTTTATATTATAAAAATATAAGAATATGATTTTTATCATATGTGAAATATAAAATATAATTTTTATAAAGTAGAAGTATTAAAAATATGATTTTTATATAATAGAGAATATAAAAATATTATCTTTATATAGTTTGCGAAATAAAAATCCGATCTTTCTTATATGAATGTTGAAATAAAAATGTGATTTTTATAGCGATGAAATAAAAATTCAATCTTTATATATGAAGTAGAAATATAAAAATAAAATTTTTATATAGAATGAAGCGTTGAAAAATATATGGAGTAGAAATAGAAATATGATTTTTATTTATTGAACGAAGTAATAAAAATATAATTTTTATTTGAACAGCGTGAAAAGAGCTGCATTCGAATTTCAAGCAGACCGAAAAGATTCAGCAGTTCAAAAGCAAAGCACGGCGGAGTGGAACCCTCTGTGAGAACTTCTCACTTTAAATTTACTTTTCTAAGTTAGAAATATATACTAGGATGCAGACGGTGTTTATTAGCACCCGACACCCGTCGTCCACAGACCATGGACGGCTTGTATGCTTGTTTGTTGTGTTGTGAAGTTTGTTCGTGATGTTGATGTGAAATGTGTTGAAATAAATTAATTATCGTTAAAAATATATTTTTTAACGTGAATATAAATATAGTGAATGTGAATAAATAAATATTCATTTACAAACCGGAGGGTTTGTTTATGTACACATATTTGAAGGATATTGATTGGGATGATAAATTTTACACATCGCCCAACTGCACAAATAATAATCTGTGTTTGTTGATTTGAAACCCCACACGAGTGTTGGGATGATATTTGGCGTACACTAATCCCAATTATTTAATGGTATGTCGATCAATTGGTCGACAGGCTGTGTAAGCGTTAATTATTTATATTTAATGCTTATGCAGTTGTGTAGTGCACTTTGGATGATGATTGATTGTTTATCGTTGCTATTATATACATGTGTTGTATGGAATCCATATAATTAACATTATATGGTGATTGATTGGGCCTCATTCCAATCGGGAAAATAAAGAATATTAGACTATAAAAATAGTCATGTGTTGACGACGCTCTTGTGTTGAGAATATTCATGTGTCGAAACTATTTGTGTGTTGAGTAAAATATTTTAATAATAAAATTTACATCTTTATCATATTTAAATTAGAATCTACTTTACGGTTGGAGTCTAATTAAAAATCAAACGATAGATACCATAATTTTATAAAATATATTACATAACAAAAATAGTCGTGTGTTGACAGTACTCATGTGTTGAGATTGGTCATGTGTTGAAAGAAATATAGATTCATGTGTTGAATAGAATAAATATTCATTTGTTGAATAGAATAACGAATTTATTGAAATATATAAAGCCGTGTTGATTAGAGTTGCGCTATTTTGACGTGAACGATATTTATATCGATTATATTCGTTTTTATAATGAATATAGAAAAGGTAGTGATTTCAAAATATAATGTTTTGAAAATATTATCATTTATATAGTAATGATATGAAATATTTAATTTTGATTTGAAATTGAATATAGAGTTGAAATGGTTTTGAAAACGAATTTAAAACGATTTATAAAATACGTTTTCAAAAGGAAATCGACGAAATATATAATATATATATATTATATAATGGCCTGAATAGAACGCGCCGCGCCGCGGCAGTTCGTGAATTTCGACCATTGACTTCGAATGGACGTTACGGGAGATCCAACCGTCGGATTCTCCTAAAACCGAAACCGTTGGGTTCGTATCGAAAAGAGCTTTCCAATGAATATTAGAAATTTGAAATTTGAAATCTAACGGTTGGATTTGGAATTATTTCCAAATCAAATTTGGAAAAGGTCGCTGTAAGTGCAGTTCGATGGCCATTGATGGAAATCGACTGTACGGGCCTTGATAAAATTATTAAAAATATTAATAATTAGTGAAAAATCATAATATGTGAGTTGGGAAGAAATGCGATGAAAAATTCCACATTTGAAAAGATAAAAATAGTTTTTTATCGAGATGAACTAGTTTTGAACTAGAATTAAAATCAATTTATTTTTGAAATAAATAAATTGAATTTGAATTGGTTTTGAAAATAACCAGAATTTCCATTATATATAAAGTGGACTGGATTTGAATCGAAATTATCTTCGGAATATTTCGATGTTGGATTTCGTGATTGTACAAATATTGTTATGGGAATTTGGAAGATATATTTATATCGTTATTTCCAATACGATATTTGTTGGTTTCAGAATTTGATATTGAACATAAGCCGGTATATTTTCTATTCAGAGCCTTGTATTTAATATCAAATGTGATTTGGGTTTGTCGTGAATCGTGTTTTAGATGACATTGGTTCTTTAACCCAGTTAAAGTCAGGATATTGATTTTTGAGAAGATTAAAACTAAGTGGAGTTTTAATGAATCTTTAATTAGATTGAAAAGTGAATTGATAATTTAAATTATCAAATCTGAAAGGTGATCGAGAATGGAGTACCACCAGTTTTGCTCCAAAGCGATAGTTAAATCTTTAATTAGATTTAAACGGGAAATGGTAATTAATATTTACCGATAACACCGTGGTGTTAGATATGGAGTATTACCAGTTTTATCCATGGGATGAATAGGTTGGGATTGGGAAATAAAACAAATAATTACTTCGGTGTGTTTCGCTAATCCCGACTAGTTTGGAAAACCATAATATGGTTTGAAATGATATCCAAAGGAAGATTAAAAAATAAATTTAGAAGAATTTATCTTTGATAAAATTAATGGGAACCTATTCCATAATGATGTGAAAATTTGAATAAAAGAATATTCTAAATTGGAATGAGGCGTATGCTGTGTTAGTGTAACACGTGTTTATTATATACGCGGGTTATTCAGAAAGGCCAGGTTTATACCCATTCTGAATAACCGATTCGACGGTATGTCGAAGATGAAGACGGTGGTTGAAGACCGGAAGTCTTCACATCGTTTGGGTGATTACTGATGATCTCGATTGGGCTGTACACCTAAGATGAGGGAAACAGTTGGTGATCGTCCAGACGTACTTGGAGATCGATGGATAGGCGAGGAAAATGCCTCCGGTTTCGTTCAGACCTAGAACGAACTTGTAAATGGATTGTGTGTCTGACATTGGATTTTATTCTGTGTTGATTGATCTCTATTAAATATACATCTGTTTGGCGGTGGAGAATTTATTCTCTTGCTTAACGCCCTTCTCTGAGACGTACGAGCTCAGAGGTTGTATATCGATGGACATCAGTCGCATGGAGTGAATTGCCAGTGTGGCACGCGTAAGTGGCAATTGATCAAGGCTTCTGTTGAAAAGCAAAGTCTTGTGGTTGATGATCAAAGCATGGTCTGTGTGACGTAGCTTTGTGTATAACGTGGATTCGCGAGCCTCACACCCTGGTATGAGTCAAAAACGGGAGAAGGACCCAAGGAGTGCACGACGTTTCTTTCTAGCTATGGTGATGTCAGTGACCTACCAGCCCTGACATTTATATACTTTTCACCTGTGTGGTTGTTGGAATGCGAAGCGCCTCGGATATAGGTCTGTAAGGACCGGGAAACGTGTGTTCAGGAATAACTAATCCTCAAAAGTAAGAGAGGACCGGCCTTGGAGGTTCCAAAGGATCATAGTGGGGTCCTGAGGCATTTGCTAGAGTGTCTCGAATCGGAGAGGAGCTTTCCCCTTGCCTCGACTCATGACGGAAATCCAATTTCCAATACGTGATATTGCGGTTTTATTTGTAGAACCTAGTATGGCAACATAGTGGTATGGGTCATTCATGCCGCCTAGGATTGATATTTATGATTGAAATTGTTTTGAAACTATACACTTATTATAGTATCAAATAATGTGTTTTTAACGTATCAAGCATGCTTTGGCTGTTATAAGGTAAAAACCCTAACCTCCGGCTTGCGTTGCATTGTGTGATGGGACCTGGGTCTTATAACAGCTTCATTTTTCTTTATTTAGCATTGCGCTGTTTGTTTAATGCACTGGTATTCTTGGGAGGAAACCGGTTCCGTGTCATACGGGGTGGTCCCTTGATTTACCGAACTTTAAAATAAAGATTAATAACTATTTTAGTTCTCACACCAGTCACATGACTGACCTGGAGTTTATTGTTTTAACCTAAACTCCGGGTGCCCCTATTTTCTACACGGGCAGCTAGTAGTTTTGGTTTTGCAGATTTATATTCACAGGATGCCGATTTACAGCTGGAACGATGCTCGGGAAGCTCTGTATCCGTGCATTATTTCTAGTTGTGCTTTTGTATTATTTTCCGCTGCGATGTATTTAAATATAATTTAAATCTCTGATATTTATCGAATGTATTTTTTTTATACTCTGTATATTCTTGTATCTGATGGAATTGTTGTAATAACAATGAAATGTTCTTCTGTTTGCGTTCCAATTTGTCCTATTCTCAAAACGATCAGGGGTTTCGAACAGTCTTGGTCGGTTTAACGATCGATTCGGATCGAGCGAAATTCTTTACCGTTACAGTTGGTATCAGAGCTTTGGTTTACAGAGCTCGAGAACAAGACACATTAGAACCGAACGAAAGAATTCATCAGATATTGGATTAGTAATATCCAACTAGAATAACTCGTTAGAGATAGGATCAGTAGTATCCTAGAACGAGTGTGAAGAGTATATTTTTCAAATGAAAACAATTTTGTTTTGAAGTTTAAATCGCTTTATACGTATTTGAATATTTATTTATTTTGAATTTGGACAATCCAATATATAAAGATTTCGCGTATACGCGTCATGAACGTATATTCGAAGCTTTAATATACTGGATAGATATAGAATCACACTCTAGTCGCCCGGATATGATGTTGATAATGACCATGGCATCATCAATATTTATGTTCGTGTTTCGAAGGTGTGATATCTATATATTTCCATTAGACTAGTGTGAAAACCAAAACTATATAGGATTATTTGTTGTGAATTGGCATCAAAAACATGATTTTTTGTATATGTATCAAAATTATGAATTTGAAACGTTAATCCACTAATTGATTGATGGTTGTGTTGTTTGTTTATTTGTTTGATAATTTTGAACCATTTAGCCTAATTGAACCTAATATTGAATTGTATTGAAAATTGGTCGCATTTGCTTGCATATACATGTACTTACATTGAACAGGTCATAACAAGGAGGCTAGAGCAAAAGAATAAAATTTGTTTGCCCGACAAATAGGTACATGTTTACCATAATTTACTGTTTTGTTTGGGTGATGATGATTTTATGAGCCGATTGGCTAGCCGCTTGGCTTTTCTTTTTCTTTTTGAGATCAGAGGGTCTGTATGGCAATTTCGGGATTTTCTCCGTGCTCCTGGTGCAGGGGAGGTTATGGCGAAATTTTTTCGAAAATTTAGGGTGTTTGCCAAATTTTTGAAAAATTTGAAAAGTTCTTAGAAACTGAAAAGTTGAAGAACTTAAGCCGTAAAGAAAATATCGGAAGTTGGGTTGATTAGTTAAACAACTTTTGGCTTCGTTCCTTTTCGGGGACGAAAAGTTTTAAGTGGGGGAGAATGTAACAACCGGAAATGCGAGCCAGTTTAAAATTTTTATTTTGGCAATTTTAGCGAATTTTGAATATTTAAAATGAATTATTTTAAATAATATCGACGAGAAATTTATTTAGAATAGAAATAGAACGTATATATTTATATACGTCGTCGTTAGAATATAAATATTTATTTATATGTATAAAAGGAATTGAAAATGGCGCGGTAGTTCGATAATTCAATTTCAAAATTCAATTGAACATACCGGGTGCAAAATAAACCGGATTTTAGTGAAACCAAAAATATTAGAATCTAATAGAGAATATCTTTCCAACGAATCCGAAAAATCAAAATTCCATAGCGGGAATCAAAAGATATGTCCAGTTGAAAATTCTGAATAGTCGCTATGGAATTCAGGCCCTGAAAAATGGAAATTTTGCAAACGACCTCGGATTTCGACAAAACCTCTTTTGTTGGATCCGCGATGTCAAGTGATTGCTAGATTTCAAATTTCATAATTTTTCGAATCGATATGTGAGCGTGGCAAAAGAAAACGCGTTTGACTAGTTTTAGTTGATTTTAATCGACTGGAAATTGGCCATTTTTCTAACGGCCTCAGAATTCGATGAAACTAGTTTTTTTAGGACCGTATCGTCGATACGAAGCTAGAAAATATTTTTCTGGAATTTTTAGAGTTAGTATGTGACCCCGGTAAAATGAAATGCACGTTCAAATTCAATATATAGAGTTATATGTTTATTTTGACGAAAACTGATCAAAACAGTCGAATCAGCTTACGATACACATCCCATTGTGTTCGGAATGGGGGTAACTAGTTATGGACGACAGGCGGTGGGACTCGTTTCGAGGTCGAAAATAAAAGTTACTTTTTGAAATTAAATTAAAATAAAATATAAAATATTATATAACCCCACCCTTCACTTTCTCCCTCCCCCACGTTCTTCATTCAGAAAGAAAATAAAAGAAAAAACCCCCAAAACCCACGATCGAACTGCCCACCCTCCGATTTGTTCACCGCCGGCGCGAGAGGTGAGGCGCCTCCTCCCTCGTCAGCCGCACCTCCCTCCCCTTCTGCTCTGCCTACCTCGCGCCCCTCTCCTCCTCCAATCGATGCTCCACAAACCCCTAGCCGCCGTCGCTAAGGAGTCCGCGCCACCCCCCATCGCCCTCCGCCTCGTTCCCCCTTCCTCCATTGAAGAAAACCCCCGCGCTCAGCCTGAAACCGACGCCAAACCCCCCTCCTTTGAAAAAAGCTTCGATTTTTGAGGGGAAAGTGAGTTTTTAATTTACTATTTATTTTTCTTTACAGTTTTATTGATGTTAGGACCTTGATGAACATTTATATGATTTTTATTGATATAGTTAAGGTATAAAGAGTTGATTTTTATAATAAAATTTTGATTTTTACAAAGTAAACATAGAAGTAGGAATGGGATTTTTATTTTAAAAATAGCGAAAAAAAGAATAGAATGTTTAGAATAAAAATATATACTTTTATATATGAAGTAGCAAGAAGTTTAGATTTTTATTTTTACATAAAGAAGAGATTTTATTATGTAAATAGAGAAATAAAAGTTTGATTTAATATAAAGAAAGGTCGGATTTTTATTAAGTAAAAAGACGATATTTTTAAAAGTGAAAAGATTATATCTTTGAAGTAGGAAAGATATGATTTTTATATTATAAAAATATAAGAATATGATTTTTATCATATGTGAAATATAAAATATAATTTTTATAAAGTAGAAGTATTAAAAATATGATTTTTATATAATAGAGAATATAAAAATATTATCTTTATATAGTTAGCGAAATAAAAATATGATCTTTCTTATATGAATGTAGAAATAAAAATGTGATTTTTATAGCGATGAAATAAAAATTCAATCTTTATATATGAAGTAGAAATGTGTTGTGTTGTAAAGCAAAGTCTTGTGGTTGATGATCAAAGCATGGTCTGTGTGACGTAGCTTTGTGTATAACGTGGATTCGCGAGCCTCACACCCCGGTATGAGTCAAAAACGGGAGAAGGACCCAAGGAGTGAACGACGTTTCTTTCTAGCTATGGTGGTGTCAGTGACCTACCAACCCTGACATTTATATACTTTTCACCTGTGTGGTTGTTGGAATGCAAGGCGCCTCGGATATAGGTCTGTAAGGACCGGGAAACGTGTGTTCAGGAATAACTAATCCTCAAAAGTAAGAGAGGACCGGCTTTGGAGGTTCCAAAGGATCATAGTGGGGTCCTGAGGCATTTGCTAGAGTGTCTCGAATCGGAGAGGAGCTTGCCCCTTGCCTCAACTCATGACGGAAATCCAATTTCCAATACGTTATATTACGGTTTTATTTGTAGAACCTAGTATGGCGACATAGTGGTATGGGTCATTCATGCCGCCTAGGATTGATATTTATGATTGAAATTGTTTTGAAACTATACACTTATTATAGTACCAAATAATGTGTTTTTAACGTATCAAGCATGCTTTGGCTGTTATAAGGTAAAAACCCTAACCTCCGGCTTGCGTTGCATTGTGTGATGGGACCTGGGTCTTATAACAGCTTCATTTTTCTTTATTTAGCATTGCGCTGTTTGTTTTATGCACTGGTATTCTTGGGAGGAAACCCGTTCCGTGTCATACGGCGTGGTCCCTTGATTTACCGAGCTTTAAAATAAAGATTAATAACTATTTTAGTTCTCACACCAGTCACATGACTGACCTGGAGTTTATTATTTTAACCTAAATTCTGGATGCCCCTATTTTCTACACGGGCAGCTAGTAGTTTTGGTTTTGCAGATTTATATTCACAGGATCCTGATTACAGCTGAAACGATGCTCGGAAAGCTCTGTATCGTGCATTATTTCTAGTTGTGCTTTTGTATTATTTTCCGCTGCGATGTATTTAAATGTAATTTAAATCTATGATATTTGTTGAATGTATTTTATTTTTTTATACTCTGTATATTCTTGTATCTGATGGAATTGTTGTAATAACAATGAAATGTTCTTCTGTTTGCGTTCCAATTTGTCCTGTTCTCAAAATGATCAGGGGTTTCGACCGGTCTTGGTCGGTTTAACGATCGATTCAGATCGAGCGAAATTCTTTACCGTTACAAAATGCTTTTGTTTTATTCGTGTCAAGCATATTTTGGCCATTATAAGGCAAAACTCTATCCTCCAGTTTGTGTTGCATTGTGTGATGGGAACTGAGTCTTATAATGGCTTCATTTTTATAAAAAGCATTGCGATGTTTAAATGATTTATTTGTTTTAAAGCACTGGCAATCCAACGGAGTAAACCCGTTCCGTGAAAGTGGCATGGTCCTGTGATTAGCCATATTGTAAGATGTGTTAAGTAGATTTCTCATACCAGTCCCATGACTAACTCGTAATTTGTTTCACTTGCAAACTCGGGTGCCCCTTTTTCTACACGGGCAGCCTTGTATTCAGGTTTTTAGCAGGCTCTTTCTGGATAGCTGGAGCTGAAGATGGATTTATCATTTATCTCTTTTATGCTGTTCAGCTCCTGTTGTACATATTATGTTTTCTTTTCCGCTGTAGACATTTATGTATAGCTGAACTGTATTTGTTCTAAGTATGATCCTGTATACTGTGTAACCCTGATGTTTATGTTTATCCAGTTTATTCTATTGTACATTATATGGTGTATTTAATTATTTCTGTTCTGCTGTTATCTGTTTATGTGTTATATTCCAAAGATTACCCTTGCACCGTCTTATCGGGGTTTGGGGTCGTCACAAACGTGGTATCAGAGCTTTGGTTAAGCTTAGTCCTGGAATATAACATATTAACAAATACGTCAGAAATAGAACTAGTAGTGTTCTAGGACGAATAACTCATTGCAGATCGGATCAGTAATATCCTAGTATGAGTATAGCAGAATGAAATACACCCCAATGGACACATTTACATTCAAGTATATGTTTCTATGTTTTGAAATATCTTGTCTGTTGACACTGACACTTGGCCTGCTATTTGCAGAAGTCCCTGGATCCTCATCCAGTCAGGAAAGGCCAGATGTTTTAGAAGGCACGCTTATTGCCAAAGATATTCCAGTTAAAGTACTGTTTGACACAGGCGCGTCGCGAAGGTTTGTTGCAAAGAATGCGGTTAAGAAACTGGATTTGAATTTGAAGAAGCTCAAAGAACCAATGACTGTCCATAATCCGGTTGGGGGTTCCCTTGATCTCAGTTGGGTTTGTGGGGTGCCGGTTTCTTTTTCTCGTTATCGGTTCCCTACCATCGCGGTTGTCATGAATTTTACAGAATTTGATCTTATCCTGGGGTTAGACTGGTTGACCAAATATGAAGCTGAGGCTAAATGCGCCGACAGAGTCGTTAAGGCGAAGATTAAATCAGGTGACTATATAACCATTCCATGTGAAGGCCCGAATTCTGATAGAAAGGACTTCTGGGCAGCTTTAGATGTTTCTCCTGCTCAAATAGATCCTGTTCCTGTCGTTCCCGAGAATATTCTGGTCGATATAGAAAATATCCCAGTTGTAAAGAACTATGCGGATGTGTTCGAAGAAGTTGTTAGCTTACCTCCGCAGAGAGAAATTGATTTTAAAATCTCTTTAGTTCCGAATGCATGGCCAGTAGTTCACGCTATTCGAAGAATGACCTTGAAGGAGAAAGAAGAGTTAGACAATCAAACTAGACAGCTAGTATGGAAAGGTCTGATCAGGCCTAGTTTCTCTGATTGGGGAGCAGCAGTGGTATTTGTCCCAAAGTCAGATGGTTCTCTCAGACTATGTGTAGATTATCATGACTTGAATAAGCAGACGCTGAAAAACAAATATCCATTGCCGCGGATTGATGATTTGTTGGATCGATTAAATGGCACACAAGTATTTTCTCAAATGGACCTAGCTACTGGTTTCCATCAGCTTCGTATTGCCGAAGAGTGTGTTCCTTTGACAACACTCAGAGGTCCCGACTTATTCTACGAGTGGTCAGTAATGCCGTTCGGCTTATGTAACGCTCCAGCTTATTTTGTCGATCTAATGAACCGAGTATTCAGAGGAGTATTGAATAAATTTGTCCTGGTTTTCATTGATGATATCCTGATCTTCTCTAAGTCAGAAAGAGAACACGAAAAACATTTAGAACAAGTGTTAGAAATTCTAAGAAAGAATGTTTTGAAAGCAAAGTTTTCCAAATGTATATTCTGGCAAGAAGAAGTCAAATTTCTTGGCCACGTCATGTCAAAGCAAGGAATTTCAGTGGATCCCAGTAAAATCACTGCCATTCAGAATTGGAAACAGCCTCGTACCCCCACAGAAGTCAGAAGTTTTCTCGGATTGGCCAGTTATTATTGGAAATTCATTAAGGATTTCGCGAAGACATCTAGTTCCTTAATGAAACTGACTAAGAAACATTCGAGATTCAACTGGACTCCAGAATATGAGGCAGCTTTCCAGAAGTTGAAGTTAAAACTGACAACTGCTCTAGTGTTAACAATAACAGATGGCAATGAGGACTTGAAAGTCTGGACTGATGCTTCTAGAGAAGGCCTTGGTGCAGTATTAATGCAAGGAGGTCAAGTGGTTGCTTATGCTAGCTGTCAGCTGAAACCGCATGAGAAAAATTACGTTACTCATGATCTTGAGTTGTTAGCCATCGTATTTGCTTTGAAAATCTAGAGGCACTATCTTTTGGGTGAGAAATTCGAACTGTATACAGACCATCAGTAAATTGAAGTATTTGTTCACCTAGAAAAACTTGAATCTGAGGCAGCAACGTTGGCTAGAATTTCTTGCCGCGTATGATTTTGAGATTTTGTACACTCCAGGGAAAGCCAATGTTGTAGCTGATGCGCTAAGCAGAAAGAATGTAATAATCGCCAGTTTTATTATTACGACTTCATTGATTGATAAAATATCTGCTCTTCAGAAGGATGATCACTTCATTCAAAGAGTCAGAGAAAGAATACAGAAAGGCGAACCCTTGAGTTTTCAGATAGATAACGATGGAATTTGAGGTTAAAAGGCCGAATATGTGTGCCAAATACTGCTGAACTTCGAAGAGAAGTATTGGATGAATGTCACAAAGCCAAGTTTAGTATCCATCCAGGAGTGAGCAAGATGTATAATGATATCAAACGCACTTTCTGGTGGAGATCTATGAAACGAGACATCTCCTTATATGTTAGCCGGTGTACTACTTGTCAGCAAGTCAAAAGCGATCTGCAGAAGCTCACTGGATTGTTGCAACCTTTAGAAATTCCAGGTGGAAAGTGGGAACAGATTTCTATGGACTTCATAGATGGTTTGCCCAGAACCAGGAAAGGAAATGGCAGTATTTGGGTGATCGTAGATCATTTCACGAAGACCGCCCATTTCATACCTGTCAGATCGAATAGAACTGCTCAGAGTCTGGCGCAAATATATTTCAAAGAAATTGTTAGACTGCACGGAGTTCCCCTGAGCATCGTTAGTGATCGTGACCCGATTTTTGTTAGTAAATTCTGGGAAGCATTCCAAGCAGAATTGGGAACGAAACTGAACTTGAGCACCGCTTATCATCCTCAAACAGATGATCAGACTGAGAGGGTGAATCGTATTTTAGAAGATTTGTTGCAGGCTTGTATTATTGATTTTGGCAGATCATGGGAAGACCATTTGCATTTGGCTGAATTCTCATATAACAACAGCTACCAGGCGAGCTTGAAAATGTCACAATTCGAAGCATTGTATGTTAGGCCGTGCTGATCCCCTGCTTGTTAAGTAGAACCTGGAAATAGACTTGTATTGGGGCCTGATATGATTCACGATGCTGCAGATAAAGTCGATTTCGTTAAGAAATGATTACTCGCCGCTCAAAGCCGACAGAAAAGCTATGCAGATAAGAGAAGAAGAGATATATCATTTTCTGTTGGCGACCACGTGTATTTGAAGGTATCTCCTATGAGAGGAGTTATCCGGTTCGGTAAAACAGGGAAATTGGCGCCTAAATTTATTGGTCCGTTTCCTATTCTAGAACGATTGGAACTCTCGCTTATATGGTTCAATTGCCTGATTGGTTGCCTGGAGTGCATAATGTGTTTCATGTATCTCAACTTCGAAAGCATGTTCATGATCCTGACTTGATCGTGGAAGAAGCAGCGCAATGGGATATAGAAATTACTCCAGAATTGGCCGTGAGAAGAGAGCCGCTAAAGATAATTGGCAAAGAAACCAAAGAACTGAGGAACAAGAAGGTTCACTTAGTCAAAGTGCAATGGAGTGGAGATCCGCGAGATTGTACTTGGGAAACAGAGGAAAACATTAAGAAATCCTATCCTAAGTGCAGGGTGGATATCTCTGATTGACTCTGGTGCAAGGTACATTTACCATATCTTTGCATTACCATTTGTTCTCTACTTTGCTGTTGTTTTCTTTTCATGGATGTGAACTTTTTAATTATATGGTCTGAATGATTTTAAAAGAGTACATGAATTAATTAGTATATTTTTGAAAAGTTAAAAACAAATTGATTATTGGTTGCATTGTGTGATTGTGGATTTGATTAATTGAATTATTAGAAGGATAGTTAATTTAATCAATAAGAAAATGAAGTTAAATGTATGCAAGAGAATCAAGTATTGAACTGATTTAGAAATTGATAGAAATATATACATGTGCATTATATATGTGTGAACAGGTTATGGATAAACAGCTAAGCAGAGGAATAAAATTGTTTGCCCAACAAATAGGTACATGTTTATTGTATTTCTTGGGATTTGATGATTTTATGAGCTGATTGGCTAGCCGCTTGGCTTTTCCTTTTTCTTTTGGATTGGTGAGGGCCATGGGAGGCTATTTGAAATATCCCGAAGTCCCCCGTACAAAGGAGGTTATGGCAGATTTTTTTGAAAATTTAGGGTGTTAGCCAAAATTTTGAAGAATTTGAAAATTCTTAGAAACTGAAAAGTTGGAGAATTGAAGCCAGAAGGAAAGTAGAGTTGGTTAAATAAACCACTTTCGACTTTGTTCCTTTTCGGGGACGAAAAGTTTTAAGTGGGGGAGATTGTAACAACCCGGAAAATTTGAGCCAATTAAAAATTTTTAATCTGGCTATTTTAGTGGATTTTAGATATTTAAAATAAAATATTTTAAATAATAACGACGAAAGGTATGTTTGAATCGATGTTTGAAAATAAAAATAATTATTTTAAATTATAAACAAGGCCTGAAATGGCGCGGCAGTTTCAAATTTTCAATTCAAGCTTTGAATGACTGTACCCGGTGCAAAATAAAACGGATTTTAGTGAAACCAAAAATATTTAAATCTGTTAGTGAATATCTTTCTAACGAATCTGAAAAATCAAAGTTTCATAGCGGGGGTAAAAAGTTATGGCCAAATGAATTTTCAGAAAGGTCGATATAGAATTTATATCGCCCTTGAAAATAGACATTTTGCAAACGAACTCGGAATTCGACGAAACCACTTTTGTTGGATCCGGGATGTCAAATTATTGCTAGATTTCAAATTCCATAATTTTTGAAGTTAATATGTGAGCGTGGCGAAGGAAAATGTGTTTGGTCAATTATAGTTAAATTGGATCGACCAGAAAATGGCTATTTTTCAAACGGTCTCAGAATTCGATGAAACTAGTTTTGTTGGGACCGTATCGTTAATCTCGAGGAATCAGGAAAACAGGCAGACTTGAACAAAAAATTATTTTTTAGGCGACATGATTCAAACTTTAGGAGAAGGATATTGCTTTCCAAATTTATGTCACCTTCCAAACTCAAATGTCACATCATCCCCCAATCTCTGTCCTTGCTCCCGTACCCAATCACTGCCATGCCCCTGGCTATCTTTAGCACTACCGTCTTCCCCGCAGTTCCCTACCATCGTCACCTCCATCATTGTTAGCACCCCCCTTCAGCCTGGAACCCTAAATCAACACAAAACTTAGCTGCCACTAAACTTTACTGCAGAACCATACTACAATGTCTTGCCACCCACTGGAGTCATGGTCGACCTCTTTTGACAGTACACTGTACACCACAACAAACCATCATTTGAAAATGGCTATTTTTCAAACGGTCTCAGAATTCGACGAAACTAGTTTTGTTGGGACAGTATCGTCAAAATATAGCTAGGTTTATTTTTCGGGAATTTTTAGAATCAGTATGTGGCCCCGGCAAATTGAAATGTACGTTCAAATCGAATATTGAATGTTTTATATTTTAATCTGAAGGAAAACTGACTAAAACAGTCGAATGGGCCTACGAAACATATCCCACTGTGTTCAGAATGGGGGTATTTAGCTAGGGGCGACAGTCATTGGGATTCGTTTGGAGTTTGTAATGGTAAGCCAGTAATATATGAATTAAATAAATATAATATTTATTGTATATACCCCTTGCCCTTGGTCAAAAACCCTACCCAGAAGTCAACCTTTCTTCCACCGCCAGGGGATAAAACGGAGGGTGATTATCATCCAAAACAAACTCACAAATTTCTCTCAATCTAAACATTTATTCCAGAAATTATAAAATGGAAATTGTAGTGCTTATTATGCTCTTCGAATCCATATAGCCAAGATCGATTATCGTGGGGTATCGAGCACTAATTCTCGCCTGAAATAGGCCAACTTTCGTGCGGAATTGAGAGAGGTGGGGCCCACCGAATTGGCTGCTACAGCCACCAATGGTGGAGGAGCTGAAGCCCTTCAGCGTGGCACACTTGGATCGTTGACCAGAACCTCGTATCTCGTGAAAAGTGGAACCCTAGAAGTTGAGCCAATGAGTTTTGCGCGGCTGTAGTGAATAGTGAAGAAGAAAGGGGGTTAAGCCCTTAACCAATGTAATTAGCCTATTAATTATTTAATTAGTTCAAGTCAATGTAATCATTGTTCAAAAAAATCATATCTTTTTGTTATGTGGTCGAAATTCAGTGAAACAAGAGACACCGGGATCGTGAGGACGTCTTCTACATTCTAGAAGAGACCGCATATTTTTCTGAGCCTTCTGCAATTTTTGGGGGAGTGGAACCCAATGTGATATTTCTAATTTATAAACGATATGGAAAACAACGATGTATAAATTATATAGTCGATGTATGAGTTATATAAGCGTTGTACACCTCATGTATAAGCGTTGTATAAGTTGTATGTTCGATGTATAAGTTATATATGCGTTGTAAAAGTGACATATGTGTTGAATAAATTGAAGTGATATTGAAATGAAATCGAAATATATTTATATACGAATATATATATATATATATATATATATATACTCGCATCGTCCACAGACCATGGACGATATATATTGGTTGTGATATTGTTTGGATTGGTTGACGTGAAATTTGGTGAATATCATGAATGGTTGATTTGAAATGATTAATTGTGATTGAAATCCCTATAGGATTAGTATATGGGAAAATTCGCCTGCGTGCGAAATAGATATTGAAAATCCCCATTGTCAAAAACCGCGAGGTATTAAGGTAGAGTGAGGGAGCCGTACTAGGGACGGTGCCGGTTTTAACTACCCTGCCGTTATGCTGCCGAAATTTTCAATAATATTCATGTGTTAGAATTATTTTCATGTGTTGAAACTATATTCGTGTGTTGAATAGAAATTCATGTGTTGAATAGAAATTCATGTGTTGAATGAAGTTCATGTGTTGAATAAATTGTTTTACAATAAAAATCACATTTTTATTATCTATATAGATTATATAAAATATTAGTATTTTAAATAAATTGTTTTAACACCAAAAATGACATTTTTACCTTGTGTATAAACTATATAAAATAATCGTGTTTTGAAATAAATTGTTTTACAATAAAAATCACATTTTTATTTTATATATGAACTATAGAAAATATTCATGTGTTGAATAAAGGACTAGAACAAAAAAAATCATATTTTTACCGTATGTGTGAAGTCGAAAACGTTCATGTGTTGAATATATATAGATTGAACAATAAAATCTACATTTTTATCGTGAATATGAAGTGCTGAAAATATTCATGTGTTGAATAAATATTTTTGACAATAAAAATATCAGTTTTATCAAATATATGAAATGAATATAGTTTTGAAATCAAAGAAAGAATTATATTTTTATATATTTATATAAATATAACTAAAATAAATCGAATAATGAAGCTGCATTTCGTGTTTTGAAACCGTGATTTCAAACGATTAGTGCGGGAGATCCGACCATCGGATTTTCCCGAAACTGCAACCGTTGGGTTCGCTTTGGAAATATCTTTCCAAGACACCCACTTTGTGAAGATCCAACGGTTGGATTGTCTAGAATGTTTAATTCAAATATGAAGAAAAACAGCGCCGGAATCGATTATTTATATATATATATATATATAATTAAATTTAATCGAATAACGACGCTGTAGTTCGCATTTTGAAATCGTAACTTCAAACGATTAGTGCGGGAGATCCGACCGTCGGATTTTCCCGAAACTGAAATCGTTGGATTCGTTTTGAAAAGATCTTTCTAATGATATAAAATTTGTGAAGATCCAACAGTTAGATTTTCAAATATGTGTAAATCAAATCTGAAGAAAAACAGCGCCACGGCCGCGTTATGGCCTGAAGCGTCGTTTGAATGAATTGGCTATTTTTAAACAAATAAAAAAGCGATAAATCGTGATAAAATATTATAAACGACATGGAATGGAAATAAACTGAATTTGCTCGGTTTATGTGATATTTAATGGTTGAATGTGTTTGGCGTGAAAATTACAATAAAGAACAGAATTAGTGATATCGAATAATTTAACCATTGAAATGAATTGATTTGAAATGCTAAATGTACGTGAATTATTTGAAAAGGCCGAGTTAATTCTCATTTCAAATAATTGATCGATGAGTGAAAGTCGAAGATATGAAGACGGTGCAAGACCGATGATCTTCACGTCGAATGGAGGGGTGCTACTGATGCTCATGATAGGAGTATCTACCTTGAAGGGGTTGAAGTAGTAGCCGTCCGGACATACTTGTTGATTGTACGGATATGCGAGGTATTGAGTGCCTCCGGTTTCGTTCAGACCCAGAACGAACTTGTAAATGGACTGTGTGTCTGACATTGGATTTTGTTCTGTGCGGATTGATCTCTATTAAATATATATCTGTTTAGCGACGGAGAATTTGTTCTCTTGCTTAACGCTCTTCTCTGAGACGTACGAGATCAGAGGTTATATATCGATAGAAATCAGTCGCATGAAGTGA
The DNA here is from genome assembly GCA_030737875.1 of Allium sativum. Lineage (NCBI taxonomy): Eukaryota > Viridiplantae > Streptophyta > Magnoliopsida > Asparagales > Amaryllidaceae > Allium > Allium sativum. The sequence goes on from CM060926.1 coordinate 1,020,504,704, forward strand.
ATTGCCTGTGTGGCATGCCTAAGTGGCAGATGATTAAGGCTTCTGTTGAAAAGAAAAGTCTTGTGGTTGATGATCAAAGCACGTCCTGTGTGGCATAGCTTTGTGTATAGCGTTGTTTCGCGAGCCTCACACCCCGGTATGAGCCAGAAACGGGAGAAGGACCTCAGGGAGGACATGCGTTTCCTTCTAACTAGGAGTGGTGCTTTAGGTTTTGCACGCCCGGGTATTTTACTTATGTGGATGATGGAAAGCGAGGCCTCGGTTTGCTTCGGTCTCTTCGGAGCCGATGGTGTGGTCAGATATGACCAGTTTACGCCCCATAGGGCGGGGAAACGCAGTGTTCAGGCATTTTAATCCACATCGGTGGACTGCCCTGACGATCCAAGGGTCGATGCGTTCTGATCCTGAGACATGGGCTAGATTGTCTCGAATCGGTAAGGACTATCTTTTGCCTTGGTTCACGATGGAAATTCAATTTCCAAATACGACATCATGCGATTTTGATTTTTTTTAATATATATATATATATATATATATATATATATAGCGACATGATATATGGTACCCATGCCGTCTATTATTGATACTTATGATTTGAAATTGTTTTTGAAACATATAAACACTAGTAATAATATCAAATGCTTTTGTTTAATTCGTATCAAGCATATTTTGGCCATTATAAGGTAAAACTCTATCCTCCAGTTTGTGTTGCATTGTGTGATGGGAACTGAGTCTTATAATGGCTTCATTTTTATAAAAAAGTATTGCGATGTTTAAAAGATTTATTTGTTTTAAAGCACTGACAATCCAATGGAGTAAACCCGTTCCGCGAAAGTGGCGTGGTCCTGTGATTAGCCATATTGTAAGATGTGTTAAGTAGATTTCTCATACCAGTCCCATGACTGACTCGTAGTTTGTTTCACTTGCAAACTCGGGTGCCCCTTTTTCTACACGGGCAGCCTTGTATTCAGGTTTTTAGCAGGCTCTTTCTGGACAGCTGGAGCTGAAGATGGATTCTATCATTTATCTCTTTTTATGCTGTTCAGCTCCTGTTGTACATATTATGTTTCCTTTTCCGCTGTAGACATTTATGTATAGCTGAACTGTATTTGTTCTAAGTATGATCCTGTATACTGTGTAACTCTGATGATTATGTTTATCCAGTGTATTCTATTGTACATTATCTGGTGTATTTAATTATTTCTGTTCTGCTGTTATCTGTTTATGTGTTATATTCCAAAGATTACCCTTGCACCGTCTTATCGGGGTTTGGGGTCGTCACATAGATCCATATAAATATAGATTTGTTCGATTATGAACCGACGAGTATGTGCATCTCAGGAACTACACATCGAATAGGTAATTTATTTCAATTTTAATATGATATAATATAGTAATAAATTATTTGCTTCCTTTGTGAAAAATATGTTGTTCCTTAGATATGAAGCTGATTTTGCTCGTTTAAAATAAATACATAAACATTAAGCTATTTATCAATGATGCTTTGAAAATGTGTTGGACTAAAATGCATTCATTGTTGAAATTATCGTTCACTAAATTAAATGCTTTCTTTGAACAAAACTTAACAAGACTGAAACATATTTTTCACATTCGTGAGTTCAAAAATCCATGAGGTGTAGTAAGTATCGTTGCATTTGACTTCATTCAAAATTACTTCGAGTGAAATCTATTGGAGATGACGAATTTCTTAGTGGGTTTGTTATTCGAAAGACACATGGAGTTATATGCGTACATGTGTTATCCCATCTTTGGTCCAAGACATCTATACCACTTGAGTTAACCGATAATCATTCGACAATACTGCACTTAGTTGAATGAAGTAGAAAGAATCCTAGGACCATGTCCCCGCTGATAAGGAAAAGTCCAAACCAAATGATCTAAACTACATGCTTGGCATCTACCATCTAGCAGTCACAACTATTCCTTGTTGTGTACTAACAGTCCTTCCAAGCAACAACCTAGGCTCTATAATGCTTACACATTCTACGGGAATTCACCATTATCCTAAAATAATTTATAGCCACAAAATATTTAGATGTCTTTCCTAAGTACTAATCCTTACCGACTACATAATTTAAAAACGTGGTTTGGCTTCATCATTTCATTTTCCTTCTAAAAACCAAAAGCTTCAAAACTTTATTTATCTTCATTAAAACTTATCCTTGCCAAACCATAAAATGACATCTCATAAAAAATGCAAAACTTCTTGTTTCTTTTTTTTTTCAAATCATAAAAACTGGAGTAGACAACAACAACAATTTCTCAATTAGTTTCACAACCGTTCATGTTTACAATGTTAGTTCAATTACTTACATCTACGTGTTAATTTCTAAACTTAGCTAAAAACATCTACTTTATTCTACATTTTAACAACTTATTTTGTCTACTTACCAAAGCTTATGTCAAAACAATTGCCAAAAATTTATGTCAAAAGAATAATGGTTTTCAAAATTTTCCTTACCGAAAATTTTGTTTATGACAAAATGCAATATTTTTTGTGTTTTGTTATTTAACTCTTTCGTCCATTATAGCTTAAAAACCAGCGAGCTATACATGCTCTACAATGTACACATTTTTTTTAGAAAAAACAATTTTAGACAAAAGTTTCATAAGAAATCACTACTTCCAAAATATACCCTATTTTATTTTATTTTTTTCTCCGAAACCCAATATGTAGTTTTTCAAATATGTTCCTTACATATTATTATTTTTCAAGCATAAAAAATACCACCTTTTTTATTTCAAAAATTGTTTCGATGCAATTTAGCTAGTACATATTTTGAAATTGTGAATTTTTAATGTCAAAACTTGAAAAACACAGTAAATTATCACCCAATAGCTTTTAAATTTTCAAGTTCTCAAAAGTTGACAATGAGGCTAGACCCAAAGTGGGCTCCTGACTTACTTAGATTTTTCCTAAGTATTCCCACGAAGTTATTTCCCTCAAATATATACATATATATATACCTAATCCATTTCCCTTTCCCAATTTATAAAGTTCAACTGCCTAACCCACTAATCTAAAATACAAACATTTCAGATACTAACATATGGGATTCATCTTTCTCCATTACAAAGCACATAGTATAAATTTCCCCCCCAAACAACCCAAGGGTCTCAAATTTCCATAACAAAGCATATGTTGCTCTTCCTATTTAATGGGTTCCTTTATAGATCTAGGTATATATGATATTTATATTTTTAAAATACAAATACGTTCACAAACTATATATAGGAATTCTAAACCTAAGCTCTGATACCAGATGTAACAACCCGAATCTCGACATATCGATTTTTTTCCAAAAATTCCAATCTATCGAAGCTCGAGTCGGCTTGTTAAGTATCCTGCAGAAAAGACAAAAAATAAATATATCATAGGTTAGTAAACATCTCACAACGGAATGGATAAAATATAATGTAATCAAATATAGCCTTACCGAAGTAATAATAATATGGTCTAGCCAGTATCTAAAGCTATCATATCTCTGCCATAAACCTAACTTGCGAGCGTGTTATGAGGAGGGGGTCAGAACAGAAAATTCTGGTGATTTGACAAAATTATATATTCTGAAATAACCCTACAAATACTGTTTAGTTATGTTTTCTTATTTATTAGGTTGTTTGGGTTAACGACAATCAAGGTTCTATACTCACGCCGTACCCATCTACTTCCCAGCAGATTACCCTAATATATTATATATATAGCCACCCCCAGCATATCAAGGTACTCCCCATAGTACCCTACTTGCATGGTCTCTGCTGTCATGCTACTGAAGCATATTCACTTTCATCCAACGTCGAGCGACATACAAAAATCCAAATCATTACGACACATATCATAGAGAACCATCATCTCTATATCTCGTAAGCGTACAGATCGTCATATCCGAACTCCTCGGTCGAATCAAGCCTCAACATGGAGTAATGCCCTCTGGTCCACAGTACACCACCCAGTGCGTGTATCCATACCCTTACACGAACGTAAAATCTGTTGTACTAAGTCCCATAATAGGGTTGCATCCAATGCATGGAACTCGATCGGGAGCTTTCAACATCTGTAAAGGCTAGCCTTATCAGTCCTTCAATACAGATATCCAGAATGTGGTCTGCATTTTTATGGTGGCTATGGTCCTACCCTGACCCCTCCATCAACTAGTGAAAGACTACATGAGAGCAAAGTGACGTGCCCCTAGAAAACAATTTGGTGTGTCCTGCAACCAATGTCTCAATAGTTAAAGATCGATGGTCTATAGGTTTAGCTCTAGTCTTTCCGCATCCCACTGACTGTCAATGATAGGTACCCGATGATTACTATCATGTATTGGTCCTAACCTAGCCTCTTCCCGAGGCAATCCCCAAATCACCCAATGTCATCCTCCATAGCCTTCTGACTGCCAAGCTACAGTTGCAGTCAAGGTATACTCGGCGAGTGGTACCGCGAAGATCAAACCACTGGGAGTACAAGTTGAGCATGCATTACATAGAGGACAACCACATAGTACACTACTACGTCCCTCGGAATCTGCGTGCTTTCCTATAGCCCCATGGAGCAAACATACAAAATAACCAGTAGCATAATCAAATGGACATGCTCCTTCCGTGTCTCTAGACACCATAATGATCTAACAAGTTGGGTTCTTTACCTTCGTACATTCATACAAGTCCAAGCGCATTACACTAACGTGTTATTAGATTCTATGTTTAATCTTTTAATCACCCGCTTGTTTTATCTTATCAGATTGTCAATTAATTTGATTATCCACATTTTAACTTTTTATTCAAGTTACCAAGTTTTCTCTGAGCCTCTTATATCTCAAAGGAGTGGACCCCTCTCACTTATTGATCCAGTGATTTAACTTAACTCGTTTTAAGTTCATTAATAAGCTCAATGATATAACATGTTATTTTTTAGATTGTAATAAATGAAAGTAATCTGCAACCTTCTACCCTCAGATTATAATTAACGAAAGTAATCTACAATTCCTTTATCACCATGTCGTTTATTGTCAAATTACAGGTTTACAAGTTATAATGACATGCTTTACTTAATGTATAATTAAGTATATTCTTCCCTAATTCTCATGTTTTCTTATGACATGTCTACTTAATATATAATTAATGATTAACATAGAAATGTGTTTATTTTATGCTCTTATATTTTATCTTTTGTAAATAAATAAGTGATACTTTGGGTACTTTTGTGTGTTTTTACAGGTTGTCAAGAAATGCCTCCTTTGTTTCAAATTAAAGGTCAACTACAGATAAAAAGCTACTTCCCCGTATGAAAGCCATCTCAATTACAAAAGACGTTGTAGCTCACTGGTAATTGCATAGAGATTTGTACTGAGAGACCTGAGTTCGATCCTCGTCGAGCTCACTTTTTGCCAAAGAACGAAACTTTCACACTGCCCTTTTGCTATGAAGAATATATTAATTAGTGTTACATTATATACATATTCATGTGTATGTATAATATTCACTAATGAACATTTCAAGAGTAGTCATGGAAATCAATTCAGAACATTAATTTTTCAATTTCCAATTAGAAGAATTTCTGAATGATTTATTGTCAAGAAAAGATCAATTTTGAAGATTTTATCCTTTGTTGCCTTTGGAGTCTAATGAGTATCCTTGTTTGGAAGAATTAATCACATGCAATCTGCTCATCAATCAATCAATTTGCCACATGGAAGATAGGGAAGATTTGGAAGATATTCACCGTGATTTGCTTTCCAATCAAGCTTGGTCAAGAAAGGCAAGAGATATATGGATGATGAGGCCCATTTATTCATAGACTTAATTAGGATTTTTCCTATCTCATCTATAAATATACGTTGTAACCATTGTAAGAGGATCCATTCTTCTGTACTCTCTTTTAGTTTTAATAAAGCTCTTCTTCGTTTAGTTTATTTGCTTTACTTCCATAACAATTTGTGTTCTACTCAATTAGTTTTGGTAGACAGAAATTGTTATTGTTATTTCTATTGCTTATTAGTGATTAGTCGTTTGATTAGTTTCAACGACAATCCTAATTTACTTTTTGTTGTTCTTCTTTTCCTGCAATTTTACTTTCTGCATTTTATTTCTGTTTTGCATTTTAATTTCCAATTGATAATTGTGATTTGATCGTCGGTTCAATTAGATTTGTTCTGAATCGGATCGCAGTTTCAATTTTTATTGTTTTCAAAAATCAACCTCGAAAATCATCTAACTCGCCCAAGAATAAATAAATAATAATTTTCAATTACACCTCCCTGTGTTCGACCTGTATGCTACACACCTGTGCGCTTGCAGAATTAATTTTAAAATTCGCGCTTTTCTATTTATAGGAAAGCGACGATCAAGTTTTTGGCGCCGTTGCCGGGGAGACAATATTTAAATTTTATTATTTGTTTAATTTCTGATTCGTGTTAGTTTTTTTTTTACTTTTTGTTTGATTTTGTTAAAAAAAATGAAAAAAAATATTGCTGCTTTCTTTTATTTCTTTCCTCATTCCAATCTTCCTGTTCTTTCTATACAAGTCTCCAAAAAAAGAAAAAAAAGAATCTTTTTACATTTTTTTATTCCTTCCTTTACACCAACTTCTTTTTCTAAAAAATAAATAAAAAAAGTGCAACTTCTTTCTCTTCTTCTTCTGATTTCTGTCTTGCCGTCTCTCCCCTTTTCACCATTCTATACCACGTTCATACCTCCACAGTTTCAATTCAACCGATTGCAAAAACCACTTGTTCCAAAGCCCGCAGTAGTTGATCCTCTCTACATTAACACCCCTCCTTCCTATTACCACCCAAAAACTCACGTCAACACCAATCCGTCCAACAAGCTACCTGTTCATACACATCATCCCTCCATCACCATATAGCACTTTCATCTCCACTTCACAACACGTTCAACCATACCCCCATCCCACCACCGTAAGAAGGTGCAAGCACCGGCTGTTCATCACTGTAAACGCCATCCAACCCCCCTTCAAACACTCCAAAGATACAAACCAACTTCATATTCAAACCAACGTTCATCACCACACAAAACCCACACCGAACTGCTGTCCATTATTCAACCTCAAAAACTCATATCCCAGTTTGCTCCACATCTACACAACAAACCCACGTTCCTCACCTACCATCAACAATCCAAGTCTGACCAACCTTTTCTAACCATCGGACCCTCCTAACTAGTCCCCCTGCACTTCACGCACCTCACAACTGCTATCCCTCAAACATCTACACCACCACAAACCATTAGCGAACAGACTCTTCTTCACATACAGCGTTGCCACAGCAACATCACCCTCCAACTCATCTTCACGTCAATACCCCAAAGCTCCACTCCCCCACTACAAATACCATCACACCAAACAACAATCAAACCCAACCACAATCCAGTTCAAAACCCCAAATCCTCCAATTCGAACAGGCAACTAATAGTTCAACCCACCATTTCGCACAATACAACATCTCGCTGAAAGTTTCCCTCAGCAACAATCACAACCGATCTGAAGCCTAATCGAAGAAACATCAAAACTTGTCCACTTCGAAATCATCAAACCCAGAAATTCAACCCCAAACTACAAATTTGAATCGAATATCCGAACCCAATCATCGAACTGAAGTAGCCTCAAACCCGGATTCAAACAGTCGTTCAAATCTCCAGATCCGAGGCAAATCGCAAACCCAGAATCCGATTCGAAGACCATCACTTGAAAACCAATTCAATCGATTCGAAAAAAAAAGAGTGAAAGGGGGCGTGCGTGATTTGTTTTCCCAAGAGGAAGGCGGCATTTCTTTGTTATTTTAGGTTATTTGGATTTCATAGTTTTCTAGAGGGGCGTGCGTGATTTGTTCACTTACAAGGGGCGTGACTTTTATTTATTTATTTATTTCCTGGAATATATTACCTAATCGTGTTGTTTGAGTTAAGAGAGGGGCCGTGTGTTTTAATTTTTTGAACAACTGAGTTGCTGGTTCTGGACCTTGTTTAATTGAGCGAATTTGGTTCCCTTTCTTAGATTATCTAATGTGTTGTTTTATTTATTTTTGTCGGGTTTGTTCGCTTTGATCGAGTCAGTTGTTTTGATTTGCGCTGTTGTTTCATTTTTTGTTTTTGTTTTTTTTTCTTTCGTTTTTTTTTCATTTTGAAGTTCATTATTTTCAAAAAGAAAAGAAAAGAAAGAGAGTCTAAATTCAAAGACAAAAGCGAGAGAGTTCAAATGCGAACAAAGATCTGAAGTCGAACGAAGCAAACAAAAATTTGAACTGTTGGAGCGGTTGCACACCAAGTGGGGTGTGAACGCGCTAGCGCTACCCAAATTCACTGGACGGACTGCCGATCAAGGTGAGAAATTTTTTAAACACTACAGGTGCTCTGCTGCAAAAGAAAAAAATATATAGACAATTGTTGTAAAAATTTTCTGCAGGGGCAGCGGCTTGAATGTACAATTTTTAATTTCTGCAATTAAATTGTGTGGTTGTTGTTATTTCTGCACTTTTTATTCATTTTGTTAAGGGAAATACCCCAATTCACATAAGGTGAGGGATTTCATCACCCTTTCCTTAGCCCACAAATTGCATTTCATCGTAGAACCTGACTAATAATAACGGTTAGACGTTGGACTTAAGGGAGTCACGGGCTCATCTAGGGCTTAATTGTATTGTGATAGTTGATTCATTTAGAACGAATTATTTCTTGGTGTCTAGACTACGGCAGAGAAATAGCCGTTTATAAATATTATGGTGATTCGTAAATATTATATCGGTTGTTACTCTGAAGGTACTTAAACCTTCGGCTGCATTGCTAGGGTGATTCCTGGTGCACCGATAACTCCTGTCCGTTAACTGGCTGAGAAATCTTTTGATCTAAGTAATCAAACGCGTCACTTTATAATTTTGGGTTAGGAGCCAATAAGGACAAAAATTTCATTGTAGCGGATTTCTGTGCTTGCATTTAACAACAATGAGTGAAAAAAGTGTGAGCCAACAAAATTCTCCTAGGGGTTCTCGAATCAACCAAAATTTTCCAACCGAATTGGATCAAAATCGAGTGAATCACAACTTTCCAAACTTTGGGGTTCAAAATCAAATAAATCAAAAAATTTCAAAATCTCAATATCCAAATGGATAGACCCTTGTCTCTTCGTGACCGATGTTATCCGACTAGGACCGTCCAACCCTCTGTCATCGTGTTCCCACCAGCTGAAGGAAACAATTTTGAGCTAAAACATTCTTTTATCCAAGGGGTACCAAAATTTACTGGGTCTGAAAATGCTTATGAATTCCTGAGTGAATTTGAATTGTATGCTTCCACAACAAAATTGCAACAACTATCTAACGAATCGATCAAGCTAAGGCTAATCCCATTCGCACTACTTGAAAGCGCTAAAAGATGGCTAAATTCTCTTCCCAAACATTCCATAAAAAGTTGGGATGAATTTGTCACTGCATTCTTGAAAAAGTTTTTCCCTTTCCATAAAACTCTAAAAATCCGAACCGAGATAAATCAATTTTGTCAAAACGAGGGGGAAACTTTTTCAAAATACTTTGAGAGATTCAACCAGCTATTATATAGTTGCCCTCATCATGGAATTCTAAAAGATCACTTATGTCAAATTGCATATGAAGGGTTAAACTATACGACTAGAACTCAACTAGAATCAATGTGTGGAGGAGATTTTATGTCTAAGACTGCCGATGAAGCTTGGCAATTCTTAGAAGATTATTCTGAAAAGGACATGCAATGGGAATCAATTCGTGTTCCCATTCGTACTTCTACTAGAGGAGTGCATGTCGTGGACCCAAGTCAAATTCCTTTAGAAAATCAAACTCCTCAAGCCGGAGATGGGTTACCCCACTATTACTCTCAGGACCAAGCTAATGCCATCGCTCAAAATAATCCTTACTCATCCACATACAATCCTGGTTGGAGGAACCACCCAAATTTTTCTTGGTCAAACCCCAATAATTCGGCTAACCCATCTCACGTGCAACTCTTTATCCCAAATCCGAATTATCAAGCTCCACCCTCCAATTCTCAAACTTCTCAAACTGCACCTCAATCCAAACAACCTTATAGGCACCCCAATTTTCAATCATCAAACCAATCCTCTCAATCTTCTCAATCGTCACCAGAAATTGTGCGTTTAGAGAAACAAATGGAACAAATGATGAATATGATAAAGGAACTAGCGAAAAATAACGAGAAAGGAAAGTTGCCGAGTCAACCTGAGGTGAATCCAAAATATAACTCTCGTGCTGTAAATTCTTGTGAGGACGAAAACCATAATCCAGTCAATGCTATCACAACCCTTCGATCTGGAAAGAGGATTGATAATAACGTGGGCGACCCTGACGAACCTTCTAACTCGCCCTCAATGCCAAATCTTGATGATCACCCATTGGCTTCGAATGCCAATTCTTCTAAACCTCAAGCTCCCTTAAATGTTGGCAATCCCAACAATTCTTCTTCCAGTGTCGGCAAACCCGACCCACCTTCGAAAAATAATGTTGGCAATACCAACAGTCCATCTTCTGCGACCTTACCATCTTCTGTTTCCTTGGATAAACTTTCTTCTTCGAATCATGAAACTGATCACAGAATGGAAAAACCAATAGCTCCATTTCCCTATAGACTCAATAATAAGAAGAAAGCGGCAAATTTCGATAAAGTTTTGGAAATTTTCAAACAAGTCCGTGTGAACATTCCTCTTTTAGACACCATTGAACAAATTCCTCAATATGCTAAATGTCTTAAGGAATTGTGCACACAAAAACGTGCAACTAATGTTCCAAAAACTGCTTTTCTAACTGCGAATACAAGCTCTATTCTTTCAAATCTTGCCCCAGTCAAGTACAAAGACCCTGGCTGTCCTACGATTGATTGCAAAATAGGAAGCACTCACATCTCTCGTGCCCTACTCGATCTTGGTGCCAGTGTCAATCTTCTTCCTTACACTGTTTATCGTCAACTTGGACTAGGGGAGATTAAACCAACAAACATCACTCTTCAGCTAGCCGATCGATCTGTCAAAAAGCCATTGGGAATTATCGAGGACGTCTTAATACAAATCGAACAGTTCTACTTCCCTGTCGATTTTATAGTTCTAGAAATAGAGCCCGTCTCAAATCCCAAAGTTCAAATACCATTGATTTTAGGATGCCCTTTCTTAGCAACCTCTAATGCTGTCATTAATTGTAGGAATGGTCAGCTTCGACTTTCCTTCGGGCACCTAACCATTGAGCTAAACATATTCAATCTCAACAAACAACCTAGGGATTTTGAGACTGATGAAATCGACATGATTCAAACCATAGTTGACGAAACCTCTAAAGACACTTCTAAAGCCTTGAAAAAGTGTCTAGAACATTTCGACTCTGATTTCGACGAACTTGAATACATTTCTGAACTGAATGAATTTCTTGACTTAAATCCTTCGTCTTTTGAATCTAACCAAGGAATGTTAACCAATGTTAACACTCAAGAACATCCTAAGTTAGATCTCAAACCCTTGCCACAAGACCTTAAGTACGCATACTTAGACTCCTCAGAAACTCTTCCCGTAATCTTGGCCTCTGATCTTACCGAGGACCAAGAAGAAAAACTCTTAGAAATTTTGCGGGAAAATAAAGAAGCCTTGGGGTGGGAACTGAGCGATATAAAAGGAATTAGCCCATCAATTGTGGAACATCGCATACACTTAGTTGATGAGGCTAAACCCATCCGTGAGGCTCAAAGGCGATTAAACCCAAGCATGAGAGAAGTGGTCAAGGAGGAGATAATCAAATGTCTAGACAATAACATCATCTATCCGATCTCTGATAGAACCTGGGTGAGTCCGGTACAAGTCGTACCAAAGAAATCGGGAGTCACAGTGATCAAAAATGAAAGTAATGAGCTCGTCCCAACAAAAATCAAAACAAAATGGCGTGTGTGTATCGACTATCGAAAGCTCAACTCAGCCACACGAAAAGACCATTTTCCCTTACCTTTTATTGACCAAATGCTAGGACACTTAGCGGGTCATGAGTACTATTGTTTTCTCGATGGATACTCTGGCTATAACCAAATCCCTGTTGCTTTAGAGGATCAACATAAGACCACCTTTACTTGTCCCTTTGGAACCTTTGCTTATCGTCGCATGCCTTTTGGTCTTTGTAATGCCCCCGTGACTTTCCAAAGGTATATGATGAGTATCTTCTCTGATATGGTGGACGAATTCTTGGAAATATTCATGGATGATTTTTCAATCTATGGATCATCTTTTTCCCAATGCCTCACTCATTTAGAACTTGTCCTAAAACGTTGTAAGGAAAAATCACTCGTGCTCAATTGGGAAAAATGTCATTTAATGGTAAAAAGGGGGATAGTTCTAGGTCATGTCGTGTCCAAAGATGGCCTTGAATTTGATAAATCTAAAATCGATTTGATTGCTAATCTACCTCCTCCTAAGTCTGTTAATGATGTTCGTTCATTTCTTGGCCACGCAGGATTCTATAGAAGATTCATTAAGGATTTCTCGAAAATTTCAAAACCTCTCTCAAATTTACTTGCCAAAGACGTTAAGTTCGAATTCTCCAATGACTGCAAAACATCTTTTGAAACCCTTAAGTCAATCTTGACCACAGCTCCCATCATTCAACCTCCTGATTGGACTTAGCCCTTTGAACTTATGTGCGACGTTTCTGACTTTGCAATTGGAGCCATCTTAGGTCAGCGTATCGATAAACTCCCTCGAGTCATTTATTACGCTAGCAAAACCTTAAACGAGGCCCAATTGAATTACTCAACTACTGAAAAGGAATTTTTGACAGTTGTCTTCGCTCTTGAGAAATTCAGACCATATCTCATAGGATCCAAAGTCATAGTTTACACTGATCATGCTGCCCTACGATATTTGCTTTCTAAGAAGGATGCTAAGGCCCGCTTGATTCGTTGGATCCTTCTTCTTCAAGAATTTGACATAGAAATACGAGATAAAAAGGGTTCTGAAAATGTTGTAGCTGATCATCTCTCTCGAATTGTGCACAAAAATGTTGATGACACCCAAATCGATGACTATTTTCCTGACGAACAAATCCTTTCGATCTCTAACACCCCTTGGTACGCTGACATTGTGAATTATCTTGCCACACAACAAACACCCGCTGAATGGTCGAAACAAGATAAACAAAAATTTCTCTCGAAAGTTCGAAACTTCTATTGGGACGACCCATATCTTTTCAAATACTGTCCAGACCAAATCATTTGAAGGTGTGTGCCCGATCATGAACACCAACGTATTCTCTCTTTCTCACATGACCATGCTTGTGGAGGTTATTTTGGAGCAAGAAAAACTGCTGCAAAAGTTTTGCAAAGCGGTTTTTATTGGCCCACACTCTTCCGTGACGCTTTCGAATTTTTCTCTAAATGTGATCGATGTCAAAGAACGGGTCGAATTGCTAAGCGAAACATGATGCCTCTCAACCCCATTTTAGTGATTGAGTTATTCGATGTTTGGGGCATCGATTTCATGGGACCGTTCCCTAACTCATTTGGAAATCTTTACATCTTGCTTGCGGTAGACTATTTTTCAAAATGGGTTGAAGCCATCCCGGCCAAAACCAATGACAACAAGGTTGTTGTCAAATTCCTCAAAAAAAACATCTTTTCACGCTTTGGCACACCTCGAGCTATCATTAGTGATAATGGCACTCACTTCTGTAATCGTGCTTTTGAGTCCTTGCTCAAGAAATATTCAATCACACACAAGCTGTCAACCCCTTACCATCCACAAACTAGTGGGCAAGTAGAAGTCTCCAATAGACAAATCAAACAAATTCTTGAGAAAACCGTGAATTCCAATAGAAAAGATTGGTCCGTAAACCTGATTGATGCACTTTGGGCTTTTCGCACTGCTTATAAAACCAATCTAGGGATGTCACCATATCGATTAGTCTTTGGAAAGGCCTGTCACTTACCTTTTGAATTAGAGCATCGTGCTCTTTGGGCCATAAAATTTTTGAATTTTGACTTAGAGAAAGCCGGCTCACATAGGAAGTTACAAATTTCTGAATTAGAGGAATTAAGAAATGAGGCGTATGAAAGTGTGAAAATCCACAAAGAAAGAACCAAAGCCCAACACGACAAAAACATACTTCGTAAGGAATTCAACGTAGGTCAAAAAGTTCTTTTATACGACTCTAGAATTCACTTGTTTCCAGGAAAACTCAGATCTCGATGGACTGGACCTTATGTTGTGAAAACAGCATATCCTCATGGAGCAGTTGAAATTGAAAATCCTAGGGATGGAAAAGTCTTCAAAGTAAACGGTCAACGATTGAAACCATTTCTAGAATTCGAGCAATATGATGAAGATGACCTTATCGATCTTCATGAGCCTGATCATCCACCGTGAAATCAGGTGGTACACGTTCCTTTTCTTTTATTTTTTTTATTTTTCATTTTTTTATTTTTGTTTTTCTGCCATTTTTATCTGCATACCTTAGACAGTTGGGACACTGTCTCAATCTAGTGTGGGGGAGTCAAGTCTGCATCACATTTTCTTCATTTCTAAAAAAAAAAAAACCACACACACACACACAGACACGACTCATTTTAGAGTGATATTATGAAATAAGTTTACAACTTTTAGTCAGTTGATAGTATTTTTTTCTCTCAACTTAGATCGAATAAGAAATATAATGAAAAGTTTAATTTTGAGGGATAATAGTGTAACCGGTACATAGGGTGATTCTTAGGTGATGGCCATGAAATCTATTCTATATTGTAGATTTTGTTTAAATAAGTGGAGGACTTAAAAGACTTATGTTGGCTTTTCGAATCTTTAAAAATAAGTTGTGTTAAGCTGAATTCGCACAACTCTCTTTTGTGCTTATATTTTCAATAATAATAATAGTAATCCAAGGGTATCCAACATTGCTTGTATATCAAGCGTTGGTGTGCAAACCCGCCAAGCTCTATCCGACATGTTGTTGACAAAGTCAACGTTGGAATATCTTGGTCTCCTTTTATGAGATTGGACACCTAAGGATTACCGACACGTTGTTGACAAAGTCAAAGTCGGCCTGCACAATCCGCCAAGCTCTTTACCCAATCTCCATTAGTCCGCGAGGCAGTGCATGGGTGGTAAACCTTGGTCTTCTAAGTTAGGTGTATGTACTTAATCATAACTTTTAAAATTTTATAGAATAAAGAATAAGCGATGATGCCCAAACACTTCTTGACCTTTTTGATTTGAATAGCCATACACAAGGAAATTAGAATACCACTTTACAAACTGTGCCAAGAAAACTAAGAATCTATTTCATGGCTGCACTATATTATCGACCGAACTAACTGGCCAAACTGGGATTTAACATTTGAAAACTTGATTTATACTGAAAATTTGTGACATGTTGAGGTATCTAAAATAAAATCAACTGACTAGAAATTGTAAACTTAATTTGTTGTACCACTTTCCTGAAACAAGTCGTGTTGTCATTCTTGTTGTCTTTGTTTTTTGTATATAACCATTGCATTCATATAGTTACATTAGATCCACACATACTGCATTTGGATTTTGTGGGTAGTATCCGCTGAAAACCCTCACGAGACACCACTCGTCCTACTAGGGACACCTAGAGGTTTAACGGCTTGTTGCATACGCTCAATGCAATCGTGTTTCCTACGAAAGTGTGACCTATCTAGTTAGTTTTTCATTTTCTTTTTACTCAAGGACGAGTAAAAGATAAGTGTGGGGGTATTTGATTAACACAGAAATGTGTTTTTTATGCTCTTATATTTTATCTTTTGTAAATAAATAAGTGATACTTTGGGTACTTTTGTGTGTTTTTACAGGTTGTCAAGAAATGCCTCCTTCGTTTCAAATTAAAGGTCAACTACAGATAAAAAGCTACTTCCCCGTATGAAAGCCATCTCAATTACAAAAGACGTTGTAGCTCACTGGTAATTGCATAGAGATTTGTACTGAGAGACCTGAGTTCGATCCCCGTCGAGCTCACTTTTTGCCAAAGAACGGAACTTTCACACTGCCCTTTTGCTATGAAGAATATATTAATTAGTGTTACATTATATACATATTCATGTGTATGTATAATATTCACTAATGAACATTTCAAGAGTAGTCATGGAAATCAATTCAGAACATTAATTTTTCAATTTCCAATTAGAAGAATTTCTGAATGATTTATTGTCAAGAAAAGATCAATTTTGAAGATTTTATCCTTTGTTGCCTTTGGAGTCTAATGAGTATCCTTGTTTGGAAGAATTAATCACATGCAATCTGCTCATCAATCAATCAATTTGCCATATGGAAGATAGGGAAGATTTGGAAGATATTCACCGTGATTTGCTTTCCAATCAAGCTTGGTCAAGAAAGGCAAGAGATATATGGATGATGAGGCCCATTTATTCATAGACTTAATTAGGATTTTTCCTATCTCATCTATAAATATACGTTGTAACCATTGTAAGAGGATCCATTCTTCTGTACTCTCTTTTAGTTTTAATAAAGCTCTTCTTCGTTTAGTATATTTGCTTTACTTTCATAACAATTTGTGTTCTACTCAATTAGTTTTGGTAGACAAAAATTGTTATTGTTATTTCTATTGCTTATTAGTGATTAGTCGTTTGATTAGTTTCAACGACAATCCTAATTTACTTTTTGTTGTTCTTCTTTTCCTGCAATTTTACTTTCTGCATTTTATTTTTGCTTTGCATTTTAATTTCCAATTGATAATTGTGATTTGATCGTCGGTTCAATTAGATTTGTTCTGAATCGGATCGCAGTTTCAATTTTTATTGTTTTCAAAAACCAACCTCGAAAATCATCAAACTCGCCCAAGAATAAATAAATAATAATTTTCAATTACACCTCCCTGTGTTCGACCTGTATGCTACACACCTGTGCGCTTGCAGAATTAATTTTAAAATTCGCGCTTTTCTATTTATAGGAAAGCGATGATCAATTAAGTACAACTTATTTCATTTTATAAGTCTACCAAAAATAACCCTACTTTACTCTTATTTAATCATAACCTCGTCTTATGCTGTTACCACAACTTGTTATTGTTTACTTATTAACTTAGTTCTCTGAACTAAGTTTTACTAATAAATTTCCTTTTCATTTATTATAACTCATGTTATGATTTCCACTTATCCTTAGGACAAGCCTATATATCATATTACATTCTCATTTATATGATTAATCGTATTAGGTTATATTCCCCGTTCATCACGATTCTTTTTAGGTTCTCTATTATTAACAAACTTTTATTGTTGTAATCTTTCTTTAATTATTGTCATCTATATTCCCATTATTTTAGGAAAACATTTCACATACCTCATCGGCTCGGTTTACAGATAGATATAATGATCTATTTCCACAATGCACACTGACTCAGATCCGTAGTTGCAAGCTATTTCTTTTATTTTCAGTGTGGACACATATAGGTATCTCATTCGATTAATGTGCAATACGGTAGAAGAATACCTATTTCACACTATGTAACGACCCAGAAAATCTGAACCAATTTAAATTTTTTAAATTGGCTAAAATAATGGATTTTAAATATTTAAAATAAATATTTTAAATAATGGCAATGGAAAGTGAGTTTGAATCGACAATTGAAAGCGAATATAATTAATTATAATTATAAACAAGGCCTGAAATGGCGCTGCAGTTTCAAAAATTGAATTCAAACTTTGTCGGACTGTACCGGGTGCAAAACAAAACGGATTTTAGCGAAACCAAAAATATTTAAATCTGTTAGTGAATACCTTTCTAACGAATCTGAAAAATCGAATTTTCATAGCGGAAAGCAAAAGTTATGGCCGAATGAATTTTCAGAAAGGTCGCTATGGAATTTATATAGCCCGGGAAATTGGCCATTTTGCATACGACCTCGGAATTCGACGAAACCACTTTTGTTGGATCCGGGATGTGAAGTTTTTGCTAGGTTTCAAATTTCATAATTTTTGAAGCTAGTATGTGAGCGTGGCAAAAGAAAATGTGTTTTGGTCAATTATAGTTAAATTGGATCGACCAAAAATGGGCCTTTTTGCAAACAGTCTCAGAATTCGGCGAAACTAGTTTTGTTGGGACCGTATCGTCAAAACATAGCTAGATTTATTTTTCTGGAATTTTTCGAATCAGTCTGTGGCCCTGGCAAATTGAAATGTACGTTCAAATTGAATATTGAATGTTTTATATTTTAATTTGAAGAATAAATGACTGAAACAGTCGAATGGGCCTACGAAACATATCCCATTTTGTTCGAAATAGGGGTAATTAGCTAGGGGTGACAGTCGCTGGGTTTGATTTGGTGTTCGAACGAAAAATCTCCTTTTATGGAATTAAATGGATTAAAATATAATTATAAATACCCTAAATTTTGACCACAACCCTAACTCCTAATATAGCCGTCGTCGTTCAGAATTGAAGGCGGAAAACGCTCCCTCGTTCCTCTCTTAATTTCTCACGAAATACAACAAATTAGAATATGATTTTAGAGCAAAAACTGAAGAGATTTTAGAGAGCTACAAGCTCATACAAGAGGGATCGAAAATCGTGGAGTGATTCGTGAGTTTTCTGCGTTCAAAGGTGGACAGTTCGAAGTCGATTTGGGGTGGCCAGGCACCACCGAGCTGCGTGGATTTTGGGGCGGTGGAGGAACAAGGCTCGGCCGTCGAGGTGGTCATCACCGATCGAGTTCAAGTGCTTCGTGGGGGCTGCGATTTTGAGCCCTAGGAAGTTGGTTTTGGGTTTTTACGAACTGGAGTATACTGAAGGAAGAAGAGAAAGTAATCGACCACGATTTTAATTAATCAAGGTAATTAGATATTTAATTATATTATTATTTCTATTTAATGTAATTAACATTCAAACCCTTATAACTTTGTCAAACGGAATCAGAATTCAGTAAAACAGGAAACACCGTGACCGTGTGGACGCCTTCAACATTTTAGAAGAGACCGCATATTTTTCTGAGCCTTCTGCTATTTTTGGTGGAGTGGAACCCAATGTGAGATTTCTAATTTAAAAACAATATGGAAAATGACGATGTATAAATTATATAGTCGATGTATGAGTTATATAAGCGTTGTACACCTCATGTATAAGCGTTGTATAAGTTGTACGTTCGATGTATAAGTTGTATATGCGTTGTAAAAATTATATATGTGTTGAAATAAAAGTGAATTGCTATATATATATACGCCCCTCGTCCACAAACCATGGACGATATTTATTGATTGTGATTGGTGTGAAAATTGATTGATAGCGAATGGTTGTTTGGGATTGTTTGTGGTTGATATTGATTGACTGTGGTTGAAAAATACCCGTTTGTGGTTGAAAAATATTTGGTTGAAACCACATAGGATTAGTTTGTGGAAATGAAATAAATATATACATGCCGCCTGCGCGCGAACTAGATGCATGATCCCCATTGTCAAAAACCGCGAGGTTTTAAGGTAGAGCGAGGAGCCGTACTAGGGACGGTCCCGGTTTTAACTACCCTGCCGTTATGCTGCCGAAATTTTCTGAAATATACATGTGTTAGAATAATTTTCATTCGTTGAAATAAATTACATATGTTGAAGGAATATTCATGTGTTGAGTTGCAATTCATTCGTTGAGTTGAAATTCATGTGTTGAATATTATTTGAATTTTAAACAAATAGTTTTAGCAATAAAAATCACATTTTTATATATATACGAACTATAGAGAATATTCATGTGTTGAATTGAAATTCGTTCGTCGAGTTGAAATTCATGTGTTGAATGTTATCGTATTTCAAAATAAAATGAATAGACAATAAAAAACTACATTTTTATTGTGAATATGAAGTGTTAAAAACATTCACGTGTTGAATAAATATTTTTGATGATAAAAATATTCCTTTTATCATGTATACGCTTTGATAAAAATACACACGTGTTGAAATAAATAATAGTTTGCTAGAAATATTATTATTGGCTTTGTTCTGCATATATATACATGTGTTGAACAGGAAAAATGGATTAGCTGTAGAGTAAAGAAATTATTTGCGTGCCCGACAAATAGGTAAGCCTTGATGAGTTGGCTGCGCAATTTTATTTTTATATCAACTCCTGTGAATGCCATTGGATGCGGAGTGCTGGTTATTCTATGTGAAATAATAAATATCGCCATAGGATAGTAACAATTAAATTTGAACTACGCTACATGGCATACTTCTTGACGATAGGCATACTTCATCATATTCCACATAAGCAATTGGAGCTTGTGTGACGAGGTGGAAGATTTACCATACGAGCGAGAGGCTTGTATGGCGATGATTATATACTATAGGTTGAACTGATGACTGATATGGACTCTATAAAATATAACGATAAATTGCCAGATTAATAAAAACCCCACACGGGTCTGGAGTTGACAATAATCACGTCTCTCTAGTTATTAGATACGGCACATGGACTATTTATTTCCACACGGAAACGGGGTGACGAGAATTTATTCTCTGGAGTGATTATCTATACATGCTCCCCCGTAAACACCAGAATATATCACTATAAATATGTGAATGCTTTTTAGGATTTATTGGGTACCTAACACGGCCCAATAAATTTCCAAACCCCTCCCCGTACAAAGGAGGTTATGGCGAAATTTTTCGAAATATTAAGGCGTTAGTGAAATATTTGAAGTGAAAACGAAGTTGAAAATATAGAATGAACTATAGTTGAAATTATAGAATGAACTATATTTATATATATAAATATAAATATAATTAAAAGGAATCGAAGTCGTGCAGTTCGCGTTTCGGAATCGTAATTTGAAACGATTAGTACGAGAAATCCGACCATCGGATTTTCCCGAAATCGCAACCGTTGGGTTCGCTTTGGAAATATCTTTCCAACGGCACCAACTTTGTAAAAATCCAACAGTTGGATTGTCTGGAATGTTTAATTCAAATCTGAAGAAAAACAGCGCCAGAATCGATTATATTTATAGATATATATAAATATAATTATATTTAAATCAAATAACGACGCTGCAGTTCGTATTTTGAAATCGAAACTTCAAACGATTGCACCGGGAGATCCGACCGTCGGATTTTCCCGAAACTGGAACCGTTGGATTCGTTTTGAAAAGACCTTTCTAATGATGTAAATTTTGTAAAGATCCAACGGTTAGATTTTCAGATATGTGTAAATCAAATCTGAAGAAAAACAGCGCCACGGCCGCGTTATGGCCCGAAGCGTCGTTTTGAATAAATTGGCTATTTTAAAATAAATAAAAATAGCGATAAATCGATATAAAATATCATAAACGAGATGGAATGGAAATAAACTGAATTTGCTCGATTTATGTGGCTTTTGATGGTTGAATGTGTTTGGTGCGAAAATTACATTAAAGAACAAAATTGGTGTTGTCGAATAATTTAACCATTGAAATAAATTGATTTGAAATTCTAAATATACGTGAATTATTTGAAAAGGCCGAGTTAATTCTCATTTCAAATAATTAACCGACGATTGAAAGTCGAAGATGAAGACGATGGTCGAAGACTGGAGATCTTCATCTCGTTTGGATGGTAACCGAGGTCCTGATTGGGAGGCATCCCGAAATATGGATAATGAGTGGTGATCGTCCAGACGTACGTGGTGATCGATGGGTTTGCGAGGTATTTAGTGCCTCCGGTTTCGTTCAGACCCAGAACGGACTTGCAAATGGAAAGTGTTGTCTGACATTGGAATTTGTTATGTGTGATTGATAGCCATCAGTTGCACGGTGTGAATTGCCTGTGTGGCATGCTAAGATGCAGTGATCAGGGCTTCTGTTGAAAAGCAAAGTCTTGTGGTGATGATCAAAGCACCGCCTGTGTGGCGTAGCTGTGTATAACGTAAATTCGTGAGCCTCACACCCCGGTATGGACCAGAAACGGGAGAAGGACCTCAGGGAGGGCATGCGTTTCTTTCTAGCTAGGGTGGTGTCAGTGACCTACCAGCCCTGACATTTATATACTTTTCACCTATGTGGTTGTTGCTGTTGCGAGGCGCCTCGGTTTGATCGGACGATCCGGGTCCGATGGAGTCATTCGTTGGCTCGTTTACGCCCCAAAGGGCGGGGAAACGTATTGTTCAGGCATTTTAATCCACATCGGTGGACCGGCCCTGACGATCCAAGGGTCGATGCGCTCTGACCCTATGGCTCGGGCTAGAGAGTCACGAAGTCGGTAAGGACTATCTTTTGCCTTGGTTTATGACGGAAACCCAATTTCCAACTACGTGACGATGCGCTTTCGATTGTATATATATATTTGGCGACATAGTGGCATGGGACGCTCATGTCGTCTATGATTGATAGTTATGATTTGAAATTGTTTTCAAAACATATAGACACCAAATGCCTTTGTTTTATTCGTATCAAGCATATTTTGGCCGTTATAAGGTAAAAACTCTATCCTCCGGTTTGCGTTGCATTGTGTGATGGGAACTGAGTCTTATAACGACTTCATTTTTATAAAAAGCATAGCGATGTTTAAAAGAAATATTTGTTTTGAAGCACTGGCAATCCAATGGAGAAAACCCGTTCCACGAAAGTGGCGTGGTCCTGTGATTAGCCATAATTATATATGTGTTGAATAGATTTCTCATACCAGTCCCATGACTGACTCGTAGTTTGTTTCACTTTCAAACTTGGGTGCCCCTTTTTCTACACGGGCAGCCTTGTATTCAGGTTTAGCTGGTTATTTCTAGATAGCTGGAGCTGAAGATGGATTCTATCATTTATCTCTTTTTATGCTGTTCAGCTCCTATTGTACATATTATGTTTGTTTTCCGCTGTAGACATTTATGTATAGCTGAACTGTATTTTTGCTAAGTAAGATCCTGTATACTGTGTAACTCTGATGATTACTTTTATCCAGTATATTCTATTGTTCATTATCTGGTGTATTTATTTAATTTTGTTCTGCTATTATCTGTTTCTGTGTTATATTCCAAAGATTACCCTTGTCTCCGTCAGTACGGGATTTGGGGTCGTCTCACACTAATTCCATTTTCTTTCTGTTTCTTGCAACTACGTTCTCAGTAATTTGTCGTTTATGGAAATATATCATTTGCCCCCAAATCCAACTAACTCAGTCCACTACGAATTTTCCCTTTTTTATTTTTGAGTTAGATATTGAATTCCTATTCCATATACTATTCATAGTTACTGTAATTTTTTATTAGCTGATTAGGCATATCAATTCATAAGAACATACTCACGTTTATTACAAGTTCTATAATTCCATATTACAGTAATTCTTTATTCAAACAGAAGATTAATAGAAATGGGTTTTATACCACAACAATGTTCTGAATGTGTTCCAAGCAGATTTAATCTCAATTACCACAAATTCCAAGAATTTGCCGTTTAAGAATTATGGGGAATGCAAATGAAAAATATACCGCTACCAAAAGGTATAATTTAAATCCACTCACCTGACAACTTTCCAATCCTTGATTCTGATCTGTTATTTTGTTGTCTTCCTAACTGAATCAAGTATTAAAGTAACCACGAATTTACAAATCTGACACTAAAAGAAGAAGGAAATAAAGAAACATAAATAAATCAGATTCGCAGGACTTACCTTACGTTGATCAAAAATCTAAACACATATGTTGTAGATTTACATTCATTGTCTTCAAATTTTGAATCAGAACTCCTAATAGCTAATATTCTAATTTTTGAAAGATTTGGAGAAGTAAGAAAATGACAGAGCTTTAGCAGCATCTCAAAAAATATGAGTTGAAAGCTAGGCCCTACTAGTCTACTTATAGATGTATAGGAAATTCTAGTCCATCGGATTCGACAATATAAAATCCGAACTGTTTAAATTAGAAAAACATGTCACAAAAAAGCCATATCTGACCCGGGTGGGTCGACCCATGTGAAGCCTGCGTCGACCCAGCTCTTGGGTCCTGAACGTGGTTTCTGCCGATTTTATTTTATGATTAACGTTAATACTAACGGTCAGTTTATTTCTAAATATTAATTATCTGAATTATTATTTTCCACTTATAACACACATCTATTTTCAAATTCCATGCTTATGTATACGTACAACCTTTTAAATCTTTATCGTTAACAACTTTCCCATACGGATACCGTTTTCTGCAAGTCATATATTGTAACAACCCGGAAAATCGGAACCAATTTAAAATTTTTATTTTGGCAATTTTAATGAATTTTAAATATTTAAAATGATATATTTTAGGATTAATTGTCAAGAATAATCTGAAGTTTAATGTGTCTTCCCATAATAATCCTAAGTTTGTATTATTTCTGAATAATATGAAGTTTGGGGGGCATCTTCCCATAATGATCCAGATGACTTTTTGACGTGTTATTTTGGGATCAATATGGAAAGACACCGCCAAACTTCAGATTAATATGCTAAGACACAAGTAAATGAGATTAATATGGGAAGACACCCCCCAAACTTCGGATTACCCAGGAATAATCCAAACTTGGGATTATCATGGGAAGATACGTTAAACTTCAGATTATTTTTGACAATTAATCCTTTATTTTAAATAATAACGACTAGAAATTTAGTTTGAATATAATTGGAACGTATAAATTTATTTAAACTGAAATTAGAATAAAAATATTTATTTTAATTATAAAAGGAATTGAAAATGGCGCGGTAGTTTGAAAATTTGATTTCAAATTTGAAATGAATGTACAGGATTCAAAATAAACCGGATTTTAGTGAAACCAGAAATATTTGAATTTGTTTGAAAATATCTTTCCAATGAATGTGAAAAATCCAGATTTGATAGTGGGAATAAAAAGTTATGTCCAGTTGAAAATTCAGAATAGTCGCTATGGAATATAGCCCTTAAAAATAGGGATTTGGCAAACGACCTCTGTCTTCGACGAGACCACTTTTGTTGGATCCGTAATGTCAAATTATTGCTAAATTCCAATTTTCATAATTTTTGGAATTAATATGTGAGCGTGGTGGATTTAAACTTGTTTGGTCAATTCAGTTTGAATTTAATCGACTGAAAAAAGACCGTTTTTCAAACAGTCTCCACATTCGTTGAAATTAGTTTTGTTAGGACCATATCGTCTTAACATAGCTAGATTTATTTTTCTGGAATTTTGGAGTTCGTATGTAACCCCGGTAAAATAAAATGTGCGTTTGAATTTGAAATATAAAGATATATATTTTAAATTTAGCAGAAATTGATTGTAACAACCGAATTGGGTTACGAAATATATCCCATCGTGTTTGGAATGAGGGTAATTAGCTAGGGGTGATAGTCGTTGGGTTCGATTTGGAATTCGAATGAAAAATTAACTTTTTGGAGAATTAAATTAAATAATTAATTTTATATTTCGCCCCCCCTTTTCTCCTTATACACGTCAGACCCCCTTTTACCTTTCTCGTTCAAATCGATTTTTAGATATAAAAAAACACAACGAAGCTGCTACCCCCGTGGCCTTTGACCACCGCGTCCCTTCGCCGGAGTTCCTCCCCCACGCCGCCGCGATGACGCGCCAGCCCGGCCTCCCCAAGTTGCCGCCTCCTCCGTTGTTTCCCTCTCCGACGAGAAAACCCCCTGTATCCAAAACCGATGTGAAACCCCCTTTGAAAGAAAACTAGTGAGTTCTTTTGATTTAACCCTTATTTACTTATATAATAATCTGATTTAATTTTTATTTATTTATATAACATTTTAATTTTTATCTATTTATATAAAGTTTTAATTTTTATTTATTTATATAAAGTTTTAATTTTTATTTACTTATATGAAGTTTTAATTTTTATTTATTTATATAAAGTTTTGATTATTATTTATATAATTATGACTTTTATTATATAACAGCATTGATTCACAATAAAAATTAGATTTTTATGTTAATAATGATTTGATTTTTTAATATAAAAAGATTTGATTTTTTAAAATAAAAAGACATGATTTTAAATAAAAGTAGAATATGATTTTTCATTGAAGAAGAATATGATTTTTCATTGTAGAAGAATATGATTTTTCATTGCAGAAGAATATGATTTTTCATTGGAGAGGAATATGATTTTTCATTGTAGAAGAATATGATTTTTCATTATCAAAAGACATGATATTTTATCATGTAAAGAAATTATTTTTAGAAAGGTAATAATATGATTATTAGTAAATAAAAATGTGATTTTTATGATATGAATAGCGATATAAAGATATACTTTTTATATATAATATCAAATTAAAATTGGATTTTTCTTTACATATATCGAATTAAAAATTATTTTTCTTTACATATATCGAATTAAAATTGGATTTTTTTTACATATATCGAATTAAAAATTGGATTTTTCTTTACATATATCGAATAAAAAATTGGATTTTTCTTTACATGTAGCGAATTAAAAATTGGAATTTTCTTTATATGTAACGAATTAAAAATTGGATTTCTCTTTATATAAAATGTGAATTTTTAAATATATAAGCATCATATTAAAAATGTGATTTTTACTATGAACAGCGTGGAAAGGATTACGTTGAAATTTCGGGAAAGTCCAAACGGTTTAGAAGTTCAGAAATAAAACTAGGGGAGTGGATCCCAAAGGTGCGAACTTCTCACTTTAGTTTTTTTTCTAGTTAAAAATATATACTAGGATGCAGACGGTGCTTAGTAGCACCCGACACCTTTGTTTGAAACCATGTTTGTTTGGTTGTTTAGTTTGTTAGATTATTTGGTTGAATTTGGTTTGGGAAATGAAATGAATTGATTAGAATTTGCATGTACATGGAGCGATCCATTAATGGGCGAAGCTAGACCTTATTTCGGTTCTAGTATCACGCCGTTATGCTGCCGAAATTTTCTAAAAATGTTAGAATAATAAAAATATCATTTTTATTGTATAAATGAACTATATAAAATATTCATGAGATGAAATAAATATTTTATAGTTAAAAATATAATTTTTATCGTGTATATGAATGAAATAAATATTCATTTACAAATCGAACGATTTGTTTATGTACACACATTTAACTGATATTGATTGGGACTATGTATTTTACCCATCACCCAACTGCACAAATAATAATCAGTGTTTGTTGTTTGAAAACCCCACACGGGTATTGGGATGATATTGGCCATACACTAATCCTAATATTTAGTTGTATGTCAATCGATGGTTGACAGACTGTTGTAAGCGTTAATTATTTATATTTAACGCTTATGCAGTTGTGTAATGCACTCTGGATGATGGTTGACTGTGTTTGATTATTGTTGTGTATATGTGTGTATGAAATCCATATAAATAAAATTATATCGTAATTGACTGTGTCTGATTCTAATTCGGGAAGAACGAATGTTTAAATTAAAGAATATTTTAAAATGACGAATAAGGAATATTTTAAAATAACTAATATTTTAAAATAATATTCAGTAATGGATCAAAATATGATTTTGATGTCCGATTTGGGATGGACACAAAAATGTTTAAATATATAAAGCCGTGCTGATTAGATTAACGCGAATTTGACGTGAACAATATTTATATCGATTTTATTCATTTTTTAATGAATATCGAAAAGGAAATTATTTCAAAATCTGATATTTCGAAAATATTATCATTTATATATTATAATGACAAGGAGAATACAATTTTGATTTAAAATTGAAAATGAAGTTGGAATCATTTTTAAAACGAATTTAAAACGATTTTTAAAATATGTTTTAAATGGAAATCAACGAAATATATAATGTATATATTTTATGGCCTGAATAGGACGCGCCGCGGCAGTTCGCGAATTTTGACCATTGACTTCGAATGAATATTACGGGAGATCCGACCATCGGATTCTCCTAAAACCAGAATCGTTGGGTTCGTATCGAAAAGAGCTTTCCAACGAATGTAAGCGATTTGAAATCTAACGGTTGGATTTGGAATTATGTCCAAATTAAATTTGGAAATGGTCGTTGTAAGTGCAGTTCAATGACCGTTTTTGAAAATCAACTGTACGGGCCTTGATAAAATTATTAAAAATATCAATATTTGGTGTAAAATCATAATAAATGATATGGAAAGAATTGGGATGAAAAATTCCATATTTGAAAAGATAAAAATATATTTTTATCGAAATGAACTAGTTATGAACTAGAATTATAAATCCAATATTTTTAAATAAATAAATTGGATTGAAATGGTTTTAAAAATAACCAGAATTTCCAATATATGAATTGGAATGGAAATTATCATCGGGATATTTCGATATTGGATTCCGTGATTATACGGATATTGTGGAGGAATTTGGAAAAAATATATATCATTATTCCCAATATGATATTTGTTGATTTTAGAATTTGATATTGAATATAAGCCGATATAATTTCTATTCAGAGCCTTGTATTTAATATTGAATTGGATTTTGTGTTTTTCGTGAATGGTGTATTAAATAACACTGTTCCTAAACCCCGTGTGAAAGAATAAATCTTTTAATTAAGATTATTAGAGTTTCTAGTTAATTAACATTTAATTGGAATAAAATGGGATGTGAATTGGGTATATTGTGAATTGCCTTTTTTAGCAACATTTGTTCTTTAACCCGATATACAGTGAAATGTGATTTGGAATTTATAAATCTTTTTATTAAGATTTAATGGAAATTTTCCAAAGTAAAGTTTTCCAGTTTAATATATTAAATTGGAATTAAATGGAATTCGATTTGATAATAATCAAAATGAGCTTCTGTGGAGGAAGATTGTTAATATATATGGAATTTAAAAGGCTTTGTCGTTATTCCATTTATATTATTAGTCGGATACGGAAATTGATATCGATTATATATATTGATCTGTTTTCCGTGAGGATTCCATGATTAACGGAATGTGATTCTGGATTTATTATGAACTGTGTTTTAAATGACATTAGTTCTTTAACCCAGTTAAAGACAGGATTACATGTCTAACATTGTATTTCGAACTGTGTGGTTGATCTCTACTAAATATATATATATATATATATATATATCTGTTTGGTGGCGGAGAATTTATTCTCTTGCTTAACACCCTTCTCTAAGATGTAGGAGTTTGGAGGTTATATATCGGCAGAAATCAATAGTACAGTGTAGATTGTCGATGCAGCATGTTTGTGTTTTCAAAGTTAAATAATCATTAATATTGATTTTTGGGAAGATTAAAACTAAGTGGAGTTTTAATGAATCTTTAATTAGATTGAAATGGGAAATGATCGAGAATGGAGTATCACCATTTTTGCTCCTAGCGATAGTTAAATCTTTAATTAGACTTGATCGTGAAATGGTAATTAAATTTGCCGATAACACCATGGTGTTAGATATGGGGTATGAACAGTTTTGCTCCATGGAATGAATAGATTGGGATTGGGAAATTAAATAAATGTTTACTTTAGTAAGGTGCGTTAATCTCGACTAGTTAGATAAAACTTAATTTGGTTTAGAACTGATATCCTATAACAACTCGTATTTTGATAACGTGTTATAACTATAAATCAAGGCAGAATTAATTTTTAAAATAAGAATCAAGGGCAACAGGTTACGCCATTGCGTTCGTCTCGAAATTCTACTTGGAAATGAGTCCGAGTTTTCGAAAATCGGAGTCCGTATGACCAAGTTATGACCCTTCGAAGTTTTCAGAAAATTTCAAGTTCAAAACAGCTCAGAATTCGAATTCAAATTTCGAATTCAAACACAGAACAGACTGGGCGGGAAATTTCCCGCCCAGGACCAGGTCGACCTGGGGGGCGACCATAATGTCGACCTGCCCAGGACTAGGTCGACCATAGTGTCGACCTGGGTGTCGACCTGGGGGCCGAGCCCACTTTTGAAGCTGGATTCGCTTTGATGTTTCTGGCCTTGTTTCTGTCTACATTCGTTGACCTGACCCTATATAAACAACCCCTAACACTAGTCTCTCTACACAAAATTCTCTCTGACCTTATGCTGCTCTAATTCTGGTTGAAAAGTTAGAGAAAGGGACTACTTCTTCTACGTCGAAACTACGTTAAGAGAATTGCTGATTTGGGGATTTCTGTTAGGACTTGACTAAGCATATAAAGATTCAACATCGACTTTCTTTTTCTAATTCTCGAACCACGATCTGTAAGCCCCAGTTACTTTTAGATTTAAACTGTAAATGTAATATGAATATGTTGTAAATTGAAGTTGGACCTGTGTATGATGACTGCTTTACATCCATTCTTGTTCATCTTGGATCTTGACTTTTGGGTATATTACTATGACATTGATTTGGGGCCTATTCATGTTGTAAATCAAAAAGAAAAACCCCTCATATTATCATGCATACAATGTTGAATCTGCTATTAGTCACAAGTTTATGACTATCATCTTATGTCAACCATTACCATGACTACGCTATCACCTTATGTCAACTGTTATCTTGACTAGTACCTTATTTTGCTAGATTTGGAGTCTTTATGTTTGAGGCCGATATTTCATATGCCAGTAATGTTATAATCATTTATCTCAAGTCATACCATGCTATGCTAGTAATCACTTTTGCCACCTTATACCCGTCCCTTTTTATGTTATTCCCTAATTAGATTTATTTGTATCGATTCGAGTTTATGTGCGATGGGAATACGATTTGGGTAGATTAGGTAAAACATGAATTGGCTTTGAACATGAACGTTATTATAACTTGAACCTGTATATGGACAAGAACTTGACATGAAATTTACATGAAACCTGACATGAAAACTCAACATGAATTTTGACATGAAAACTTGAACATGGGCATGACACTTAGATAAACTTGAAAATGGCCAACTCGAGGTTGGGTTGAATTTGCCGTGTAAATCTGCCCGGAACTGCCCGGCGAATCCAATGACTGCAAACAATAGGATCCAATGTAGGTAGTTGGTCATATCGCACGAAAAACCCGAGGTTAGACTATGTTGTGGTGTAAATCTGCCCAGAACCGCCCGGCAAATCCAGTGACCACAACAATTAGTCTAATGTGAGAGGTTAGGGTGCATTAATGAATTAATGCCACATGATAGGGTTAAGTCATGAACCACTTGAATATACTTAACCAACTTGACACGATGATTTGATGGGGTTAAGTCATGAACTGCTAGAACACACTTAACCAAATTGATACATGATCTGGAAAGGGTTAAGTCATGAATTTGAATGACAAGACTTAACCCATTAGAAACCCTAGTTACGCGGTCCTTTTCAGCAGTAACCCACTTAGATGTATCACGATACCCTGGGACTAGGCAGGGTGGGGCACGATTACTGGGCTGATTGTAAGCGACCAGAATGACGGCTGAGTAGGTGCGCCATTGTAGGTTCAGGCGGCCTATGGTCGTGCACGTAGTCCGGAGTTGAAAAAGCAGGCATTGGGCACCAGTAGGTTTACACTATGCATGCTTGATTCATGTCGGAGGTTGGCACCATAGGGCTTGACACACCCTATGGTGGACCTAGCATAGGTGACTATATTTCAGGATAGGGCCGTATGACACGGATACATGACGAGCTAGAACTTGTTGGGAGCCGATCGATTAGTAGATCGTACCGTGGAACCCCGTAATGGGTCACTTCATGATATTGGGCCTAGGGATCATTTCATGATTAATACTTGACATGGGTTAGAACACTAGTACAGTTGGTGCAGCGAACCTTGAATATGCGATGCTAGACTTGACTTGTCTTGTCATCTTAATTATCATATCAGTCCTGTTATCATCCTTATGTTTAATTCCAGTTTTCACATGTCATGTTACCTTTACTAGTTTTTATACTGAAAGTCACTAGGGCTTACCAGTCTTATAACTGACCCTTTTTCTTTCGTTTTTCCCCCCAGGTTCTCAGGGAGGAAACACTAGCTCTTAGCTTGGGTTTAGCTTGCTTTCTGTCAGCTCATGTACGGTTTGGTCTTGAGCTATGCTATGGCTGCACTTCTGCTATTTATGAGGAATAATTTACTTTTGTTATCTTAAGTTTATGCTTCTTTATTTGGAACTCGATGTAATGGGATAATTTGTACCTTGGATATATGAGGTTTTGACTCTTTTCTTGGAAGAAATAAAAAATTTGGTTTTTAATTTCTACCGCTACTTTATTTATGTTCTGCCTTGTGATATCTCTGTGTATGTTTACCTAGATAATACTCCACCAAAACTAGTGCATTCCCTTTGTGAGTGACCCTAGCAGAGGTGGGGTGTTACACTTGGTATCAGAGCAGAAGGTTACCAGGCTGGGCAAAAGTTTTAAAAACCTTCTGAAACTATTTTCAAAACCATTTATAAAGAAGCATTTTTCAGGAAAAGTTTTATGTTTAAAAAGGCTATTCCCCAAAAGCCATTAGCACTTTCCTTTGTTTCCTTATTTGAATCTTTTTCTTTTCGTTTTTTAGCATGTCTGATCTTAACCTTCCTGAGGGAATACCCGTACCTGGATGGTTCCGAAGGTACTTAGAAGCCAAGGCCAACGGTGCAGGCCCGGCAGACATCCCTCCTCCTCCTCCTCCTCCTCCAGTGGCTGCGGTTCCTCCTCCTCCTGGTACCACCTTTGCCAAAATATGCAAAGACTTTAAAGCAATGGGCGGCAAGAACTTCGTTGGAACTGAAACCTTTGTTGAGGCACGAAACTGGCTAAAGAGACGGAAGACTTGTTTATTATCTTTGATGTGGAGGACCATAGGAAAGTTCAGTTGGCAGCATGGTTGTTGAAAGAGGAAGCTGCATTTTGGTGGGAAGTCACCAACGCTACCAGGCCAGTTGAGACTTGGGCAGACTTTAGAGAGAGGTTTGGGCTTAAATTCTTATCGTCAGCAGAAGAGAACCTTCAGATGGAAAGATTCCTAGCACTCAAGCAAGGGGACATGTCTGTTAGGGAGTACGTGAATAAGTTTAATCAGCTTGCTCGGTTCGGTTTGGACTTGGTCAACATAGCCCAGAAAAAGGCTG
Organism: Allium sativum; assembly: GCA_030737875.1. Lineage (NCBI taxonomy): Eukaryota > Viridiplantae > Streptophyta > Magnoliopsida > Asparagales > Amaryllidaceae > Allium > Allium sativum. Next base: position 1,020,537,677 of record CM060926.1, read on the forward strand.
TACGCTTTGCTCGAGGATTGAACGAGCCACTACACAGTTTGGCCATAATTCATATACCCATGGGGGCGACCTTTGAAAGCTTGGTGGATATGGCTCTACTTCATGAGGAAGACAAGAATAGCAAGAAGGAGGTTAAGCCTAACGAGACTCAGAATAAGAAAGTTGACTTCAAGAAGGGAGGCAACAAGAATAACAAGAGCAACAACAAACCACGTGAGACGAGGAAGTGTAACTTTTGTGGTATTACAGGACATCTAGCTAAAGACTGTAGAAAGAAGAAGAGAAAGTAGGGTGAATGCTTTCATTATGGAGATACTGGACACATCAGCAAGGATTGCCCTAAGAAGCAAGGACAGGGGCAAGGGCAGACCCAGCGAGCAGGACCTTCTGGAGGGCAGTTGCATGCTCTCAACACCACTCCAACTCTTGACCGAGGTAGTAATATTTCTTTAGAAAGCCTTGTTTACATTTCTCACTTTCCTGTTCGAACCTTATTTGACTCTGGCGCATCGCATACTTTTATTTCTTCTGATATTGTCGAAAATCTGCACCTAAGTACTAGTCTGGTTGAGGAACCCGTTATAGTTTCAAATCCAATTGGGGGCTCCGCCCATTTATCTATGATGTGTGAGGATTTGAGGATCTCTATCTTAAGCGTAGAATTCATGTGTAATGCTTATGTTCTCGAATTTATGGGATATAGTTTGATCCTAGGTATGGATTGGCTGTCCAATTATGGAGCCACTCTTGATTGTGAATGAAGGGTAGTGAGGCTCATGACTCGCCTCGGTAATACCCTTGAAATTTCTTGTAACCCTAAGGGTCCGATCATGTTGTGTTATCTTGAATCTCTTGACTCGTCCGTCGATAATTTGCAATCTGTGAGAGTGGTCCGAGAATATCCAGATGTCTTTGATGAGGTTAGGGGGTTACCTCCTAAACGCGAGATAGACTTCCGAATTTATCTTGTTGATAATGCCAAGCCAGTTACATTGCCCGTTAGGCACACGGTCCCGCGAGAAAGAAGAGAGCTCAGTAAACAAGTTAAGGAGTTGCATGAGAAAAATTTCATAAGGCGAAGCATTTCTGAATGGGGTGCTCCGGTGGTATTCGCTACTAAGGCGGATGGATCGCTTCGTCTATGTGTAGATTATCGTGAGTTAAACAAGTTGACAAAGAAGAATAGGCACCCACTACCAAGAATCGACGATTTGTTTGACCAGCTTGTGGGAGCATCTGTTTTCTCTCAACTCGATCTAGCCACAGGATTCCATCAGCTTAGAGTGGCCGAGGATAGCATTGACAAAACTGCGTTTAGGACACCAGATGGTTTCTTCGAATGGCTCGTCATTCCATTTGGGTTAACGAATGCACCCGCGTACTTTGTAGATTTGATGAGTAGGATGTTTCGGGAGTACCTTAACAAGTTTGTGGTAGTTTTCGTGGATGATATTTTGATCTTCTCAAAAGATGAAGAAGAGCATGCTAGACATATCAAGGAAGTCATGTAAACACTTAGAGTACACCAGTTAAAGGCTAAGTTCTCCAAATGCCATTTTTGGAGGAAGGAAGTTCAGTTTCTTGGACATGTAGTTTCCAAGCAAGGCATAGCCGTGGACCCCGCAAAGGTAGTTGCGGTACAAGACTGGAAAATTCCTAAGAATGCAACGGAGGTGAGGAGCTTTCTCGGTTTGGCGGGCTACTACAGGAAGTTCATTAAGGACTTCGCTAAGATTTCAGCCCCTCTTACTAAGTTAACAAAGAAGAACCTAGATTTTGCATGGAACATAGAGTGTGACGCTGCTTTTCAGAGACTCAAGAGAGCCCTCACCACAGCTCCAGTTTTGGCATTACCTGACGGAGGCAAGGTGTTTACGGTGTACACAGATGCATGCGGCACAGGATTAGGCGCTGTCCTAATGCAAGAAGGAAGAGTAATATGCTACGGGGGCAGACAACTTAAAGTTCATGAGAAAAACTATCCCACGCATGACTTGGAGTTGGCCGCGATCGTTTTTGCACTTAAATCTTGGCGCCATTATCTTCTAGGGGAGAGGTTCGAGCTGTATATCGACCACAAATTGCTCAAGTACCTCTTCTCACAGAAAGATTTGAATCTGAGACAACAGCGGTGGATGGAATTCTTGGCATCATATGACTTCGATATAGCTTATACCCCTGGCAAGGGTAACGTGGTGGTGGACGCGCTAAGTAGAAAAAGGTTGACTTTGAGCCCCTTGTTTGTTGAAAGGAAAAGCCTTGAGTTTATAGCAACCTTTGATTTTACACCTGCTGTTGAGTCATTGACTGCTACGTTAGCATCTCTTGAGTTAAGACCTACACTTCTAGATCGAGTAGGGACTTCACAGAGGGAAGACCCACAGATAGTCGAAATCATGGACAAGCTGATTAGTGGTGAGACGTCAAGTCACCTCGGTAGGTATGCCATAGATGACAAGGGATGGCTAAGGCATGATGGAAGGCTATGCGTCCCACAAGTGGGAGACTTAGTAAGGAAAGTTCTCGAAGAGGCGCATCACTCGAAGATGACCATACATCCTGGAGGGGATAAGATGTACAGAGATATGAAACGCGTTTTCTTTTGGGCTGGAATGAAAAAGGACGTGGCAGAGTTCGTTTCGAAGTGCATGGTGTGCCAACAAGTAAAGGCCGAATCGAAGAAGCCCGGTGGGCTATTACATCCTTTGGAGGTTCCGCAATGGAAATGGGAGAGTATCTCGATGGATTTCGTGGATGGACTGCCTAGGTCAAGGAAGGGTAATACTAGCATATGGGTTATAGTTGATAGACTCACGAAAAGTGCTCACTTCATTCCGGTGAAAAGCAAGAGGACCTCATCATGGCTAGCGTCTATTTACCTTCGAGAGATAGTACGGTTGCATGGAGTTCCTTCTAGTATAGTTAGTGATCGTGACCCAATTTTCACTAGCCAGTTTTGGAATAGTCTGCAAGAAGCCATGGGTACACGACTGAGTTTAAGCACGACCTATCACCCGCAGACGGATGGACAAACCGAAAGGGTAAATAGGGTATTAGAGGATCTTTTAAGACTATGCATTCTTGACTTTGGTGGTACCTAGGAAGACCATCTTCCTCTCGTGGAGTTTGCATATAATAATAGTTACCAAGCTAGCATCGGAATGGCACCGTTCGAAGCCCTGTATGGAAGACCGTGCAAGTCGCCAACTTGTTGGTGGGAGACGACAGACATGCTTATACTTGGGCCCGACATGATAAGGGACACCTATGAGAAGGTTGAGTTGATACGAAGACGGATGAAAACGGCCCAAGGTAGACTGAAATCTTATGCGGACAAGAGAAGGACGGACCTAGAGTTCGAAGTCGGAGATATGGTCTTTATAAAAGTTTCTCCTTTACGCAATGTAGTTCGTTTTGGAGCGGTTGGAAAGCTTGCACCAAGGTTCGTAGGACCGTTCCCTATCACTGAGAGGGTTGGGCGGATGGCCTATAAGGTAGAATTACCCGAGAGGCTGGCCGAAGTACATAATGTCTTTCATGTCTCGCATCTCCGAAAGTGCTTACATGAATCAGCCGAAGTGGTTGAGCCAAGTATCCTTGAAGACATAGAAGTGGAAAAAGAAGCAACATTGAGGTGAGTTCCGATTTGTATCTTAGGAACGGAGATCATGAAGCTAAGGAATCGAGAAGTCAAGCTAGTTAAAGTTCAGTGGAGTGAAGCCCAAGAAGACGCAACTTGGGAAACCGAAGAGAAGACACGCGCGCTTTACCCATTTCTTTTTGAGGGTACATTCTCGATCTCTCTTCCTATAAACTTGAAAACCTTTTCGTATCATACTTTTACTACCTACGTTTGTCTTGTTATCTTCTCGATCTTATCTTGAGAACCTTAGGTAGAACCATATGGATGTAAACATGTGATTGAAACATGTTATCGTTGATGTTTGCAAATGGTTGCAAGTGTTTGCAAGTGATTGCTAGTGGATGCATGACACACATTAGGCACTAGATCGGCTCAGTCACATTTTCATGTTGCATATGCATGAGTGCTTATACTTGTACATGGATGGAACTTGTTATGCTATCACTTGGATGTTTCATATGAATGAATGTTTGTGCACTCATGTAGAGATTATAAAGTATGTTAGGAATTTTTGCATACATGTTGGATTCATTACACTAACATATTTTGCATTAAGGAGGTCTACTGAATCAGTAACCGCCTGACCTTTTGCATTAGATAAGTACATATACACACACTTTCTGCATATGTTCAAACAGCACTAGAAACCTTTTAAGGACAATGGTTGCTTGTGGATGATGTTTTGAGTAGATGGGTGATGGATGGTAGGACACATCCTCCCTAACTTAGAGATTTCGGGGATGAAATCCTTTAAGGAGGGGAGAATGTAACAACCCGTATTTTGATAACGTGTTATAACTATAAATCAAGGCAGAATTAATTTTTAAAATAAGAATCAAGGGCAACGGGTTATTCCATTGCGTTCGTCTCGAAATTCTGCTTGGAAACGAGTCCAAGTTTTCGAAAATCGGAGTCCGTATGACCAAGTTATGACCCTTCGAAGTTTTCAGAAAATTTCAAGTTCAAAACAGCTCAGAATTCGAATTCAAATTTCGAATTCAAACCACAGAATAGACTGGGCGGGAAATTTCCCGCCCAGGACCAGGTCGACCTGGGGGTCGACCATAGAGTCGACCTGCCCAGGACTAGGTTGACCATAGTGTCGACCTGGGTGTCGACCTGGGTGTCGACCTGGGGGTCGATGTAACGACCCGTATTCTATGCATCATAGGATCGTAGAATATTTATTTCTTTCACATACGAAGTCGTATGGTCATGTAACTTTGGGGGACGACAAATGGGGTCATTTCCCATGTTCATGATTTTTGTCGATTTTTAAATGACCATTTTACCCCTAGTTGGTACTGTTTTGGCCCTAACTTTTGACTGGAAAGGAATTTTGATTTGAAACTACTTCCATTGGCTCTGGATGATGGTTTACAATTTCGTAGGGTGGTCACATTAGCCAAACGGACTCACCGTTTGGGAGATATGGCTGAAACAAGTTTCAGATGGTGAAAAACAGCTTAATTGGGCTTAACCGGGTGATTAACAGCTGGGCCCAATGGGGGATTTCAGGATTAGGGTAAGGAGGAGGCTGAAATCAGTTAGAGAACGATTTTATCCTCATTTCCCAGCCGCCACTTTCTTTCTTGCAACCCTAGCAATGGCCTCCAACACCCAAATCACCTTCTAATCACTTTCTAATCAAGTTTTGGCTTAATCTACATCAAATTAAGGAGAGGAAACACGAAAGCAAGGCTAGAGCTGCTGTTAGACATCAGTATTCGCCCAAATCAGCAAGGTTTCAGTTCTGGGAATTTCGTTTGTGGCATGGGTGAGTGATTAGCATCGTTTTGACACTAATTACAATTAATTAAGGGTAATTAGTGAAGATTAGCGAATTTGTACACTAATAAATTCTGGAAAAATGTCTATAAATTCGAAAATAATATTTTTATGCCTCTGGTAGAAATTTGGTTTAATTTGGTTAAGTTTTGTTAATCCTATGATTAGTTTTGCTTAAACATGTTTAAGGGAAATTATGGGGTTTTGGGTATATTTGATCCATTTTGACATATGAATTCATTGTTTTGGTGTTTGTGGTTAGTTTGCTATGTTGCTATGACTGTTTGACATGATTTGTGATTGATTAGTATAGTTAGATTTGTCGAAAACGTCGTCGAATGGCGTAAACAAGTTGCTGGAAAAAGTTGCAGAAAGTTGTGCAGGGTTTCGGATCAGATCGGATATGGGCTCGGATCGGATAGGAGACCTGGGCAAGGAACCCGACCCGAACTGGAGTCTGGCACAAAAGAGGCTTGGCAAAAAGGAAGGCCATGTTGGTTAAGCTGGGGATCGGATCGACTTAGGGACGAAGGGCTCGGATCAGAACTTGACACTTGGGAGAACTGGCAAGAGGGAAGGCCACGCTAATTGAACTAGGATCGGATCAGATGAAGAAGGAGGGATCGGATCGGAGCACGTGAAGAACGAGGGAGCAGAAGCACGAACTGGAAGGGAGATGGCACCCGACCCGACCCGGAGGAGGACACCCGACCCGACCCGAAGTGGGACGCCCGACCCGAACCGATGCAACGCTGTGGACCCGAACCGAACCGTTACAGGGGAAGACTGCGAACAGAGCCAATTCAAAGTAGAGGACCCGACCCGAACCGATGGTTAGGAGGGGAAAACCCGACCCGACCCAGTATTGACCAATAACCCGAGATGCAAAGGTAGTCCAATATGGGAAGTTAGAGCTCAGGATCCAGTTGGGAACCGATGAGTTCACTTCATGATTGGGCTTTGCTGCGGGACGTGTGCCAAGGGGCAGTCGATGTTTATGACTTTGGATCACTATGTATGGGAAGTACGTGAACGGATTTAGGGCTGAAATGGCCTAGGTACGACTAAAGGGCTATAAACCAATGAAGTGGGGTCATTTGTAAAGATTTGGTCATGACTCCATGTGTTAAGCTTGGTAGTAGCAGTAGTTGTACAAGTTGAACTCCGTCACTACTTCGATGGGTCTAGTGATTGACAGTGGTAGACATCGTATGCTTTACGCACTGAGTGAGAGATGTGAGGATGGTTGCTATGGTTGATTTGTTTTCTATCATTTTGACATGCACACCCCACCCCCGTATTCTTTACACTATTTATTATGGCACCTTAGAGTACTGTACGGTATGTGGTACTAACTCTTTGGTTGCAGGTCCAGGTTCAGGTATGGTTTAGTATACCTGTTATTGTTCTGTTTAGATGCTTATCGCTCATACCAGGCTTTATGTCTGACCCAGAGTTTTATGTCTCTTCTTATTACTCTGGGTGCTCACACGAGCAGACTAGAGACAGGTTAGCTGGTGATGCACGGGTAGATGATCCGGAGACGAGCAGGAGGCTTCCACGTAATATATATATATAGTATTCTCCCTGTGTTGTTGAAGATCACTGCTTGGGCATTGGTGGTGCATCTTCTACTTTAGCTTTCTTTTGTTTAGAGACAGTAAATTTGGAAAGTTGTAATAAGCTGTATTTAGATTTCCGCTGCTCTGATGTTGATGTTGATTTTAGTTATCAGCTTATGCACTGTCTCACCTGTTTTATGTCAAGTATGTTATTATTATTATATTTTACTCCTTGCACTGTGAGGCATTTTACAGGTTCTTGATCAGTTCGTTCCCTTCTTTCCTTTCTCCTGACGACCGTCCCGTGCTAGTCGGGCATGTGTACAGCGCACTTTCGGAGGAAATGCAGGCTGGTGCGGGGCGGGCCGTCATACTTGGTATCAGAGCTCTAGGTTGCGTAGTTAACCTAGGGAAGTTATCAGGGAGAGATAGTATACGTATACGAGAGAGTGTATTTGTGATTATTTTGGTTTTTAAAAGATATATATATATATACTATTAGTAGTATAAGAATGAAGTCGTGCTGCACTAGCACCACTATGGGGTCGTTAATCGTTTCCTTTTTCAGATTGACGATGAGCCGATATGTTAGAGGTACCGGTAGAGGGGCCAATAATGGGAATGCTGCTGACATGAGGACGATGTTTACTGACCTCATGAGAGAGATGCTTAGGGATGTGCAGAGGGCAGCTCCCAATGGTGGAAATGGTGGTGGTCCAATAGTGCAGGCGCCGATAGTCGATTCGCCAAGCTGAATAAGGATTATACTAGTCTATGGGAAGCCGTTCCACGGAGCGGAGTCGGCTACGGATGTTTAGGATTGGTTGGATAGTTGCGAACGTATCTTCGAGGATTTGGGCATCGAGGATGCGATGAAGAGAAAGCTAGCGTCCCGTCAGCTGCAAGGGCGGGCAATGAATTGGTGGAATGCTATAAAGGCAGCTACTCCCGAAGATCAGATTACTTGGGAGCAGTTTAAGGCTCGCTTTAGCGAGAAGTTCATTCCAGCTGCTCAGAAGTCAGTGCTGTTTAAGAAATTCTTGGAGCTCAAGCAGAATGGCAGAGCTGTCTCAGAGTATATTACTGAATTCGACACTTTGTCAAAATATGGGTTATCTCTTATTGATACTGCTGAGAAGAAGAATGAGAAATTCGTAACTGGTTTGGATCAGTACTTGGGGGCAAGGCTTATTAACCACATCGATGAGACGTTTGAATCGATTGTGGGGAAAGCATTAAGATCAGAAAGTCTCTACCCTAAGCCGAAGACTGAGGTTGCATCCGCAGATGAGCCAAAGCCACAAGCAAGTGGTGGAGGCAAGGGTGGTTCCCAGAATAAGAGGAAGCAGAATCAGACTAAGGATGGCCAGAAGAAAAAGAATAAGCAAGATGTTGAGTGCTTCAGCTGTGGTAAGAAGGGCCATTATGCTAGTAATTGTCGGGCCAAGCCAGCGGATAGGAAGTGCTTCAACTGTGACCAAATGGGACATCACAAGGACAAGTGTCTGCAACCCCCTAAAGAAAAGCAAATGGTGAAAGCCTACGCCCTTAATACTATTCCTTCTTCGTCGAATGCCCCAACAGCAGCGGAGAAGGGAAGGAATGTCGTCATTCAAGGTATGATTTCTGTTTCTGATGTTCCTGTTAGAGTTTTGTTTGATACCGGAGCTTCCAGTTCTTTCATATCTAGTGACCTGGTAGATAGGTTAGGATTGTAGCCCGAGATTGCGATAGACCTTTAGTAGTGACGAACCCGATTGGTGGTTCGACTAGCCTTAGCATGATTTGTCGTAATGTGGTCTTATCGAGTCATGGATGTATGTTTGTTTGTGATTGCTTTGTTTTGGGCTTTACTGGGTTTGGCATTATTTTGGGAGTAGATTGGCTCCGAAGATACGGGGTGGTGGTAGACTGTGAGGGCTTTTTGGTGACAGCTAGAGCAGATGATGGGCGGAGGATAGTGTTTGGTGGTCTACCCAGTAAGGGGGTATTGGCTAGTTTTCTAAACTCCCTCGATATTCCGCATAGTGAGTTGTCAGGTTTACCCGTGGTTGGTCAGTATCCGGATGTTTTCGAGGAAGTGACCGGGCTTCCGCCACATCGAGAGATTGAGTTCCGTATTGATTTGGTAAAAGATGCCAGACCTATAGTGATGCCACTTCGTCGTATGGCACCAAGGGAGCAGCGAGAGCTCGAGGTGCAAGTCAGCGATCTTTTGAAGAAGGGATTTATCAGAAGGAGTGTTTCTGAATGGGGAGCACCAGTTGTGTTTGCTACCAAGGCGGATGGTTCCCTTCGTTTGTGTGTAGACTACCGCGAGTTGAATAAAGTGACGAGGACGAACAAGTATCCTCTACCGCGGATAGATGATTTGTTCGATCAGTTGAGTGGCGCGAGAGTATTTTCCCAGTTGGATCTCGCGACAGGTTTTCATCAGCTTAGAGTGGAAGCTGAGAGTATAGCTAAAACGGCATTTCAAACGCCGTCTGGATTTTATGAGTGGTTGGTCATGTCATTCGGGCTGACCAATGCCCCAGCATATTTTGTGGATCTTATGAATAGGGTATTCAGAGACCAGTTGAATAAGTTTGTCCTTGTGTTCATTGACGATATTTTGGTCAATTCGAAGATAGAGGAAGAACACAAGGAACATTTAAAAATAGTGATGGAGGTGTTGAGAAAACACCAATTGAAAGCAAAGTTTTCTAAGTGTCACTTCTGGAGGAGGGAAGTGAGGTTCTTGGGCCATGTTGTATCAGAGAATGGTATTGCCGTAGACCCGGCGAAGGTGGCTACGGTACAGGATTGGCCTACGCCCAAGAATGCAACAAATGTAAGAAGTTTCTTGGGGTTAGCTGGATATTATCGTAAGTTTATCCAAGGTTTCTCCAAGATAGCAGCACCATTGACCCAGTTGACCAAGAAGAATCAAGCTTTTGTCTGGGATGAAAGGTGCGAGAATGCATTCAAGAGTCTAAAGGACAAGTTGACCTGCGCACCAGTGTTAGTCATTCCTAAGGGGAATGAAGAGATGACAGTATACACGGATGCCTGTGGTACCGGACTGGGTGCTGTATTGATGCAAGGCGGTAGGGTTGTAGCTTATGCAAGTCGGCAATTGAAACCGAACGAGAAAAGATACCCTACCCATGATTTGGAATTGGCAGCGATCGTGTTCGCGTTGAAGATGTGGAGACACTATCTCTTGGGAGAAAGATTTGAGCTGTTTACAGATCATAAGTCATTGAAGTATCTCTTCTCCCAGAAGGATTTAAATCTCCGGCAACAAAGGTGGTTAGAATTCTTGGCTTCCTATGATTTTGACATCGCATATACACCGGGAAAGGGCAATGCGGTGGCTGATGCATTGAGTAGGAGACATGCCAGCTTAGGGGCTATGTTTCTAGAATGGAAGCAACTAGAGTACATCGCTGGGTATGATTTCAGACCAAAGTGCGAACTGAATCCAGAAATGTTAGCAAGTTTGACGGTCAGACCCACTTTGATTGAGCGGATCGGCTCTAGTCAGAGGGACGATCCTAACCTATTGGAAATCATATCCAAGTTAGAGATGGGTATCGATGAGGAGATGAACAAGTATGAGCTTGATCGAGATGGATGGCTTAGAAAGAATGGAAAGCTTGTTGTACCCAATGTCAATGGATTGAGAGATGAAGTGCTTAGAGAATGTCATCACTCAAAACTGACTATACACCCCGGTGGTAATAAGATGTATCGAGACATGAAGCAGACCTACTACTGGGAAGGGATGAAAAGAGACATTGGGAGGTTTATATCCAAATGCATGAATTGCCAGCTAGTTAAAGCCGAGCAAAAGAAGCCTAGTGGGTTGTTGCAACCATTAGAAATTCCCAAATGGAAATGGGAGCAAGTCTCGATGGATTTCATCGATGGTTTACCAAGGACTAGATCGGGACATGATAGCATTTGGGTAATCGTGGATCGATTGACTAAGAGTGCAAGATTCATACCAGTCAAATCGACCAGAACGGCAGCTAAGTTAGCAGAATTGTATATGAAGTGGGTAGTGAGATTTCATGGGGTACCTAAAAGCATTGTGAGTGACCGAGACCCGTTGTTCACTAGTGGGTTTTGGAAGGGCTTACAAGAGGCTCTAGGGTCAGAGTTACATCTCAGTACCGCATATCATCCTCAGACCGATGGTCAGACGGAGAGGGTGAATCGTATTTTGGAAGATCTCTTGAGAGCATGTATATTGGATTTTGGTGGATCATGGGATGACCATTTGCATCTAGTAGAGTTTGCATATAATAATAGCTACCAATCCAGTATCGGTATGGCTCCGTTTGAAGATTTGTATGGAAGACCGTGCAACTCACCATCATGTTGGATAGAGACTGGCGAGAAGTTTATGCTTGGACCAGATGTGGTGAGGGAAACTTCAGATAAAATCAAGATCATTCAATAACGAATGAAAGCTGCCCAAGATAGGCTGAAGAGTTATGCTGATAAGAGGAGAAGAGACCTAAAATTCTCCGTTGGTGACTTGGTGTTTGTCAAGATTTCTCCATTGAAGAGCGTGATACGATTTGGCAGGAGAGGCAAGTTAGCACCAAGATTTGTTGGCCCATTCCCTGTTCTTGAACTGATCGGGAATTTGGCATATAGAATTGACTTACCAGAGAAGATGGCGGGAGTTCACAATGTATTTCATGTTTCCCAACTAAGGAAGTTCGTCCACGACTCAGATATGACTATTTCACCTGATCAGTTAGAGGACTTCGAAGTAGAACCCGAGGCGGTTGGGAACCGCAAGCCGGCCCGTATTATCGAGCACGGCATGAAGCAACTTCGAAGGAAGGCGGTGAAGCTAGTCAAGGTTCAGTGGAGCGAGGACGAGAATGATTGTACCTGGGAGACAGAGGAGAACATTTGGAAGACATACCCAGAACTCCTTGCCTGGTAAGATTTTGACTTCGATTTAGTTTTCCGCATGCTAGGATAGGCTTGTTTGCTTGCTTTGCATGTTTGGTTGTTGTATGTGGCTGTTAGGCATGCGGGATCTTTTGTATGTTTTGGGTTATGGAATTTCGGGGACGAAATTTCTTAAGGGGGGGGGGGGGGGGGAGAGTGTAACGACCCGTATTCTACGCATCATAGGATCGTATAATATTTATTTCTTTCACATACGAAGTCGTATGGTCATGTAACTTTGGGAGACGACTATTGGGGTCATTTCCCATGTTCATGATTTTTATCGATTTTTAAATGACCATTTTACCCCTAGTTTGTACTGTTTTGGCCATAACTTTTGATTGGAAATGAATTTTGACCTGAAACTACTTCCATTGGCTCCGGATGATGGTTTACAATTCCATAGGGTGGTCACATTAGCCAAACGGACTCACCGTTTGGGAGATATGGCTGAAACAAGTTTCAGATGGTGAAAAACAGCTTAATTGGGCTTAACCGGGTGATTAACAGCTAGGCCCAATGGGGGATTTCGGGATTAGGGTAAGGAGGAGGCTGAAATCAGTTAGAGAACGATTTTATCCTCATTTCCCAGCCGCCACTTTCTTTCTTGCAACCCTAGCAATGGCCTCCAACACCCAAATCACCTTCTAATCAAGTTTTGGCTTAATCTACATCAAATTAATGAGAGGAAACACGAAAGCAAGGCTAGAGCTGCTGTTAGACATCAGTATTCGCCCAAATCAGCAAGGTTTCAGTTCTGGGAATTTCGTTTGTGGCCAAGGTGAGTGATTAGCATCGTTTTGACACTAATTACAGTTAATTAAGGGTAATTAGTGAAGATTAGCGAATTTATACACTAATAAATTCTGGAAAAATGTCTATAAATTCGAAAATAATATTTTATGCCTCTGGTAGAAATTTGGTTTAATTTGGTTAAGTTTTGTTAATCCTATGATTAGTTTTGCTTAAACATGTTTAAGGGAAATTTTGGGGTTTTGGGTATATTTGATCCATTTTGACATATGAATTCATTGTTTTGGTGTTTGTGGTTAGTTTGCTATGTTGCTATGACTGTTTGACATGATTTGTGATTGATTAGTATAGTTAGATTTGTCGAAAACGTCGTCGAATGGCGTAAACAAGTTGCTGGAAAAAGTTGCAGAAAGTTGTGCAGGGTTTCGGATCGGATCGGATATGGGCTCGGATCGGATAGGAGACTTGGGCAAGGAACCCGACCCGAACTGGAGTCTGGCACAAAAGAAGCTTGGCAAAAAGGAAGGCCATGTTGGTTAAGCTGGGGATCGGATCGACTTAGGGACGAAGGGCTCGGATCGGAACTTGACACTTGGGAGAACTGGCAAGAGGGAAGGCCACGCTAATTGAACTAGGATCGGATCAGATGAAGAAGGAGGGATCGGATCAGAGCACGTGAAGAACAAGGGAGCGGATCGGAGCGGAAGCACGAACTGGAAGGGAGATGGCACCCGACCCGACCCGGAGGAGGACACCTGACCCGACCCGAAGTGGGATGCCCGACCCGAACCGATGCAACGCTGTGGACCCGAACCGAACCGTTACAGGGGAAGACAACGAACAGAGCCAATTCAAAGTAGAGGACCCGACCCGAACCGATGGTTAGGAGGGGAAAACCCGACCCGACCCAGTATTGACCAATAACCCGAGATGCAAAGGTAGTCCAATATGGGAAGTTAGAGCTCAGGATCCAGTTGGGAACCGATGAGTTCACTTCATGATTGGGCTTTGCTGCGGGACGTGTGCCAAGGGGCAGTAGATGTTTATGACTTTGGATCACTATGTATGGGAAGTACGTGAACGGATTTAGGGCTGAAATGGCCTAGGTACGACTAAAGGGCTATAAACCAATGAAGTGGGGTCATTTGTAAAGATTTGGTCATGACTCCATGTGGTAAGCTTGGTAGTAGCAGTAGTTGTACAAGTTGAACTCCGTCACTACTTCGATGGGTCTAGTGATTGACAGTGGTAGACATCGTATGCTTTACGCACTGGGTGAGAGATGTGAGGATGGTTGCTATGGATGATTTGTTTGCTATCATTATGACATGCACACCCCACCCCCGTATTCTTTACACTATTTATTATGGCACCTTAGAGTACTGTACGGTATGTGGTACTAACTCTTTGGTTGCAGGTTCAGGTATGGTTTAGTATACCTGTTATTGTTCTGTTTAGATGCTTATCGCTCATACCAGGCTTTATGTCTGACCCAGAGTTTTATGTCTCTTCTTATTACTCTAGGTGCTCATACGAGCAGACTAGAGACAGGTTAGCTGGTGATGCACGGGTAGATGATCCGGAGACGAGCAGGAGGCTTCCACGTAATATATATATATATATAGTATTCTCCCTGTGTTGTTGAAGATCACTGCTTGGGCATTGGTGGTGCATCTTCTACTTTAGCTTTCTTTTGTTTAGAGACAGTAAATTTGGAAAGTTGTAATAAGCTGTATTTGGATTTCCGCTGCTCTGATGTTGATGTTGATTTTAGTTATCAGCTTATGCACTGTCTCACCTGTTTTATGTCAAGTATGTTATTATTTTTATATTTTACTCCATGCGCTGTGAGGAATTTTACAGGTTCTTGATCAGTTCGTTCCCTTCTTTCCTTTCTCCAGACGACCGTCCCGTGCTAGTCGGGCATGTGTACAGCGCACTTTCGGAGGAAATGCAGGCTGGTGCGGGACGGGCCGTCACAGTCGACCTGGTGGCCGAGCCCACTTTTAATGCTGGATTCGCTTTGATGTTTCTGGCCTCATTTCTGTCTACATTCGTTGACCTGACCCTATATAAACAGCCCCAAACACTAGTCTCTCTACACAAAATTCTCTCTGACCTTATGCTGCTCTAATTCTGGTTGAAAAGTTAGAGAAAGGGACTACTTCTTCTACGTCGAAACTACGTTAAGAGAATTGCTGATTTGGGGATTTCTGTTAGGACTTGACTAAGCATATAAAGATTCAACATCGACTTTCTTTTTCTAATTCTCGTACCACGATCTGTAAGCCCCAGTTACTTTTAGATTTAAACTGGAAATGTAATATGAATATGTTGTAAATTGAAATTGGACCTGTGTATGATGACTGTTTTACATCCATTCTTGTTCATCTTGGATCTTGGCTTTTGGGTATATTACTATGACATTGATTTAGGGCCTATTCATGTTGTAAATCAAAAAGAAAAACCCCTCATGTTATCATGCCTACAATGTTGAATCTGCTATTAGTCACAAGTTTATGACTATCATCTTATGTCCACCGTTACCATGACTACACTATCACCTTATGTCAACTGTTATCTTGACTAGTACCTTATTTTGCTAGATTTGGAGTCTTTATGTTTGAGGCCGATATTCCATATGCCAGTAATGTTATAATCATTTATCTCAAGTCATACCATGCTATGCTAGTAATCACTTTTGCCACCATATACCCATCCCTTTTTATGTTATTCCCTAATTAGATTTATTTGTATCGATTCGAGTTTATGTGCGATGGGAATACGATTTGGGTATATTAGGTAAAACATGAATTGGCTTTGAACATGAACGTTATTATAACTTGAACCTGTATATGGACAAGAACTTGACATGAAATTTACATGAAACCTGACATGAAAACTCGACATGAATTTTGACATGAAAACCTGAACATGGGCATGACACTTAGATAAACTTGAAAATGGCCAACTCGAGGTTGGATTGAGTTTGCAGTGTAAATCTGCCCGGAACCGCCCGGCGAATCCAGTGACTGCAAACAATAGGATCCAATGTGGGTAGTTGGTCATATCGCACGAAAAACTCGAGGTTAGACTATGTTGTGGTGTAAATCTACCCGGAACCGCCCGACAAATCCAGTGACCACAGCAATTAGTCTAATGTGAGAGGTTGGGGTGCATTAATGAATTAATGCCACATGATAGGGTTAAGTCATGAACCACTTGAATATACTTAACCAACTTGACATGATGATTTGATAGGGTTACGTCATGAACTGCTTGAACACACTTAACCAACTTGATACATGATCTGGATAGGGTTAAGTCACGAATTTGAATGACAACACTTAACCCATTAGAAACCCTAGTTACGCGGTCCTTTTTAGCAGTAACCCACTTAGATGTATCACGATACCCTGGGACTAGGCAGGGTGGGGCACGATTACTGGGCTGATTGTAAGCAACCAGAACGACGACTGAGTAGGTGCGCCATTGTAGGTTCAGGCAGACTATGGTCGTGCACGTAGTCCGGAGTTGAAAAAGAAGGCATTGGGCAACAGTAGGTTTACACTGTGCGTGCTTGATTCGTGTTGGAGGTTGGCACCATAGGGCTTGATACACCCTATGGTGGACCTAGCATAGGTGACTACATTTCAGGATAGGGCCGTATGACACAGACACATGACGAGCTAGAACTTGTAGGGAGCCGATCGATTAGTAGATCGTACCGTGGGACCCCGTAATGGGTTACTTCATGATATTGGGCCTAGGGATCATTTCATGATTAATACTTGACATGGGTTAGAACACTAGTACAGTTGGTGCAACAAACCTTGAATATGCGATGCTAGGCTTGACTTGTCTTGTCATCTTAATTATCGTATCAGTCCTGTTATCATCCTTATGTTTAATTCCAGTTTTCACATGTCATGTTACCTTTACTAGTTTTTATACTGAAAGTCACTAGGGCTTACCAGTCTTATGACTGACACTTTTTCTTTCGCCTCTTTTTCTTTCATTCCCCCCAGGTTCTCAGGGAAGAAACACTAGCTCTTAGCTTGGATTTAGCTTGCTTTCTGTCAGCTCATGTACGGTTTGGTCTTGAGCTATGCTATGGCTGCACTTCTGCTATTTATGGGGAATAATTTACTTTTATTATCTTAAGTTTATGCTTCTTTATTTGGAACTCGATGTAATGGAATAATTTGTACCTTGGATATATGAGGTTTTGACTCTTTTCTTGAAAGAAATAAAAAATTTGGTTTTTAATTTCTACCGCTGCTTTATTTATGTTCTGCCTTGTGATATCTCTGTGTATGTTTACCTAGATAATACTCCACCAAAACTAGTGCATTCCCTTTGTGAGTGACCCTAGCAGAGGTGGGGTGTTACATATCCAAAGGAAGATTAAAGAATAAATTTAAAAGAATTTACCTTTGATAAAATTAATGGGAACCTTTCCCAAAGTATAAGAATATTTGAATAAAAGAATATTCTGGATTGGAATGAGGCGTATGTTGTGTTTTTACAGAATTGTTTATTATGTACGCGAGTTATTCGGAAAGGTCGGGTTTATACCCATTCTGAATAAATGATTCGACGATAAGTCGACGATGAAGACGGTGGTTGAAGACCGGAGGTCTTCACATAGTTTGGATGATTACTGTTGTCTTGACTGGGCGGTACACCCAAGACAAGGTAATAAGTGGTGATCGTCCAGACGTACTTGGAGATCGACCGGATATGCGAGGACCTCTCTCCTGTATTGGACATATGGGACGAGGAATAAGGTGCCTCCGGTTTCGTTCAGACCTAGAACAAACTTGTAGTGACCCGAAAATCCGGTCCAATTTTGAGCTGACCCAAAAACACAAGTCCAACCCCAAATTAAACGGGAAAACAGGAAACTAATAGAAAGAAAACAGAGGGTGAGAATAGATAAGATAGAAACTTAGAATAGAAGAAGAAGAAGAACATACAACATCATCAGAGTAACACGAATCTCACAGCGGAACGAATAAAATATAACATAACTTTTGAAATACAAAGTTATAACTGTATACATACCATTTCAGAGTACAACACATAACATCACAGCGGAATAAATAATAGCTATCGATTGCTGAAGCCTCCTGCTCCAAGCTCTTCAAGTATACCTGTAAATCCTGACTACTTGACTGCCCGTACAAATTTAGGCACCCAAGAGTTTAGGGAAAACAAAATAAACTCCGGGTCAGTCATGTGACTGGTGTGAGTAAACTCAAATCATTTAAACAGGTATATGATATCTCATAAGACCACGCCGTGAATACGGAACGGGTTTTTCCCTTATGAGAATCCAAATATCTTTGCAAAGCAATATCATTTTGATATTATAATAATGTCTAAATACAAATAGATATCAATCTAGCAGAAACGCTTGCATCTCACGTTCTACATATATAGTATACAATCAAAACCGCGGGCACGTATTGGATGATTGGATTTCCAACTATGACAAGGTATGGAACCACCTTCCGATCAGTGTACTCTAGGAACGATACACTGGAGTTCAACAAGAACATCTTGCAACTCAGCCACACATGACCGACCACTCATTTCGCTTGAGTGTATCGAATGTACATCACCAACGGTTGGGATCAGCAACCGCTCCCGTATATATATATATGGGACAGCATTGATAGATTAAAGAAGCAAATGAATATTCTCTAGATAGGTGATTATACACCCTACTTCGGTGCGACCGACTTAGCCATGCTGCCTGCCCGATTTCTGTCATTTACCGGATGTGAGGCTAGAAGCTACGCATATCTTTTCATATCATATCTTCATCTACTTGGAATACCACATCGTCATACCCGCCAAATCATTATCGATTTCTCTAACGGTATCACGGGTATAAAGCAAAGAGAAACGAATTCCTCTGCCACCAAACATAATATGTTGAAGAGATCAACATATATGATTCGTTGGGAATACTCTGTCAGACATTCGTCCATACAAGTTGTCCTGGGACTGGACAAACCGAAGGCACTAATCAGTACATCCATCTTAGGCACTGTTATCTAAGACTTATACAATAGCCCTTGCACTTTACTTCGTCTACAATTTTCTTCATCGTATTTGATCACAACGCTTATGTCAATACAGAGTGATTCTTCGGATAATAATCCAAACGGTCTCTCCATATTAACAACGTAAAATGGTCAAAACATTGATAGTCGATGATTTAACTACCAAATAAAAATGTCCGTGTGCAAACAACGATCTTATTTCCAAATGGAATGTCAATCGATCAATCATCATGTATATCTATACATGTTTTCCTTATTTTCTATATTTAGAAAATATTTGTTATCAACGTTGGAAAACATTTCCATTGTTTATTTACGTATCACTATCCTTCCACAACTATCAGACTCTAACTATAAACTAACAAGAGAACAACTCCCTAAGCATAAACCCCGAAGGCCGAAACCAACATCAGATCGATACTCAGGAAACCATTCAACTTATTAATCTCTAGTCAGTTTCTGATTTTGCTTAACTCTATATTCTTTAACTCCATTCGCTCAACTCTAGATCGCAGCGATCACAATGGTTACGCCTGATTCCCTCAGGAAACATCCGACCGCCGTAGGCTATTTACAGCCCTGCGAATTACGCTAGCAGTCGTACTAAATGGCAACTCATCCTGAATAACTATGTTTGTTTTAACTCTAACTGTTTAACTCTAACTGTTTAACTCTAACTGTTTAACTCAACTGGTTAACTCTAACTGTTTAACTCAACTGGTTAACTCTAACTGGTTAACTGTAACTGTTTAACTCTATTCGATTAACTCTAATCGAATAAACTATTCATATATAAAGATTTACTTTTAGTAACGGTTCTTCACTTTACAAATGATTTCCTTTTTATAACGTTTTCCTTTTTATAACGTCCTATTCAGTTATAAACAAATTTCCTTTTTATAACTCTATTTATTTTCTAAATATTTACTTTTCAAATTTATTCTTAAAAATATCCTAACTCCTTAAATTCTCTGAAAAATTCGCCATAACCTCCTTTGTCTCGGGAGCATCGGGAAAATCCCCAAACCCACCACACAGGCCTTTCCATTCAAAAAGAAAATGGTTTGTAATTATTTCCTTTTTGAATATCTCCTATTTATAAATATTCCAATTTATAAACATTTCTTATTTATAAATATTCCACTTTATAAATATCTCTTATTTATAAATATCCCATTTTATAAATATTCTATTTTCAATATCACTTTGAAAATCCCCTTATCAACATTTCGGTATGTTATGGTATTCAATCATATCAAATCACGATGTTCAATATCGTCCAAGCACATATAATCGCCCACAGATTTTATATCACATCATATAACAATATATGAAAAACAATAAAATAACTATTGAGGAATCCAGTCGGATTCCTCCAACCTGTCTCCCTGCAACCACAGATGTTACACAATATGATTATCATCACTTTCAGTTCAATATAAATTATTCTGATAGCAAAATCAATATATAAATATTTAACGGTTTATATATATATATATATAATTTCTACTAACTGACTAGTAGTTTAATCAAACAGCCAACACACAGTCAAACAGACAATATTTAACAGTTCTAAGAATACGTTGTAAAAATAGAACTGTACAGAGTTGGTGAGTTTTACTCACTTTGGCAATTCATCGTTAAAGAACGATAAACTGTTATTTGATTTGAATCAAACAATTTATTTCGCCATAAATTCATACGAGCCCCAATCCACTTTCAGTCTGTTCCATTGGGTAGTGCCCGTCCATACGATCATGTCGGATCTTGTTTCGCTCAATTCTGATATCGTATGATGAAGTTATCGCATTATAAAATTAATACACTTTTTAATAAAAAAATAACTTAACATATATGATGGGCCTCACCCTTAAAATAAAGCCCATACCCCTTACTACCAAGCCCGAACCCGCTTCACAAATAAAACATGTCTTCCCCAATGAATTCCGTCGCTCCAGTAAATGCTCCAGACTTTTACCGCACCTTCCACCTCGACCCATTCGTCCCTTTCTCCATGGAATTTCAAACGAGATACACCATTAAACTCTCCTCCCAATCCTCTTCCCAAACATCACCAATTACATCCACTCGCACCAATTTGGTACGCCCCGACTTCCGCTGGTAACGCAAGCACCCTAGCATAGTATCGACATCTTTATCTCCTAAACTACCCCAAATTCGCATGCCAACTTCGATTCAATCTTATGAATCCAAAAATGACCTTGACTTCGCGAACCAGAGACCAAAATCTCCAGGAATTAAAAACCCTAAATCACGCTGTCGAGACCGAGTACCCAAAAACGTCTGTCGCTCCCTGTAAAACTACATAGAAACAAAGCTTCCTCCATAACAAGCATGAGGGTATTGGTTTTAAAGATTTCGATTGTATTGAGAGTGGCGGCGGAAGTTTGTGTTCACCGTGGGATTAGGTTTTAGTGCGAGGCCTATTTATAAGGAAGGAAATTTGGACCAAAAAGGATTTTTATATTATGTTGAACTTAACGATGGAGTCTCGTATAAAAATAACCACGTACGATCTCTGTTTTTAACAAACTAAGCTATTCCTAGCATAGAAAAATATTCCGAATCCAACGGGACAGGTTTCGTCGAATTCCGACACTGTTTGCGAAAATCCTTTAGAAAATATCAATGAAAAACACCAAGCAATAATTCCTTAAAATTACAGAAAAAATCCTAAAAATATGAGGCCTTGACGTTTCACTAGACCTCTTCCTAAGGTTTCGTATGAAATTTGTTTCGTTGAATTTCGAGTTCGTTTGACCAGTTAACCATTCAGTTTTAGTTTGTTTTAAGTTAAAAACATAGCGTACCCCACTATGAAATATTATGTTCACGTAGGGACAGTTATGGACAGAAAAAAAATACCATTTAAATGAGTGATGTGCTCTGTTCCCAAAAATGTAATAATACCGGTAGATGAACTCATATTGTGAAACCCCGAAATGTCGATACAAGGTGCCAAATACTCCAAATAAAAAGTTTCTTATTAAATTAATTAAAAATTACCATAAAATTCTAAAAATTAAATTATCACTATTTCCCAAAAGAACCTTGTCTAAATTCAAACCCGATCTCTAGTTATATCGAATAAACTGTTACGGTCGATAAACGATTCTATAGCGACTATTCTAAAATTTGATTTGGACATATCTCAAAATCTACACGATGAAATCCTGATTTTTCTCTTCCGCTAGAAAGATATACTCCACCAGCTCCACACGTTTCTTGTTTCACAGAAATCCAATTTAAAACGGACCCTGTACATTCAGTTGAAGTTCAAATCGCCAAATAGCGAACTTAAGCGCCATTTCGAGCTCATTTTTAATTATAATATAAATTATAAATTCAACTGGCTTATATAAATATATTCGTCAATATAATTCAATATAAACTGAATTATATATTTTCAACTGTCCAGTTTACACAATATTGTGAATTCCGTTATTCCCGACTATTCCGAAAATATATTTTCCTATTATTTATATTAATTAAATATAAATATTATTTAATTTGAATTATCGATATCGCCAAAACGATATTTAATAATTAAATTAGTTAATTATTCTCCTGCAAAATTACGGGTCATTACATTCTTCCCCACTTAAAATAATTCCGTCCTCGAAATTGCTAAGCTAGAAGACGACCCTATCTACTGGGTAAAAATTTATCTGTTTACCTCGTATCTCTGGTTTCAACTGAACCAATTAATATCGACTAAAATATTAATTTATTCCGACTAACTAAATTTTCAAAAATTCTGAAAATTTTCTAACACCTTAATTTTTCGAAAAATTTCGCCAGCGTCTCCTTTGTACTAGTCAATATTCCAAACTCCAACTTGCCTCTCTGGGCCTTCTTTAACCCAAAAGAAAATCAAACAGGCAAGCGGCTTGCCAATTCGGCTCATAAATCTCATATCCATATATACTATAAACTGGTACCTTTTTGTTGGGCATATCAACTCTATCACTTCCATATGCTATCAACTCAGCGTATACCAATGTTATCTCAATCAAATTCCAATCAGTTCATATCCTCAAATCCAGATCGAATTTCATTCGAACCCCAATATCAAATTTCAAATTCTTAACTCATCAACCCAATTCCATAACAGATTATTCTCTAATCCAATTCAATTCTATTTAACTCAGTTCAAGTTAAATTTCAATTTATTTTCTCCATCTCATTTTATTTAACTTCATTAGTTAAATTTTAATTCCAGAACTTAAATTCCTGGGTTTCTTTCAAATCAATTTGAAATCGTACTGCCAATTCAAAACCTTTGAATTTCTAAACAACATGTTTCTTCAAACAATTCAAAAACAAAATCTTCGGTAGTAATCCGTCACATAGAACTCGAAAATGAACACTGATGATGTCGCGATTCATCATCAGAATCTATTTTCCAGCTATCGAAGTGAGTTCAATACTATATCACTTTCAGTTTGAAAAATGTTTTCAAAATCTCCCAGGAACTTAAAATTTCCTTATTTTAATTCCAAATCTGATTTAAATTCAGATTTTCTTCATCTTATTTCATATACTTTACTTATATGAATTCTGATTCGTTACTTATAATCATTTCACTTTTATAATCTTACTCAATTATATTACCAACCAACACAACCAATTATACTATGTTAATTTCAAACATATCATGTTTGTTCATCGTATTCGAGTGTTTAGTAACCCCTATCGATACAGTGGATCAGACTGATCGACCAGAATTCATAAACAACTCAACCAATAAAACTCCATAATATAAAATCATTTTATATTGAATAACATATACGCACTCATATATATACACTCAAACTCAGTCCAGGATATTACTAATCCCATCTCTACTGAATCACGCCACAGAGCCAAGGTAATACTTAACCAATGCTCTGATACCAACTATAGTGACCCGAAAATCTGGTCCAATTTTGAGCTGACCCAAAAACACAAGTCCAACCCCAAATTAAACGGTAAAACAGGAAACTAATAGAAAGAAAACAGAGGGTGAGAATAGATAAGATAGAAACTTAGAATAGAAGAAGAAGAAGAAGAAGAACATACAACATCATCAGAGTAACACGAATCTCACAGCGGAACGAATAAAATATAACAGAACTTTTGAAATACAAAGTTATAACTGTATATACATACCATTTCAGAGTACAACACATAACATCACATCGGAATAAATAATAGCTATCGACTGCTGAAGCCTCCTGCTCCAAACTCTTCAAGTATACTTGTAAATCCTGACTACTTGACTGCCCGTACAAATTTAGGTACCCAAGAGTTTAGGGAAAACAAAATAAACTCCAGGTCAGTCATGTGACTGGTGTGAGTAAACTCAAATCATTTAAACAGGTATATGATATCTCATAAGACCACGCCGTGAATACGGAACGGGTTTTTCCCTTATGAGAATCCAAATATCTTTGCAAAGCAATATCATACTGATATTATAATAATGTCTAAATACAAATAGATATCAATCTAGCAGAAACGCTTGCATCTCACGTTCTACATATATAGTATACAATCAAAACCGCGGGCACGTATTGGATGATTGGATTTCCAACTATGACAAGGTATAGAACCATCTTCCGATCAGTGTACTCTAGGAACGATACACTGGAGTTCAACAAGAACATCTTGCAACTCAGCCACACATGACCGACCACTCATTTCGCTTGAGTGTATCGAATGTACATCACCAACGGTTGGGATCAGCAACCGTTCCCGTATATATATATGGGACAGCATTGATAGATTAAAGAAGCAAATGAATATTCTCTAGATAGGTGATTATACACCCTACTTCGGTGCGACCGACTTAGCCATGCTGCCTGCCCGATTTCTGTCATTTACCGGATGTGAGGCTAGAAGCTACGCATATCTTTTCATATCATATCTTCATTTACTTGGAATACCACATCGTCATACCCCGCCAAATCATTATCGATTTCTCTAACGGTATCACGGGTATAAAGCAAAGAGAAACGAATTCCTCCGCCACCAAACGTAATACGTTGAAGAGATCAACATATATGATTCGTTGGGAATACTCTGTCAGACATTCGTCCATACAAGTTGTCCTGGGACTGGACAAACCGAAGGCACTATTCAGTACATCCATCTTAGGCACTGTTATCTAAGACTTATACAATAGCCCTTGCACTTTACTTCGTCTTCAATTTTCTTCATCGTATTTGATCACAACGCTTATGTCAATACGGAGTGGTTCTTCGGATAATAATCCAACCGGTCTCTCCATATTAACAACGTAAAATGGTCAAAACATTGATAGTCGATGATTTAACTACCAAATAAAAATGTCCGTGTGCAAACAACGATCTTATTTCCAAATGGAATGTCAATCGATCAATCATCATGTATATCTATACATGTTTTCCTTATTTTCTATATTTAGAAAGTATTTGTTATCAACGTTGGAAAACATTTCCATTGTTTATTTACGTATCACTATCCTTCCACAACTATCAGACTCTAACTATAAACTAACAAGAGAACAACTCCCTAAGCATAAACCCCGAAGGCCGAAACCAACATCAGATCGATACTCAGGAAACCATTCAACTTATTAATCTCTAGTCAGTTTCTAATTTTGCTTAACTCTATATTCTTTAACTCCATTCGCTCAACTCTAGATCGCAGCGATCACAATGGTTACGTCTGATTCCCTCAGGAAACATCCGACCGCCGTAGGCTATTTACAGCCCTGCGAATTACGCTAGCAGTCGTACTAAATGGCAACTCATCCTGAATAACTATGTTTGTTTTAACTCTAACTGTTTAACTCTAACTGTTTAACTCTAACTGTTTAACTCAACTGGTTAACTCTAACTGTTTAACTCAACTGGTTAACTCTAACTGGTTAACTCTAACTGTTTAACTCTAACTGTTTAACTCTATTCGATTAACTCTAATCGAATAAACTATTTATTTATAAAGATTTACTTTTAGTAACGGTTCTTCACTTTACAAATGATTTCCTTTTTATAACGTTTTCCTTTTTATAACGTCCTATTCAGTTATAAACAAATTTCCTTTTTATAACTCTATTTATTTTCTAAATATTTCCTTTTCAAATTTATTCTTAAAAATATCCTAACTCCTTAAATTCTCTGAAAAATTCGCCATAACCTCCTTTGTCTCGGGAGCATCGGGAAAATCCCCAAACCCGCCACACAGGCCTTTCCATTCAAAAAGAAAATGGTTTGTAATTATTTCCTTTTTGAATATCTCCTATTTATAAATATTCCAATTTATAAACATTTCTTATTTATAAATATTCCACTTTATAAATGTCTCTTATTTATAAATATCCCATTTTATAAATATTCTATTTTCAATATCACTTTGAAAATCCCCTTATCAACATTTCGGTATGTTATGGTATTCAATCATATCAAATCACGATGTTCAATATCGTCCAAGCACATATAATCGCCCACAGATTTTATATCACATCATATAACAATATATGAAAAACAATAAAATAACTATTGAGGAATCCAGTCGGATTCCTCCAACCTGTCTCCCTGCATCCACAGATGTTACACAATATGATTATCATCACTTTCAGTTCAATATAAATTATTCTGATAGCAGAATCAATATATAAATATTTAACAGTTTATATATATATATATATAATTTCTACTAACTGACTAGCAGTTCAATCAAACAACCAACACACAGTCAAACAGACAATATTTAACAGCTCTAAGAATACGTTGTAAAAATAGAACTATACAGAGTTGGTGAGTTTTACTCACTTTGGCAGTTCATCGTTAAAGAACGATAAACTGTTATTTGATTTGAATCAAACAATTTATTTCGCCATAAATTCATACGAGCCCCAATCCACTTTCAGTCTGTTCCAGTGGGTAGTGCCCGTCCATACGATCATGTCGGATCTTGTTTCGCTCAATTCTGATACCGTATGATGAAGTTATCGCATTATAAAATTAATACACTTTTTAATAAAAAAATAACTTAACATATATGATGGGCCTCACCCTTAAAATAAAGCCCATACCCCTTACTACCAAGCCCGAACCCGCTTCACAAATAAAACCCGTCTTCCCCAATGAATTCCGTCGCTCCAGTAAATGCTCCAGACTTTTGCCGCACCTTCCACCTCAACCCATTCGTCCCTTTCTCCCTGAAATTTCAAACGAGATACACCATTAAACTCTCCTCCCAATCCTCTTCCCCAACATCACCAATTACATCCACTCGCACCAATTTGGTACGCCCCGACTTCCGCTGGTAACGCAAGCACCCTAGTATAGTATCGACATCTTTATCTCCTAAACTACCCCAAATTCGCAAATCAACTTCGATTCAATCTTCTGTGTTTGTTAATGCAAAGGTATTTTTATGGTAATTTGTTGTTGCTTTCTAAGTTCATTAAGAACAATTTGGTAATTCATTAAGACTAATTGTTAATTGGGTACTCACATAGAAACCAATTTTAATTCATAAGCATTGACTAGTTTTACAAGAACAATCAAAGATGTCAATCTTAAATTATTTATTTCCTACTAAATGGTTTTGGAAAGTTATCGTTGCTAAATAAATTAGAAAATCAATCATAAATTGATAATTCAGTAGAAAATATTAAAATTAAATATGTTATTCTAATAGTTAAATATAACTATAAATAATTATATTTTCTTAAAATAAAAAATAAAACTAAAACCAATGTTTTGTAAGACCTCCATTTGTTTCTCTATAACCTTCTTCAGAGGGTGGTCCCTTTCATATTAAACTTTTGGTTTCTCAAAGGAATTTACTCTAGGTTCTCTGTATGCATATAAATATGTCATACTATTTGAATAGAATATGATAAGGAAAAAGTAATAACATAAATATAACATAATAAAAAACTAAAATATATTAATATTAAGCAATAATTCTCGTAATGTTAATTATGTCTTAACCACTCTTTTAATGTTAATTTTAAATTTATAATTGGTACCAAAGTTATAACTATTATTTCAAAGCAAAACGTCTATTTCTATTTTCTTTTTGAACTCCTTTTAAATTGCTTTTTTAATGCTCTTACCGATCTATCAAAAATAAAATAATGTTATAGAAAATTATTTTCATTTCAATTAATCAAAGATCACTGTTATTTTTAAATAGTAACTAATTTCTCTTTTATATTTAATTTTACTACATCGATGAAATATTGCTTTCACCTTTTTCTTAATTTATGCTCATATTTTATATATTCAATGATTATGATTGCTTTCAGTTTCTTTTAATTCTAAATAAATATTCTACTAATAACTTCGAAATATAAATAATTAATTGAATATTATTCTGAAATCGTTGAAGAAATTTTAACTGACAGGCCCGCGCAGTTCAACACTATCACGATCCTCAACCTATCCCCTTAAACCAATGAGTAGAATTATACTAAATCCAACGATCCAGAATAGTCAATATCATCGACTCCGGATTAGTAAAAAATCCAACGGCCAGAGACTCCCGAAAGAAACACAGCAAAGACGAAAAAGAACCGCACCATTTGCGATTCATTACCCTTCTTTCTCCCATATTCTATAAAAAGCCCTAGATCCCCATTTCTCAAATCATCACAAATCACAATCCATTTCGTTCTAAATGAAAACGAGTCAATAATGTCAGGAATAGGAAAGGGAGGAAAAGGCCTATAAAAAATTGTTCTTCTGATCATAATGACTTTGGGCAATTTTTGACTGGTTGTTGCTGAGGCAGTAGCGTCTTGTGTCTAGTCTATAATGAATTCATCGTTGGAATTAAAAACAATGGGTTTAACAGATTAATGGTTCTCTTAATCTCTTTACCATAATATATTGAGTCATGAAATTGTTTTATTTTCCCGCTGATCATTTAAGCATTCATCATACGCTTACCTACTATTTTGTCAATTCATTATTCCAAATCCTAATGATTATGCTTGCTGGAATTACATGTATTCATCAGTTGGTTCAATGGAAGTGAATGCCGTTAGTTGATATAACTTCAATTTTGCTTCTCATCAACGAAAATTTAGCCAAATAAAAGGGGTGAAATTTGCAGATTGATCAAACGGATGTAAAATGTAGAACTAATTCAGTTTTGTTTATATTTTACAAGGAACGTGGAACATGAAGAAATATATGACTGTTGTGTGTTTGTAACACTTTAAATGCAATATAGTTTGCATATACCTCAAGAAACATGAAAATAGTAAGAACAAACTTCTAATACTTAATTTAGCAGTGGATAGATTTAAACAATGGTACAAAATCTTATATTTTGTTTATTTATCCCTAAATCTCTTTTTTTACACATGTATGAGCAAATCATACATTGTAATAGTGTTACTTAGCGACCATGATAGAAATAACTATTCACTGAACCTGCACTGAATGACATGTATTAGTGTGTAATTCATTAAAACTTCATGACAAAAATATTGTTTGTCATGTTTTTTTCTTTAATACATCATGGCAAAAATATTGTTTGTCATGTTTTTTCTTGTTTTGTAAATAAGATATGCATTGAATTTAAACTATTATATTATGGCTTTAGAATAATCATATTTCATCCAAAGTTATTTTTCAGTGTTACTTGCTTTCAGATCATCATAATTTAGGTTAAGTCTGGAAGTTTGGGTTTGCTGCTGATGGGTTTATTCGTGGTAATAGGATATTGGAAATAACCAGCAAATTGGTTTGTTAGGTGATTATATGCAACTTGAGTTGTCATCTTAGCTTATTGCTGGTTTCTTTCCAACTCTTTCATCGATAAATTAATCAGCTATTGATAAATTAATACTTGTTGCTGGTTTCTTTCCAACTCTTTCATCGATATTAGAATAAGAAATGTGGGGCTGATAAACTGCTTTATATTATTTAGTCAATGGGTTACATTCTCTCTCGTATTGGGCTGAAGACATTTATCACAGGCCCACATACACTTGTATATATTTGTTCCTCTGGCTGTACATTTGCATTACATTCTCCTATCAAGTTCAATACAATTTTCCTCTCTTAAAAATTACTCTCACACCATCATTACAAACTCTTACAAGAATTACAAATTTTTATTTGGTATCGGAGCAGCTCAGGTTGCAGTTGTTAATTCCCTATCAGATTGAGCATCATCATTCGGGTACTGCAAAGATCTTTCTCTAACGAACAAGATCAACATCAGCTGATTTGTGTCGTCCATTATGTTGTGCAAGACGGTCAATTTTTAATCCCTTAATCTTCACTGGTTGCAACAATTCATCAGTGAAGACCCACATCACCTGAATCTCTCTTTTTTGCACATGTATGAGCAAATCATACATTGTAATAATGTTACTTGAGTGACCATGATATAAGAAACAATTATTCACTGAACCTGCACTGGATGACATGTATTATTGTGTTTTTCATTAAAACATGGCAAAAATATTGTTTGTCATGTTTTTTCTTTAGAACATCATGGCAGAAATATTGTTTGTCATGTTTTTTCTTTAAAACATTATGGTAGAAATATTGTTTGTCATGTTTTTTCTTGTTTTGTAAATAAGTTATGCATTGAATTTAAACTATTATATTATGGCTTTAGAATCATATTTTTGTCCAAAAGTTATTTTTCAGTGTTACTTGCTTTTGGATCATTATAATTTAGGTTAAGTATGGAAGTTTGGGTTTGCTACTGATGGGTTTATTCATGGTAGTAGGATATTGGAAATAACTAACAAATTGGTTTGTCAGGTGATTACATGCTAGTTGGTTTGTCATCTCAGCTTATTAGTTTACTTATTGATAAATTAATACTTATTGCCGGTTTCTTTCCTACTCTCTCATTGAGCTCTTCTTCAGTATCTACAAAGTTCTGATCCAAAATCTGTAACGCTACAGAAAAGGTCTATTATTTTGATATATATATATATATATATATATATATATATATATATGGGAATCCACGCAAATACGAATGACAATTTCCTACAACACTCTCAATATACTGGATTTTTGGAGCTGATGGAATCCAAGTAGAACGCAATGGAGCAGTCTAGACCGAATTAAATATTTCCCTTGAGTTAAGTCTATTGTTGTGAAGTTTCATAACAAAGGATGCTTCCATGAAATTGAGATAGGAGTCATGTTTCTCATCTGTCCACTTTGTGCTAGATGATTTTATCTCGTGACAAACCAAAATTTTGATGAATTCTAGTTGAGGAATATATATATATATATTATATATATATATAATCATCATGGTGACAAAAATCGACATGCAGAGTGTTATGACTTTTATATCTACTCTCTTTCTTCTTATTCTTGGTTATGCACCATGCTTTGGGTAATGCCATTTCTAGCTAGTTACTCATGTCTGATGCTAAGTGATCACATATTTGGCTAACCTGATTGATAAATCAATTTCCCAGCATATGTAATTTTTGCAAAAAATTTAGAAGAAATGTTAGCTATTTTTAGAGGAAAAACCCCCTGCCTGTACGACAACAACAAGTTGCTGCTGCATGCAAATGCGCTACAGGAAAAAATTTTATGAACTCAACATGCATATGCGAGTGTTTGTGTAACCGTGAACTGAATTATTTTCTCCATAAAAATAAGAAAGTAATTCATAAACTATTAAAACTGGACAGATTTTATGATTATGCTGGTTAAAAGCTTCATAATGTTTGATTTTACACACAACTCTTTATGTGCAAAACAATAGGTTGTATCTTGAATTTGAAATAAGAAAAACGAAGTAAAAAAGAATTAGCTTGTGAGTTGTGCAAGAAGTATTTCCAACTGGTCTCACTTTGAGTTAAATATGCATATAATACCTTCTTTTTCCAAACCCTATTCTTCTTCTTCCTCTATTTTTGCAGCCAACCCCTTCTCCATCTAAAAACATTTTACAAATAAGCCCCTCCACTTAGAATATTTTATATCTCCCAATCCGTAAACAATTAGCTAAACTCATAAAAGAGAAGTTATAGACATGATGAGATCTAGCTACCACCAAAATTTCATGGCCTAAGGAGTTACGGATTCGCCGGGATCTCAGTTTTAAGGCAGAAAATTTCTTTCTGTAACAGTGATTTTATGGTCTAACAAAGAGGAACTAGATTATGACACCAAAAGGAAAGTTGTTGAGGAGAGTTCAGGCTATGATTTTGCTTTGAGGTGCTCGCCTGATATGGTCCGTGGTGACCAGAATATTGAGATGAACGTTTACGATGAAGTTACAGGGGCTGCGAGCAAAGATGATCTATTCCGGCCGCCACAGGCATTTTCAGGTGGTGATGCTCGAAGGGGAAAGGACGGCGGTGGTGAGATGCGGCCTTTGGTGGTGGTGCGCGACCGTGGCGTCGGCTGGGGCGGCACAATTTGGTGCTCGGAGCACTTACGGTCATGGCCCATTTTCTGTCCAACGATGATGAACTGCGGTGGGCCACCAATGGCGTGAAAGCGCCATGCAACAACGAAAAGGAGGTGGCAGCCTGGTCCCAGGTGGCCCCAGGCGGCGGCGGCGGGCGATGGTCAAGGGAGAACAACGGTGGAAGTGATTTTAGGGTAAAATAGGGTTTAATGATTTATATTATTATTTAATTCGTGTGTTCAATGTTCATAAGTTAATATCTTATTTCTATGAACTCAGAATTGCACGAAACTGGATCCGTTGCGATCGTGGAGTTTAGATGTAACAACCCGGAAATTCTGAACCAATTTAAAATTTTTATTTTAGAAATTTTAATGGATTTTAAATAGTTAAAATGGTTTATTTTAAATAATAACGTCTAAAAATTTATTTTAATTGAAGTTAGAATGAATATATTTATTTTAATTTTAAAGGGGATAGAAATAGCGCAGTAGTTTGAAATTTTGATTTTAAACTTTAATTGAATGTGTATGATTCAAAATAAATCGAATTTCAGTAAAACAAGCAATATTTGAATCTATTTAACATTATCTTTCTAACGAATCAGGAAAATTGAAATTTCACTTTAAAATTTGTAAGTTATGGCCAGTTTAAAATTTAGAAAAGTCGTTGTAGAATTTATATATGTTTTAATATAATATATTGGCCTTAAAATAGGCATTTTTCAAACGACCTCTATTTTCGACGAAACCACTTTGGTTGGAACCGAAATGTCAAATTATTGCTAGGTTTCAATTTCCAGAATTTTTCGAATTAATATGTGAGCGTGGCAAAGAAAAACGTGTTTTTTCAGTTTTAGTCAAATCAGATCGACCAGAAAATGGCCATTTTTTAAACGGTCTCGGAATTCGACAAAATTAGTCTTGTTAGGACCGTATCGTCAAAACATAACTAGAAATAATTTTTCTATAATTTTTAGAGTCCGTATGTGGCTCCGGTGAATTAAAATGTACGTTAGTATTAATTAAATAAAGGATTTAAATATTAAATTAAAGAAAACAAGCTACAGACGTTCGTTTGGGCTCACGAGGCATAGCTTATTGGATCCGGAATGGGGGTTATTAGCTAGGAATGACTGTCGTTGGGCTGAAATCGGAGCTGAAAGAGATTAGCGGGCTTAAACCCAATAAATTAGAATATTATATTATAAATAATAGTTAATCAAAACCCTAATCCTAATGTTCACAGTAAAGCCGCCGCCACCCTTTCGTGAATGGCCAGTATTGCTCACGAATTCCTCCTATAATTTCTCTCAATCTAATCAGTAAAATACATAGGCCCTTTGGAGTTTATTGTAGAGTTCTTCTCCCTCTTCAAAACCATACCCGTTTCAACCTCCACCGTCGCCTATAGAGAGAGAATCGGGACCCCAAACCTGCGCCGAATCAACCGCCACCATGCTCCATATGTTCGATCGCACCTGCCTCGGTGGGGTTCATTTGAGGCGCCACTCTCCCCTCTTCGACGCTGCAGTGTCGGATCGTCGCGGAGTTGAACGATTGGAGCGATAATTGGTGACCTAGAATTGAACGTGAAGGAGAAAGCATCGGCCTATTATTATTTGAAGGAGAAGAGGGTATATTCCCTTGTTTATTCTCTTAATAATTTATTTAAAAGTTATTTACACAAATTTAATCATAACTAATTCATACTGAATCAGAATTGAATGATTTTTGAAGCGTTATGATCGTAGAGTCGAGATCTACGCTACTGTCCAGATTAGATCCAATTTCGAGCTGTTTGGATTTTGGCTAAATTCGCAACCCGACTGTGAGATTTCCTTTTTATATAATTAATTAATTTATTTATTTAATTGTTATGGAATGATTGTATGTGTATGACTGAGATCTGCTATGTGATGATATTGTGAATGATTTATCTGTTTTGTTGGTGATGTATAAACACAGATTTGTATGTATTCCATTAAAATGAATCATTATTGTTTATTTATTGATTTGGATTAGAATCTCCATTTCAAACATAATAATAATAATAATAATAATAATAATAATAATCATATTTGTTAAATTATTGACTTGGATTAAAATTTTCCCTTTAAATAAAAATGTATATTTTCGTTATTTTTGTTGAATTGAATTAGATTGGTCAATTCAACATGAAACATTATTTTAATCATTTTTATTGAATTGATATAGAATTTGTCAATTCAATATGAAACATTATTTTAATCATTTTTGTTGAATTGAAATAGAATTTGTTAATTTAATGTAGAATATTATTTGGTCATTTTATTGGATTTAATAGAATGGTCAATACAAATGAAAATATGTCATTGAATTGAGATAGAATGCAAATAAACTTTGAAATAAAAAGCTTTTATTTATTTATTTATTATTTATTTACATTCTATGATGCAAATGTAACGTAGTTTAGAAAGGTTATATTTTTATTTGTATTTTAGGTACAAATAAAAAC
This sequence comes from Allium sativum, assembly GCA_030737875.1. Classification (NCBI taxonomy): domain Eukaryota; kingdom Viridiplantae; phylum Streptophyta; class Magnoliopsida; order Asparagales; family Amaryllidaceae; genus Allium; species Allium sativum. The sequence continues at coordinate 1,020,572,356 of CM060926.1, forward strand.
ATGATTTAGAAAGTTACATTTGTAATTGTATTTTAGATACAAATAAAAGTATGATTTAAAGAGTTGCATTTTTGTCTGCAATTTTAGATGCGAACAAACCATTAACATAAAGTTGCATTTTTGTTTGCCAATTTAGATGCAAACAAACATTTAATTAAAGTTACACTTTTATTCGCATATTTAGATGCAAATAAACACCGTAGAGAAAGGTTACATTTTTACTTGCATATTTAGATGCAAATAAAACATTGAATTGAAAGTTGCATTTTCATTTCTTGATGCAAATAAACATAAATTAAAAAGTTCATTTTTAATTTGCATTTTAGAGATAAATAAAACATAGAATGAAAGTTATTCTTTTATTTGCATTCTTTGATGCAAGTAAACATTGAAATAAAAGAGTTGTTCTTTGTTTGCATACTTTGATGCAAAATTAACATTGAATTGTTTACAAATAAAAACATTAATGTTTATTTGTCAAAATATAGATTGAATTATAAATAAAAACATTTATTTTTATTTGTCAATTTAACATTGGATTGTTTACAAATAAAAGCATTCATTTTATTTGTCAAATGTTAACATAATAAAAATCTCGTTTTTATGTTAGCATTATAAAGATCACATTTTTATGCTAGAAATGTTAATATTAGAAAAATCACATATTGATTTTAGGAATGTTAACATTAGAAAAGAAACATTTTTATGTATAAAATGTTTACATAATAAAATCTCATTTTTTATGTCAGTATATAAAAGAACATTTTATTACATAAAATGTTAGCATATAAAAAGAAAAGTAACATTTCTAGTGTATGAAATGTTAGCATAATAAAATCTCATTTTTATGTACAAAACATTAACATAGGAAAAATGTAACAATTTTATTTTATAAAATGTTGTATAAGAAATAAAAGTTCATTTTTGTTAAAAATGTTGTATAAGAAATAAAAGTTCATTTTTGTCAAAAATGATGCATTAGAAATAAAATTACATTTTGTCATAAAGGGTGGCATTAGAATAAAAATCACATTGTGTTATAAAAGTTTTCATTAGAATAAAAATGTTATTTTAGTTAGAAATGTTATTTAGAATTAAGACATCACTTTGTCTAGAAATGGTTATTTAGGATTAAAACATCACCTTTGTCAGAAATGTTTATTTAGAATAAAACATCATTTTTGTTATAAAATGTTTATTTAGAATAAATAACATTTTGTATAAAATACTACATTAGAATGAAATTTGTCATTTTAATATAAATGTTGCATTATAAAAGAAATAACATTTTAGTATAAACGTGGCAATATATAAGAAATGACATTTGTATTATAAAACGGTGCATTAGTATTAAAATGTCATTTTTAGTTAGAATGTTAGGTAATATAAAAATGTCATTTTTAGTTAGAATGTTAGGTAATATAAAAATGTCATTTTTAGTTAGAATGTTAGGTAATATAAAAATGTCATTTTTAGTTAGAATGTTAGGTAATATAAAAAGGTCATTTTTAGTTAGAATGTTACGTGATATAAAAATTTCATTTAATTAGAAAGGTCATGTTGAAAAAAAAAATGGGTCATAAGTTAAAACATGATTTGTGTTAGATTTAAACATTATTATTTTAATGTTAATATTAATATGGTTGTTGAAGTTAAATTATTAATATTCATTTATAATGTAAACAATGAAAATGGGTTAAACTTATTAACCAATAATCTATTTAGATGAACTGCTGTTGTTTGGAAACCCCACACGGGTGTTGGGATGACATACACTAGTCCCAATATTTTACTGTATGTCAATCAATGGATTGACAGTTTGTGTTGAGCGTTATTTATTATTTATTTTAATGCTCATACAATTATAAATTTTACTCTGGTTGTGAATGGATTGCTTAGTGATTATGTATCATTATTGTTATATATATACATGCGATGTATGAAATCCATACAACTGAAATTGTATGGTAATTGATTGAGTCGCATTCCAATTCGGAATATCCTTTAATATAAAGGATATTTTAGAATAAAGAATATTTTATAATAATGAATATTTTAAGTAATATTCAGAGAAGAAGAAATGTGAAGCCGAATTAAGTAGCAAACGCCATTTTAACCCGAACGGGTTTATCGATCGATTTATTTCATTTTAAAATGAATATAAAAGGGAAGTGATTTCAAAATATAATATTTTGGAAATATTTTTATTTTAATATAATAAAGAAATAGAATATTCAATTTTTATTTAAAATTGAAAATGAAGTTAAATTCATTTTAAAACGAATTTATAATTTTTTTTATAAAATGATTTAAATAGAAATCGATGATATATATATTATATATTTATTTAATGGTCTGAATAGAACGCGCCGCGAAGCGATCGTTCGCGAATTTCGTTCATTAACTTCAAATTGGCATAACGGAAGATCCAACCGTTGGATTCTTCTAAAACTAGAGCCATTGGGTTCGTATCGAAAAGAGCTTTCCAATGAATTTAAGAGTTTCAAAATCTAACAGTTAGGTTTGGAATTATGTCCAAATCAATTTCAGAAAAGGTCGCTATGGATGCAGTTCGGTGGCCGTTATTGGAAACCGACTGTACGGGCGATAATAAAATTAATAAAAATATGGTAAATTTTTGTAAAATCATAATAAACGATTTGGAAGGAGTTTGGATGAAAAATTTCATATTTGAAAAGATAAAAATATAACTTTATCGAATTGAACTAGTTATTAACTAGAATAAATATTCAAAATAAGATTTAATGAAGTTTTCAAATTAATTGATATTTAACTGGAATTAAATAAGATAAATTGGAATTTGGGTTTGTCGTGAATGGTGTCTTAAATAACACTGTTCTTAAACCCCAAAAGAAAAGAATAAATCTTTTAATTAAGATTTTAGAGTTTTTCAATTATATTTAATAATTGGAATAAAAAGGAAATGTGAATTGGGTTTATTGTGAACTGTGTTTTTTAACGACATTTGTTCTTTAACTCAATTAACAGTGAAAATAAAATTTGGAATTTATAAATTTTTTATTAAGATTTAAATGGAAATTTCCAAATGTAAAGTTTTCCAATTTAAAATGTTAAATTGGAATTGTATGGAATTCAATTTAATAATAATCGAGATGAGCTTCTATGTATGAAGACCGTTACTATATATGGAATTTAAGAGGCTTTGCCATTATTCCATTTATATTATTAGTCTGATACATAAATTTATATCGATTATATATTGATTTGATTTCTGTGAAGATTTCATATTTTATGGAAGATGATTTTTGGTTTATCGCGGACTGTGTTTTTAAATGACATTTGTTCTTTAACCCAGTTAAAGATAAGATTTATTTCTTAAATCTGAATAATCATAAAGTAATGATTTTGGATATTAAAACCAAATTGGGGTTTGAATGAATTTTTAAAAGGGGGATTAAGGGATAAATTAAAGAAATTATCTTTGATAAAATTAATGGGGACCTTTTCCCTATTAATGTGAATATCTTATTAAAAGAATATTCTGAATTGGAATGTAGCGTATGATGTGTTTTATAGCACTTGATTTTTATTATAAAATACACGAGTTATTCAGAAAGACCGGCTTTAACCCATTCTGAATAATTACTACGACGATTAAAAGTCGGAGATGAAGACGGTGGTTGAAGACTGGCAATCTTCACATCGAATGGATGAGGACTACTAATGCCTTTGATTGGACTTGCTGCCTTGAGAAGGTTTCAGTGGTAGTTGTCCGGATGTATTGTTGATCGTTCGGATATGCGAGGTATAAAGTGCCTCCGGTTTCGTTCAGACCCAGAATGAACTTGTAAATGGATTGTATGTCTGACGTTGTATTCCTTTATACTGTATTCGTTGATATCTGCCAAATATATATCTGTTGGTGGCGGAGAATTTATTCTCTTGCATAACACTCTTCTCTAAGATGTATGAGCTTAGAGGTTATATATTGGCAGAAATCAATGGTATGGTATGAATTGACAATGTAACATGCCAAGATGCAAATGATCAAGGCTTTTGTTGAAAAGCAGGGCCTTGGGGTTGATGATCAAAGCATAGCCTACCTAGGCACAGCTTTGTGTATAGCGTTACTTCGCGAACCTCACACTCCGATATGAACTAGAAACGGGAGTAAGGACTGTAGATAGGACATACGTTTCTTTCTAGCTAGAAGTGGTGTCATGGTTTTTACAAGACCTGACATTTTTACTTATGTGGATGATGGAATGAGGCGCCTCGGTTATTTGAGTCTCTAGTGGCTCTATTAACGCCCCATAGGGCGGGGAAACGTATTGTTCAGGCATAATTAATCCAACCATTGCACTTTGGTGGACCGGCCCTGAAGATCCAAGGGTCACTCGAGCTCTGATCCTGAGACATGGTAGGCTAGATTGTCTCGAATTTGGTGAGGACTATCTCTTGCCTCGGTTCATGATGGAAATCCAACTTCCAATACGACCCATGCGGTTTTGATTGTATTACTAGTACGGCGACATAGTATATGGTAGCTATGCCGTCTATGATTGATATTATGATTAAAATGTTTTTAAAACATATACACACTAATAATAATATCAACTCCGTTTTATCATATCAAGCATTTTTGACCATTATAAGGTAAAACTCTATCCTTTGGTTTGCGTTGCGTTGTGTGATGGGACTTGAGTCTTATAATGGTTTCATTTTTATAAAAAGCATTGCGTTGTTTAACGATTTACTTTAGTTATGCACTGGCAATCCAATGGAGTAAACATGTTCCGCGTTAGTGGCGTGGTCCTGTGATTAGCCCTATTATTAAATAGGTTAAGCAAGATTTCTCATACCAGTCCCATGACTGACTCGTAGTTTGTTTTACTTTGCAAACTCGGGTGCCCTCTTTTCCACATGGGCAGTCGAGTAGCTTTTTGCAGACATTTATCTTTTGAGCAGGATTCTGGATTGAAGACTAAAGCTGTGTCCAGAGCATAGAAGGTCTTCCGCTGTGTATTGTACTAGATTATTGTAATTTAATCTTCCGCTGTATTATTTATCACAATGTACTCTGATATTCTGTACTCTAATGTAACATTATTGTAATGTTTATAAAAGTCTGTTGTTATTTGTTCTAATGTGTTGTATGCCCAAATTTAACGTATGCGGGTTTTGAACGACTTTGATCGATCTAGCGATCGAATAAGGTCGGGAAAAATGTGTGTCGTTACACGAGAGCTCCGCAACAAAACTAATTTGGTCAAATTTGGAGCAAGTTGCATTTTTTGGTCAAATTAAACCCAAATTTAATTTGATTTAAAAAGAAATCGCCCGTTCGAGCTGATCAAAGTGAGAACTCCCTCACTCACTATTTTGTTATGTTATTATAGTCATATTTAAAATATATTGATTATATAGTGGTTTTTATTTGTTTAATTATCACAAAATGTTATACAGTGCCTTGTAGCACACATCGTTGTTATTTTTAAACCCTTTTAAATATACTGTGCCCACATATCAATTCCAAAAATTACGAAAATTGGAATCTAGCTAAATTTGACATTCCAGATCCAACAAAAGTGGTTTCGTCGAAAACGAAGGTCGTTTGCATAATGGCTACTTTTAAGGGCTATTTATTATATTAATATATATATATATATAAATTCCATAGTAACTATTTTGAATTTTAAATTGCACATAACTTACAATTTATAAAGTGAAATCTTAGTTTCTTACATTCGTTAGAAACATATAGTTAAATAGATTCCAACGTTTCTTGTTTTACTGAAATCCGATTTATTTTGAATTATGCACATTCATTTGAAATTTAAAATTGAAATTTTAAACTGCCGCGCCATTTCAAGCTCGTTTTATAATTAAAATAAATTTATACGTTCTAACATCGATTAAAATTAATTTTTAGTTGTTATTATTAAAAATAAATCTTTTTAAATATTCAAAATCCAATAAATTAGCTAAAATAAAATTGTTTAATTGGTTTTGGAAATCCGGGTTGTTACACAAATAACCGCCTCCCCCAGTAATATATATACTATTTATTTTTCATGTTTGCATGAAATACTATATGTTGTAAATCAAACAAAAAACAAAACGAAAAATTCAAACATAAAGAAATTGAATAAAAACAACTGTAAATATATCAAGCTGCTAATTAAAAACTATAATAGATGAAAGATAATAAGATGAATTCTAAGCATAATGATTAAACATTAAAGAGAATACAATATTTTAAACTACATGAGACCAAATTGTACAGGAATAAAATTACAATAAAAAAGTTCATAACAGTTTTAAATATATAATATAAGAGACAAGCTTGATAAAGAGAAAGTTGAAAGAGAACAACTCAAACATCTATCATAACAATATGATATTTATATAAGCCACAAGTTTTGTAAGAAACGCCCTTTTGATGTCTTCCGAGTTACATCTGCAAATGATAGTACAAAAGTAAGATATCTACTGAATCACAAAATAAAAGTAAATAAAAGTAAGAGTACCTGAACTATTCAAATATGTTATTGAAATAAAGATGGAATGAATTATGAAACAGAAATGGAAATAAATTTGTACCTGAACTATAAATGACGAATTATTTAATAGAAATAAAAGTCAAACTAAAGTAACAATATTGGAACTGAGACAATAATACAGGAACTGTAATAATTATGGCAACAGTCTAGACTGAGGTAAACAATCAAAGCTGAAATAAAAATGTCTGAACAGAAGGAAAAGGAGATTGAACCAATGTAATCTAACACTCACACATTCCCAACTTATTTGATTAATTTCATATTTTTCTTTTTTTCACCAAAGTTTAACATTATCTTTTGCGATTCAAAGAATTTTTCTACATTGAATTTAGATTATAGACTTCTGATAACAACTAAAAAATAATGAACATTCTCCTTATATTAGTTCTTCAGTTTTTTGTTCCTTCCTATGTATGAACTACATTTAATTTATCTTTCATATGGTCATTGATTTTCATTCAATGACTTTTGAAATAATCTAAGCATCACTCATTTATTGTAGGCAATAAACCATTGGGACATCTACAATTGAGCATTAACTTGTTAAAAATCTTACAATTAGCATTAATGATGTAGTAACTCAATTATAAATGATGTAGCAGAAAGTAGTAAGAGTAACCAAACATCCAATATCAGTTCACTTAGTAAAAACAGGAAAGTTCATGCAGTAACAAAAACACAATTGCAGCCAAATCAATGTCCAGAAACTATATGCATTTCCGAGAATATGAATAAAATTGACACACATAAATCAGAACAAATGGAAAATCCTAATAATAGCAAAGCTCCTGGTGGACTACAAGCCGATCGAAAACAAGTCCCTACCTAGCTAGATTAGCTCGAGACAACAATTATGGATCCTATTGAACTTTCATGCAATGGCAACTCAAATGAAGTGTCTTAAAATGGAAACAATCCGACATTGGAAGACCTTAGTTAAATACCCCTAGACAGAGAGCAATGAGGAGAACCAGACAAGAAGAGACCCCTTTCGAATTTAAATCTACTCTTCCCTAAAAAGTTGTAGATGACCTTGAATGAAAAAACATGATTAATCAAATCAAATCCAAAGGAATATGTAACATGAGATGCTTTAATTATCTGACATTGCAATAGTACGAATTTGAGTAAAAAAACAAATCTATGACAACATATGGACAAAATTCATAAATCTCCTTTTGTGAACATTTTTCACTGACCTCAGATAAAGAATGAAGTAATTTCATCTCTAAACTATATGTGATAGATGTGAATGAGCACTTGACAAACGTCGCAACCTCAAATGCAGATGAAACGACCCGAACTTCCCCGTAAAGGAAAGCCCGGATTGAGTTGAGAACAAGACAAATCAGAACACAAATAGAAGAATATTTCATTGCTTATTACAACAATTCCATTAGAATACAAGAATATACAAGGTATGAATAAATATTATACATTTGATAAAAAATATCAGAGATTTAAATTACATTACATAGCAGCCGAAAATAATACAAATCACAACTGAAGGAGATATACGGATATAGAGCTTTCTGAATATCATTCCAGCTGTAAACTAGGATCCTGTGAATATAAATCTGCAAAAATAAAACTACTAGCTGCCCGTGTGGAAATAGGGGTACCCAGAGTTCAGGTTAAAACAATAAACTCCAGGTCAGTCATCTTAAAATTCGGTAAATCAAGGGACCACGCCGTATAACAAGGAACAGGTTTCCTTCCAAGAATACCAGTGCAATAAACAAATAGCGCAATGCTAATTAAAGAAAATGAAGCTATTATAAGACCCATGTCCCATCACACAATGCAACGCAAGCCGGAGGATAGGGTTTTACCTTATAATAGCCAAATAATGCTTGATATGTTTAAAACAAATCATTTGATACTATTATAAGTGTATAGTGTCAAAACAACTTCAAATATAAATGTATCAATCCTAGACAGCATGAGTACCATATATCATGTCGCCATACTAGGGTCTACAATCAAAACCGAAATGTCATGTATTGGAAATGAGATTTCCGTCATGAGTCCAGGCAAGGAGCAAGCTCCTCACCAACTTTGAGACACTCTAGCAAATTCCCCAGGACTACACACTCTGGGTAGGCCTTGGAATCGGCTGGGCCGGTCCTCCGTTACGTTTGAGGATTAGTCATTCCTGAACACACGTTTCCCAATCCTATCGGACCTATCCATCGGCTCCGTAGAGACCGATATATCCGAGGCTCCTCGCATTCCAACATCCACAAAGGTATAATAATCAACAGTGTTAGGGCAAGTAAAACGCTGACACCACCCATAGCCAGAAAGAAACGTCGTGTTCTCCCAGCGGTCCTTATCCCGTTTTTAACTCATAAAGAGGTGTGAGGCTCGCGAATTAACGCTATACACAAAGCTACGATGTATTAAAGCCGTGCTTTGATCATCAACCACAAGACTCTGCTTTTCAACAAAAGTCTTGATCACTGCATCTCAGCATGCCACACAGGCAATTCATGCCATGCGACTGATATCTATCGATATATAACCACTGAGCTTGTACGTCTCAGAAAAGGGCGTTAAGCAAGAGAATAAATTCTCCGTCGCCAAACAGATATATATTCAATAGAAATCAATCAACACAGAAAAAATCCAATGTTAGACACACAATCCATTTACAAGTTCGTTCCGGGTCTGAACGAAACCGGAGGCACCTTATTCCTTGTCCCGTATGTCCAATACAGGAGAGAGGTCCTCGCATATCCGTCGATCTCCAAGTACGTCTGGACGATCACCACTTATTACCTCGTCTTGGGTATACAGCCCAATCAAGACATCAGTAATCATCCAAACGATTTGAAGACCTCCAGTCTTCAACCACCGTCTTCATCGTTGACTTATCGTCGAATCAGTTATGTAGAATGGGTATAAACCTGGCCTTTCCGAATAACTCACGTATATAATAAACAAGTGTTATAAAAACACAACATACGCCTCATTCCAATCCAGAATATTCGTTTATTCAAATATTCACATCTTTTAGGAAAGGTTCCCATTAATTTTATCAAAGATAAATTCTTTAAAATTTAGTCTTTAATCTTCCTTTGGATGTCTACTCAAACCATGTTACGGTTTTCCAAACAAGTCGTGATTAGCGAACCACACCAAAGTAATCATTTATTTTATTTCCCAATCCCAACCTATTCATCCCATGGAGCAAAACTGTTATCACTCCATAACTAACACCGCGGTGTTATCAGTAATTAATTACCATTTCCCGTTCAAATCTAATTAAACATTCAACTATTGCTTGGAGCAAAACTGGTGGTACTCCGTTCTCGACCATTTCCCAAATTTGATAATTTAAATTATCAATTCCCATTTTCAATCTAATTAAAGATTAATTAAAACTCCACTTAGTTTTATTCTTCCCAAAAATTAATATTAATGATTATTTAACTTTGGAAACACAAACATGTCGCATCGACAATCTACACCGTACTATTGATTTCTGCCGATATATAACCTTTGAGCTCGTACGTCTCAGAGAAGGGTGTTAAGCAAGAGAATAAGTTCCCCACCAACAAACAGATATATATTTAGCAGAGATCAACCATACAGTTCGAAATACAATAACAGACATGTAATCCTGCCTTTAACTGGGTTAAAGAACTAATGTTGTTTAAAACACAGTTCACGATAAACCCAAATCACATTCCATTAATGGAATCTTCATGGAAAACAAAGCAATATGTAATCGATATCAATTTCCGTATCCGACCAATACTATAAATGGAATAACGGCAAAGCCTTTTGAATTCCATATGTATTAATAGCCTTCCTCCATAGAAGTTCACTTCGATTATTATCAATCGAATTCCATTCTATTCCAATTTAATATACTAAATTGGAAATAATTACTTTGGAAAATTCTCGTTAAATCATAATACAAAGATTTATAAATTCCAAATCACATTTCACTATAAATTGGGTTAAAGAATGAATGTCGTTAAAAACACAGTTCACAACAAACCCAATTCACATTCTATTTATTATCGGGTTAAAGAACAAGTGTTATTTAAAACACCGTTCACGATAAACCCAAAAACCAAATCCAATTCAATTCCAATTAAATATTAATTAATTGGTATACTTCATTAAATCTAAATAAAAAGATCTAATCTTTTCTCAACCGGGTTTAAAGAACAGTGTTAGTGAAGACACCATTCACAACAAACCCAAATCCCTTTTGATATTAAATACAAGGTTCTGAATACAAAATATATCGGCTTATATTCAATATCAAATTCTGAAACCAACCAATATCGTTTTGGAAATAACGATATAAAATATATCTTCCAAATTTCCATAACAATACCCGTATAATCTCGAATCCAACATCGAAATATTCTGATGATAATTTCGATTCAAATGCATTCCAATACATATATTGGAAATTCTGGTTATTTTTAAAACCATTTCAAAGCCAATTTATTTATTTTAAAAAATATTAGATTTACTATTCTAGTTCATAACTAGTTCATTTTGATAAAAATATATATATTTTTATCTTTTCAAATATGGAATTTTTCATCCCAATTCTTTCCAAATCATTTATTATGATTTTACACAAATTATTGATATTTTTAATAATTTTATCAAGGCCCGTACAGTCGGTTTCCAATAACGGCCACCGAACTGCACTTACAGCGACCTTTTCCAAATTTGATTTGGACATAATTCCGAATTCAATCGTTAGATTTCAAATCACTCATATTCGTTAGAAATCTCTTTTCGATACGAACCCAATGGTTTCGGTTTTAGGAGAATCCGACAGTCGGATCTCCCGTAATGTCCATTTGAAGTCAATGGTCGAAATTCGCGAACTGTCGTAACGCTGCGCGTTCTATTCAGACCATTATATATATATATAATATATTTAATCGATTTCCATTTAAAATGTATTTTATAAATCGTTTTAAATTCGTTTTCAAAACGATTTCAACTTCATATTCAATTTCAAATCAAAATTGAGTATTCCATATCATCGATATATAAATGATAGTATTTTCAAAACAATAGAATTTGTAATCATTTCCTTTTCGATATTCATTATAAAAATGAATAAAATCGATATAAATATCGTTCATGTCAAAATGGCATCAATCTAATCAACACGACTTTATATATTTAAATATATTTGTGTCCATCCCAAATCAGACATCAAAATTAGATTTTGATCTTATAGTGAATATTATTTTAAAATATTCATCACTTTAAAATATTAGTTATTTCAAAATATTCATTATTTATGAACTGGAATCAGACACAGTCAATTACCATATAATTTGATTTATATGGATTTCATACAACACATGTACACCACAACAATCAAACACAGTCAACCATCGTCCAGAGTGCGTTCTACACTGCATAAGCATCAAATACAAATATTTGACGCTTACAACAGCCGGTCAATCAATCAACCGACATAAAACTAAATATTAGGATTAGTGTATGTCCAATATCATCCCAATACCCATGTGGGGTTTTCAAACAATAAACACAGATTTATTTGTGCAGTTGGGCGATATGTAAAATTTATCGTCCTAATCAATATCAGTCAAATCAGTGTACATAAACAAATCGTCCGATTTGTTTATGAATATTTATTTTATTCATATACACATTAAAAATTATATTTTTAACTATAAAATAATTTATTCCATTCCACATCACACAATCAATTTTCACAACACAATCAAACAAACAAGTCATCTATGGTCTGTGGACGACGGGTGTCGGGTGCTACTAAGCACCATCTGCATCCTAGTATATATTTTAACTAGAAATATATTAAAGTGAGAAGTTCTCACCTTTGGGTTCCACTCCGCCGTGCTTTGAATGTCAATTTTAAAATTTTCCAGAAATCCAACATGCCTATTTTATAAATAACATATATACGTTAAAATCATATTTTTAACTATCGAATTTTCATTTCATAGTTTGACGATTTTATAAACAGTGTTCATACGATAAAAATTATATTTTTATCCTTCCAAAAATATTTTCATAGTTCAATTAATTTTAAAATAGCATACATAATCTGAAAATCATATTTTTATTTATTTTTATAGCTTAACTATTTTATATATGATGAAATCTTATTTTATTTCAATGAAAAATATATAAAGATCGTATTTTCTCTCGCCATTCTCTATATAAAAATCACATTTTTATGTATAAAGATCGTACGTTTATATCTCTACTACATATGTAAAAATCACATTTTTATATTCTCTATCATATAAAAATAATATTTTTATTATCTCTATAATATAAAAATCATAACTTTATTTTCGCCTTCCCATATATGAAAAATCATATTTTTCTATAATGAAAAATCTAAATTTTCCTTTAAACAAAAATCATATCATTTTCTAGTTCAAAAATCAAATCTTTACTGTCATAAAAATATAATCTTTTTATAAATAAAGATCTTTCCTTTCTATAAATAAAGATCCCGCCTTTACACTAATAAAGATCTCGCCTTTCTACTAATAAAATATAATCTTTCTTATTATAAAAATTTAAACTTTCCTATTATAAGAATTTAAACTTTCCTATCATTAAAAATCTAATTTTTTTCAACCATAAAAATCTAAATACTTAAAAAAAAATAATAAAAATAAATAATAATAATAATAATAATAATAATAAAAGGAACTTACAAGGGTTTTTTTCTCAGCGAAGAAGAAAAAGGGGTCTGTCCACGCCATCGCAGGTAGTGGAGGCGCGTCGGAGTGGAGCGTGGGGGTGGTTGGCGTCGCATAGGGTAGCGAAGGTGGGTTGACTTCGGATTTGGGGCGTTGGGTCTTCAAATCGGGTGAGGTGAGAGAAGGAGGTGGAAGAAGGGGGGAAGAGGGCGACGTTGGGGCGATGAACGGAGGAGGGGGTGCGGCGTGGGGTACGGTGGTGGAGAGAGGAGGCGTCGTGCGGTTTTATGAAGGGAGGAAGGGTCGGGTTTATGTTTTGGGGGAGAAGGTATACAGTGGGGGGAGGAGGGTATATGTATAAACATATATATTATATTTTCTTTATTTCTTTATTTAATCCGCTCAAATGTTGACTTTTCATTCGAACCCTTATTCGGACCCAACGGCTGTCACCCCTTGCTAATTACCCCCATTCCGAACATAATGGGATATATCACGTACGCCAATTCGACCGTTTCGATCAGTTTTCTCAAATTTAAAATGTAAATCATTATATTTTAAATTCAAACGCACATTTCAATTTACCGGGGCCACATACGGACTTTAAAAATTCCAAAAAAATAAATCTGGCTATGTTTTGACGATACGGTCCTAACAAAACTAATTTGATCAAATTTGGAGACTTTGAAAAATGGTCATTTTCTGGTCGATCCAAATTGACTTAAAATGTCAAAACACGTTTTCCTTCGCCACGCTCACATATTAATCCCAAAAATTATGAATTTTGGAATCTAGCAATAACTTAACATCCCGGATCCAACAAAAGTGGTTTCATCGAAAACGGAGGTCGTTTGCGAAATGCCCATTTTTAAGGGCCATATTTCCATAGCGACTGTTCTGAATTTTCAACTGGATATAACTTTTTATTCCCGCTATGAAGTTTCAATTTTTTGGATTCATTGGAAAGATATTTTCAATTGGATTCTAATATTTTTAGTTTCGCTAAAATCCGATTTATTTTGAATCCTGTACATTCATTTGAAATATGAAATCGAATTTTCAAACTACCGCGCTATTTCTAATTCCCTTTATAATTAAAATAAGTATTTATATTCTAACGTTTATTTAAGTAAATTTATACGTTCTAATTCTATTCAAAATAAATTTCTCGTCATTATTTTTTAAAATAATTCATTTTAAATATTCAAAATTCATTAAAATTGCTAAAATAAAATTTTTAAATTGGTTCGGATTTTCCAGGTTGTTACAATCTCCCCCACTTAAAATCTTTTCGTCCACGAAAAGGAACGGAGCTGAAAGTTGTTTTACAAACCAACTCAACTTTCATGATTTTCATTATGGCTTTAGTTCTTCAACTTTTCTATTTCTAAGAACTTTTCAAATTTTTCAAAAATTTGGCTAACAGCCTTAATTTTCGAATTTTTTTGCCACAACCTCCTTTGTACGGGAGCACCAGGAAAATCCCCAAACCACCACACAGGCCCTCATCTCAAAAAGAAAAAGAAAAAGCCAATTGGCTCATAAAATCAACCAAACCCAATAAATTAGTTAACATGTACCTATTTGTCGAGCATACAATTTTTTTCCTCTTCTCTAGCTTCCTTGCTATGACCTGTTCAATGTTTACGCATGTATATGCATGCAATTTCAAACAATTTTCAATTCAGTTCAAAATTTGATTCAGTTTGGCCTAAATTTACCTTTCTTCCATATGCTGGTTTAAACGAATAATCACATAACACAATCAACAATTAGCAATCAATTAGTTGATTATCTTTTCAAATTCATAATTTTGATTTATATACAAAAAAATCCATTTAGGGTGCCAAATCACAACAATAGACCCTATCTAGTTTTGGTTCTCACACCAGCCAATTGGAAACATATAGAAATCCAACTTTCGAAACTCGAACACAAACTACTGATGCTATATAGTCATCAGTAGTTTCATCCCTGGGCGACTAGAGTGTGATTCTATATCTATTCAGTATATTAAAACTTTGAATACATGTTTGCAAGGCGTATATGCAAAATCTTTATATATTGAATTGTCCAAATCAATTTAAAAATATATTCAATATGTATAAAATTGTTTAAATTTTCAAAATAAACTTTGTTTTCATTTTAAAAATATACTCTTCACACTCGTTCTAGGATACTACTGATCCTATCTCTAACAAGTCATTCCCATTGGATATTACTAATCCAATCTCTGATGAATTCTTTCGTTTGGTTCTAACGTGTCTTGTTCTCGAGCTCTGTAAACATAAGCTATGATACCAGTTGAAACGACTCGAACTTCCCCGTAAAGGAAAGCCCGGATTGAGTTGAGAACAAGACAAATCAGAACACAAACAGAAGAATATTTCATTGCTTATTACAACAATTCCATCAGAATACAAGAACATACAGAGTATGAATAAATATTACACATTTGATAAAAAATATTAGAGATTTAAATTACATTACATAGTAGCGGAAAATAATACAAAACACAACTGAAGGAGATATACGGATACAGAGCTTTCGGAATATCATTCCAGTTGTAAACCAGGATCCTGTGAATATAAATCTGCAAAACCAAAACTACTAGTTGCCCATGTGGAAATAGGAGCACCCAGAGTTTAGGTTAAAACAATAAACTCCAGGTCAGTCATGTGACTGGTATGAGAACTAAAACTGTTATCAATTTGATTCTTAAAATTCGTAAATCAAGGGACCACGCCATATAACACGTAATGGATTTCCTTCCAAGAATACCGGTGCAATAAACAAACAGCGCAATGCTAATTAAAGAAAATGAAGATATTATAAGACCCAGGTCCCATCACACAATGCAACGCAAGCCAGAGGATACGGTTTTACCGTATAATAGCCAAATAAAACTTGATACGTTTAAAACAAATCATTTGATACTATTATAAGTGTATAGTGTCAAAACAACTTCAAATATAAATGTTTCGATCCTAGACAGCATGGGTACCATATATCATGTTGCCATACTAGGCTCTACAATCAAAACCGAAATGTCACGTATTGGAAATTTGATTTCCGTCATGAGTCGAGGCAAGGGGCAAGCTCATCACCGGCTTCGAGACAATCTAGCAAATTCCCCAGGACTACACACTCTGGGTAGCCCTTGGAATCAGCTTGGCCGGTCCTCCGTTACGTTTGAGGATTAGTTGTTCCAGAACTCCCGGTCCTATCGGACCTATCCATCGGCTCCGTAGAGACCGATATATCTGAGGCGCCTCGCATTCCAACATCGACAAAGGTATAATAATCAACAATGTTCTGGCTAGTAAAACGCTGACACCGCCCATAGCTAGAAAGAAACGTTGTGTTCTCCCAGCGGTCCTTATCCCGTTTTTAACTCATACCGAGGTGTGAGGCTCGCGAATTAATGCTATAAACAAAGCTACGCTGTATTAAAGATGTGCTTTGATCATAAACCATAAGACTCTGCTTTTCAACAAAAGCCTTCATCACTGCATCTCAGCATGCCCTATAGGCAATTCATGCCATGCGACTGATATCTATCGATATATAACCTCTGAGCTCGTATGTCTCAGAGAAGGGTGTTAAGCAAGAGAATAAATTCTCTGCCGCCAAACAAATATATATTTAATAGAAATAAATCAACACAGAATAAAATCCAATGTCAGACACATAATACATTTACAAGTTCGTTCTAGGTCTGAATGAAACCGGAGGCACCTTATTCCTCGTCCCGTATGTCCAATACAGGAGAGAGGTCCTCGCATATCCGTCGATCTCCAAGTACGTCTGGACAATCACCACTTATTACCTCATCATGGGTGTACATCCCAATCAAGACATCAGTAGTCATCCAAACGATGTGAAGACCTCCGGTCTTCAACCACCGTCTTCATCGCTGACTTATCGTCGAATCAGTTATTCAGAATGGTATAAACCCGGTCTTTCCGAATAACTCGCGTATATAATAAACAAGTGTTATAAAAACACAACATACGCCTCATTCCAATCCAGAATATTCGTTTATTCAAATATTGACATCTTTTGGGAAAGGTTCCCATTAATTTTATCAAAGATAAATTCTTTAAAATTTATTCTTTAATCTTCCTTTGGATGTCAATTCAAACCATGTTACGGTTTTCCAAACTAGTCGGGATTAGCGAACCACACCGAAGTATCATTTATTTTATTTCCCAATCCCAACCTATTCATCCCATGAAGCAAAACTGTTATCACTCCATAACTAACACCACGGTGTTATCGGTAATTTTAATTACCATTTCCCGTTCAATTCGAATTAACGATTCAACTATCGCTTGGAGCAAAACTGGTGGTACTCCGTTCTCGATCATTTCCCAAATTTGATAATTAAAATTATTAATTCCCATTTTCAATCTAATTAAAGATTCATTAAAACTCCACTTAGTTTTAATCTTCCCAAAAATCAATATTAATGATTATTTTACTTTGGAACCACAAACATTCGCATCGACAATCTACACCATACTATTGATTTCTGCCGATATATAACCTCTGAGCTCGTACGTCTCAGAGAAGGGTGTTAAGCAAGAGAATAAATTCCCCGCCACCAAACAGATATATATTTAACAGAGATCAACCATACAGTTCGAAATACAATAACAGACATGTAATCCTGCCTTTTACTAGGTTAAAGAACTAATGTCATTTAAAGCACAGTTCATGATAAACCCAAATCACATTCCATTAATGGAATCTTCACGGAAAACAAAGCAATATGTAATCGATATCAATTTCCTTATCCGACCAATAATATAAATGGAATAACGACAAAGCCTTTTAAATTCCATATGTATTAATAGCCTTCCTCCACAGAAGTTCTCTTCGATTATTATCAATCGAATTCTATTCAGTTCCAATTTAATATATTAAATTGGAAATCTTTACTTTAGAAAATTCCCGTTAGATCTTAATAAAAAGATTTATAAATTCCAAATCACATTTCACAGTAAATCGGGTTAAATGACGAATGTCGTTAAAAACACAGTTCATAACAAACCCAATTCACATTCCATTTATTATCGGGTTAAAGAACAAGTGTTATTTAAAACGCCGTTCACGATAAATCCAAAAACCAGTTCCAATTCAATTCCAATTAAGTATTAGTTAATTGGTATACTTCATTAAATCTAAATAAAAAGATTTAATCTTTTCTCAACTGGGTTTAAGAACAGTGTTAGTGAAGACACCGTTCACAACAAACACAAATGCCATTTGATATTAAATACAAGGCTCTGAATAGAAAATATATCGGCTCATATTCAATATCAAATTCTGAAACCAACCAATATCATTTTGGAAATAACGATATAAAATATATCTTCCAAGTTTCCATAACAATACCCGTATAATCCCGAATCCAACTGTAACGACACGCGGATTTTTTGCCCGACCCCAATCGATCGCAAGATGGATTAAGACCGTTCAAATTCCGCATACATTAACTTTGGGCATACAACACATCAGGACAACAACACAGACTTTTATAACATCAATAATACATGTAACATCAGAGTATAGAATATATCAGAGTACATCGAAATAAAATTACCGCGGAAGATAAATTACAACAAAAGATATATAATGCAGCAGAACTAATCTCAACGGAAGGCCATCAATATTCTGGACCCAGCTACAGGCTTCAATCCAAGATCCTACTTAAAATATATTTGCAAAAAGCTACTCGACAGCTCGTGTGAAAAGAGGGCACCCGCGTTTGCAAAGTGAAACAAACTACAGGTCAGTCATGGGACTGGTGTGAGAATTCTTAACCAAATTTATCTAATAATAAGGCTAATCACAGGAGCAGGCCGCTAACGCGGAACGGGTTTACTCCATTGGATTGCCAGTGCATAAATAAAGTAAATCATCAAAAAACGTAATGCTTTTTAGAAAAATGAAACCATTATAAGACCCAGGTCCCATCACACAATGCAACGCAAACCGGAGGATAGGGTTTTACCTTATAATGGTCAAAAGATGCTTGATACGTAAAAACGATATTATTAGTGTGTATATATGTATTTAAAACATTTCAAATATAATATAAATCCTAGACGGCATAACTACCATCTACTATGTCGCCATACTAGTTATACAATCAAAACCGCAAGGAGACGTATTGGAAATTGGGTTTCCATCTTGAGTCAAGGCTAGGGAGGAGCTCCTGACCGATTCGAGACACTCTAGCAATGTCTCAGTATTCGGACGCTGGCGAACCCTTGGATACAGCAGGGCCGGTCCATAAATACTTTAGGGGATTAGTTATGCCTGAACACACGCTCCCCGATCCTATTGGACCTACAAATCGACCGTGGGCAACTGATAAGAATAAACCGAGGCCTCGCAAAATTCGAACAACCACATAAGCAAATGCCATCCAGTTTAAGCACTGACACCACTTCTAGCTAGAAAGAAACGTGTGCACTCCCTGCGTTCCCTTCTCCCGTTTTAGACTCCACCGGTGTGTGAGGCTCGCGAAATCACGATATACACAAAGCTATGACTAAATTGACTGTGCTTTGATCATCAACCACAAGGCCTGCTTTTCAACAAAGCCTTGATCATTTGCATCTTAGCATGTCACATTGTCAGACCCTACCATATTATTGATCATCTACCAATATATATATAACCTCTAAGCTCATACGTCTTAGAGAAGGGTGATAAGTAAAGAATAAATTCTTTACCACCAAACAGAAATATATAATCAGTAGCGTTCAACAAATACAGTAGAAAGGAATACAATGTCAGACACACAATCCATTTACAAGTCCACTCTAGGTCTGAGCGAAACAACATGTCCGCCGATCTCCAAATGTGTTTGGACGACCATTACCAAATACCTTGCCTTGGAAGGCCAATCCCAATTCAAGATACCATTCATCATCATCCCAACGATGTGAAAACCTTTGGTCTTCAATCACCGTCTTCATCTTCGACTCTTGATCGTCGTGATGATTATTCAGAATGGGTTAAACCCGGTCTTTCTGAATAACTCGCGTATTTTGTGATTAGAAAGCAAATATTGGAAGATCACACATTACGCCACATTCCAACTCCGAGTATTCTTTTAATAAGATATTCATATTAGAAGATTCTCATTAATTTTATCAAAGATAAACTCTGAAAATAAAATCTTAAATATTCCTTAAAAGATTTATTAAAACTCCAGTTTTGATTTGATATCAAAAATCATTATTACAAGATCACTTATTTTAGGAATAAATCTTGTCTTAAATAGGTTAAAGAACTAGTGTCCTTTAAACACAGTTCACAATAAACCTTCAATCTATTTCCAAAATATGGAATTCCACCGAAATCAAATCAATACATAATCGATATAGATTTCTGTATTGGACTAATAATATAAATGGAATAACGGCAAAGCCTCTTAAATTCCATATATAATATCGGTCTTCTTTTACAGAAGCCCATTTCGATTATTACCAATCGAATTTCCACTTAATTCCAATTTAATATATTAAATTAGAAAACTTGATTTTTAGAAAATGCCCTTTTAAATCTATAAAATTGATTTATAAATTCCAAATAATAATTTCAATGTAAATTGGATTAAAGGACAAATATCTTTTAAACACCGTCCACGATAAATCCACCTCACTTCTCAATTTATTTCATATCACAAAATATAATTGCAAATCCTAATAATCTTTTAAAAACATATTTTAAAATAATCATTAAAAATATTCTTTATATACAAGATTCTAAATGGGAAGTTTTCTTTATATTACAAATTTTTATCTTTTACAAATATTCTTTGTTTTAACATATACTTGATTAACAATATTTTTATGAAAATATATACTTTATATAAAAAGGATCTCTAATGTAAAATATTCTTATTTAAAAGAACACCTGAATCGAAATGCGACTCAATCATTTACCATATAATTTGGATTATATGGATTTCACACACATCCTATATTTGATAATAACAGTATAATCATCAAATCATCCATCTACATCCAAAGTGTAATTTCCACTGTGTAAGCGTTAAAATTAAATAATAACGCTCATCGCAGCCTGTCGATCCAATGATCAACATACAACTGAATATTGGGATTAGTGTATGTAAATTTTCATCCCAACACCCGTGTGGGGTTTCAACCAATAAATAAATAATAAATTAATTTGTGCACTTGGGCGATGTGTGAAAATAATCGTCCCAATCACATAAACAAGTCGGGTAACTTGTGAATGGAAGTGTAATACACAATATATAATCATGACAAGAAAATGTCTCTTTTATATTATACAAAATTCTATTGCAATGAACGAATAAGGATAATGACTTTGTCTCTATTGACAATTTCTATTTTGCTAGTTTAAACTCAAGCAAAAATGGTTATATTGTTTTGACAATTCTAATGGGACAAAAAGGATAATTTTGATTTAACTAACCTATCTTGACAAGTATATATCTTGCCAAACATAACATATATATATATATCTATATATAAATTGCTTTAACTGATTCATTTTGACAAAACTGAATATTTTTGACAAAATGTATATTTTGGTTTAATTAATCTCCTTAATGAAATATGAAAAAAAATGTATAATTTTAATGTACAATCTTTTTATTGCCTCTAATTTAGAAGTAGAAAATAATATTTTCAATCCTACCTTCTTATCTGCATATAAAATGTAAACAGATATACAATTTCTAAAACTATATTTTTATTTGCATCAAAAGACAAATAAAAATGTAATCTTTTGAAACTATGTGTTCGTTCACATTTGAGTTACAAATAGAGTTGTAACTTTTTAATATATGTTTTGTTTGCATCAAGAGATGCAAACAAAAGAACATCTTCCTTTTTATGTATATTTGTATTTGAGAATGCAAGTAAAAGAATAATCTTTCAAAATGACAAAATGTCTATTCTTATTTCATGTAAAAGTGATAACAAGACAAAAATGAATATCTTTGTCTTAACAACTATATAGTAACAGAACAAATAATTGGTTTCAACAAATATAAATTGACAAAAGTGAATAATTAGTTTTAACTAATGTAAATTTACGTTAGTGATTAATTTGTATTTCAATTCTAATATAGTATTTCAGTGCTATATTTTGTTTTATTCTTTTAATTTAGACAAAATGAGTGTTTTTGTATATTTTACTTTAATGATAAAAATATGAATGTTTAGTTATTCATTCTTTATAAAAGCTTAAACAGACATTTTCAGTTCATTCTTTTTGAAGTGACAAAAAGAACTCATTTTATTTCATATAAGACATTTGACAAATTGGCTCTTTTCACTTCATATAGAATTGCAATAAAAATGCACTTCTAAAAACTATTCTTTCTATTGTCCTTTAAAATGAAAATAAAATGAAACATTATCTCTTTTGCTACAACTAGAATGTACTAAAATGTAACTTTTTAAATCTTATCCTTTATTTATATCTAAAAATGTGAATAAAAAGGTATTTCTTAATTTGAAAGTAAAATAAAAGATTTAATTCATGTTTTATTTGCTTTGAAGGATGCAAATAAAAATGCAACTCTCAAACAATATTTTATTCATATCAAAATTATAAATCAAAAATGTAACTTTCATTTTGATGGTTTGTTTGCATTGATGAATTGCAAACAAAGATGAACTTTATTTAAGGTTTTATTTGCAATAAGGAATGCAAATAACAAATGTAACTTTGTATTTTGATTTAAAAGTATATTTGAGTGAAGGTGAAAAGAAACTCATTTCCAATGTGTATTTACATTAGTGAATGCAAATAAAGAAACAAATTTTATTTAAATGTGTATTTGCATTAGTGATTCCAAATAAAAGAACAACTTTGTTTTCAATATATATATTTGCATTTGTGAATGCAAATGAAAGAACAATTTTAATTTCAATGGGTATTTGCTTTTGTGAATGCAAAGTAAATACAACTCCCATTTGTAAAGTTTATTTGCAGTAATTAATGCAAATAAAAGAACAAATTTCATTTTTAAAGTTTATTTCATTTCAAAGCATATTTTATTTCAAAATATGTTTTATTTCAAAGTATATTCTATTTCAAAGTATATTTGCATTTGTGAACGCAAATAAAAGAACAACATTTATTTCCAAAGTATACTTGCATTTGTGAATGCCAATAAAAGAACAAGTTTCATTTGGAACATGTGTTTGCATTGGTAAATGTAAATTTAAAAGAACAGTCTTAAATTTCAATGTATGCTTGTATTTGAATTTGCAAATAAGAGAATAAACTTTATTTTCAATATATTTAGTTGCATAGGTGGGGGCAAATGAAAGAGTGATTTGTTTCAATATATATTTGCATTGGTAAATGCAAATAAGGAACAATTTCTATTTTCTATATATATTTGCATTGGTGAATGCAAATAAAAGAATAAATTTTATTTTTAATGCATGTTTGCATTTGTTAATGCAAATAAAAGAGACCAATTTCATTTTCAATATATGTTTGCATAAGTGAATGCAAACGAAAGAATAAATTTCAATTTCAATGCATATTTGCATTTGTTGATGCAAATAAAAGAATATAATCTTTGATTTCATGTTTTCATTTGCATCAAATAGTGCAAATAAAAAATGCAACTTTTATTTAGATTCTAGAATAACATAAAAAATTTATTGTTTTACACTTTTCTATGAATAACAAATAAAAGAATACTTTTATTTGTTTTTACTTTTTTATACATTTTAATAACATATAAAAGGATATTTTATATGTAAAGCATTTTCCTATGTATTTTAATGTTTTATAAAACAGTATTTATGTGTAAATATTTTGCTAAGTATTCAATGTCATATAAAAGGGTTTTTATATGTAAATACTTGCTATGTAATTGCAATAACAAATAAAAGAAATTTTATTTGTGAATCAATTCCTATATTTGAATATGACAAATAAAGAGATCTTATTTGTATGTCAATTTTTTTATTCTAATATGACAATTTAAAGAGATTTTATTTGTGTAAACAAAATTTAACAAGTACGGATATTTTCTAATGCACAACAATAAAAATAAGATTTTTATTGTATAAACCAAATTTGGCAAACATGGATATTTTTCTAATACACACAGTTCAACCTAGTTGTTATTTGTGATCAGTACAACTAATGACACATACATGGAGTTCACATCACAACCACAACACAATCAACATCGAAATAAATATATACAACATCAACAGGAATTTAAATAGAATATAAATTTTACATTCATAATAAATAAATAATTTTAATTTATGAAATAAAAATCTCACATTGGTATTTATTCCTCCTGAATTTGGAGTCAGCTCCAAATCCTTTTCAGGCTGTTCCATCGTGTAGATCTTGAATTTACGGTTGCAACGCTTTCAGTTTCGCTGAATTCCGATTACATATGGAAAAAGTTATGAATTTTCATCGATTTGATTGCATAAATAACATAATTAATTTTATAGTTAAATTAAATTACACTTTCTTCCTTCGTTAATAACAGGACCGCGAAACCCATTTCATCGCCAGAGACATTCCACCACCGCACGCCATCCAGAGCCATAACTACCGATCTAACATCGCTGCATCAACCGCTGTAGAGGCTGAAGCAAGGAAAAAGAAAGAGGAAAAAGGAGAAGGGATTTTCGGATTTTATGGATTTGGATTTTAGAGGGGTAATGATAAGAGAGAGAGGAATATAGGATTTGTTTGCCTTGATTTCTTCTTTCATTTGCAAATGGATTTTGAAGAATTTTTCTCCATGAATTTTTTTGAGATGTAGATCTAGATTCAGAAAGGAAGAAGGAGAATTAGACTTTTCTGATAGAGAGTGAGAAACGAAAAGATATATACATGATTTATTTAACTAAGGTGCCCCTTTGTATTAGGCAAGTTATAAATAAATCAAACGTGGTTTATTAAGGCTGAGGTGGCAATATTTATCTTATATTCAAAATTCAAAAATAAATCACAAAGAGGAAGAGAAAACAAAGATAATGAATGCATGAGAAATTGTTTGATGCTAATTGTTATAAATTTGTGTCTCCTCTTTAATTTCAAAACATATAACATCATGATTGTTGGGAACATATTAAATTGCACAGACAAGAATATATATATATACATATATGTGTGTGTGTGTGAGAATTGTTTGTTTTTGGAAGAATAAATAATAATAATGGGAAACAAAAAATGGAAGGGAAAATAAGGGGACGAAGACATAAGGAATGAGAACATGTAAATGCAATAAGATGCATGATTGTAGAAGTAAGGAAATAAATAAATGTGCACTTAATGGAGAAAAAGGAAGGAGTAATATGTGAAAGATGAATGGAAGGTAAGAGGAATGGCATAAGAATAAATAGAAGAAAAAGAAAGGAATTAGAATGGGTAGCGGGTGCATTAACTCTTCATGTATTTTGTCTTAATGCGTATTTATTTATTTATTTATTTAAGAATTGTAATGTTAAGAAATAAATGAAATGGAAGGGAGAAAGGTGTAATTCTAGTAAAGAAACTTTCTCTCCATTTGTTTGTTTTAGCATTTTTTTATAATATTTAAATTGAAATGGGTAACGTATACATTAAATAGGAAACAATGAATGCTAATTAACGGAGAAATAGAGCGGAGAGAAAGAAGCACTGAATTTGAGGAAATTAGAAAAGGAATAGGAAAGAAAAGTAAACTTGCATGAAATGTGAATGGATAGAAAAATTATTTGTGTAATTTATTAAAAAAAACTTTTTAAACCTAATAATTTAATTTAATAATGGAGTTTTTTTTTCTTATTTTTTTTTCTGACGCATTTTCTAACTAAAATTTCCTTAAAGAAATTTTTTGAATTGGTTCTAATTCTCCGGGTTGTTACACCAACATCGAAATATTTCGATGATAATTTCGATTCAAATCCATTCGAATTCATATATTGGAAATTCTGGTTATTTTTAAAACCATTTCAAATCCAATTTATTTATTTTAAAAAAATATTGGATTTACTATTCTAGTTCATAACTAGTTCATTTCGATAAAAATATATTTTTATCTTTTCAAATATGGAATTTTTCATCCCAATTCTTTCCAAATCATTTATTATGATTTTACACAAATTATTAATATTTTTTATAATTTTATCATGTCCCGTACAGTCGGTTTCCAATAACGGCCACCGAACTGCACTTACAGCGACCTTTTCCAAATTTGATTTGGACATAATTCCAAATCCAACGGTTAGATTTCAAATCTCTCATATTCGTTAGAAAGCTCTTTTCGATACGAACTCAACGGTTCCAGTTTTAGGAGAATCCGGCTGTCGGATCTCCCGTAATGTCCGTTCGAAGTCAATGGTCGAAATTCGCGAACTACCGTAGCGCGACGCATTCTATTCAGGCCATTATATATATAATATATATATTATATATATTTCGTCGATCTCCATTTAAAACCTGTTTTATAAATCGTTTTAAATTCGTTTTAAAAACGATTTCAACTTTATATTTAATTTCAAATCAAAATTGAATATTCCATATCATCGATATATAAATGATAGTATTTTCAAAACATTAGAATTTGAAATCATTTCCTTTTCGATGTTCATTATAAAAATGAATAAAATCGATATAAATATCGTTCACGTCAAAATAGCTTCAATCTAATCAACACGGCTTTATATATTTAAATATATTCGTGTCCATCCCAAGTCGAACATCAAAATCAGATTTTGATCTTATACTGAATATTATTTTAAAATATTCATTATTTTAAAATATTAGTTATTTCAAAATATTCATTATTTCTGAACTGGAATCAGACACAGTCAATTACCATATAATTTGATTTATATGGATTTCATACAACACATGTACACCACAACAATCAAACATAGTCAACCATCATCTAGAGTGCATTCTACACTGCATAAACATCAAATATAAATATTTGACGCTTACAACAGCCCGTCAATCAATCAACCGACATACAACTAAATATTGGGATTAGTGTATGTCCAATATCATCCCAATACCCGTGTGGGGTTTTCAAACAACAAACACAGATTTACTTGTGCAGCTGGGCGATGTGTAAAATTTATCGTCCCAATCAATATCAGTCAGATCAGTGTACATAAAAAAATCATCCGATTTGTTTATGAATATTTATTTTATTCATTTACACGTTAAAAATTATATTTTTAACTATAAAATATTTTATTCCATTCCACATCACACAATCAATTTTCACAACACAATCAAACAAACAACCAAATCGTCCATGGTCTGTGGATGACGGGTGTCGGGTGCTGTTAAGCACCGTCTGCATCCTAGTATATATTTAACTAGAAATAAATTAAAGTGAGAAGTTCTCACCTTTGGGTTCCACTCCATCGTGCTTTGATTGTCAATTTTAAAAATTTCCTGAAATCCAGCATGCCTATTTTATAAATAACATATATACGTTAAAAATCATATTTTTAAATATCGAATTTTCATTTCATAGTTTGACGATTTTATAAATAGTTTTCATACGATAAAAATTATATTTTTATCCTTCCAAAAATATTTTCATAGTTCAATTACTTTTAAAATAGCATACATAATCTAAAAATCATATTATTTTTTATAGCTTAACTATTTTATATACGATGAATCATATTTTATTTCAATGAAAAATATATATAGATCGTATTTTTCTCTTGCCATTCTCTGTATAAAACTCACATTTTTATATATAAAGATCGTACTTTTATATCTCTACTACATATGTAAAATTTGCAATTTTATATTCTCTATCGTATAAAAATTATATTTTTATTATCTCTATAATATAAAAATCATAACTTCGCTTCTATAAAAATCATAACTTTATTTTCACCATCCCATATATGAAAAATTATATTTTTCTTTATTGAAAAATCTAATCTTTCCTTTAAACAAAAATCATATCATTTTCTAGTTCAAAAATCAAATCTTTACTGTCATAAAAATATAATCTTTTTATAAATAAAGATCTCTCCTTTCTATAAATAAAGATCTCGCCTTTACAATAATAAAGATCTCGCCTTTCTACTAATAAAATATTATCTTTCTTATTATAAAAATTTAAACTTTGTAATAACCCGGAAATCCAAGCCAATTTAAAAATTTTATTTTGACAATTTTAGCGAATTTTGAATATTTAAAATGAATTATTTTAAATAACAATGACGAGAAATTTATTTTGAATAGAATTAGAACGTATATCTTTATATAGATCGTCGTTAGAATATAAATTTTTAAAATTTTAAATTATAAAAGGAATTGAAAATGGCGCGGTAGTTTGATAATTCGATTTCAAAATTCAAACGAATGTACAGGATCCGAAATAAACCGGATTTTGGCGAAACCAAAAGTATTAGAATCTATTTGAGAATATCTTTCCAACTAATCCAAAAAATTGAAATTTCATAGCGGGGATAAAAATTTATGCGTAGTTGAAAATTCAGAATGGTCGCTATGGAATTCTGGCCCATAAAAATGGAAATTTTGCAAACGACATCGGTCTCAGAATGGCCATTTTTCAAACGGTCTCAGAATTCGATGAAATTAGTTTTGTTAGGACCGTATCGTCAATACAAAGCTAGAAATAATTTTTCAGGAATTTTTAGAGTTAGTATGTGTCCCCGATAAATTGGAATGTGTGTTCAAATTCAATATACATTGATTTATATTTTAAATTTGAACGGAAACTGATCAAAACAGTCGAATTGGCTTATGAAACATATCTCATTGTGTTCGGAATGGGGGTATTTGGCTAGGGGTGAAAGTCGTTGGGTTCGATTTGGAATTCATATGCAAAAACCGTATTTTTCAAAATAAAAGAATTAAAATAATATTATAAATATATATAAAACCCTAAATTCTAAACCATATTCTTCATTACAACGTTATACCCGCCACTTCGCCTGGACGATCCAAATTGCCCCATAAAAGATCCTCCCCGATCTCTTCATCCACCCAAAAATCCAACCCACTTATTAACGAAAAACGATCAGCTCCGCGTGCTCTTCAAATCCTACGATGGAGATCGGGTATCGTGAAGCAAGCTGCTCGAAATTGGGGCTGAAACCCTTACCGTTCATGTTCGATTTGGGTGCTGTAGGGGGCTCAAGTTACGAGATGGGGGCGGCGCAGATAGAGGGCGGCGAGGTCTTCGAGGTGGTGGGGTTTGATGGGGTTCCGACGACCCTAGCGATGGCGATGACGGCAGAAAGGGTTTGACCTGATGGGTCTCGTTGGCAATAGGGAGGAACCCGATAGAAGAAGAAAGGGGATAGCCTTAATTTTGATTAAGGAACGTAATTAGAATAATTAATTATTATTTAATTATTTTAATTAATGTAAAAGCTTGTAAATATAATATCTTCTTCGTACAGCAACGAAATCGAACGATTCGAAGGGCGTTGGAATCGTGGGATCGAGCACTATGCAGTGCAACAGACCGGAATGGAAACATGGAAAAACAGAATTTCAGAAAAATTCAAATATGAACAGAACAGAACAAAATAGAAATTCAGAAGATAAAACTGGCGGAGTGGATCCCAATGTGAGAATTCTCTCACTATATTATTTCTGTACAGTTATTTATTGTATAACTGCATATATGAACTGCTCTCCGTCGTCCACAGACCATGGACGACTTGTTTGATTGTATTCTATGTGAAAATTGATCGTGATGTGAAATGAAATATATATATGTAAAGTGAATGTATATATGAAATGCGATGGTAAATATATTTGAAATGAAGATAGAATATATTTGAAATGAAGATAGAAGATATATGAAATAGAAATAACATATATTTGAAATGAAAATGATATACATACGAAATGTGAAAAATGAATATATATATGAAATGGAAATAATCTTTATTTGAAATGAAAATAATATACATGTAATAACTCGGAAATCTGGGCCAATTTAAAATTTTTATTTTGGCAATTTTAGCGAATTTTGAACATTTAAAATGATTTATTTTAAATAATATCGACGAGAAATTTATTTTGAGTAGAATTAGAACGTATATATTTATATTCGTCGTCGTTAAAATATAAATATTTATTTTAAATTATAAAAGGAATCGAAAATGGCGCGGTAGTTCGATAATTCGATTTCAAACTTCAAATGAATGTACCGGGTGCAATATAAGCCGGATTTTAGTGAAACCATAATTATTTGAATCTAATTGAGAATATCTTTCCAACGAATCCGAAAAATCAAAATTTCATAGCGGGAATCAAAAGATATGTCCAGTTGAAAATTCTGAATAGTCGCTATGGAATTCAGGCCCTTAAAATAGAAATTTTGCAAACGACCTCGGATTTCGACGAAACCAATTTTGTTGGATCCGTGACGTCAAGTTATTGCTAGATTCCAAATTTCATAATTTTTCGAATCAATATGTGAGCGTGGCAAAGGAAAACGCGTCTGACCAGTTTTAGTTGATTTTAATCGACTGGAAAATGGCCATTTTTCAAACGGTCTCAGAATTTGACGAAACTAGTTTTGTTAAGACCGTATCATCAATACGAAGCTAGAAAATATTTTTCTGGAATTTTTCGAGTTCGTATGTGGCCCCGGTAATTTAAAATGTGCGTTAAAATTCAATATATAGAGTTATGTGTTGATTTTGACGAAAACTGATCGAAACGATCGAATAAGCTTACGATACATATCCCATTGTGTTCGGAATGGGGGTAAAACATTATGGACGACAGGCGGTGGGTTCGATTCTGAGTTCGGATAAAAAGGTTGACTTTTGGTGAAAATTTAAAATAAATTAAATAAATATATTTACCTATAGCCCCCTCTCCTTTCTCTTTCTCCTCACTCTGTCAAAACCGAAAGAAGAAAATAAAAAAAAAAACGCTGCTCCTCAAATCGCCATCGCCAGTCCCCATCGCCCTACCACCGTCCACCGCGAGCGCCACCCCACCACCAG
This sequence comes from Allium sativum, assembly GCA_030737875.1. Taxonomy (NCBI): domain Eukaryota; kingdom Viridiplantae; phylum Streptophyta; class Magnoliopsida; order Asparagales; family Amaryllidaceae; genus Allium; species Allium sativum. The sequence goes on from CM060926.1 coordinate 1,020,603,610, forward strand.
CTCACCGCGCCACCCTCGCCCTCCTCCGTCTCCCACCCCTTTTCCTCTTTCGTTCGAAGGTTGAAGCACCCGCGCCCTAGCCTCGAATTAGCCCCTCCGACCACCGAATCGCCCACCGCCGCTGGTGAAGCTTCTCGCCGCCACCTGCTGGCCTAGCGCCGCCTCCCTCGGCCCACCCCACGAAGACCCCAAGCCCTACAAAATCGAATCCCCTAGCCGCCGTTCAACCCCTGCCGCGTTCATCCGCCGTCGCCTCGACAACTCCGACCACCCCTCCATCTATAAAAACGCTGTAAGTTCTTCCATTTATTTTATCTTCATTTATTTATTAAAAATCAGTTTTTTTATTTTTGAATGTAAGTAAAAATATAATTTTTCATATGAGAAAAGATTTAATTTTTATCATAAGAAAAGGTTTGATTTTTATTGAATAAAAAAGATTTGATTTTTATAAGGGAAAGATTATATTTTTCTATATGAAAAGATTACATTTTTATAGAAGAAAAGATTAGATTTTTAATAGAGTAAAGGTACGATCTTTGGTTATGTAAATAAAAATATAATTTTTAGTAAATAAAATATGAATTTTCTTTATATGAAAGAAATAATAAAAATTTGATTTTTATATAATGTAGATAATAAAAACATGATTTTTATATTATAGAAAGTATAGAGATATGATTTTTATTATATATGCGTTGAAATAAAAATGTGATTTTTATAGCGATGATATAAAAATTCGACCTTTATATCAGAAATAGAAATATAAAAATATAATTTTTATATAGAAAGAAACATTGTAGAAAATATATGAATTAGAAATAAAAATATGATTTTTATTTTGAATGAAGTGATAAAAATATAATTTTATTATGAACAACGTGAAAAGAACTACATTGGAATTGCAAACAAATCCAGATGTTCAGCAGTTCAAAAGCAAAGCACGGCGGAGTGGAACCCTCTGTGAGAACTTCTAACCTTTTAATTTTGTTTTCTAGTTGAAATATATACTAGGATGCAGACGGTGTTTAGTAGCACCCGACACCCGTCGTCCACAGACCATGGACGGCTTGTATGCTTGTTTGTGTGATTTTGATGTGTAGTTGATTGTGTGATGTGAAATAAAATATTTATATGGTTAAAAATATTTTATAGTTAAAAATAGATTTTTTTAACGTGTATATGAAAGGAAATAAAAATAAACAAATCGGACGATTTGTTTATATACACACATTTGACTGCTATTGATTGGGACGATAAATTTTACACATCGCCCAACTGCACAAATAAAATCTATGTTTGATTGTTTGAAACCCCACACGGGTATTGGGATGATATTTGACGTACACTAATCCCGATTGTTTAGTTGTATGTCGATCGATTGATTGACAGACTGTTATAAGCGTTGAATATTTATATTTGATGCTTATACATTGTAGAATGCACTTTGGATGATGGTTGATTATTCATCGTTGTTATAGTATACATGTGTTGTAGAAAATCCATATAATTAACATTATATGGTAATTGATTGGGCCTCATTCCATATTTGAAAAAGAAATATTTGAAAAAGAAATATTTGAAATAGAAATATTTGAAAAAGGAATATTTGAAAGTAGAAATATTTGGAAGCCGTGTTGATTAGATTGACGCCATTTTGACGTGAATGATATTTATATCGATTTCATTCATTTTATAATGAATATCAAAAGTGATTTCAAAATCTGGTATTTTGAAAAGAATTGAAATTCGAACTGAAGCTGAATAGAAATGAATTCGAATTGAAATTGAATAGAAATGAATTCGAACTGAAATTGAACTGAAAATCGATTTGAATTGAAATCAATTTGAAATGAATTTAAAACGAATTTCCGACCGTCGGCTTCGAACGGACATTACGGGAGATCCGACGGTCGGATACTCCTAAAACTGGAACCGTTGGGTTCGTATCGAAAAGAGCTTTCTAACGAATATTAGAAATTAGAAATCTAACCGTTGGATTTGGAATTATGTCCAAATCAAATTTGGAAAAGGTCACTGTAAGTGCTGTTCGATGGCCGTTGATGGAAATCGACTGTACGGGCCTTGATAAAATTATTAAAAATAGTAATAATTTGTGTAAAATCATAAGAAATAATTTGGGAAGAATTGGGATGAAAAACTCCATATTTGAAAAGATAAAAATAGATTTTTATCGAAATGAACTAGTTTTGAACCAGAATAATAATTTATTTATTTTTAAAATAAATAAATTGGATTTGAAATAGTTTTGAAAATAACCAGAATTTCCAATATTTGAATTGGAATGGATTTGAATCGAAATTGTCTTCGGAATATTTCGATGTTGGATTTCGTGATTATACAGATATTGTTATGGAAATTTGAAAGATATAGATATATATATATATATATATCGTTATTTCCAATACGATATTTGTTGGTCGTAGAATTTGATATTGAATATAAGCCGATATATTTTCTATTCAGAGCCTTGTATTTAATATCAAATGTGATTTGGGTTTATCGTGAAGGGTGTCTTCATTAACACTGTTCTTAAGCCCAACTGAGGAAAAGATTAAATCTTTTTATTTAAATTTAATGAATGGTACCAATTAAATAATGGGTCCATTAGGCACACATCCCTATAAACTTTTAAAATTAAAAAAAAACCCGTCCATAAACATAATACAGAATACGTCCCTATTTTTGAATCGTGCGCACTAAAATTCCTGTGTTGCCCTTCACGCATGTCTTAAACCGTCAAAGCACGATTCGTCTTCCTTTCATTTTTCATTTCGATCTGCTAATCTGAATCAAAACCCTAAACCGACGATTTTAGAAAAAACTTCAAGCGAGAACTCATTTTCAAAAAAAAAACAGCCGATCGTCAACAACTTAATCGCTATCTAATATATTTGTTCAGAATTGTTTTCGTCGTCTTCAAATTGCAAGAAATGGCTAAAAAGAAGGTATAACTTTGATTATTTTAATACCTATCTGAATTAATACATGATTGCTAGAAGGAAAAATGAATTATTGCATGATTATATGCTATTAATTTGTTGCTTACCTATTTTATTCCGTGTTAGTATGAATTCATAAAGTTTTCTTGCGTGATTGTATAATTTGTAGTAAGTAATTTTGTATGTTTGTATGATAAAGATTATTTGGACTAGAAGAAAACTGGTATGTTGATATTCGAAATACTTGCATAATTGTCTGCTTAGAGTTTAATATGTTGCATTTTTTTATGCATATTTTCAAAACATATGCATGCAAGGATGAATATATTAAAAACAGTGGCATATACGAATACATGCATAGGAATACTAAGGTTAATGTATATGTTTATTGTAAAGTGTTGAGAAGAAGAAAGATTTTTTCATCAGTTCTGAAAAAGTGGTATAAAGTAATTTAGAAATCTTGCATAATTATATGCATGTATAATGAATAATTGTATACTGGTATGCAAATATTGCAAAAATGGATGCATATGTTCAGAAATCTTGCACAATTCTGTGCATATATTGAAAATAGATGAAATTAGTTTCCAGTATTTGAAATATTAGCACAAAAAGTGCTTATTATCAGAATAATTGCACAATAACGTGCTAATATTCAAAATAATTGCACCTTAGTGCTACATGTACAAAGATTTTTACATTTTTGTTCTTTTTTGTTAAGTATTATATGCAGAATTATGTGAAATTATTGACAATATTTGCACACAATTGGTCAAGTATTAAAAGTAATTTCCATAATTTGTACATTTACCCAGAATACACGCACACTTGTATGCATTCATTCTGAATTATTGCACAGTTCTACGCATATAGTTAAAACACTTTAAACCCGATTATTATTTTATTTCTACTCCTTTATGCAGAGAATTTCAGCAGAAGATGATAGTGTAGAAAAGATTGAACAAAATAAAGCAATAGTAGTAAAAGAACAGCCATCCTATTCTGAAATACTATGCAAGGAAGAACACGTTGAAGAAGTACAAAAGGTTAACAAGAAAGAAAACGTTTATAGGAATAATCTCAAATCATTCCTCAAGCTGATTGAAAGACTGAATGAAGATAAGCTATTAACTCATAACCATTCAATATTTCTTGAAAAAATACCATTAAATGGATTCATTCAGATGATCATAGATGGCTTAATCTCACCATCTGAAGCTGTTAAAACTTCAACAACCTTAGATTTCATAATCAAAAGTTACAGGAAGAATCTGAAATATTTTCAGTTCGGAGAGTTATTGTTGACATTTACAGAACAAGATGTTGCATTATTATTGGGAGCTCCTTTGCAAGGACAACTGATTAAGACCAGTGCACACTTAAAGAAAGAAGATAAAAATGATCAAGATTTCAAAGAATTCATTGAGCGACATTTTAATGGAGAAGATACAGTCAACAAGAAAAATGTTGAAAGAGAAATATTTGCTACAATTAAAGACAACTCAGAAGTAGCATTTTTTGATACTGTAAAACTTTTGCTACTCTACTTAGTAGCAACTTTTCTCATATCCACTCCTAATTATGCTTTACCATGGGCGTTGGTACCCTATTGTGTTTGTGATCAGAAGTTAAATACAATTTCATGGCCAAAAACTGTGCACCACCATCTAATCAGCCAAGTAGACAAGTATTGTGAGACTCCCCGCAAAATCAATGCTTGTGTGACACTGTTTTTGGTATGTTTTTAACAAAATGTATTAATTTTTTTATTAAATTATTGTTCATGCTATGCATAATGGTTTGTTATCATGTAAATTTTGTAGTGGTGGATTTGCGAAAAGACTCATGTTCTATCAACATCAAAGGCAGAGTATAGTGAACATTTTCCACGAGCTGGAAAATGGGATATCAAATTGTTAAAGCCTACAATGCTTATGGATATCAAATTCAACCATGTAAGTATAATGTATATCTGCATCATTTTTATTGAAATACTTAAGTATCATGATTACCTGAATAAATATATGATTATATATGCATGCTTGTATGCAAATATTTTTGATTTTTTTCACACTCGTATGCAAGTATGTAGTATAAATGCTTTAATGTATTCTGATGTACTTGATTTATGCTTACGTTTGTGAACAAAAAATAATAATTAATATTTGCATGCTTTTATGCATATATTGTGTATTATTGCATGCTTATATTGCTATATACTCCATATCTGCATACTTGTATTCAAATATTATCAAAATTTGCATAATTTTATGCTAATATCAATTTATTCTTTTTTCCTTGTTGCAATCTAGAAGAATATTTGCGTGTTTGTATGCACATGTTTACATTATTTGCATTTTTGAAACCTGATATTTATAATATATGTATAACTACATGAAGATACTAAAAATATTTGCATATTTTTATGCATAAGTTGACAATAGTTCCATACTTTTATGTACGTATTTTAAATATATAAACGCATATATGAATGTATCAACATTTGCATACTTGTATGAAAAGTTTATCGATACTTGCATGCTTGTATGCTTTTATTGCCAATTTTTGCACAGTTGTAAGAAATTATTCTCAAATCTTCCTAACTAGTGTGCAAATCAAGACATTTTTTGCATGATTTTGTGCAGATTTTCCATATGCATGTTTACAAAAATGCTAATTACTGTATTGTTAGTAAAAAATTAAGTGTGAAATTTTTATTTTCAGGACTTACAAGGAAAAGAATTGAAATTAATTCAACAAAATGTGGACAAAGATGATGAATATGAGGAATTTTACAAAAAAAAGGAACGAAGATTGAGAGATCTGATAACAAAATTAAAACAAGAGAATAGGCAATTAGCAGAAGAGAATAGAATGCTAAAATTAAGAATTCAGGAGCTTACTGCCGATACGACATCAGAAAGTGTTGAAGATGAACAGTTACAATTAGGGAAAAATGAAGTTGAGTTTAATACAGACTGTGATGATAATGATGAAAATGAAGAAAAAGAATACAAAGAAAATGATGAAATTATGGATAAGGAAGATTCTGAAGAAACTGAAGGCGAAAACGAATTAGACGAAGAGAAGATTGACAAGGAGAGAGAGCAATACAGCATTAGGTTGATAATAGATGAAATGGGAAAAAATGATGATGGAATAAACGAAAAAGCAGATGAAGTTATTGAAGATTGTAATGAGGAACTGGAGAAAGAAGAGGAGCAAAATAAAATGGATACGGACATCGAAAAAAATTACAATGACAGCAATAGCAAAGAAAAACCTGAAGAAGTAAAAGACAATGAGATTGAAGATGATCAAAATAAGAACATGGAAAAGCATGAGGATAAATCACAAGAAAAGAATGGTCCTGAGAAGACTGTAGAAGAAGCAGAAAAGAAAAACGATAAAGGAATAGAAAATAAGCAAGACAAGATGATAGACAAGGATAAGGACAATTCAATTGAAGAGAAGCAAAAGAAGATTAAGAATGCGAACATTGGTACCAGTAATGCTGAAAGTCTAAAAGATCAAAAACAGAAGGAAATTGTTGAGTACAAGGAGCAGGTTGAAAAGCAAGGGAAAAACAAGAGACATTTAACTTTAAGAAACAGAAAAGGTAAACAAATTTTTTTTATTGTACCAATATTTGTATTGTGTAATTTACAACATTACATGGCTAATAAATTTGATTTTATTCTTAGTTGTAGATAAAAGAAGAAAGAAAGAAAGAGAAACGCTGGAAGTAGATGACTTTGACGAAGGACCAAGGGATGTAGAAATGAGTACTAACGCTAAAGTGAAAGTTCGAAAGTATAAGAATGTTAGAAAATTAGAGGAGTGGCAAATCCAGAGACTAGACCAATTTTTTACACTTTCAGATCTAAGGTAAAAGTATTCAAAAATTTAATCAAATTTACTTTAACTATTAATGTATCATAGCAGTAGCAAAAGTGAAGCAGAATACTACATATATCTACATGAATGTATGCAGATATTGACAATATCTGCATATTTGTATGATGATATTCGAAATATTTTTATGATTCAGTGCATACAAATAGTATTTTTGCATGAATGTATGCAGATATTGACAATATCTGCATATTTGTATGATGATATTCGAAATATTTTTATGATTCAGTGCATACAAATAGTATTTTTGCATGAATGTATGCAGATGTTGACAATATCTACATATTTGTATGATGGTATTCGAAATATTTTTATGAATCAGTGCATACAAATAGTATTTTTGCATGAATGTACGTAGATATTGACAATTTCTGCATATTTGTATGATGATATTCGAAATATTTTTATGATTCAGTGCATACAAATAGTATTTTTGCATGAATGTATGCAGATATTGACAATATCTGCATATTTGTATGATGATATTCGAAATATTTTTATGATTCAGTGCATACAAATAGTATTTTTGCATGAATGTATGCAGATATTGACAATATCTGCATATTTGTATGATGGTATTCGAAATATTTTTATGAATCAGTGCATACAAATAGTATTTTTGCATGAATGTATGCAGATATTGACAATTTCTGCATATTTGTATGATGATATTCGAAATATTTTTATGATTCAGTGCATACAAATAGTATTTTTGCATGATTTCATGATATATATTGACAATATTTGAATAATTTTGCCAGTAAAAGTGCTTACTTGAATGGTCCTGATGGAATATGCATAATTGGTTCTTCTTTGGGAGATTTAATAACTGGAAGATTTATTGATGGACAGGTATAAGTTCATTCAAACTCAAATATAATAATACTAATTTCATTGATATTTTATTACATAAGTATTAATTGACCTTTCTATATCACTTACAATCTACTAATGCAAATAGATAATTGACTTTGTTGCACACAATCTGCAAAAAATACATCCAGAAATTTTATTCATCAGAACATGGGCTTCTGTAAGTTTCCTTCATTTTTTCTCTTGATGAAAATAATGAACATCTTTACACTTTTCCACTAAAATGATTACAATTACAGGCATATGTCGATCCACATAGAGAAAAAGAGTTGGAGCATTTCATTTATAAACCGATGGAAACAGGCTTCCAATCATGCACAAAAATATTCATTCCTATCCACGATGACAAACATTTTTCATTTTTGGAATTTATTAAAGATAGTAGACGATGGATTCACTACGATTCCAACAAACCACGCCGTGAAGGAAGACATCAAAGAAGAGCAAAACTAATTGTACGTAGATTGAAAATATTTCATATGCAAGTTGGTATATAAAACTTTAACAACGTATATATATATATATATACATATATATATATATATATATATATATATTATATGTGTGTTTTTGTTTTTAAGCAGAGACTGTACATAAATGAAGTGATCAGAAAAATTGAGAAGAGGAGTTTTCAACAACCTAAAGAGCTTGAAATTGCTAATTGCCCACAACAGGGTGCTACGTAAGCAAATAAACTCTATTCACTTGCAAGTATCCATATGCATATATGTATGTTTCTGCATGATTGTTGCTAGTTATCATGTATATTTGCATGCTTGTGTGCAAATAATTAAGTTATGTGCATGCTTCTATGCATTTATTGATAATATTTTCCATGTTTATTTGCAGATATTATTAATATCTGCAGGTTTTAATGCATTTTTTTAAAAAATCTGCATGTGTTAATGCAAATAACAAGTACAGTTGCATAATTTAAGTTAAATATTAAAAAATTGATAATGTCTTATAAATTTTTGCAGTGTTGATTGTGGCATGTTTGTTATAAACATCATGAAGCAGAGATGTGAAAACCAACAAATCGTTGAAGATGATAAATTGTATGGTGCAGAGGCTGTTAATGATCAACGTGCAGAACTTGCTAACGAAATACTGAATTGCAAATTCTATAGTTGGACTGTAGACACTTTACATGACGCAGAAGTTTATGGATTCAGAATTTAACGGACTAAAAGTTTAAAATGTTGAAAACTGTTGTGTATATATGTCTGCTAAAAATATTGACTGATATAATGTTTTTCAATCACATAGTCCAGAATATGTAGTGTCTGAAATGATTTAGCTTGAAAATTTTTGTACTGTATTAAGTTCTACTACTTTTTCTAGATGTTATGAAATGTTAATTTCGTGTGTGCTGTTATAAATGATGTATAGCATACTTTTATCCATTTTTCAATATTATTTATTACTCAGGTGCTAATTTTTGCAGCATTGAAAATTAAAAAACTTGCATGCACATAATAAGAAAATGTTGCATACATATAAGCAACAATATATAATACTTCCGTATATTACCAGGAATATAAATACTTGAAATGAATACAAGCAAGCAAACAGAATTTAAAAATAAATGAACATAAGTATGCATATAAACTAAATATATGCATACTTAAATGCAAATTTTCGTGAACATATGTAGAACATCATGCACATTTCTACCAGTAATTCCATACTAATAAATTAATATAAAATGTATGTATGCAGGATATTAAACAATTATTCAGAATTACAGCAATAAAACCTCCAGTGAAAAATTAATAAACACAATCAAAATGAAGACTGGATACATATACCAGGAATTAAATAATACTGAATAATTGCGTATATGTATATAATTAAACTGAATAATAGCATATGTATATGCAACTATATTGAATAATTGCATATATCTATGCACCTATTAAAAAGATGCAAATTTGATTCAATTATTCAATATAACTGCATTTATATATGCAAATATGCTGAATAATTGCATACATCTAAGCTATAAACAAAAATGTAAGATAAAAAACACAGAATTAACCTTAAAAAACTGTACCAACTTTATTGCAGCAAGGAAAAATTCACAACAGTAAACAGTATAACCAAGTTTAAAAAAAATTAAAAAAAAACATCTACAAGTCTTTTGAAGAGCACGTCCTTCTATTATGACCCAACTTCTTGCACAAAGCACATCTAGTAGTCTTGGTAAATTCTCCTGCAGATTTCAATCTTTTAGAAGATGATGGACGACCAGGCATTCTTCTACATTTTGGAGGAGCTATAATTGCATCTTCAACAGCCACATCTTCACCCATATAGTTTATAATAGGATTGATTGGATGAGAATAGGATGATTGAAAATAACTAACTTTGAAATAATCTTCAATGTAGTCATACACATTCAACTTTTCACAACTTAGAATACATCTAACAGCATGAGCACAAGGAAAACCACTAATTTGCCACACATGACAAGAGCAAGCTCGATTATATAAATCAACAAATTGATGAATGGGAGAATGAACTTCATAATTATATTCACTTGATTTGATAACAAACCACGAACCTCCTTCCAAATGAAGATTTCTCAACCGACTTTCATTAACAGGACATAAAACACTATTCCAAGTAGAAGCAACTTCACGACGATCGGACATAAGTTTCATTAACTTCAATCTAATTCTATCCATACATGCAGTGATTGGTAGATGTCTTTCTTCCAATATCCACTTGTTAAAACTTTCTGAACAATTTGAAGACATTTCACCATAACGGCAACAAGGGAAAAATACATTAGTAAACTTCTCAAAAGGTATTCCATTCAAGAAGTTTGAAACAATCGATCCACCAACATCTCTTAAATTCTTCAATGCAGCATTAAAATCAGTCAAGTTGTATGCATAAGCAAGTCTTGCAAATGTATCCAACAACAACCTCTTATTTGTTTTGGAAAAATGAGATTTTAAAGCAACCTTTAAATTGTTGGTCAAGTGATAAAAACAAGATCCATGAACAGAATTTGGAAACACCTTTGGAATAGCAACAAGAATACCAGGATGACGATCAGAAATGAAAACAAACCGTCTACTATCATCGTGAAGAAACTCTTTAAGCTGTTCACAAAACCAAATCCAATTATCTTCATCTTCCCCAGACACAACAGCAATAGCTAGCGGGAAAAAACCTATAGAAAAAATAATAGATAACAAAAGAGTAGACTAGAGAACAACAATTATACAAACAATTTCAACTAATATTATTACCATATGTAATATTAATTTCACAATTGTATGCATTTTTTAAATATATTAGCATACCTGAATGCACATTAACATAACAATTATATATGTCAGAATAATAGCATTCAGGTATGCATATGTCTAAAATATTTGCATACATTCGTGCAGTTTTTCAAATATTTCAGTACTATATGTCAGAATAATTGCATTCAGGTATGCATATGTCTAAAATATCTGCATAAATTCGTGCAGTTTTTGAAATATTTCAGAACTATATGCCAGGATTAATGCATAAATGTATGCAGTTATTTAAAATAATTGCATTCTTGCACGCTAGAATTAAACAGTAGAAAAATAATAGAATGAGTATACAAAGCATGCAAATTTATTCATAATAATTGCATATATTAATGCATATATTTTACAAAATTGCATAAATTTATGCATAAAAATAGTTCATTTGCTGTTATTAATGAAAACTAAAGTGCAAAACAACATAACTTCATTGTATGCAGATATTAATAATATTAGCATACCTGAATGCACATTAACATAACAGTTGTATATGTCAGAATAATAGCATTCAGGTATGCGTATGTCTAAAATATTTGCATACATTCGTGCAGTTTTTCAAATATTTCAGTACTATATGTCAGAATAATAGCAGTCAGGTATGCATATGTCTAAAATATTTGCATACATTCATGCAGTTTTTCAAATATTTCAGTACTGTATACCAAGATTAATGAATAAATCTATGCAGTTATTTAAGATAATTGCATTCTTGAATGCTAGAATTAAACAGTAGAAAAACAATTGAATGAGTATACAAAGCATGCAAATTTGCTGATAATAATTGCATATATTAATGCATATATTTTACAAAATTGCATAAATTTATGCATAAAAATAGTTAATTTGCTATTAATAATGAAAACTGAAGTGCAAAACAACATAACTTCATTGTATGCAGATATTAATAATATTAGCATACCTGAATGCACATTAACATAACAGTTGTATATGTCAGAATAATAGCATTCAGGTATGCGTATGTCTAAAATATTTGCAAACATTCGTGCAGTTTTTCAAATATTTCAGTACTATATGTCAGAATAATAGCAGTCAGGTATGCATATGTCTAAAATATTTGCATACATTCGTGCAGTTTTTCAAATATTTCAGTACTGTATACCAAGATTAATGCATAAATGTATGTACTGGATTAAAATAATTGCATTCTTGCACGCAATAATTAAACAGTAGAAAAACAATTGAATGAGTATACAAAGAATGCAAATTTGTTCATAATAACTGCATATATTAATGCATATATTTGATAAAATTGCATACATTTATGCATTAAATTACTTAAATTTGCTGTTAATAATGAAAACGGAAGTACAAAACAACATACCTTCATTACCATTTTTACCAGTAGCAGCCATTAAACATCCTTGAGCTCTTCCCTTCATAAATGTAGCATCAACAAAAATTAATGGTCGACAAAATTGAAATCCAAATGAACAAGCTTCAAATCCAATAAAAACCCTCTCAAATTGCCTTGTAGAATCATTGCACTCCAAAACAACTTTACTTCCAGGGTTAGTAGTACCAATTGCATCACAAAATGACTGCAAATGATGATACGACATTACATCACTTCCATGCAAATCTTCTAGAGCCAACCTCTTCCCACTATAAGCATAATAATATTTCAAGATAACATTGTACTCGGTTTGAAACAAGTTAACAATGTCTTTCGTCTTCATTAATGGATTAGCTTGAATATGATCAGCAACCAACAACTTAATCAATTTACTAGATATAACAGGATTGTTGATGTCATGAATTCCAGCACCACAAGAATGTTCCGGTTGAAATTTCTTTACAACAAAATATCCAGGAAGATTAAATTTCAGAGAAGCATGAATCCTGAAACTACAATTTTGTTTAGAACAAATAGCTGTTACTCGTTCTTTGTCATTCTTAACCAAAGTAAGTTTATATCCAGTCTTCATACTGTACATCATAATATACAGTCTAAATTCAGTAACACCTCCGGGAAATTGCTGACCAACACCAGAAAAAACAGGTTGTTGCATATCACTTCTCAACAATTGCCTAATTTGATTATTTGAATCACTAGTACTCGCAAACGACGAATCACTACCAAAAGAACAATCACTACAATTATTAACTGAAGAACTACTATGATTGGTGTCAACAAAAATAACCAAATAATCCTCTCGATTATGTGCAGCCAACAAAAGAATAGATTGAAGATCAGAATTACTTTCAATGTTCCTTTTCAAACCATCTCTGAGATGATATAATTCAAACGACAATGGACTTAAATCAGTCCACTTACCACAAACAGCTTCTCTTACCATAGAAACACAACTATCAAAATATAAACGAATAGAGCAACTATCACTGCCAAACTTCAACAACACCAATACACCAATATCAGGCGGAACACTGTTATACAAACAAGAAATTCAACATTAATTAGACAAATTATGCAGTAAATAATGTATAAAATTATGTAAACGCCTTCAGAATAATAATAAATAAATCAATAAATGTCTGCAGATATCAATAATATCTGCATACTTGTATGCAAATATTCAAGAACTTACACATACTTATGTTCATAATATATGAAACAGACGTATAACAAACATATATTACGAATATATGCATATTTGTATGCAACTAATCATCATACACGCAATCAAAAAAAAATTACAAAACAGCTGTACATAAGCATGCATATATTCAGAATATATGCATACTTATATGCAACTTTCATGAACATATACCAACAAGTACGCACGTTTCTTTCAATAGTTGCATACTTCTCCGCTAATATTAAATATATATGCACGATTTTATACACGTATTCATATTTAAAAAACAAACATATTGAAAAATTAATAAATACGACTGCTCAATAAATAAAACCCAAAAAAAAAAAATTACGTAATTACATTATCCATCGATGAAAAAAAAACAATAAAATAACATCAGAATTAATAATTAATTAACAAACATCGAAAAAAAATTATGATATCGCAACACATTATTTTTTATTTAAAACTATAAATTACCTTGAAGAAGAAACAGCCATTATATTACCAAGAATTCAAGATCGACAGACTCCAAAAGAGCAACCGAGCAGCAAGAATTTTAGACCAAGGAACGATCAAGGATCGATATAATTAAATATCGGAAAAAAGAACCGAGTAGTAACAAATTTAGATCGATCGATTACAAAATTGATAAAATTGTAATTGATTACTGCGCCGCCATGGACACAGAAATTTTAGATCGAGAGAATGATTAAATCTTAATTACGGATATTCAGACATCTTAATTACACCGTTGATTATACGAAGGGCAGTTTTGGAAGAAAAAAACCCGCTGCACGCTTAATTTCAAAAATAAGGATGAAATTTATACGTTTTAAAATGGGAGGATGTGTGCTTAATAAAGTTTGCTTTTAAGGACGTGAGCCTAATTTTCACTTAAATAATATTTAATTGGAATTGAATTGGTATTGATTTTTGGGTTTATCGTGAATAGTGTTTTAAATAACACTTGTTCTTTAACCCGATAATTAATGAAATGTGATTTTGGGTTGTAGTGAAAGGTATCTTCAATAATACTGTTCTTAAACCCAAAGGAGTTAAGAAAATCAGAAACTAACTGGAGATTGGTTAAGTTGAATGGTTTCTTGGGTATTGATCTGATGTTGGTTTCGGCCTTCGGGGTTAATGCTTAGGGAATTGCTCACTTGCTAATTTACGGTTAGGGACTGATTGAAATGTGATGTGATTTTGGGGTTTATCGTGAATCGTGTTTTAAATGACACTGATTCTTTAACCCAGTCACAGATTAAAACTAAGTGGACTTTTAATGAATCTTTAATTAGATTGAAAAGATCGAGAGTGGAGTATCACCAGTTTTGCTCCAGGCGATAGTTAAATCTTTAATTAGATTTGAACGTGAAATGGTAATTGAATTCACCGATAACACCGTGGTGTTAGATATGAAGTATGACCAGTTTTACTTCATGGGATAAATAGGTTGGGATTGGGAAATAAAATAAATGATTACTTCGGTGTGGTTCGGTAATCCCGACTAGTTTGAAATGATATCCAAAGGAAGATTAAAGAATAAATTTAAAGAAATTTATCTTTGATAAAATTAATGGGAACCTTTCCCTAAGAATGTGAAATTTAGAAACTAACTGTCGGTTAGCTAAGCAGAATGGTTTTCTGGATATTGATCTGATGTTGGTTTCGGCCTTCGGGGTTAATATTTGGGGAATTATTCTCTGGTTAATTTACGGTTAGTGACTGATGAATTGGAATGAGGCGTATGTTGTGTTTGTGTAACACATGTTTATTATATACGCGAGTTATTCAGAAAGACCGGGTTTATCCCATTTTGAATAACTGATACGACGATAAGTCGAAGATGAAGACGGTGGTCGAAGACCGGAGGTCTTCACGTCGTTTGGGTGATTACTGATGATCTTGATTAGGATGTACACCCAAGAAGATGGAAACAGTTGGTGATCGTCCATACGTACTTGGAGATCGATGGATATGCGGGGTACTAGGTGCCTCCGGTTTCGTTCAGACCCAGAACGAACTTGTAAATAGACTGTGTGTCTGACATCGGATTTCATTCTATGTGACTGATATCGGTTGCATAGAGTGGTTTGCCTGTGTTGCATGATAAGAGGCAAATGATCAAGGCTTTTGTTGAAAAGCAAAGTCTTGTGGTTGATGATCGAAGCACGGCCTTTGTGGCGTAGCTTTGTGTAACGTTTACTTCGCGAGTTTCACACCCGGGGGTGAACCAAAAACGGGAGAGGACCTCAGGGAGGACATGCGTTTCTTTCTAGTTAGAAGTGGCGTCAGTGGTTTTACACGCCCTGACGAGTTTGACTTATGTGGTTGTTGCTGTTGCGAGGCGCCTCGGTTAGATCGGACGATCCGGGTCCGATGGAGTCATTCATTGGCTCATTTACGCCCCATAGGGCGGGGAAACGTAGTGTTCATGCATAATAATCCACATTGGTGGACCGGCCCTATCGCTCCAAGGCTTAGCTGCGCGCTTGCCTGAGGCTCGGGCTAGAGAGTCTCGAATCGGTAGAGGACGATCCATGGCCTTGGTTCGCAGATGGAAATCCAATTTACAATACGTGACTTTGCGATTTTATTTGTAAACCTATATATGGCGACATAGTGGCATGGGACGCTCATGTCGCCTATGATTGATACTTATGATTTGAAGTTGTTTTATACACTATGCACTTATAATAATATCAAATGATTTGTTTTAAACATATCAAGCATTCTTGGCTATTATAAGGTAAAAACCCTATCCTCCGGCTTGCGTTGCATTGTGTGATGGGAACTGGGTCTTATAATAGCTTCATTTTTCTTTATTTAGCATTGCGCTGTTTGTTTTATGCACCGGTATTCTTGGGTGGAAACTCGTTCCGCGTTAGCGGCGTGGTCCCTTGATTTACCTAACTTTAAAATAAAGATTAATAACTGTTTTAGTTCTCACACCAGTCACATGACTGACCTAGAGTTTATTGTTTTAACCTAAACTCTGGATGCCCTTATTTTGACATGGGCAGCTAGTAGTTTTGGTTTTGCATATTTATATTCACAGGATCCTGGTTTACAGCTGGAACGATATCCGGAAAGCTTTGTATCCGTATATCTCCTTCAGTTGTATTTTGTATTATTTTCCGCTGCTATGTAATTTATTGTAATCTCTGATATTTTCTGTTGTATAATATTTGTTAATACTCTGTATATTCTTGTATTCTGATGGAGTTGTTGTAATATACAATGAAATGTTCTTCCGTCTGCGTTCTATTTTGTCGTGTTCTCAAAACAATCAGGCATTTCGAACGGTCTAGATCGGTTTAGCGACTGATTCGGATCGAGCGAGATTCCTTTTCGTCACAATACATATAATGTGAATAACATATATATGAGATATAAATATATATGAGACGAGAAAAATATATATATTTAAATGAGAAATATATATACTGTGTGAATGAAATATATATACAGTGTGAATGAAATATACATATACGATGTGTATGAAATGTGAAATGAATATATGAAAAGTGAAAACAATGTATATATGAAAAGTGAAAACATTGTATATATGAAAAGTGAAAACATTGTATATATTAAAAGTGAAAACATTGTTTAGATGAAAGTGAAAACATTGTATATATGAAAAGTGAAAACATTGTATATGTGAGAAGTGAAAACATTGTATAGATGAAAGTGAAAATATTATATATATGAAAGTGAAAACATTATATATATGAAAGTGAAAATAAAATATATATTCATGTGTTGAATAAAAATATATATTCATGTGTTGAAATAAAATATATATTCATGTGTTGAAATAAAATATATATTCATGTGTTGAAATAAAATATATATTCATGTGTTGAATAAAATATATATTCATGTGTTGAAATAAAATATATATTCACGTGTTGAATAAAATATATATTCATGTGCTGAATAAAAATATATATTCATGTGTTGAATAAAAATATAATTTCATATGTTGAAAGTAGAAGAATAAATTCATGTGTTGAAAGAAGAAATATAATTTCATGTGTTGAATAGAATAAATATTCATGTGTTGAACATAAATATATATTAATGTGTTGAATAGAATAAATATTCATGTGTTGAATAGAAATATAAATTCATGTGTTGAATAGAAATAAATATTCATTTGTTGAATAGAATAACGAAGTTATTGAAATATATAAAGCCGTGCTATATGCGCCATTTTGACGTGGACGATATTTATATCGATTTTATTCATTTTTATAATGATTATAGAAAACGAAGTGATTTCAAAATATAACGTTTTGAAAATATTATCATTTGTATATCGATGATGTGGAATATTCAATTTTGATTCGAAATTGAATATGAAGTTGAAATCTCTTTGAAAACGAATTTTAAATTATTTATAAAATACGTTTTGAAAGGAAATCGATGAAATATATATAATATTATACATATAAAATGGCCTGAATAGAACGCGCCGTGCCGCTGCAGTTCGCGAATTTCGACCATTGACTTCGAATGGACGTTACGAAAGATTCGACCGTCGGATCCTCCTAAAACCGGAACCGTTGGGTTCGTATCAAAAAGAGCTTTCTAATGGATATTAGAGATTTGAAATCTAACGGTTGGATTTGGAATTATGTCCAAATCAAATTTGGAAAAGGTCGTTGTAAGTGCTGTTCGATGGCCGTTGATGGAAATCAACTGTAGGGCCTTGATAAAATTATTAAAAATAGTAATAATTTGTGTAAAATCATAAGAAATGATTTGTGAAGAATTGGGATGAAAAACTCCATATTTGAAAAGATAAAAATAGATTTTAATTGAAATGAACTGGTTTTGGACTAGAATTATAATTCATTTATTTTTGAAATAATTAAATTGGGTTAGAAAGGTTTTTAAAAGTAACCAGAATTTCCAATAATTGAATTGGAATAGATTTGAATCAAAATTATCTTTGGAATATTTCGATGTTGGATTTTGTGATTATACAGATATTGTTATGGAAATTTGAAAGATATATTTATATCGTTATTTCCAATACGATATTTGTTGGTCGTAGAATTTGATATTGAATATAAGCCGATATATTTTCTATTCAGGGCCTTGTATTTAATATCAAATGTGATTTGGGTTGTCGTGAATGGTGTCTTCGTTAACACTGTTCTTAAACCCAGTTGAGAAAAAGATTAAATCTTTTTATTTAGATTTAATGAAGTGTACCAATTAAATGGGATTTAATTGGAATTTAATTTGAATTGATTTTGGGTTTATCGTGAACCGTGTTTTAAATGACATTGGTTCTTTAACCTAGTTAAAGACAGGATGTGATTTCCCAAGTTAAATAATCATTGATAGTGATTATTAGGAAGATTAAAACCAAATGGAATTTTAATGAATCTTTAATTAGATTGAAATAATTGAGAATGGAGTATCACCAGCTTTGCTCCAGGCGATAGTTAAATCTTTAATTAGATTTGAACGTGAAATGGTAATTGAATTTATCGATAACACTGTGGTGTTAGATATGAAGTATTACCAGTTTTACTTCATGGGATGAATAAGTTGGGATTGGGAAATAAAATAAATGATTACTTTGGTGTGGTTCGCTAATCCCGCTAATTTGAATTGATATTCAAAAGAAGATTAAAGAATAAATTTAAAAAATTTATCTTTGATAAAATTAATGGGAACCTTTCCCAAAGTATAAGAATATTTGAATAAAAGAATATTCTGAATTGGAATGAGGCGTATGTTGTGTTTGTGTAACACTTGTTTATTGTGACGACCCCAAAACCCCGTACGACGGTGTCAAGGGTAATCTTTGGAATATAACACATAAACAGATAACAACAGAACAAAAATAAATAAATACACCAGATAATGTACAAATAATACACTGGATAAACATAATCATCAGAGTTACGCAGTATGCAGGATCATACTTAATACAAATACAGTTCAGCTATACATAAATGTCTACAGCGAAAAACAAACATAATATGTACAATAGGAGTTGAACAGCAAAAAAAGAGATAAATGATAGAATCCATCTTCATCTCCAGCTATCCAGAAAGAGCCTGCTAAAACCTAAATACAAGGCTGCCCGTGTAGAAAGAGGGGCACCCGAGTTCGCAAGTGAAACAAACTATGAGTCAGTCATGGGACTGGTATGAGAAATCTACTTAACACAATTATAATGTGGCTAATCACAGGACCACGCCATTTTTGCGGAACGAGTTTACTCCATTGGATTGCCAGTGCTTTAATACAAGTAAATCTTTTAAACATCGCAATGCTTTTTATAAAAATGAAGCCATTATAAGACTCAGTTCCCATCACACAATGCAACGCAAGCCGGAGGATAGAGTTTTACCTTATAATGGCCAAAATATGCTTGATACGAATAAAACAAAAGAATTTGATATTATTACTAGTGTTTATATGTTTCAAAAACAATTTTAAATCATAAGTATCAATCATAGACGACATGGGTACCATATATCATGTCGCCATATATAGGTATACAATCAAAACCGCATAGTCACGTATTTGGAAATTGGATTTCCGTCATGAACCAAAGCAAAAGATAGTCCTTACCGGATTTGAGACACTCTAGCCCGCTCCTTAAGATCAGAACGCATCAACCCTTGGATCGTCAGGGCCGGTCCACCGATGTGGATTATTATGCCTGAACACTGCGTTTCCCCCACCCTTTGTGGCGTAAATGAGCCAACGAATGACTCCATCGGTCCCGGATCGACTGATATATCTGAGGCGCCTCGTAACAGCAACAACCACATAGGTGATAATAATATATATGTCAGCCAGTTTAAGCACTGACACCACCTCTATCTAGAAAGAAACGCATGTCCTCCCTGAGGTCCTCTCCTGTTTCTGGTTCATACCGGGGTGTGAGGCTCGCGAATTCACGTTATACACAAAGCTATGCCACACAGGCCGTGCTTTGATCATCAACCACAAGATTTTGCTTTTCAACAGAAGCCTTGATCACTACATCTTAGCGTGCCACACATGCAATTCACACCATGCAACTGATGCCATTAATCACACATAATGAATTCCAATGTCAGACACACAGTCCATTTACAAGTCCGTTCTGGGTCTGAACGAAACTGGAGGCACTATATACCTCGCATACCCGTCGATCTCCATGTATGTCTGGACAATCACCACTTATTATCTATATTACGGGATGCCTCCCAATCAAGACATCAATTATCATCAAACCGATGTGAAGATCTCTGGTCTTCAACCACCGTCTTCATCATCGACTTCTTATCGTCAATTCAGTTATTCAGAATGGGATAAACCCGGTCTTTCTGAGCAACTCGCGTACATAATAAACAAGTGCTACACAAACACAACATACGCCTGATTGCAATTCATCATTCACTAACCGTAAATGAGTAAGAGAACGATTTCCCAAGTATTAACCCCGAAAGCCGAAACCAACATCAGTTCAAAACCCAGGAAACCATCCGACTTAGCTAAGTTTCAGTTAGTTTATAAATTTCACATTCAACCATCCAATATCCAATAAACCGGGTAAGTTCAATTTATTTCCACTCCATATCATTTATAATATTTTATAACGATTTATCGCTATTTTTATTTATTTAAAAATAGCCAATTTATTCAAAAGACGCTTCAGGCCATAACGCGACCATGGCGCTGTTTTTCTTCAGATTTGATTTACACATATCTGAAAATCTAACCGTTGGATCTTCACAAAATTTATATCATTAGAAAGATCTTTTCAAAACGAATCCAACGGTTTCAGTTTTGGGGAAATCCGACGGTCGGATCTCCCGGTATACTCGTTTGAATTTTCGATTTCAAAATACGAACTGCAGCGTCGTTATTCGATTTAATTATATATATATAAATATTACCGATTTTGGCGCTGTTTTTCTTCAGATTTGAATTAAACATTCCATACAATCCAACCGTTGGATCTTTATAAAGTGGGTGTCGTTGGAAAGATATTTCCAAGGCGAACCCAACGGTTTCGGTTTCGGGAAAATCCGATGGTCGGATCTCCCGCACTAATCGTTTGAAATCACGGTTTTAAAACACGAACTGCAGCTTCATTATTCGATTTATATTAATTATATATATATATATATAATCGATTCTTCGATTTCAAATCCATTTTCACTTCACATATTTGATCAAAGCGATATTTTTATCCAACAGATATTTATTTCAACACATGAACTTTGTTTGTTTTATTTCCACACAGGAATTTCTATTCAACACATGAATTTCGTTTCAACATTCAACACATGAATTTCGTTTCAACATTCAACATATGAATATTTTCTATAGTTTATATATATAGTAAAAATGTGATTTTTATTGCAAAACAATTTATTTCAAAGCACGGCTATTTTATATAGTTCATATAGATGATAAAAATATGATTTTTATTATAAAACAATTTATTTCAAAACATGACTATTTTATATAGTTCATATAGATGATAAAAATATGATTTTTATTATAAAACAATTTATTTCAAAACACGACTATTTTATATAGTTATATAGATGATAAAAATATGATTTTTTATTATAAAACAATTTATTTCAAAACATGAATGTCGTCCAACACATGAATTTCTATTCAACACATGAATTTCTATTTAACACACGAATACAGTTTCAACAAATGAAAATATTTCTAACACATGAATATTATTGAAAATTTCGTCAGCATAACGGCAGGGTAGTTAAAACCGGGACCGTCCTTAGTACGGCTCCTCGCTCTACCTTAAAGCCTCGCAGCTTTTGACAATGGGGATTTCATGCATCTAGTTCGCACGCAGGCGACATGTTTATTTTTTTCTTTTCCACAAACTAATCCTATGTGGTTTCAACCAAATAATTCTCAACCACAAACAGGTATCTTTCAACCACAATCAATCAATTTCAACCACAAACAATTCTAATCAACCATTCGCTATCAACCAATTTTCACTCCAATCACAACCAATAAATATCGTCCATGGTTTGTGGACGAGGGGCATATATATATATTTATATAAATATATTTCACTTCTATTTCAACACATATATAATTTTGACAACGCATATATAACTTTTACATCGAACGTACAACCTATACAACGCTTATACATGAGGTGTACAATGCTTATATAACTCATACTTCGAATATATAATTTATACATCGTCATTTCCATATCGTTTATAATTCAGAAATCTCACATAGGGTCCCACTCTACCAAAAATAGCAGAGGGCTCAGAAAAATATGTGGTCTCTTCTAGAATGTAGAAGACGTCCACACGCGTCCACTGTCTCTTGTTTCACTAAATTTCGTCAACATAGCAAAAAGATATGATTTTTACAGTGAAATCAAAAACCGTAGCGCTTTAAAGTTCTATTAAATAGTTTAATATAATTCAGCCGTTACTTCTCAGAACTGGTTCGAAACTAGGTATTTATTTTTCGCGAAATCCGTGAAGGGGTTGGACGATCGGGCTTCGCAGCGTCGAAGGGGAGCAGAGGGCTCACCTGCGTGCAGTGGAGGGACCCACATTGGTGGTCTCTATCGTCGGCGGCGGCGGATGAAAGGCTCCGACTTTGGAGGCTTGGATCTTACTATTTACTCAATGAAAAAATCGAAACCTGGTATGGATTTAAAGCTCGAGCTGAGATCTACAATTTCTTCAACTGGGTCGATAGGTAATGGTGCGTGGCTGACGAGGAATCGGGGCAAGAAGAATCGAAGGGGGAGCCGCCGTCGGTTTTGATGATTTACGGGGAGAGAGAATTGTGACTGGCCAATAGAATTTATTTTATTTATATATTTTCAAAATTCTAAAATACCCCTTACCACATATGAACACCAATTCAAACCAAATGACTGTCTTCCCTAGCTAAATACCCCTATTCCAAACACAATGGGATATGTTTCGTAGGCCCATTTGACTGTTTCAGTCAGTTTCTCTTCAAATTAAAATATAAAACATTCAATATTTGATTTGAACGTACATTTCAATTTGCCGGGGCCACATGCTGATCCCAAAAATTCCTAAAAATAAATCTAGCTATGTTTTGACGATATGGTCCCAACAAAACTAGTTTCGTCGAATTCTGAGACCGTTTGAAAAATGGTCCTTTTCTGGTCGGTCCAATTTAATAGAAATCGACCAAACACATATTCCTTTGCCATGCTCACATACTAACTCCAAAAAGTATGAAATTTGAAAGCTAGCCATAATTTGACATCCCGAATCCAACAAAAGTGGTTTCGACGAATTCCGAGGTCGTTTGCAAAATGGCCATTTTCCCGAGCTATATAAACTCTATAGCGACCTTTCTGAAAATTCATTTGGCCATAACTTTTGCTTTCCGCTACGAAACTTCGATTTTTCAGATTCGTTAGAAAGATATTCACTAACGGATTAAAATATTTTTGGTTTCACTAAAATCCGTTTTGTTTTGCTCCCGGTATAGTCAGTCAAAATTTGAATTCAAATTTCGAAATTGCCGCGCCATTTCAGGCCTTGTTTATAATTAGAAATAATTATATTCATTTTCAAACATCGATTCAAACTTACTTTTCGTCGTTATTATTTAAAATATTTATTTTAAATATTTTAAATTCACTAAAATAGCCAAATTAAAAATTTTAAATTGGCTCAGATTTTCCAGGTTGTTACAATCTACCCCACTTAAAACTTTTCGTCCCCGAAAAGGAAAAAAGTCGAAAGTGGTTTGATTAACCAACTCTACTTTCAATCCGGCTTCCATTCTTCAACTTTTCAGTTTCTAAGAATTTTCAAATTCTTCAAAAATTTGGCTAACACCCTAAATTTTCGAAAAATTTCGCCATAACCTCCTTTGTAGGGGAGGGGTTTGGAAATTTATTGGGCCGTATTAGGTACCCAATAAATCCTAATAAGCATGCACATATTTATAGTGATATATTCCGGTGTCCACAGGGGAGTGTGTATCGATCATAACTCCAGAGAATAAATTCTCATCACCCTGTAAATGTTTTTTGTGCCTTAATGACCAGAGAGATGTGTTTATTGTCATCTCCAGACCCGTGTGGGTTTTTTTATTAATCTGGCAATTTACTGTTACATTTTATATGGTCCATATCAGTCATCAGTTCAACCTGTAATATATAGTCATCGCCATACAAGCCTCTCACTCGTATGGTAAATCTTCAACCTCGTCACACAAGCTCCAAATGCTTATGTGGTATATGATGAAGTATGCCTATCTTCAAGAAGTATGCCATGTAGCGTAGTTCAAAATTAATTGTTGCTATCCTATGGCGACATTTATTATTACATACAGAACAACTAGCACTCCGCATCCAATGACATTCACAGGAGTTGATATAATAATATTTCGCATCCAACTCATTAAGGTTTACCTATTTGTCGGGCCCGCAAATAAATTCTTTACTCAACAGCTAATCCTTTTACCTGTTCAAACATATATAATGCACATGTATATATTTCTATCTATTTTTAAATCAGTTCAATACTTGATTTAATTAACTATCATTCTAATAATTTAATTAATCAAATCCACTATCACACAACACAAACAACAAGCAATTTGTTTTTAACTTTTCAAAAATTTACTAATCGATTCATATACTCTTTTTAAAATAATCAGACTATAGAATTAAAAGTTTACATCCATGAAAAGAAAATAACAACGAAGTAGAGAACAAAATGGTAATGCAAAGTATGGTAAATGTACCTTGCACCGGAGCCAATCAGAGATATCCACTGGACACTTAGGATAGGCTTTCTGAATGCTCTCCTCAGTTTCCCAAGTACATCTCGCGGATCTCCATTCCATTGCACTTTGACTAAGTGAACCTTCTTGTTCCTCAGTTCTTTGCTTTCTTTGCCAATAATCTTTAGCGGCTCTCTTCTCACAGCCAATTCTAGAGTAATTTCAATATCCTGTTGCACGACCTCTTCCACAACCAAGTCTGGGTCATGAACATGCTTTCGAAGTTGAGATACGTGAAATACATCATGCACTTCAGGCAACCAATCAGGCAATTGAACACTATAAGCGATGGTTCCAATCCGTTCTAGAATAGGGAATGGTCCAATAAATCTGGGCGCCAACTTCCCAGTTTTGCCAAATCGAATCACTTCTCTCATCGGAGAAACCCTTAGATATACATAATCACTAACAGAAAAAGCCAAATCTCTTCTTCTCGAATCAGCATAGCTCTTCTGTCGGCTTTAAGCGGCAAGTAACCGTTTCTTAACGAAATCGACTTTGTCGGCAGCTTCACGGATCATATCAGGTCCCAATACAAGTCTATTACCAGATTCGACCCAACAACAGGAGATTGGCACGGTCTACCATACAATGCTTCAAATGGTGACATTGTCAGGCTCGCTTGGTAGCTGTTGTTGTATGAGAACTCAGCCAGATGCAAATGGTCTTCCCATGATCCACCAAAGTCAAGAACACAAGCCCGCAATAAATCTTCTAGTATACGATTCACCCTCTCAGTTTGACCATCTGTCTGAGGATGATAAGCGGTGCTTAGATTCAGCTTCGTTCCCAGTTCTACTTGAAATGCCTCCCAGAATTTGCTAGTAAATATTGGATCTCTATCACTAACTATACTGATCGACACTCCATGTAGCCTAACAATTTCCTTGAAATATATCTGCGCCAGACTCTGAGCAGTTCTGTTCGATCTGACAGGTATGAAATGGGCTGTCTTCGTGAAGCGATCTACGATCACCCAAACACTGTCATTTCCTTTCCTGGTTCTGGGAAAACCATCTATGAAGTCCATGGAAATATGTTCCCACTTACAACCTGGAACGTCCAGCGGTTGCAACAATCCAGCAAGTTTCTGTCGGGCTTTTGACTAGTTGGCAAGTAGTGCATCGACTAACATATAAAGAAATGTCTCTCTTCATCGATCTCCACCAGAAAGTGCGTTTGATGTCATTATACATTTTGCTCACTCCTGGATGGATACTAAGTTTTGACTTGTGGCATTCATCTAGCACTTCCTTTCGGAGCTCAGAAATGTTAGGAACACAAATTCGACCTTTTAGCCTTAGAATACCATCATTATCAACCTGAAAACTCGAGGGCTTGCCTTTCTGAATTATCTCTCTGATCTTCTGAATGAAGTGATCATCCTTCTGAAGAGCAGATATTTTATCAATCAATGAAGTTGTTAAAATTAAACTGGCGATCATTACATTCTTTCTACTTAGCGCATCGGCCACACCATTGGCTTTCCCTGGAGTGTACAAAATATCAAAATCGTATGCTGCTAGAAATTCTAGCCAACGTTGCTATCTCAGATTCAAGTCTTTCTGAGTGAACAGATACCTTAACGACTGATGATCTGTAAACAGTTCGAATTTCTTGCCCAAAAGATAGTGCCTCCAGATTTTCAAAGTGAATACGATAGCCAACAACTCAAGATCATGAGTAACGTAATTCTTTTCATGTGGCTTCAGTTGACGGCTAGCATAAGCAACCACTTGACCTCTTTGCATTAATACTGCACCAAGGCCTTCTCTAGACAGATCTATCCAGACTTTCAAGTCTTGATGTCCATCAATAATGGTTAACACTGGAGCAGTTGTTAATCTTAACTTTAGCTTCTCAAAAGCCTCCTCACATTCTGGAGTCCACTTGAATTTTGCGTGCTTCTTTGTAAGCTTTTTTAAGCGACTAGATATCTTCGAAAAATCTTTAACGAACTTCCGGTAATAACTAGCCAATCCAAGAAAACTTCGGACTTCTATGGGAGTACTAGGGTGTTCCCAATTTTGAATAGCTGTGATTTTACTTGGATCCACAGCAGTTCCCTCTTTTGATACGACGTGACCAAGAAACTTTACTTCATCTTGCCAGAATATACATTTGGAAAGTTTATCTTTCAATATATTCTTTCTCAGAATTTCTAGAACTTGGTCCAAATGTTTTTCATGTTCGGCTTTTGACTTAGAGAAGATTAGAATATCGTCAATAAAAACCAGAACAAACTTATTCAAGACTCCTCTGAACACTCGATTCATTAAATTGACGAAGTATGCTGGAGCGTTACATAAGCCGAACGGCATTACCAACCATTCGTAGAATAAGTCTGGACCCCTGAATGCTGTCATAGGAACACATTCTTCAGCAATACAAAGCTGATGGAAACCTGTAGCTAGGTCCATCCTTGAAAATACTTGTGCTCCATTCAGACGATCCAATAAATCATCGATTCGCGGCAATGGATATTTATTCTTTATTGTTTTCTTATTCAAGTCACGATAATCCACACATAGTCGCAGAGTACCGTCAGACTTTGGGACAAAAACCACTGCTGCTCCCCAATCAGAGAAACTAGGCCTGATCAGACCCTTCCATACAAGTTGTCGAGTTTGATTGTCTATTTCTTCTTCCTCCTTCAGAGTCATTCTCCGAATAGCATGCACTACTGGCCTTGCATTTGGAATTAAAGCGATATTGAAATCAATTTCTCTCTGCGGAGGTAAGCTAACAACTTCTTCGAACACATCTGCTTAATTATTTACGATAGGAATATCTTTTATGAGGTCCAGTATATTCTCTGTGACTATAGGGATATTTTCTATTTGAGCAGGAGAAACATCCAAAGCTGCCCAAAAGTCTTTTCTATCAGAGTTCTGACCTTCACAGGGAATGGTTATATAGTCACCTGATTTAATCTTCGCCTTAACGACTCTGTCGGCGCATTTAACCTCAGCTTCATATTTGGTCAACTAGTCTAACCCCAAGATAAGATCAAATTCTGTAAAATTCATGACGACCGCGATGGTAGGGAACCGATAACGAGAAAAAGAAATCGGCACCCCACAAACCCAACTGAGATCGAGGGAACTCCCAACCGGATTATGGACAGTCATTGGTTCTTTGAGCTTCTTCAAATTCAAATCCAGATTCTTAACCACATTCTTTGCAACAAAGCTTCATGACGCGCCGGTGTCAAACAGTACTTTAACTGGAATATCTTTGACAGTAAGCGTGCCTTCTAAAACATCTAGCCTTTCCTGAATAGCTGAGGGTGCTGAAGTTTCTGCCACTTCATTCACTTGTACCATTCCAGGCTTCTTTAAGAGCTAGCAATCCTTTGCAAGATGACCAGTCCGATGGCATTTACTGCAATCTCTATTCTCTTGAAAATTCTTCTTGGATTTAGATCCACTCTTTATTCGTTTCTTCGAGGATTTGCAATTCTCCTGCAAATTCCCTTGCTTATGGCAGTTATTGCATATGGCAGTCGTAACTGGTTCTTTCTCAGATCTGGCCCTTTTCAGATTGACTCTGGGCTTCTTGCTGACCTCAGGACTATCAGTCTCAGACTCCTCTTTGTTACTAGAACAGACTTCCTCTTCATGGCGCAACATACCTTTCTTCTCGAGATCCTCATATTAGTAAGCCATGTATACCATTTCAGAGAAAGGAAGCTTCACATGCCCCATTACTTTACTTTCGTACTTTCTTTGAAGCCCATTAATAAATCTCATATTCTTCCTCTTCGGATTTTGAATTAGATGAGGAGCAAAATGAGAAAGTTCGTTGAATTTCTTATGATATTCTGGGATATTCATATCTCCTTGTATCAGATAAGAGAATTCATCACATAACCGCTAAGTTGCTTCAGGAGGAGTAAATCTTTCTAGGAAAATCACTTTAAATCTACCCCAGGTAATATTACCTTCTGGATTACCCTCAATAATCGAATCCCACCAGCACAAAGCTTCATCTTTGAGTGCCTAAGATGCCATTAATCTTTTCTGGTCATTTCTCATCTTTAAACCTTCAAAGATTTTCTCAGCAGAATGAATCCATGCTTGTGTTTTCATAATAGATTCTTTGCCTAAGAATGGTATTCCACCAAGATTTCTATATTTCATAAATAGAGCTTCAATATCCGGGTCAGTATTACTTCTTCTGTTTCTGGCACTCATTTTCTAGTACGTCTGCAAACAGCAGATCAAGTGTCATGTCAACAGAAGATATTTTAAAACATAGAAACATATACTTGAATGTAAATGTGTCTATCGGGGTGTATTTCATTCTGCTATACTCATACTAGGATATTACTGATCCTATCTGTAATGAGTTATTCGTCCTAGAACACTACTGGTTCTATTTCTGACGAGTTCGTTAATATGTTATATTCCAGCACTAAGCTTAACCAAAGCTCTAATACCACGTTGTGACGACCCCAAAACCCCGTACGACGGTGTCAAGGGTAATCTTTGGAAGATAACACATAAACAGATAACAGCAGAACAGAAATAAATAAATACACCAGATAATGTACAAATAATACACTGGATAAACATAATCATCGGAGTTACGCAGTATACAGGATCATACTTAGTACAAATACAGTTCAGCTATACATAAATGTCTACGAAAAACAAACATAATATTTACAATAGGAGCTGAACAACATAAAAAGAGATAAATGGTAGAATCCATCTTCATCTCCAGCTATCCAGAAAGAGCCTGTTAAAACCTGAATACAAGGCTGCCCATGTAGAAAGAGGGGCACCTGAGTTCGCAAGTGAAACAAACTACGAGTCAGTCATGGAACTGGTATGAGAAATCTACTTAACACAACTATAATGTGGCTAATCACAGGACCACGTCACTTTCGCGGAACGGGTTTACTCCATTGGATTGCCGATGCTTTAAAACAAGTAAATCTTTTGAATATCGCAATGCTTTTTATAAAAATGAAGCCATTATAAGACTCAGTTCCCATCACACAATACAATGTAAGACGGAGGATAGAGTTTTACCTTATAATAGCCAAAATATGCTTGATACGAATAAAACAAAAGAATTTGATATTATTACTAGTGTTTCTATTTTTCAAATACAATTTTAAATCATAAGTATCAATCATAGACGGCATGGGTACCATATATCATGTCGCCATATATAGGTATACAATCAAAACCGCACAGTCACGTATTTGGAAATTGCATTTCCATCATGAACCAAGGCAAAAGATAGTCCTTACCGAATTCGAGACGCTCTAGCCCGCCCTTCAGGATCAGAACGCATCAACCCTTGGATCGTCCGGGCCGGTCCACCGATGTGGATTATTATGCCTGAACACTGCGTTTCCCCCACCCTTTGTGGCGTAAATGAGCCAACGAATGACTCCATCGGTCCCGGATCGACAGATATATCCGAGGCGCCTCGCAACAGCAACAACCACACATGTGAAAATAATATATATGTCAGTCAGTTTAAGCACTGACACCACCTCTAGCTAGAAAGAAACGCATGTCCTCCCTGAGGTCCTCTCCTGTTTCTGGTTCATACCGGGGTGTGAGGCTCGCGAATTCACGTTATACACAAAGCTATGCCACACAGGCTGTGCTTTGATCATCAACCACAAGACTTTGCTTTTCAACAGAAACCTTGATCACTGCATCTTAGCATGCCACACAGGCAATTCACACCATGCAACTGATGCCATCAATCACACAGAATGAATTCCAGTGTCAGACACACTGTCCATTTACTAGTCCGTTCTGGGTCTGAACCAAACCGGAGGCACTATATACCTCGCATACCCATCGATCTCCACGTACATTTGGACGATCACCACTTATTATCTATATTTCGGGATGCCTCCCAATCAAGACATCAGTTACCATCCAACCGAGGTGAAGATCTCCGGTCCTCAACCACCGTCTTCATCATCGACTTCTTATCGTCGATTCAGTTATTCAGAGTGGGATAAACCCGGTCTTTCTGAGCAACTCGCTTATATAATAAACAAGTGCTACACAAACACAACATACACCTCATTGCAATTCATCATTCACTAACTGTAAATAAGTAAGAGAACGATTTCCCAAGTATTAACCCCGAAGGCCGAAACTAACATCAGATCAAAACCCAGGAAACCATCCGACTTAGCTAACTTTCAGTTAGTTTATAAATTTCACATTCAACCATCCAATATCCAATAAACCGGGTAAATTCGGTTTATTTCCATTCCATATCGTTTATAATATTTTATAACGATTTATCACTATTTTTATTTATTTAAAAATAACCAATTTATTCAAACGACGCTTCAGGCCATAACGCGACCGTGGCGCTGTTTTTCTTTAGATTTGATTTACACATATCTGAAAATCTGACCATTAAATCTTCACAAAATTTATATCATTAGAAAGACCTTTTCAAAACGAATCCAACGGTTTCAGTTTTGGGGAAATCCGACGGTCGGATCTCCCGGTACACTCGTTTGAAGTTTCGATTTCAAAATACGAACTGCAGCATCGTTATTCGATTTAATTTAATTATATTTATATATATATATATAATCGATTCTGGCGCTGTTTTTCTTCAAATTTGAATTAAAAATTCCAGACAATCCAACAGTTGGATCTTTACAAAGTGGGTGTCGTTGGAAAGAGATTTCCAAGGCGAACCCAACGGTTTCGGTTTCGGGAAAATCCGATGGTCGGATCTCCCGCACTAATCGTTTGAAATCACAGTTTCAAAACACGAACTGCAGCTTCGTTATTCGATTTATTTTAAATATATATATGTAAATATAATCGATTCTTCGATTTCAAATCCATTTTCACTTCACATATTTGATAAAAGCGATATTTTTATCCAACAAATATTTATTTCAACACATGAATTTTGTTTATTTTATTTCCACACAGGAATTTCTATTCAACACATGAATTTCTATTCAATACATGAATTTCGTTTCAACATTCAAAACATGAATTTCATTTCAACATTCAGCACATGAATATTTTCTATAGTTTATATATATATAGTAAAAATGTGATTTTTATTGCAAAACAATTTATTTCCAAACACGACTATTTTATATAGTTCATATAGATGATAACAATTTATTTCAAAACACGACTATTTTATATAGTTCATATAGATGATAAAAATATGATTTTTATTATAAAACAATTTATTTCAAAACACGACTATTTTATATAGTTCATATAGATGATAAAAATATAATTTTTATCATAAAACAATTTATTTCAAAACATGAATGTCGTTCAACACATGAATTTCTATTCAACACACGAATATAGTTTCAACACATGAAAATAATTCTAATACATGAATATTATTGAAAATTTCGGCAGCATAACGGCAGGGTAGTTAAAACCGGGACCGTCCCTAGTACGGCTCCTCGCTCTACCTTAAAGCCTCGCAGCTTTTGACAATGGGGATTTCATGCATCTTGTTTGCACGCAGGCGGCGCATTTATTTTTTTCTTTTCCATAAACTAATCCTATGTGGTTTCAACCAAGTAATTCTCAACCACAAACGGGTATTTTTCAACCACAATCAATCAATTTCAACCACAAACAATTCTAATCAACCATTTGCTATCAACCAATTTTCACACCAATCATAACCAATAAATATTGTCCATGGTTTGTGGACGAGGGGCGTATATATATATATAAGTATATTTCACTTCTATTTCAACACATATATAATTTTTACAACGCATATATTACTTATACATCGAACGTTCAACTTATACAACGCTTATACATGAGGTGTACAACGCTTATATAACTCATACTTCGAATATATAATTTATACATCGTCATTTCCATATCGTTTATAATTCAGAAATCTCACATTGGGTTCCACTCCACTAAAAATAGCAGAAGGCTCAGAAAAATATGCGGTCTCTTCTAGAATGTAGAAGACGTCCACACGAGTCCACTGTCTCTTGTTTCACTGAATTTCGTCAACATAGGAAAAAGATATGATTTTTGCAGTGAAATCAAAAACTGTAGTGCTTTAAAGTGCTATTAAATAGTTTAATATAATTCAGCCGTTACCTCTCAAAACTGGTTCGAAACTAGGTATTGATTTTTCGCGAAATCCGTGAAGGGGTTGGACAATCGGGCTACGCAGCATCGAAGGGGGGCGGAGGGCGCACCTGCACGTGGCGGAGGGACCCACTTCGGTTGTCTCTATCGTCGGCGGCGGCGGCTGAAAGGCTCCGACTTTGGAGGATTGGATCTCACGATTTACTCAATGAAAAAATTGAAACCTGGTATGGATTTAAAGCTCGAGCTGAGATCTACAATTTCTTCAACTGGTCGATGGGTAATGGTGCGTGGAAGATGAGGAATCGGGGCAAGAAGAATCGAAAGGGGAGCCGCCGTCGGTTTTTATGTTTTACGGGGAGAGAGAATTGTGACTGACCAATAGAATTTTTTTATTTTATTTATATAGTTTCAAATTTCTAAAATACCCCTTACCACATACGAACACCAATTCAAACCCAACGACTGTCGTCCCTAGCTAAATACCCACATTCCGAACACAATGGGATATGTTTCATAGGCTCATTTGACTATTTCAGTCAGTTTCTCTTCAAATTAAAATATAAAACATTCAATATTTGATTTGGACGTACATTTCAATTTGCCGGGGCCACATACTGATCCCAAAAATTCCAGAAAAATAAATCTAGCTATGTTTTGACGATACGGTCCCAACTAAACTAGTTTTGTAGAATTCCGAGACCGTTCGAAAAATGGCCCTTTTCTGGTCAATCCAATTTAGTAGAAATCGACCAAACACATATTCCTTTGCCACGCTCACATACTAACTTCAAAAATTATGAAATTTGAAACCTAGCCATAATTTGACATCCTGGATCCAACAAAAGTGGTTTCAACGAATTCCGAGGTCGTTTGCAAAATGACCATTTTCCCGGGCTATATAAACTCTATAGCGACCTTTCTGAAAATTCATTTGGCCATAACTTTTGCTTCCCGCTATGAAACTTCGATTTTTCAGATTCGTTAGAATGATATTCACTAACAGATTTAAATATTTTTGGTTTCACTAAAATTCGTTTTGTTTTGCTCCCGGTATAGTCAGTCCAAGTTTGAATTCAAATTTCGAAACTACCGCGCCATTTCAGGCCTTGTTTATAATTAGAAATAATTATATTCATTTTCAAACATCGATTCAAACTTACTTTTCGTCGTTATTATTTAAAATATTTATTTTAAATATTTTATATTCACTAAAATAGCCAAATTAAAAATTTTAAATTGGCCCAGATTTTCCGGGTTGTTACATTTATTATATACGCGAGTTATTCAGAAAGACCGGGTTTATCCCATTCTAAATAACTAATTCGACGTGGTGTCGAGGATGAAGACGGTGGTCGAAGACCAGAGGTCTTCACGTCATTTGGGTGATTACTGATGATCTTGATTGGGTTGTACACCCAAGAGGAGGGAATCAGTTGGTGATCGTCCGGACGTACTTGGAGATCGATGGATATGCGAGGTACAAGGTGCCTCCGGTTTCGTTCAGACCCAGAACGAACTTTGAAAATGGACTGTGTGTCTAACATTGGATTTTATTCTGTGTGATTGATTTCTATTAAATATATATCTGTTTGGCGGCAGAGAATTTATTCTCTTGCTTAACGCCCTTCTCTGAGACGTACGAGCTCAGGGGTTATATATTGATGGATATCAATCGCAGGGAGTGAATTACCTGTGTGGCATGCCTAAGTGGAAATTGATCAAGGCTTTTGTTGAAAAGCAAAGTCTTGTGGTTGATGATCAAAGCACGGCCTGTGTGGCATAGCTTTGTGTAGCGTTGATTCGCGAGCCTCACACCCCGTTTGTGAACCAAAAATGGGAGAGGACCTCAGGGAGGGCATGCGTTTCCTTCTAGCTAGGGTGGTGTCCGTGACCTACCAGCCCTGACATTTATATTATTTTCACCTGTGTGTTTGTTGCTGTTGCGAGGCGCCTCAGATATATCGGTGACTGTGTGGAGCCGATGGAGCCATTTGGCTCATTTACGCCCTAAAGGGTGGGGAAACGCAGTGTTCAGGCATTTTAATCCACATCGGTGGACCGGCCCTGTCGCTCAAAGGGCTTGACTGAGTACTTGTCCTGAGACACGGGCTAGAGCGTCTCGAATCAGTAGAGGACTATCTTTTGCCTCGGTTCACAGATGGAAATCCAACTTTCAATACATGACTTTGCAGTTTTGATTGTAGAGCCTAGTATGCGACATAGTGGTATGGGGCACTTATGCCGTCTATGATTTATACTTATGATTTGAAATTGTTTTATACGCTATGCACTTATAATAGTATCAAATGATTTGTTTTAAACGTATCAAGCATTCTCGGCTATTATAAGGTAAAAACCTTATCCTCCGGCTTGCGTTGCATTGTGTGATGGGACCTGGGTCTTATAATAGCTTCATTGTTCTTTATTTAGCATTGCGCTATTAATTTATGCACTGGTATTCTTGGGAGGAAACCCGTTCCGTGTTATACGGCGTGGTCCCTTGATTTACCTAACTTTAAAATAAAGATTAATAACTGTTTTAGTTCTCACACCAGTCACATGACTGACCTGGAGTTTATTGTTTTAACCTAAACTCTGGGTGCCTTTATTTTCCGCACGGGCAGGTAGTAGTTTTGGTTTTGCAGATTTATATTCATAGGAACCTGGTTTACAGCTGGAACGATATCCGGAATGCTCTGTATCCGTATATCTCTTTCAGTTGTGTTTTGTATTATTTTCCGCTGCTATGTAATTTATTGTAATCTCTGATATTTATCGAATGTGTAATATTTATTTATACTCTGTATATTCTTGTATTCTGATGAATTGTTGTAATATACAATGAAATGTTCTTCTGTCTGCATTCTAGTTTGTCGTGTTCTCAAAACAATCAGGGGTTTCGAATGGTCTTGGTCGGTTTAGCGATCGATTCGGATCAAGCGAAATTCCTTTTTGTCACATGTGGTATCAGAGCTTTTGTTTACAGAGCTCGGAGAACAAGGCACATTAGAACCATACAAAAGAATTCATCAGAAATTGGATTAGTAATATCCAATGAGAATGACTCGTTAGAGATTGGATCAGTAGTATCCTAGAACGAGTGTAAATAGTGATATTTTGAAAATAAAATTGAAAAAAAAAATTGTTTTGAAAATTTAAATCACTTATTTGTATATGATTATTTATTTTATATTGAATTTGGATAATCCAGAATATAATTTTTTTGCATATACGCCTTGCAAACGTGTATTCGAAGTTTTAATATACTAGGTAGATATAGAATCACACCCTAGTCGCTCGAGGACAATTCTGATGATGATTGCAACATCATCAGTATTTGTGTTCGAATTTCGAAAGTTGGATTTCTATATATTTCCAATTGACTAGTGTGAGAACCAAAATATAGTTATAATATATTGTTGTGATTTGGCACCAAAAATGTGATTTTTGACTATATATCAAAATTATGAATTTGAAAAGATAATCAACTAATTGATTGCTGGTTGTGTTGTTTGATTATTGTTTGAATTAATTAACTGTTGAACCTTTAGCCAAACTGAACCAAATAGTGAATTGTATTGAGAATTAGTCGCATTTGCATGCATATACATGTACTTACATTGAACAGGTCATAGCAAGGAGGCTAGAGCAGAAGAATAAAATTGTTTGCCCGACAAATAGGTACATGTTTATAAATTTATTGGGTTTTTGATGATTTTATGAGCGGATTGGCTAGCCGCTTGGCTGTTTCTTTTTCTTTTTGGATTGATGAGGGCCATGGTAGGCTATTTGAAATATCCCGAAGTCCCCGGTGCAGGGAAGGTTATGGCAAAAAAATTCGAAAATTTAGGGTGTTAGCCAAATTTTTGAAAATTTTGAAAAGTTCTTAGAAACTGAAAAGTTGAAGAACTTAAGCCATAAAGAAAACAATGAAAGTTGATTTGATTTGTGAAACAACTTTCGGCTTCGTTCCTTTTCGGGGACGAAAAGTTTTAAGTGGGGGAGATTGTAATAATCCGGAAATCCGAGCCAATTTAAAATTTTTATTTTGGCAATTTTAGCGAATTTTGAATATTTAAAATGAATTATTTTAAATAATAACGACGAGAAATTTATTTTGAATAGAATTATAACGTATATATTTATATAGATCATCGTTAGAATATAAATATTTATTTTAAATTTTAAAAGGAATTGAAAATGGCGCGGTAGTTCGATAATTCGATTTCAAAATTCAAATGAATGTACAGGATTCAAAACAAACCGGATTTTGGCGAAACCAAAAATATTAGAATCTATTTGAGAATATCTTTCCAACGAATCTGAAAAATTGAAATTTCATAGCGGGGATAAAAAGTTTTGCCCAGTTGAAAATTCAGAATGGTCGCTATGGAATTCTGGCCCTTAAAAATGGAAATTTTGCAAACGACATCGGTTTTCGACGAAACCACTTTTTTGGATCCGTGATGTCAAATTATTGCTAGGTTTCAAAATTCGTAATTTTTCGAATCAATATGTGAGCATGGCGAAGGAAAACGTGTTTTGACAGTTTCAGTTGATTTTAATTGACTGGAAAATGGTCATTTTTCAAATGGTCTAAGAATTTAATGAAATTAGATTTATTAGGACTGTATCGTTAATATGAAGCTAGAAATAATTTTTCAGGAATTTTTAGAGTTAGTATGTGGCCCCGATAAATTGGAATGTGCGTTCAAATTCAATATACATTGATTTATATTTTAAATTTGAACGGAAACTGATCGAAACTGTCGAATTGGCTTACGAAACATATCCCATTGTGCTCGGAATGGGGGTATTTAGCTAGGGACGATGGTCGTTGGGTTCGATTTGGAATTCATATGCAGAAACCGTATTTTTGTAAATAAAAGAATTAAAATAATATTATAAATATATATATATATAACCCTAAATTCTAAACCCTATTCTTCATTACAACGTTACAGCCGCCACTTCGCCTGAACGATCCAAATCGCTCCGGAAAAGATCCTCCCCGATCTCCTCATCCACCCAGAAATCCAACCCACTTATGTAACGAAAACCGATCAGCTCCGTGTGCTCTTCAAATCCTACGGTGAAGATCGTGTATCGTGAAGCAAGTTGCTCGAAATTGGGGCTGAAACCCTTACCGTTCATGTTCGATTTGGGTGCTGTAGGGGGGCTCGAGTTACGAGATGGGGGGCAGCGCAGGTAGAGGGCGGTGCGGTCTTCGAGGTGGTGGGGTTTGATAGGGTTCCGACGTCCCTAGCGATGGCGATGACGACAGAAAGGGTTTGACCTGATGGGTCTCGATGGCAACAGGGAGGAACCCGATAGAAGAAGAAAGGGGATGGCCATAATTTTGATTAAGGAATGTAATTAGAATAATTAATTATTATTTAATTATTTTAATTAATGTAAAATCTTGTAAATATAATATCTTCTTCGTACATCAACGAAATCGAACGATTCGAAGGGCGTTGGAATCGTGGGATCAAGCACTACGCAGTGTAACAGACTGGAATGGAAACAGGGCAAAACACAATTTTAGAAAAATTCAAATCTGAACAGAACAGAACAGAAATTCAGAAGATAAAACTGGCGGAGTGGAACCCAATGTGAGAATTCTCTCACTATATTATTTCTGTACAGTTATTTATTGTATAACAGCATATATGAACTGCTCCCCGTCGTCCACAGACAATGGACTGCTTGTTTGATTGTATTCTGTGTGAAAATTGATCATGATGTGAAATGAAATATATATGTAAAGTGAATGTATATATATGAAATGCGATGGTAAATATATTTGAAATGAAAATAGAATATATTTGAAATGAAGATAGAAGATATATGAAATCGAAATAATATATATTCGAAATGAAAATGATATATATACGAAATGTGAAAATTGAATATATATGAAATGGAAATAATATTTATTTGAAATGAAAATAATATACATATAATGTGAATAACATATATATGAGATATAAATATATATATGAGACGAGAATAATATATATATATATATATATATATATATTGAAATGAGAAATATATATACTGTGTGAATGAAATATATATATGGTGTGAATGAAATATACATATGCAATGTGAATGAAATGTGAAATGTATATATGAAAAGTGAAAACAATGTATATATGTAAAGTAAAAAACATTGTATATATGAAAAGTGAAAACATTGTATATATGAAAAGTGAAAACATTGTATATATGAAAAGTGAAAACATTGTATAGATGAAAGTGAAAATATTATATATATGAAAGTGAAAACATTATATATATGAATGTGAAAATAAAATATATATTCATGTGTTGAATAAAAATATATATTCATGTGTTGAAATAAAATATATATTCATGTGTTGAAATAAAATATATATTCATGTGTTGAATAAAATATATATTCATGTGTTGAAATAAAATATATATTCATGTGTTGAATAAAATATATATTCATGTGTTGAATTAAAATATATATTCATGTGTTGAATAAAAATATAATTTCATGTGTTGAAAGTAGAAGAATAAATTCATGTATTGAAAGAAGAAAAATAATTTCATGTGTTGAATAGAATAAATATTCATGTGTTGAATAGAAATATATATTCATGTGTTGAATAGAATAAATATTCATGTGTTGAATAGAAATATAAATTCATGTGTTGAATAGAAATAAATATTCATTTGTTGAATAGAATAACGAAGTTATTGAAATATATAAAGCCGTGCTGGTTAGATATGCGCCATTTTGACGTGAACTATATTTATATCGATTTTATTCATTTTTATAATGATTATAGAAAACGATGTGATTTCAAAATATAACGTTTTGAAAATATTATCATTTGTATATCGATGATGTGGAATATTCAATTTTGATTCAAAATTGAATATGAAGTTGAAATCGCTTTGAAAACGAATTTTATACGATTTATAAAATACGTTTTGAAAGGAAATCGACGAAATATATATAATATATATATTATATATATAATGCCCTGAATAGAACGCGCCGCGCCGCAGTAGTTCACGAATTTCGACCATTGACTTCGAATGGACGTTACGGGAGATCCGATCGTCGGATTCTCCTAAAACTGGAACCGTTGGGTTCGTATCGAAAAGAGATTTCTAAGGATATTAGAGATTTGAAATCTAACAGTTTGATTTGGAATTATGTCCAAATCAAATTTGGAAAAGTCGTTGTAAGTGCAGTTCGATGGCCGGTGATGGAAATCGACTGTAGGGGCCTTCATAAAATTATTAAAAATAGTAATAATTTGTGTAAAATCATAAGAAATGATTTGTGAAGAATTGGGATGAAAAACTCCATATTTGAAAAGATAAAAATAGATTATTATCGAAATGAACTGGTTTTGGACTAGAATTATAATTCATTTATTTTTGAAATAAATAAATTGGATCAGAAAGGGTTTTAAAAGTAACCAGAATTTCCAATAATTGAATTGGAATGGATTTGAATCGAAATTATCTTTGGAATATTTCGATGTTGGATTTCGTGATTATACAGATATTGTTACGGAAATTTGAAAGATATATTTATATCGTTATTTCCAATACGATATTTATTGGTCGTAGAACTTGATATTGAATATAAGCCGATATATTTTCTATTCGGAGCCTTGTATTTAATATCAAATGTGATTTGAGTTTGTCATGAATGGTGTCTTCATTAACACTGTTCTTAAACCCAGTTGAGAAAAAGATTAAATCTTTTTATTTAGATTTAATGAAGTGTACCAATTAAATGGGATTTAATTGGAATTGAATTTGAATTGATTTTGGGTTTATCGTGAACCGTGTTTTAAATGACATTGGTTCTTTAACCCAGTTAAAGACAGGATGTGATTTCCCAAGTTAAATAATCATTGATAGTTACTATTGGGAAGATTAAAACCAAGTGGAATTTTAATGAATCTTTAATTAGATTGAAATAATCGAGAATGGAGTATCACCAGCTTTGCTCCAGGCGATAGTTAAATCTTTAATTAGATTTGAACGTGAAATGGTAATTGAATTTACTGATAACACCGTGGTGTTAGATATGAAGTATTACCAGTTTTACTTCATGGGATGAATAGGTTGGGATTGGGAAATAAAATAAATGATTTCTTCGGTGTGGTTCGCTAATCCCGACTAATTTGAATTGATATTCAAAAGAAGATTAAAGAATAAATTTAAAGAATTTATCTTTGACAAAATTAATGGGAACCTTTCCCAAAGTATAAGAATATTTGAATAAAAGAATATTCTGAATTGGAATGAGGCGTATGTTGTGTTTGTGTAACACTTGTTTATTATATACGCGAGTTATTCAGAAAGACCGGGTTTATCCCATTCTGAATAACTGATTCGACGTGATGTCGAGGATGAAGACGATGGTCGAAGACCAGAGGTCTTCACGTTGTTTGGGTGATTACTGATGATCTTGATTGGGCTGTACACCCAAGAGAAGGGAATCAGTTGGTGATCGTCCAGACGTACTTGGAGATCGATGGATATGCGAGGTACAAGGTGCCTCCGGTTTCGTTCAGACCCAAAACGAACTTGTAAATGGACTATGTGTCTGACATTGGATTTTATTCTGTGTGATTGATTTCTATTAAATATATATCTGTTTGGCGACGGAGAATTTATTCTCTTGTTAACGCCCTTCTCTGAGACGTACGAGCTCAGGGGTTA
The DNA here is from genome assembly GCA_030737875.1 of Allium sativum. Taxonomy (NCBI): domain Eukaryota; kingdom Viridiplantae; phylum Streptophyta; class Magnoliopsida; order Asparagales; family Amaryllidaceae; genus Allium; species Allium sativum. The sequence continues at coordinate 1,020,645,873 of CM060926.1, forward strand.
TATATTGATGGATATCAATCGCAGGGAGTGAACTGCCCATGTGGCATGCCTAAGTGGCAATTGATCAAGGCTTTTGTTGAAAAGCAAAGTCGTGTGGTTGATGATCAAAGCACGGCCTGTGTGGCACAGCTTTGTGTAGCGTTGATTCGCGAGCCTCACACCCCGGTTATGAACCAAAAACGGGAGAGGACCTCAGGGAGGGCATGCGTTTCCTTCTAGGTAGGGTGTTGTCAGTGACCTATCAGCCCTGACATTTATATTATTTTCACCTGTGTGGTTGTTGCTGTTGTGAGGCACCTCAGATATATCGGTGACTGTGTGGAGCCGATGGAGCCATTTGGCTCATTTACGCCCCAAAGGGTGGGGAAACACAGTGTTCAGGCATTTTAATCCACATCGCTGGACCGGCCCTGTCGCTCCAAGGGCTTGACTGAGTACTTGTCCTTAGACACGCGCTAGAGCGTCTCGAATCGGTAGAGGACTATCTTTTGCCTCGGTTCACAGATGAAATCCAACTTCCGATACGTGACTTTGCAGTTTTGATTGTAGAGCCTAGTATGGCGATATTGTGGTATGAGGCACTTATGCCGTCTACGATTGATACTTATGATTTGAAGTTGTTTTATACACTATGCACTTATAATAGTGTCGAATGATTTGTTTTAAACGTATTGAGCATTCTTGGCTATTATAAGGTAAAAACCCTATCCTCCAGCTTGCGTTGCATTGTGTGATGGGACCTAGGTCTTATAATAGCTTCAATGTTCTTTATTTAGCATTGCGCTGTTGTTTTATGCACTGGTATTCTTGGGAGGAAACCCGTTCCGTGTTATATGGCGTGGTCCCTTGATTTACCTAACTTTAAAATAAAGATTAATAACTATATTAGTTCTCACACCAGTCACATGACTGACCTGGAGTTTATTGTTTTAACCTAAACTCTGGGTGCCCTTATTTTCCGCACGGGCAGCTAGTAGTTTTGATTTTGCAGATTTATATTCACAGGAACCTGGTTTACAGCTGGAACGATATTCGGAAAGATCTGTGTCCGTATATCTCTTTCAGTTGTGTTTTGTATTATTTTCCGCTGCTATGTAATTTATTGTAATCTCTGATATTTATCGAATGTGTAATATTTATTTATACCCTGTATATTCTTGTATTCTGATGAATTGTTGTAATATACAATGAAATATTCTTCTGTCTGCGTTCTAGTTTGTCGTGTTCTCAAAAGAATCAGGGGTTTCGAACGGTCTTGGTTGGTTTAGCGATCGATTCAGATCGAGCAAAATTCCTTTTCGTTACATTTCCTATTATAAAAATTTAAACTTTCTTATCATGAAAAATCTAATTTTTTTCCTACCATAAAAATCTAACTACTTAAAAGAAAATAACAAAAATAAAAAAGGAACTTACAGGGTTTTTTTTCTCAATGAAGAAGAAAAGGGTGGTGGGGTCTGTCCACGCCATCGCAGGTGGTGGAGGCGCGTCGGAGTGGAGCGTGGGGGTGGTTGGCATCACATGGGGTAGCGCGGGTGGGTTAACTTCGGATTTGGGGTGTTGGGTCTTCAAATCGGGTGAGGTGAGAGAAGGAGGAGGAAGAAGGAGGGAAGAGGGCAGTGTTGGGGGTGATGAACGGAGGAGGGGGTGAGGCGTGGGGTACGGTGGTGGAGAGAGGAGGCGTCGGGCAGTTTTCTGAAGGGAGGAAAGGTCGAGTTTATGTTTTGGGGGAGAAGGTATATGGTGGGGGGGGGGGGTATATGTATAAACATATATATTTTATTTTATTTATTTAATCCTCTCAAATGTTGATTTTTCATTCGAACCCCTATTCGGACTTAAAGGTTGTCACCTCTAGCTAATTACCCCCCTTTCCGAACACTATGGGATATGTCACATACGCCAATTCGACCGTTTCGATTAGTTTTCTTCAAATTTAAAATATAAATCGTCATATTTTAAATTCAAACACACATTTCAATTTACCGGGGCCACATACGGACTGAAAATTCCAGAAAAATAAATCTGGCTATGTTTTGACGATACAGTCCTAATAAAACTAATTTCGTTGAATTTGGAGACCGTTTGAAAAATGGTCATTTTCTGGTCGATCCAAATTGATTAAAACTGTCAAAACACGTTTTCCTTCGCCACGCTCACATATTAATCCCAAAAATTATGAATTTTGGAATCTAGCAATAACTTGACATCCTGGATCCAACAAAAGTGGTTTCGTCGAAAACGGAGGTCGTTTGCAAAAATGGCCATTTTTAAGGGCTATATTTCCATAGCGACTATTCTGAATTTTCAACTGGACATAACTTTTTATTCCCGCTATGAAATATCAATTTTTTGAATTTATTGAAAAGATATTTTCAAATAAATTCTAATAATTTTGGTTTTGCTAAATTTCGATTTATTTTGAATCCTGTACATTCATTTGAAATTTGAAATCGAATTTTCAAACTACCGCACCATTTCTAATTCCTTTTATAATTAAAATAAATATTTATATTCTAACTTTTATTTAAATAAATTTATACGTTCTAATTCTATTCAAATTAAATTCTCGTTATTATTATTTAAAATAATTCATTTTAAATATTCAAAATTCATTAAAATTGCTAAAATAAAATTTTTAAATTGGTTCGAATTTTTGGGTTGTTACAGCAAACAACCTGAAGTTGGCGTGATTAGCAACATTTTCATCTATTTCTACTTCTATATTGAACAACTTCTCTTTCTATTAACAAAATTCCTCATCTTTCTATTAACAAGGCCATAACGTATTAAAAACTGTTAATAAAATGTATTGTTTTGTAGGCTTACAGGTGCATGCTAAAGTAATTAGAGGGAAAAAGTGCCAAATATTTCATTCTGCAAAGAACCAAAGAATACATAACCTTATCGCCGTGAAAAGACTCTTCTCTACATCACAACTACAAATATCAATTGGCATATACAGGAGCCAGTATGCATTGACGCACTTTACAAAGATACTATATCATCAAATGACATCAACTTACAAAATTTTCAATAAAGTGCAAAACTTAGGAAAATGCTATTATACAAAAAAAACCATTAAAGCTTCTATCTGTTGAAAGACTCCAAGAATAATATATCATAATCGCTCTTAAACGCATAGGGATCTCAATCATAACTAGAAATACAGAAGTCATTTTCGAGAAGTATTTTTCGAAAGTACACTAAAAAAATAAAAAAAATCACGTAAATTCGTAATTAATTAAAACAATTAATCGTGAAAAAATTCAAGTGAAAAAACATCAAAAATAATGTCAAAATCAAACATTACACAAAAACAACGAAATGCAGTAAAATGCATCAAAAGATGCATATAATTAAATTAGTTGCATACATGTATGCATTTATTTCAATTCTGCGTCAAAACTGCAATACAAGTGCACACATGTATGCGCATATTGCAAATACATGCATCTTCCCATGCATTTATTTGAAAACATCACACATACGTGCAACTTTTTCACTTTTACATATATTTTCACATATATGCACACATGTATGCAGATATACAGAAAAACTGCATATATGTATGCAGTTATTCACGAGGCGTGCGAACATATGTGCATGCGCATTCAAAAAGTTGAACATATGTATGCAACTATAGGCAATAGTTGCATACATATATGCAACTGTTTTTTTCGTTGCGTGGACTTCTGGGATTATTTCCAGATTTTTGATTTTTTTTTTACTTGGAGGCGCATTTTTTGGGCAAAAATACGTAGAAGGAGTAGTGTTTGAAGTGGGAAGTCCCTGGAAAGGAGGAGGCGTAAGTGAAAATCGGGGTGCAGGATTGAAAATGAAACATAACAGGGATGTGGCATGTATTTCATTAAGTTTTAGGGACCTAAGCCTTATTTTCACTATTTTTCAATTAAGTGAAAGACATTTTTTCCCCTAATCAAATGTATAAAAAAATATTGGTCTTATTACCGCATTACTTGAAATTATTTTAGCTGCCGTTGAAATTGAAAATTAATGAACTACATACTCCGTTACAAAATCAAAAGCATTTTTTCTTATGACATTCCTTAATCTGCCTTAAAAATATATTAAGATGGTTTATATCAAGCCGTATAACTGCCTTAAATAATTGGTAAATTTGGCTATCAAACTGGAGTTATGAAATTTTAATATTGTAAACATAATGAACACGATTTTTTCCAATGACAAGATGAAGTTTTTTATGGTTGGTAATTAAAATGAACTTTTTTTTCGCTGTAGTCTTATTTCAGGTATAGCTAACATTAATTTGATCATCATTGACATTTTATTTCAGGTCAAAGAAACTTGAATGCAAGTGCTGATTTGTGCAATCTAGGAGATCAAGAAAATTACATCAAATAATAACTCCATAATGGAAAACGTATTCATTAATGTGATGAATAAATGCATTAGTTTGAGCTTTCTACCAGTCTCTTCTACTAACATTTTTCTTTTCGGGTTTTAACTATGAACAAAATTAAAAGCTAAAAAGGTCATTATTTATGTATTCGTTATCAAAATTTGAAGAATTTCACTATGCTCATTTATTTATTTTCAAAACAATTTCACATATGTTGTTGTAAATCTCCAATTTTAATGTATGACAATTTGTCTGACCCTACGGTTTAATTAGCTTAATCGCCAATATATACTACTCATGAATGCATGTGCTCATTAAATGAGCAGCTCCTACAATTATGTTTCAGTTTTCGAATAATATCCTAAATACACTCACTTTATTTTGGGTATGTTAGATCAAAATTTGGACCTAACACCCAAATTGTTCCGATTCGTGGAAAGTTGTAACAGAAAAATGAAGAAAAAGCAGAGAACACACAGAATTTATAGTGGTTCGGCGTTAACGAGCCTACGTCCACTTTATATGCTATTGACTATACTTGTAATGCTAGTACTATCAATGATTTCTCTCAAACTCAATCTTACAATTGTGATTTCTCTCAGTAATCTCGTAGTAAAATTGATAAGAAATAGTGGTATGACAGTAATGGTGGAATCAGTGCTCAATACTGCCCAAAAGATCCTGAAAATGCCAAGCTCTGGGCTATTTATAGCTGATTTTGTCAGGCGGATCGCGGTCACACGTGGCACAGATCCCGAGAATATCGGATCGGATCGCAGCTTGATGAAGAATTGGTCAAATTAGCCGTTGTGGACAGGTGTCGCGATCCCCTTAAATATCGGATCGAGCAAGGAGGAGGAATTGGTCAAAGTGACAGTTGGGGACACGTGTCGCTGGATCCGTGCATCTCGGATCGCCGAAGAATAGCTCGTTCTTGAACAGGTCAGAGGCTTCGATGTGCGTCAGGGGGTCGGATCAGTCTATGCAGGGTAGTGGTGTAAATGCGGATCGAGTCGTGTGGAGGTAGACGGATCGCTGATGCTTTGGGGGCGATCCGAGAGGGGCGATCCGCTGGTGCGATCCGATCCTTCATGGACTTAAGGAACGTAGTTTCATACTTTCTTCTTGTGTGTAAACCTTGGTGGCTTGGTCAAAAAAAAGCTAGCCAACATTTTGCCCCCTCGAAGTATTGTTTCATTGATGGAACATGCTTCGAAGTTGCAGAGATTTCTATTCGCGAGGCGATGCAATCAAATGGTCGCGCCTGTCTGAAAAGCCTTGTTACTTCGGAAAGGTCGTATCTCTTGGCAAGTATAAATATCGGATGAATCTTCTATCATTTCTCCATTTATCGGACAATTCTCATTTCTGAAATTTTTCTTTGAGACCTCGTTGTTGAGTATACCAAGTAAGCTTCTCGACTTTTCCTCTCCCCTTTTCTCTCTCTCTCCTTTTTTTTTGTTCGGATCGCTCCATGTCACCGCGATCCGTAGGTACATCCTTTGTCACGATCCAGTGATCGAGCGGGCTTCTTCACGAAGCGTGATGGGCCTTGATTCGCGACCCGTTCGGATCGAGTAAGACAAAAAGGAGAAGGCGAATGGTCTCTGCTTTCCCTATATAAACCAAGCCGCCCTCCTTCTTTTTCCTTATTCTTTTCGCCGCCGCCAGCCTTCAGCACCTTCTTCCAATCTTCAGTTCGCAATTCCTTCTCTCGTTTAAAACTAAAACAAACAGGTAATCTTGCTAGAAATGTTCCAACGCATCTCCCCCCCTTTGTTTCCTTCCGATTTGACTAGTTTAAGTGGGAAAATGGTGAGTTTTGTTGGTGGTCAAGGCTCTAAAGGACGATGAGGAGCCATTAATCTCGTCATTTTAGCTCGGAGGTGGAGAGGAGACTGGAGGAGGAAGAAGAAGGGCGAGGAGTTGAGAAGGTCGGATCGTGAGCGAGGTTTGGGCACGGATCGTGGGTGAAGAAGAAAGAGGAAGTAAAAGAAGGTCAGCAGCGAGACAAGGGACCGTGATGATGGCGGAGGCACGGACCGTGGCAGTGGCCAGGGAGCAGATCGTGGAGGGAGTGAATGGAAGGAGTTGGAGTTGGAGAGCAAGCAGCGAATCGCGGTGATGTGATGATGGAGCGGATCGCTACGAGCATATAGCGACCCGATCCGGAGCACTCCTGGGAGTTAGCGTCCCTCTGATTCATGCTTGTCTCGTGAATCCAGGCATGTGCCACGATCCGAATCCCATCTCGCGATCCGAAGATGCATGCGATTCGAATAAGAGCGATCTGAATGAGGGCGATCCATATGGAGGCGATCCATATGGGTGCGATCCGCTACGTGTATCACGATCCGATTATACCCTTCTTGTGAACCGAGTCTTCAACCCACGATCCATACATATTTCTGACTTTAAACAATGCACTGTTATCACAAGAATCTGGACAGTTAGGATATAGCTTGTATGGTGAACTTTCTGAACTGAACGACAACATAATTTGACTGCATATGACGACTAATATCCTGATGATCCTGTTGACTTTCATGTTTTTTCCTTGATGCTCACACATGCACACACTTGCACTTGCACACACAGGGGAACGGGTAATTATAATCTTATTTCTCATGTTTACTCGCATAAACAGTAATGTCGGATAATCATTCTCCTTCAAGATCTGACACAGATATGGATCCCGAGGTGTATGAGCATCTCAACCCCGAGGTTCTTCCATCTAATCCAGGGGGTGCAGATTCTGGATCCGAATATGAGGCAGAAACAGAATCGAATTCGTCTGAGAGTACTTCGCTTGATGAAGAGTCGGAGGTAGATGGCCGAGCTCCCAACGAAGTCCCTGGTGCAATAGAAATAGAGAAATTCACAGACTCTCTAGCTTCCAAACTTGATGACATAAAGCTTAAGAGAATTTGCTTGAGACATGGGATCCCCTGGGATGATGTGAGGACACCCGGTAGCGAAGACAGACCTCACATAGCTCCGGAAGGGTATATGACAGTCAGCCGACTCATGTGCTGGGTAGGAGCTATTCCTCCATTTCCTCCAATCGATATTGAGACCTTAAAACGATTGGGTATCGCTCCGATGCAGCTTCATCCCAATGCCTACGCGGCTCTATACACTCTATATATCGCGTACGCGGAAATCCTGCATACCGAGCTTACATTTAAAGATTTAAAATTCTTTTATCTTTTCAAGCATCGCTCCTCGGCAACCCCAAATTTCTCTTTCTTCGAATCGGTAGCGAATAGGAAGGTTCTGTATAACGGATACAGCAACATAGGGGATCCCAAGGCTGATTGGTTCTATATAAAGAGACAGGCTGGGTGTTCAAGAAGATGGCTTAAATCAAGTAAACTTCAATCTCTTGACTAAATAACTTGTTTAAGAAATTGAAGCATTAACATGCCCCCTTTTTTTTAAGCAGATCACGTCTTTCCCAAGACGGAAGGCTCGGTAAACAATAATCGACCGTCTCTTCTTCTACAAAGCAGATCCGATTTTCTAAGGATCAAGAAGTGCATTACTGACGAGAATCTTCACAAGCATCGCCTTCTGGATATAAGGTTAGAACTTGGTGTAGGCGGCAAACCCTACAAATACGTGTCCCCAACGGAGGGAGAAGGAACATCACGGGCAGCAGAAACAATTAAATTCCTTAAGAGACCTTCCCCGATAATCATCCAGGACGACGAGGACCTAAACATATATAGAGGAGATGAGGCCCGTGGTGACAAGTATAAGGAAATCCCAGTTTCTCCGGGGGGTTTCCCCTCAAGGGCCTCTCCTCCGATCGAACCTGCTTCTCCCGATGATTTGACAGAAGAACAGCTATTTAAAGAGCTGAGCAAAATTCCTTTGCCTGATGATGTATACACACAGGGGGACTTTGAAGGGCAGCCATTTTTCCCTGCTTCTGAGGAAACAACTGTTCTAGTTGGAGGACAAGAAACTACTCAGATGAGCCTGACTTCGGGCCCTGGTCTGTTAGGGGGAATTATATGGGATGCACAAATCACACGCACTGCCTGCCCCCACACTTTTATATCAACAGTATTCAAGGTTTTAATATGCTCTTTTTTCTTTTGCAGGAAAGATGTCTCGCAGGCGGTCTTATTCTTATCGCTCTCTTCGTGAAGGCACACCCAGCCTTCATCCAAATCCTGAGCGTTCTCGCGGCCTTTCTCACAAGCCTACTTCTTCACAATCCCGGTCTCCACCAAAATCAACCTCTGGCAAACTTCCCAGTTATTTGGTGCCACCTACAGGGGGAAAACAACTTCCTAAAGAGTTAACCCCTCCGAAGAGTGCACCTTCTCACAGCAGGTCATCAAAAAGACACTACGAGCCCAAGGATAAAAGCAAGGATCCAATCAAGGATTCTGAGAAGGAGATAAGTGACATTGTCCTTTCCAGCCAGCAAGATTTGGTTGCCCCCGGGTCACGAGATTACATCCATGGTCCCGAGACTCAAGCAAAGCTGGAAAAGTTGCGAGAACAATTCCCTAACATCTTCTTCGAAAGGATGATGTTTGTTCCAGCCTTGGAACCAGTCCCTAGGAACTGGGATACTGAAGTCACCGGGCACATTCACCATGTAGCCAGGCAGTATGAAGTGATGAAGAAACATGCTGTTAATCTTTCAGAGGTCATCCGAACGCTTGAGATGGAAGCACATAGATCCAAAGTGAAGATAGACAACAATGAAAGGGCCAGGACAAAAATGGAGAAGGACTTGGAAGACGCTCAATCCCAACTTGCCTTAGCGCGGAGAGATGCTGAAAATTATAAGACTGAATTGGAAAATGCTAAGAAACGCTTTCATTCTGAACTCGACTCAAATAGTCAAGAGAAAATGGCCTTAAAGAAGGAGGTAGAAGATCTTAAAATGGCCAACATTTAGTTGAAGACGGCACAGGGCCATTTTGAAGCTGAGAGAGCTACTTGGGAGGAAGAAAAAACAAGTTTGAGAGAAAGTCTAGCTTTAGCTGAAGCGGGGAAGGTAATTTTAAATGATCAAGTCGCGGATGCGGAGAGGCACGCGGCTCTCGCCGAAAAGAATGTTGAAAGTGCCATTGAAATGGCTACTGCTTCTAACAACAAGCTCCTCGAGAGAGAAAAGGATATCGAAGGGTTCGAAGAGATGATTTTTGACTTCCTCAGTCACGTCCTCAAAACCCGTAACATCTCGTGGATCCCGGACTACCACGTCACTTTAGCCAACATATGGGACGCCATCGTCGAGGGTGAGAAGCAGAGACTGGGAGTTGAAGAGATTGACGAAGAGGAGCTAATGAGGACCATTCTAAGGGATAACGAGCCCGAGGATCTGACAGAAGGCCGGCGCCTAATTCAAGAAGAAATGGAGAAAGAGAGGACCCTGGCTAAGGGCAAAAACAAGATTGACGAAGGTACGAGTTCAGCTGTAGAGCTCAAGGCCTCCGGAGTTGAGGAATACAATCCTGATGATCCACTGATTCCTCTAGGTCCGACTCCTCTTGCTGTCGAAGCTTCTGCCGCTGGCGTGGATAGAGGATCAGCGGAAGGTACCCCTATATTTTCTCCACAATTTGTCAAGGCTATCATTACTTGTCGCCGTCTTGCCGAACAATTAACTGAGCTGACCGCATTCTCTTCTGAAATAACATTCGTTTCTCGTAATACAGGTGGTGGACTAGTCGATAAAGATGCTGAGAAAGAGACGGAGGCAGAGAAGAGTGACATTCCACCAACCGCTAGCGCTAAAGATTCAAAACAACCCGAGGATGCCACGAAGGAGAAGGTCGTCCTCGCTTCCAGTGCTGACGCTCCCAAGGATGACGAAACCATTGATGCCTTGAAAGATATGGATGGGCGCCATGTAGATGATGAGGAGGATATCATTAGTACCAAAGAAGTCGAAGGCGATGATGACGAAACTTTGGCTAAAAGAAAGGCTAGGCAGGAAAAGCAGCTGGCTTCAAAGAAGGTGGGACAAGAGCCTTTGAACGTGGCCCCTATCTCGGAGTTTGATCCCAAAACTGGGATGCTTCTGAAACTCCAGCCCAAATCCATCAGCAAACAGCTTCATTTTGCGAACCCTGATGATTTCCCAGCTTCCTTGACTGATAAAAGAAAGAGAAAGGTGGTGGAGGAGGAGTCTTCTGATGAGTCGGACGTTCCTCTTATAGACAAAAGGAAAAGAAAGAAGGGTGTTCAATCCGAATCTGACAAGGCGAAGCTGGAGAAGCAGAAACAGGAGAAGAAGCCCAAGCGTAAATAGGATATTGTCGCTTGTCTACATTTTGTCTTTAGGCTTCCCACTGGCCATGAAATGTAATTGTGAGACTGGCCCTCACTTTTGTTTTAGGTTGTTTTTCACTTTGTAGGCTTGCAGTTTATAAATGAAAGTTTATCTCTTTTGCATCATCGTGTACCTGCATTTAATAAACTTTTCATGCTTAGTCATAGATCATCTGATTATAACTACAAATCAGTCAAGCAACAGGAAGAAAAATTTAAAAATTTCCGTGCTGCATCAAGGTTCATGTGTATATGTATATGGCCCCCAATCAATCGTTAACGTAGCGCTTAACTAGGGCTTATTAAGGATTGATTAGCGTTGTTTGTATGTTGCCCCCTATTTCTGAATATGGGGGACTTAGAAAATTTAATAAGATAACTGTCCTTGTGGTGCTGAGTTTCCGGCACCTTTCTCAGCGCTTAATCGTAGACTCTTTTATACTCTCCTGGCGGCCGCCGAGGTTAGAGTTCGAATTCAGCAGTTCAGTCGCTCCCCGATCCTTCAGCGGGGAAGGAGCTCTTTCTCAGCGCTCAGTCGGAGACGCTTTTATACTCTCTCTGCTCTGGAGAGTTAGAGTTCGAGCTCAGCAGTTCAATCGCTCCCCGATCCTTCAGCGGGGCAAGAGCTCTTTCTCAGCGCTCAGTCGGAGACGCTTTTATACTCTCTCTCTGCTCTGGAGAGTTAGAGTTCGAGCTCAGCAGTTCAATCGCTCCCCGATCCTTCAGCGGGGCAAGAGCTCTTTCTCAGCGCTCAGTCGGAGACGCTTTTATACTCTCCTGGCAGTCGCCGAGGTTAGAGTTACGTCAAGGCGGTTCCGATCATGGTACACCGCTATGACTTACGGACATCGCCCTCATGTCTGTTATGCTCTCTCTCGGCTCTGGAGAGTTAGAGCGCTATCAATGATATGATTTACTTTATCGCACCCTCGGAGTTTTGACTGGTGACTGCTTTCCAATCTGATGGAAGGCACCTATAATTATACGCTTCTGTGATCGTTGCATGGTTCACAGCAATTTCCATAAAAATAGAAAGGCAGATAGAAAATAGTGCAATAAAGGTAAACGACACACAATATTTTTATAGTGGTTCGGTCGAATCATGACCTACGTCCACTTTATATTTTTTTGCTTAAGAAATCAGACTATTCTTGGCAAGTCGTGCCTTGTACATGGTCCTTAATAAAGCAAAAGAACAGATCTGACATCTTTACGTTAGATACAGCCGTAAATGTTGGGCATTCCACACTCTGGGGATTTCCTTTCCATCTACGGTCGCTAGCTTGAAAGTTCCATTATCAAGCTTGCACAGAATAGAGTACGGTCCTTCCCACTTCGCGCCCATATGAGTTGGGGCTGGAAAGACACGCTTCAGAACCAAGTCTCCGGGTTCAAAGGTTCGGGCTCGAACCTTTTTGTTGTAGTATCGGGCGACTTGTTGCTTGCATCTCAAGGCACGCAGGTCTGCTTCGTCCCTCTTTTCTTCGATCATATCCAGGGATTCAAGGAGCAATTCGTTATTAGTCATCGGATCGTAATAAGTCACTCGGTGAGAAGGTACTTTTATTTCAACCGGATGACTGCTTCTGCTCCAAAAGCAAGGGAGAAGGGGTATGTCCTGTTGCCGATTTATACGTTGTCCTGTAGGCCCATAGTGCTAAGGGTAATTCATCAACCCACATGGCTCTGGCCCGTTTCAGTCTTCTTTTCAGAATGGACTTAATCACTTTATTTGCCTCTTCGACCTGTCCGTTCGACTGTGGATGCGCCACAGAGGTGTACCGTTTCTCAATGTGGTATTTCTGGTAGAAGTCTCTGAATTCAGTGCTATCGAACTAAGTTCCATTGTCAGTTATAACAATCCTTGGAATCCCAAATCGACAGATGATGTTTCTAACGACAAAATTGATCACTCGTTTGGTTGTGATTGTAGCCAGTGGCTCAGCCTCGACCCACTTAGTGAAGTAATCTACGGCTACAATAGCGAACTTCGCTCCGCCCTTAGCTATGGGGAGACTTCCGATGATATCAATTCCCCACATAGCGAAAGGCCATGGGCTCGTCATCGTTTTTAACTGACTAGGAGGTGCCCTAGGTATCTTTGAAAATCTCTGGCATGCATCACACCGTCGTGCGTATTTCGCCGCATCTTTGTTTATGGTAGGCCAGAAAT